>JAWZYU010000010.1:21244400-21844400 GCA_038380435.1 Ryuthela nishihirai
CCAGGCTCGACGCCCCTCCAAAAAGCAGCTTTTGACACCCGCTATAAAGCCAAAAAGGCTATTCTGGGCAAAGAAACATCGAGACTGGACTGTGGAGAATGGGAAAAAGTGATATTTTCCGACAAAACCCACTTTGAGGTGCATGGCTACAGGTCAAATTTCGTCCACTGCTCGCCTGGAGAACATCTTCGATTTGGCCACATCCAGCAATCCCCCAAACGGGCGTAGCGAAGGACTATGATTGGGGGGGGGGGAAATCAAAGATTTGCTAACTCGAAATTCAAATTTTGCCAACTGAGCAAACTTAGATTTTTGCTCCGTGGGGGTGGGAGGGGTAGGGCAATTTGACCAACTTCCTGCATTTTGCTATTTGGCTTCCCAATTTTGCCAGCTAGCCACAATTTGCCATTTAACTTCCAATTTTGCCAACTAATTATAATTTCACAGAAATAATTTCAATATTCAATATTTACATCTCATCTGAATTGTAGCATGTCAGTGTGAATTTTCCTTTCATTTTGGTCAACTCTCCTTAATTTCGCAAAACTAATCCCTATCTTTATATCTCTCCTAAATTTGCCAAATCACTTCAAACTTTTCAAACTCCCCAAGATTTTGCCAAGTTTCTCGATTTTAGTCAACTATCCTGAATTTCACAAACTCAATCCCAATTATTACAACTTGCCCGTATTTTCCAAGTGGATTCGAATTTTGCCAACTGCCCTACATTCTGTTAAGTTTCCTCAATTTATCCAACACTCCTTCATTTCACAAAACAGATCTCAATTTTCACAACTCACCTATATTTTACCAAGTGCATTCAAATTTTGCCAACTGCTCTAGATTTTGCCAACTCGCAGTAATTTTACAGAAAAAATCGCAATTTTTACATCTTCCCTGAATGAAGCCACTTTGAATTTTATCAACTCTCCTTAATTGCACAAGAAAGGCAGAATTTTCACAACTCCCCTGTATTTTACCAAGTGGCTTCCAATTTTGTAAACTCCTCTAGATTTTGCCAAGAGTTCTTGGTTTTTCCAACTCTCCTTAATTTCACAAAACCAATCCCAATTTTTACAACTCACCTGTACTTTACCAAGTAGATTTGAATTTTGCAAACTTCCCTAGATTTTTCCAACTCTCCTTAATTTCACAAAAACAATACCAATTTTCACAAATTGCCCATATTTTACCAAGTGGATTCAAATTTTGCCAACTACCCTAGATTTTGCCAAGTTTCTTCGATTTTGCCATCTCGCCACAATTTTACAGAAAAAAAATCCCAATTTTACGTCACACCTGATTTTTGCAAAGCCACTCTGAATTTTGCCAACTCCCCAAAGATTTGTCAACTCGCCAAAATTTTAAAGAAAAAAAATCCTAATTTTTACCTCTCACCTGAATTTTGCCAAGTCACTCTGAATTTTGCCAACTCACCTGTTTTTACTAAGTGGCTTCGAATTTTGCCAACTGCTCTAAATTTTGCCATCTCCCCATTTTCCAAAAAACTTCCACTTCCTTAGATTTGCCAAGTTGCCTCAATTTTGACAACCCCCTTAATTTTCCAAAAAAATTAAAAATTTTCACAATTCACCTAGATTTTACGAATCAAATTTTGCTAACTCCGAGTTACATTGGGGGGAAGCCTTCCCCCTCCCCCATGGCTACGCCCCTGCCCCCAAACATCCACCCAAGGTCATGTTTTGGGGATGTTTCACAGCTTCCATGCCACAGACACTTCACCCCATTGAAAGAATGATGGACAGCAAAAAGTACATAGGCGTTCTGGAGGCAAAAATGGTCCCAACACTGCAGAAGCTGTTTCCTAATGATGATGGGGTATTTCAACAGGATCTAGTTCCATGCCACAATTCTAAGCTTGCTAATAGCTTCTTTACCCAGCAACATTTCAAGGTATTGGAGTGGCCAGGAAATTCACCAGATCTAAACCCCATTGAAAATTTGTGGGCCATTATTAAAGCTCGCATATCTGAGATGGATTCCCTGAAGTGAAGGAGATGTGTGGAAAGCTAGTGGCATCAATGGTTGAGAGGGTGAGAGAAGTAATTAAAACTAAGGGGGTCACATTTACTATTAACTATGTGCACTATTAAACAAATAAATATGTATTTTAGTTGTGTCTTTGTTACTGCATTTTCCTATTGTCCCAACTAATTTGCACAGTACTGTATATTAAAATTACTAAATATTTAAAAAAATGCGAATGATGATATTTCATTAGTACCAATCAAATTAAAAAAAGTTTTCTAATTATCATTTTCATTGTTTCCAATATAAACTTCATGACATTCACATTCCACCACCAAAATTTCATATTTCTATCATTAATATATTGTTGCAATATTTGTTTGAAATTTTGGATTTTTTGATCTTTTACATTGTTACAGGGCACAATTATAGTGTTTGAAAGATTTCAAAAGTGCGAATCATAATATTTTATCAATTCCTATCTAACCCTAAAAAGTATTTTTCATTTATCTCTAAATACAAACAATTATCTGCTAAAACAAAAAATTGTGTCCCCCTCTGGATCTAAGATTTCATTGTTGCCAATTGAAACATCATTGCATTCACATTCCACCACCAAAATTTAAAATTTCTAGTTTAACTACATTGTTTGCAATATTTGTTTGGAATTTGCAAATTTTTCCACCATTAGAGCGCACAATTATAGTTTTCGGAAGATTTAAAAAGCACAAATCATAATATTTTATCAATTCCTGTCTAACCCAAAAATAATTTTTCATTTATACTGGTTTCCATAAATTAAGGAAAACCCCTATATTAAGTCAGTGGGAAGCTAACATTAAAGCTCTATAACTTCGAAAATAAGTTTTTTTTGTTCTGAAAAATGTAATTGCAGATAAAGATCTCAATCAAATAAATCAATATCTCGATTTTCAACAATATTCGTTCAGTATTTAATGAGTTATGGAAGTTTGAATATTTAACAACAGCAATGTGAGTCTTAAGAAATGTATACAAAACTGAAGAATAGTGAAAGAATTCTTTACACAAAGTTCTAAAATATAAATTTATTTTATTAAACATTTGAATACAATATTTATTATTAAGTTTCAGTTAGCTTCTGAAGTGAATTTTTGTGGATGACATTGTTATTACTAAATATTCAAACTTCCACAACTCATTAAATACTGAACGAATATTGTTGAAAATCGAGATATTGATTTATTTGAATGAAATCGTTATCTGCAATCACATTTTTTGAAACGAAAGAACTTATTTTAGAAGTGACGTTAGCGTCCCACTGACTTCACATAGGGATTTTCCTTAATTTATGGAAACCAGTGTATCTCTAAAAACAGACAATTATCTGCTAAAACTGAAAAGGTGTGTTTTCCCACCCCCTCTGGGTCTAAGGGGTCAACTTAATGTTGGCATTAGAAACTTAGTGAACTTCACATTCCACCACCAAAATTTCAAATTTGTAGCACAAATACATCGTTTGCATTATTAGGTTTGAAATTTAGAAATTTCAATTTTTTCTGCTGCTAGAGGGTGTAATTATAGCATTAGAGAGATATGGAAAGCGCATATCATAATATTTCATCAATACCTATCCAACAGAAAAAGAATTTTTAATTTTCTCTGTAAACAAAAAAGTTCAATGCTACCTACGGACAGACAGACAACAAAGCAAAACTGTTATCTCGTTTTATTTGAAAATGAGATAAAAATGGATAAAGGAGTGACAAAAAATTAAATGAAAATATTTCAATGCAAATAAGGTTTATTTTAACCACTTAAATTGAGATCAAATTCTTCCATCAATTTGCATTAGATACTGATCTCTACAGACAGAATAGTTAAACCTTATAAAAATGCCAAACCTTGACTTAAAAATTACAAATTCTGAATGCTGATTATGAAATTACTTCAGTGTAGTTTAAAATAATACTTAAGTAAGCCTTATTGCTTAAAAATTGAATTTTTCATTATAATGCCTGAATCAGATGTCTGCTAAGATAGCTTACTTTTGAAGGTTATGTATATCTAATAATTAAATTTTTGTTTATTAAGTTAATTTCAGGTTTCAAATAGTTATTTTTTCTATTTGCAATATATATTTAAGAAGCAATATAAATAATTCTAGAAGTAATGGAATTGATATCCCCCCCTCCGAATTAGAGAAAGCAATGTCACAATTGATCCGAATCACTATCAGAGTGAATGAAATATTTGATGATAAACTCACAATTTTCCAGTTTTTGATAATATCCATTGGAGTAGTTGGCAAATATTTATTTGTCTTTTAAAAACTATAATGCAGTGTCATGAAAAAAAATGCAATAAAAAGACAGCATTTACACTGCATTCACAAAGTATCAATCTGTACAGCCTAACATGTGCACTAAACGTTTCAAACCAAAACCAGGTGCTTGCCTATTGGTATCATACTCCTATCACACTGCTAGTCATGTGACCAAAAAATGCCAATTTTTCTCTTTGTAGATCTGCTGGTGTAGTTGTTAGTATATCTGAATACTAAGACCAGCAGGGCATGTCCTTGTGTATGTGTTTGTATATTGTATGAGAAACCAAGACAAACCTAACTTAGCTTCTAGATTATCTCTGTGCTTTGTGTAGGGTAGTAACTTCTTCCTTAAAAAAAAAAATTTGTAAAATATATCCAATAATCATAAAAATAACTTTGAAACATCAAAATAATTTTAATTGCAGAATACACTAAAATGATGCAAAAACATATGCAGCTGTACATTTTCATGCAAATCACTGAAACCTTCAAATAAAAAAAATGTTCCATTGTCATATGACTTTTATTTGAGAACACAGATGGACATATTTTTAGTAAACAAGCCAGTTAACTTGCCAGAATTGTCAGCCAGCTAGTGGGGGAATGTTCAAAGTATAGTACAGCTGCTACAGAGAAGACATAATCTGGACTGTGCTAATGATAGTTTTAAGAAGTGCAAAGTTTTTATACTTTCTGAAGCATCAGGTTGAGGAATAGATTAAAAAATTACAATTGCTATTTAGGAACTCTGAAATGCTTATTTTAGGTACATATTAAATTTTGAGCTAACTTTTATATTTATATATTTATAAAGAAACATATTTTTTTTACTTTACTAATGATTAAGTTTATTTGACCATATATATGTGCGATTTATGAACCAGATTTTCAGTATTGGCACATAATTTTTAATAGTGATTAAATACTTAGTAAATAAGTGATGAGCTGTGGAAATATTTCTATTGTTTAAAAATTAAAATTTTCATTATTATCTAATTAGATGTCTCCTAAAGCAGTTGGGGCGGGGGTGGCTCAGTCGGTAGCAAGCCAGGCTCGTAATCTGTAGTTCCCAGGTTCGAGTCCCAGCTGGGTGAGCATTGAGATTTATCTCCTCAAAATTCTCTGCCCTGTCCACGGTCAGTAGGGGACACCGATGGGCTTGGAAAGGCCGCCGTCCGTCAGATGGAACGTTAAGCCGTGGCTCCCGTGTGTGGGAGAGACATACCATGTGCACGTTAAAGAACACGCTGGATGGCCTTGACGGGGGGCTACCATCTGTCTCCCAACAGCTGTTCCAGTGGGTCCCCTCCCCCAACCTTCTCTGAGCCTTCGGAGTCCTTGTGGCCTGGCCATTTAGCCCATGGTGTGCAAAAAAGTGCCGTTCAGAGGTAAAACAACCCAACCCTAAAGCAGTTACCATTTTAATCACATAAACTTAATGATTTAATTTTTGGTCAAGTTTCAATAATTTTTTTTCTAATTGCATCATATTTTAGAAGCAATATAAGTAATTCTAGAAGTAGTGTAATCGATATTCCCCTTCTTATTCAGAGACATGTCGGAATTCGTTGGAATCACTATCAAAGTCAATCAAATGTTTTGCAAAAATCTCACCATTTTTCAGTTTAGCTTGATGTATATATATATATACACCAAAGAGCCAAAACATTATGACCACCTGCCTAATATTATGTTTGTCCTATCATGTGCCACCAAAACTGCTCTTACCTGATGAGGCATGGACACTATAAGATTTCTAAAGGTGTCTTGTGGTATCTGTGGTACCAACACATTACCAGCAGATCCTTTGACTCTTGTAAGTTACAGGGGGCGGGGGTGGCTCAGTCGGTAGCGCGCCAGGCTCGTAATCTGTAGTTCCCAGGTTCGAGTCCCAGCTGGGTCAGCGTTGAGATTTATCTCCGCAAAATTCCCCGCCCTGCCCACGGTCAGTAGGGGACACCGATGGGCTTGGAAAGGCCGCCGTCCGTCGGATGGGACGTTAAGCCGTGGTCCCGTGTGCGGGAGAGACATACCCTGTGCACGTTAAAGAACACGCTGGATGGCCTTGACGGGAGGCTACCATCTGTCTCCCAACAGCCGTTCCAGTGGGTCCCCTCCCCCAACCTTCTCTGAGCCTTCGGGGTCCTTGTGACCTGGCCATTTAGCCCATGGTGTGCAAAAAAGTGCCGCTCAGAGGTAAAACAACCCAACCCAACCCTTGTAAGTTACATGGTTGAGCTGCCACAGATCGGATATGATATTCCAACACAAACCACAGATGCTCGATTGGATTGATATCTGGGGGAATTTCAAGTTCAGGGCAATACCTGGAAGTCTTCCTCATGTTCCATTCTCGAACATTTCTCGAACCATTCTCGAACAATCCGGGAAGTGTGACATGGTGCATTATCCTACTGAAAGAAGGCACTACTAGAGGGGTATACCTTTGCCATAAAAGGATGTACAGGTCTTCAATAATATTTAGGTAGGTGGTAGATGCCATAGTTTCCTGCACATGAATGACTGCGGCGGTCAGGATCACAGTAAGCATTATCTGTTCGAATGTAACCTACTGAATTTAAAAGATCAACTGAAAAACGTTGATCCAGCAAATCCAGATAACTCAAGAATTACAGACCAAGAAAATCTCAACATAATATCCAATGCAATGAAGACTCTCATTATGAACTATAACTTTTTCTCTACACAACCTGAAGACTAACATTTCTCAGCATGAAATAAATCCAGTTCGATTGTGTGGCAGACAGGCACTCAGGAAATTCTAGGAAGCAGGGCAGCTCATGGCATTCAGGTAGTAGCCTCAAGCCAGGTCAGGACACCATAGCAGTGTCCCCGGCTTAACAAACAGGTTGAAGGACAGCCCATAAAAAAAAGAAAAAAAAAATGAAAAATAGAAAACTCCCAAAAAAGTGTTTTATTGTGATCACTTAATTACTAATAAAATAACAATTAAATCTGTGTTGTGCTACTAATTCTTTTCATGTTTAATGTCTAAACAAAAAAAAATATAAAAAATATATATAAAAGCTAAAATTACAAAAACAGTGTATGTTATTTAATTTTTATTAACAAGTTACTAACTTATATTGTATGTTAAAATATTATAAACAGTGTATGTTTCGTAGTGATATATTTCTTAAATAGCTGAAAGTTTGTAACTGCTGAATTTCTTTTTATTTTTCCCTTTCTTCTGCTCTGCCTGGACCATCTCTTTTACCAAAGCACAATGTCTTCGTTCCTAGCAGGCTCACATTCCTTTCCTCCCTACCCCCCATCTCTCTCGGCATTGACACTCTCCTCACCCACTCTACTTAATCCCCTTTCCCAAAGCCTTAACAGGAAGCGCTCTCAGTACACATGTACTGAACGGTGACCCCTGTCAGCGCCAGCAAAGTTAAACATTTGCTTCTTCCACTCTTATTTAATATATTAAAAGTAAATATTCATTTCAAGCCAATCTCAAAATCTTTCATTATTATTATTTTTCTACGTGACTGGGTGATGAGAGGTCCTTATTCAGGCTTTCTCAAGTAATTTTAGTTAGATTAACAGGAGATTAGAAACTATTAAGAAAGTAATGATTATTTTCGTATATTTTCATTCATTTTTTGCATTTTCTTTTATTTTTTATTTTTTAATTAAAACAATATAATTAAAAAAGCTTTATTTTTTTAACCCTTTTTTTAACTGTTTCCCCCCCCCCCTTTTTTAAACCTTTTAATTAATTTTCTAGATTCTATTCCAAAGGGGAGTTTGTAGTAAAAAATTCAGAAATAATTTTATGACTTCAAGATTTTTAAATTTAGAAAACTGATTTAAAATAAGATTATTTTGAAAATCTAAAATACCTAATTTTCCTAAAGCAGTGAAGAATTCTTCCCTTTTTGGCTGGTATTGTCTCTATTCCCACTTTATATTAATTCCCAAATTCTATTTCCCTCTTCCAATTTTTAACATATAAATGTATATATATATTTTTTTACGGGGACAGGGGAGGCTCGGTAGCGTGCCAGGCTCGTAACCTGCAATTATCAGGTTCGGGTTCCAGCTGGGCAAGTGTAGAGATTATTCTCTGCCAAACTCCCCGCCCTGCCTACAGTGAATAGGGGTCACTGTTGAGTTGAAAAGGCTGCCGTCTGTTAAGCTGTGGTTCCGTGTGTGGGAGAGAGACACCCGCTTACGTTAAAGAACACACTGGATGGCCTTGATGTGAGGCTGACACCCTTTTCCCAACAGCTGTCCAGTGGGTCCCCTCACCCAACCATCCACAATACTACGAGAGCTTCAAACTTGGACATCTGTCCCAAATAATTGATATTTAAGTAGTGAATATCATGTTTTAAAAATTTAAAAGAGCTCGAATTTACCCTTCGAAATGGTAGACATTCGACACATTCATGTACAGAGTTGCAGTAAAATTAGACCATAATGTTTCCTAACCATATTGGTAATAAACCATTGGCACGGTTCAAATTTCGAAGTTTCATAATCAGAGATATGAATGAACTAATTGATTTCGATAATATTAATCTAATGTAGACGATAGGTATTCTCCCAGCTGCTCTGCAGCCTTAATGTCAGCATTCTGATAGACATCAACCAGCACAGAAGGCTCAAAATTTGAAAGTACCAAATTGGAGATATGAATAAACAGGAGATTTCCAATAATATAAAGTAATGCAGACGATAGGTACTCTCTCAGCTGCTTCGCAGCCTCAATGTAAGAATTCCGATAGGCCTCAACCAGCAAACGAAGGTGGCTTTTGGTGCCATTAGCTCGAATGAAAGAGTTCATCTCATCAATACTGTAGTGATGTATGTAGTATGATGGCATCATTTAATCATATTTAAGTACTTGAATGACTGGACCCAGGATTTCCCAGCAGAACATTGCCCAAAACATTACACTTTCCCAACCAACTTGTTTTTCTTTCATGGTGCATCCTGGTGCAGTCTGCAGCTATGCAGCCCCATTTTCAGCAGGGTTTGATGTACTGTGTATTGTGACACATTACTCCCCTTCACCAACATTCAAATTACAGGCTTGTTGCACCACAGTATCCCTTCTGTTGACTCATAGCATAAGGGATAGCTTTTGCTCACCTCTAGCATCGATGAGCTGTGGTTGGCCCCTATCTTGCCGGTGGTTTGTGGTTTTTCCCTCCTCAGCCCCCTTTTTGAAGATATCATGGCTAACCGTGAGCACTCCACAAGCCTTGCCATCTTGGAAATGCTCTGACCCAGTCATCTAGCCATTACAATTTGGCCTTTGTCAAACTTCAGTCTGCTGCATTTCCCATCTGAAGAACAAGAATAACACTGATTAACAGAGCTTAGTATTAAGTGTTATTTATATCGTTTCATGACCTTCACAAGCATCGTCATTTACCTGCTGTTGCTTCGATTTGCATAAAGACGTTTTGGTCGTAATGTTTTGGCTGTTCAGTGTATATCCATTGCAATATTTTGTTGAACATTAATTTATCTTCTAAACTCTAAAATTCATCATAAAAGCAAGAAAATAAGTTTTTACACTGCATTCACGAAGTATTTGATCTATACTGTCTAATATATCACTGAAGTTTCGAACCAAAACCAGATGTGTTCTGATCAATTTAACTCTTCTAGCCCATTGCTGATCACATGATCAAACAAAAATTGATATTTCTTCTTGTATTTCTTTCACAAAATATATCTGATAAGAGATAA
The DNA here is from genome assembly GCA_038380435.1 of Ryuthela nishihirai. NCBI lineage: Eukaryota > Metazoa > Arthropoda > Arachnida > Araneae > Heptathelidae > Ryuthela > Ryuthela nishihirai. Next base: position 21,254,428 of record JAWZYU010000010.1, read on the forward strand.
AAATAATTTATAAAAAAAATAAATAAGTTTTTGATCACAAATGGTTCTGTTTTTTATCACAAATGGTTGTATGGTTGTATTTTTGTGCAAATCACTGAAATCTTCCAGTAAACAAAACTGTTCCTTTAGCATCTGAATTCATTTTATTGAGAAGAACACAGATGGACATATTTTCAGTAAACAGCTCAATGAACTCTGGCGCTCTCTGTGAGCTAGTGGAGGAGTGAGAAGAAAGTAAATTGAGCCTGATGTGATGCTGTGTCTTGAACTTTGTTACAAGCAGTTTCAATAAGAGTAAAGGCTTTTTATTTTTTGAAGCATAAGTTGAGGGATAAATTGAAAAAATTAGCATTTTTTTAGTAACTCTGAAATGCTCAAAAATTTAATATTTAATAAAATAATTTTTTATGGTACTTATTAGAGAGTTTACTGTTTATGGCCATAATATATAAAGTCTTCATGAACCGACTTTTACCAGTTTTACAGACCGTAACTACCAGTTTTTTACCAGTTTTATAGACCATTACTAGGTGTACCAGATGAAGTGAACCAATACCATACTTTGTGAAGAGGATACTGTTTGACCACCACCTCAATTTTTTTCATGCTAGCATGTTGATTGACTGCTTTCATGCCATCATATCATCATGATCAAGCAGCCATGGGCTACGGAGTTCAAATCAGACTGTGCAGTTTAATTCTCCAAGCATATCTGTCCTGAGCTACATCTGCTGCATCTGGCCACTGCACACCAATTCTGACAAGGCCCTGTTTGACATTGTCTGCCCATCACATCCTAAGTCTCCCCCCCCCCACCTTTTCCTCAAACCCTTAGGCATACTGTTCATAATCCTGTTTGCCAATCTGCAGCTATGCATATGGGCAAAATGGCCAAACCAGCAAAGTCTCTCTCTGCACAATGTGTTGCTCAAAGGAGGTTGATGACTCTTCTAAACACATCATTACTTACCAAGTCAAACCATCTAATGCCCAAGATACTGCTTAAGCATATAGAACAAAGGCATCAAGTTTCTTGTTATCCTGCTTACAAAGTATCCAGGTTTCACTACCATAACTAACCTTAGAAAGAACCAAACTATTATACTGCCTAATTTTAGTCTTTAGATGTACACACCTATTTTTCTACACTCTCCATAGATTCTTAAAATTCCCAGCAGCAATCTCTATTCTATTTATCTTATGCCACACATCCCCAGTATCTGTTACATAGCTCCCAGGATAATTAAACTGAGACACTTGCTCAAGAGTGCAGCCATTCAAACAACTGAAGCACTATCTGCCTGACCAATTTTCATCACTTTAGTTTTCACTCTGTTTATCACCAAACCAACTCTACTACCAGTCTCATCAATAGCTCGAATGAAAGAGTTCATCTCATCAACATCAGTAGCCAACAGGGCCAAATCATCTGCATAATCTAAATCAGAAATTTGGAATATCTAGACCATTTAAGGCCAAAATCTTTCCCTTGCAAAGAATTTCGCAGGGAGCCGAATCAACTTGGTTCTATATACCATTTTTGTGGCTAATCGGGGAACAGATTAAATTTAGATTTTGATGGATGGATGAACCTTCCTTCTATAGGATTGTTCGCCATAGGTAGCCGTGGATGAGCTGTGTCCTTGTGGCACTGTCTTGCCCTGGCGTAGGTAGTGGTCATGTCATTCTACCCATAGATGGAGTGCAGCATTATGCTGCAGTACATCTGGGACTTGCCTTTAGCTAATGTAATGTAATTACATAATCAATAACCAAACTAAAGAGAAAAGGAGACAAAATGCGCCCTTGTCGAACACCAAAAGTAATGCTAAACCAATTGCTAAAAGACTTACCAACTCTTACACATGACTCAGTGTTATTATAGAGAGCTTTCATTATGTTAACTAACTTGTCTGGTATAATCTATGATCTCACAATCAACCTCAAATTATGACAATCAGCAGAGTCGAAAACTTTTTTAAAATTGACAAAGCTAGCAACCAAAGGTTTCTGCAACTCTAAATATTTCTCAAGAATCTGCCTAAGTGAAAATATCTGATCCACACATCCCCTACCACTTCTGAATCCACATTGCTCATCACGCAATTGACTGTCAACCAGATATTTAATTCTATTAAGCACAATCATACAAAGTACTTTCCCTGGAACAGAGAGTAGGTTGATACCCCTATAGTTATCACAAGAACTGCGATCACCTTTTTTGAAAATAGGGATAACAACAGCTCTGGTAAAATCCATAGGAACCATGCCTTTATCATAAAATATTTCAAAATTTCAGTCATCCAAGTGGTAACAGAAGCATTCCCAGCTCTAAACATTTCAGTAGGAATTTCATCTACCCCTGGGGATTATGAAGTTTAAGTTTAGAAACAGCCAAAATAACTTCATATTGTGTTATAGGGCCAACATTAAAGCCACAAATGCATCTATCATCATTACAAACAATAAGACTAGAACTAACCACATTGTTTAGAACATCACTGAAATGCTCAGCCCACCTAGCCACGACAGAATCCTCCCCTTCTAGAACCTTACCTTGTTTATCCTTCAATCCCTGTATACCTGTCCATTTTCTACCACACAAAACATTAACTATCTGGTACAGCTCTCTGCTGTTGTGTTGTCTAACTGTTCCTCGGCTTTCTCAATCAAGCCATCAAGCCAAAGATTCTTATCAGCAGCTAACTGATCCTTTACACGTTTATTAAGCTCTCTGTAATGCTTTCTATTAGGACTAGTAGGGTATTGATTAAGGTAAGCTCAAGTGCCTTATCACTCAAACAATTCTGCCTCCTCTGTTCCTTTTTTCCTAAAAGAGTACTGTTAGTTTTCGAAAAAGCCTGTTTAAAATGGTCCCATTCTTCCTCAACTTCTTCTTCATCATAATCATCCTCAAGCAGCCATGGGCTACAGAAGTCCAACCAGACTGTTCAGTTTAATTCTCCAAGCATATCTGTCCTGAGCTACATCTGCTGCATCCTGACACTGCACACCAATTCTAACAAGGTCCTGTTTGACATTGTCTGCCCACCGCATCCTATGTCTCCCCTTCCTTCTGAGGCACACTGTTCATAACCCTATTCGCCAATCTATAATTATCCATAGGGGCAACATGGCCAAACCAACGGAGTCTCTCTCTGCACAATATGCTGCTTCAAGGAGGTTGCAGACTCCTTTGCCTAACCTCATCATTAGTTACAAAGTTAAACCACCTAATACCCAAGATACTGCATAAGCATCTAGAATCAAAAGCATCTAGTTTCCTGTTATCTTGTTTACACAGCATCCAAGTTTCATTACCATAACTAACCCTAGAAAGAACCAAACTATTATACAGTCTAATTTTCGTCTTTAGGTGTATATGCCTATTTCTCCACAATCTCCATAGATTCTTAAAAGTCCTGGTAGCAATTCCTATTCGTCTGTTAATCTCATGCTGCACATCACCAGTATGTTACATAACTCCCAAGGTAATTAAACTGTGACACCTGATCAAGACTGCAACCATTCAGATGAACTGAATCACAACCTGCCTGACCAATTTTCATCACTTTAGTTTTCTCTCTGTTTATAACCAAACCTACTCTAGTACCAGTTTTATCAACAGCTTGAATGAAAGAGTTCATCTCATCAACATCATTTGCCAAAAGGGCTAAATCATCAGCATAATCTAAATCAAAAATTTTCGTATCTCCAGCCCAATTAAGGCCAAAATCTTTCCCTTGAAGTGAATATCGCATAACATAATCAATAACCAAGCTAAAGAGAAAAGGAGACAAAATGCACCCTTGTCGAACACCAGAAGTAATGCTAAACCAATTGCTACAAGCCTTACCAACTCTCACACATGTTTTACGTTGTTTTACCTCTGAGCGGCACTTTTTTGCACACCATGGGCTAAATGGCCTCTCTCACACATGACTCAGTGTTATTATAGAGAGCTTTCATTATGTTAACTAACTTGTCTGGTATACCATATGATCTCACAATCAACCACAAATTATGACGATCAACAGAGTCGAAAGCCTTTTTGAAATGAACAAAGCTAGCAACCAAAGGTTTCTGAAACTCTAAACATTTCTCAAGAATCTACCTAAGTGAAAATATCTGATCCACACATCCCCTACCACTTCTGAATCCACATTGCTCATCACGCAATGACTGTCAACCAGATTCTTAATTCTATTAAGCACAATCATGGAAAGAACTTTACCTGGAACAGAGAGTAGGCTGATACCCCTATAGTTATCACAAGAACTGTGATGACCTTTTTTGAAAATAGGGATAACAATAGCTCGGGTAAAATTACTTAGGAACCATGCCTTTATCATAAAACATATTCAAAATTTCAGTCATCCAAGTGGTAACCAGAACATTCCCAGCTCTAAGCATTTCCGTATTTCCATAGTAATTTCATCTACCCCTGGGGATTTATGAAGTTTAAGTTTAGAAATTGCCAAAATAACTTCATATTCTGTTATAGGGCCAACATTAAAGCCACAAATGCATCTATCATCATTACAAACAATGAGACTAGAACTAACCACATTGTTTAGAACATCACTGAAATGCTCAGCCCACCTAGCCACAACAGAATCCTCCCCTTCTATAACCTTACCTTGTTTATCCTTCAATCCTTGTATGCCTGTCCGTTTGCTACCACATAAAACATTAACTCTCTGGTACAGCTCTCTGCTGTTGTGTTGCCTAACTGCTTCCTTAGCTTTGTCAGCCAAGCAATCAAGCCAAATATTCTTATCATTAGCTAACTGATCCTTTACATGTTTATTAAGATGTCTGTAATCCTTTCTATTAGGACTAGTAGGGTACTGATTAAGGACATTCCTGCAGTTTCTTCTTTCTGAAATAAGCTCAAGTGCCTTATCACTTAAATAATTCTGTCTCTTCTGCTCCTTTTTCCCTAAAAGGGTACTGTTAGTTTCCCAAAAAGCTTGTTTAAAATGGTCCCATTCTTCCTCAACTTCAGTAGTAAGCAAACCATGACTGTCATAATGACTAAGTAACCTATCATGGTAAGCTTTAGCTATAACTGGGTCTTTCAGAGCTTCAGTATTAAAGATAAATTTTTTAACTTTAGCACAACACTTTTTAACTTTAAGTTGCAAGACACTTTTAGCAAGGTAATGTTCAGATCCAATTTCAGCTCCCCATATGCCCTGGTATTCCTAATAGAACTAGCCCATTTGCTGTTAATTAATATGTAATCAATCATATTCTTATGCATCCCATCAGGTGAAACCCATGTGTATTTATGTATGTCGTGGTGTTTGTAATAAGTGTTAGTTATTCTGAAACCATTTAGTTTACTTACCTGTAGGAGATGTTGCCCATTGTCATTGCAGCTACCAATACCAAAAGAGCCTATCACCCCTCCCCAAAGGTCAGATCAGTACCAACTTTGGCATTGAAGTCACCAAGAACAAGGGTAATATCTCCTTTCTTGACAGAATTCAAAATATCATAAAGTTGTCTGTAAAACCTATCCTTCTCATCCTCATAAGCATCCTCAGTGGGGGCATAACAGCAGATAACATTCAAGTCTTCAATGCTTGTCTGAAATTTTGCTGTAAGAAACCTTTCATTAATGCACTCATATCCTAGAAGAGCGTCACTAGCATGTCTGCTGAGCAGTAGACCCACGTCTTGGTGATGCTTTCCATCTTCCCTCCCTGTAAAGAGAAATTTAAAGTTATTTTTAAATATCTCACCTTTACCTGTCCATCTGGTCTCTTGCAAGCCTAGAATATCTAGGTTATAGTGCTGGAATTCCTGCGTGAGGACATCAAGAGAATAATATCTATATAATGTCCTCACATTTCACGTTCCTGCAGAGAGAAAATGATTAGTAGGATTTTTAAAGAAACTAGGTTTATTGAGATAGGTAGGGCCAACAAAATCAAACAGCCCCCTGATTGCAGGCACGGAGCAAAAACCTATTCCTCCTCCGCTAAAGGCTGAAGTCACCGATGCTGGTAGGAACTTCAGGCACTACCTTTTCACATGAACTTTTTCAAGAGCCATGTGGCCTGCCTGAGACACATTACTCCAGTTTAGGCTTGACGATGCCAAATTAGCTAAGTAAGGTTCAGGTACCTGCGATGGCTTCTGATTAGGATTATCTACCAGCTGATATAAGGTATCCCATGCCTCTGTTCACTTAGGGCTGGCAACCCAGAAGCAAATAGAAAACACTGGCAGATTCTCCCTCAACAGAGGCCCACCAGTGCAGCAAGTCCAGGATCAATAATGAAGCTCAAATCCATAAACAAATCCAGTCTAGTAGGTATAAATGGTCAGCACCAGGACCCTGTGAAGTTGACCACTCCTCAGCAGGTTTGAAAAAAAAGAAAAAAGTGGCCATAGATGACCAGATCAGTAGGCCATGCTGAACTGGCAGCCTTCCCCTTCCATTCTCTTCCAAAAGAGAATATCTCTTTTGAAAGGTACGAACAGCCTGCACCACGAGAAGGCGGGGTCGGACATTAGGTGCTGGACCTGGCCAGTTCTGTGCATCATCACTAGGGATTGGTACACAGCTCTCCTTCCAGTTTATGCCTAGTGGTAAGCAAACCATGACTGTCATAATGACCAAGTAACCTATTATGGTAAGCTTTAGCTATAACTGGGTCTTTCAGAGCTTCAATATTAGAGGTAAATTTCTTAACTTTAGCACAACACTTTTTAACTTTAAGTTGCAAGACACTTTTAACAAGGCAATGGTCAGATCCAATTTCAGCTCCCCTATATGCCCTGGTATTCCTAACAGAACTAGCCCATTTGTTGTTAATTAATATGTAACCAATCATATTCTTATGCAGACCATCAGGTGAAACCCATGTGTATTTATGTATGTCGTGGTGTTTGTAATATGTGTTACTTATTCTGAAACCATTGAGTTTACTTACCTGTAGGAGACATTGCCCATTGCCATTGCAGCTACCAATACCAAAAGGGCCTATCACCCCTCCCCAAAGGTCAGAGTAGTAGGTCAGTACCAACTTTGGCATTGAAGTCATCTAGAACAAGGGTAATATCTCCTTTCTTGACAGAATTCAAAATATACTGAAGTTGTCCATAAAACCTATCCTTCTCATCCCCATCGGCATCCTCAGTGGGGGGCATAACAGTAGATAACATTCAATTCTTTAATGCTTGTCTGAAAATTTGTTGTAAGAAACCTTTCATTAATACACTCATATCCTAGAAGAACATCACTAGTGTGTCTGCTGAGAAGATGGTGCTTAATATCTTCCCTCCCTGAAAAGAGAAATTTAATATTATTTTTTAAGAATCTGACCTTTATCTGTCCATCTGGTTTCTTGTAAGCCTAGAGTATCTACAATATAAGGTGGAATTCTTGTGTGAGGACATCAAGAGAATAAGCTCTGTGTAAAATCCTCACATTCCAACTATCTATGGAGAGAAAATGGTTACTGGGATGTTTAAAGATACTATGTTTATTGATAGAGGAAATGCTGACAATATCAAACAGCCTCCTAAACACAGAATGGGGCTAAGACCCGTTCTCCCACTACTAAAGGCTGAAGCCATCTACACTGAAAGACTTCCTCCAATGTAGAATTTGACAATGCCAGTAGTAGCAAAGATTTCAGGTGCCTGCAATGACCTCTGATCAGGATTATCCAACAGCTGATAAACATGTCCTGTGAATCTATTCACTTGGGACTGTCAACCCACAAACAAACAGAAAACAGTGGAAGTTTTTCCCTCCACAGAATCCCACCAGTGCAGCAAATTCAGGATCCATAATCAAGCTCAGAGCCATAATTCAGTCCAGTGGGTTTATATGGTCAGCACCAGGACCCTGTGTGGTTGACCACTCCTCAGCAAGTTAGAAAAGTAGCTAGAGTTGTCCAGATCAGTAGGCCACACACTTCCACAAGAGAGTATCTCTTTTGAAAGGTACTCACGGCCTGCACCATGAGAAGGCAGGGTCGAACGTTAGGTGCTAGGCCTTGCCGGTTCTATGGATCATCATAGGGGATTGGTGCATAGCTTTCCTTCCAGTGACTACCTAGCTACCATTTACAGACTTAGCCATCATAACTGAGAATAAAAATAATATTGCACAATTTGCCCATTAGAATTGCCTTTACTTGGACACTTTACAATCCAAGTAAATTGTGTTTCCCATTCCAAATTATATTTGCACATTCTATTCCTTTTTTTTAATGGTTTCTTTTGCCATAGAGTTTATTAATTTAATATTTTATTATTTTCATAAAACAGTATTTCGTATCCAGTGCATAGTGTATGAGATGACTGTAGGTAGGCTGCAGCCTGCACAGTATTGCCATGCATTCACATCATAATTTGCAGGAAGATGTGTAGACAGCAGAGACAGTGCTGCACACTGAACATTTTGTGAATTATGGTTCTCATAGCAATACTGATTTTTGCAGTTAATGATTTATCAATTAGTATTGGAACCATTATATTTGCACCATAAATAACTGAACAAAATGCTACTTTACAGGGAAAAGCTCCTATTTTTTTTCTTTTTTTTTGCATTAATCTGGAAAACTGGACTTTTTTTACATTCAGATCCAAAATTTTCAGCTGGACAAATGCAACAAAAAAAACTGTCCAGCCAAATACAGGCCACCTGGTAACACTAATTGTGACACCATAGGGTTTAAACTTGTATGTATTATCTGACAACCAAGATATTAATGCAATGAACATCACTCTTCAAATTGTTTTTTTAATTTCTGTAAATGAAATAACTTTTTTATCATTAATTATGCATTCTTAATATCATAAATTATGAAGTATTTTTAATTTAAAAATATACAATATCAGATGCTTTTGCTACATTAATCATGCCATCATCTAGAGTCTATATGTTGAACTTTTAACCAAATCAAAAAATTATTGGAAGCTCATTGTATATTTACCTGATGTTGGCATGTTTGGTAAGCTTAAAGTGCTTGAATTTGTTTTTTAAATTTTAAATATTTTATAACTCATCAAATTGAAGATTTTATATTCTAATGCTCATGAAAGTAATGAATGTAAAGAAAACTAATAATTTTCAGATTAATATTTATTTATTATTGGAAAGCAATATATATTTTTCATTAGAAAGTATACAGTTTCATAATTATATTTCGTGCATAAGCAAATACAAGAGTGATGGTGGTTTGAAAATAACTTTTTAATATTGATGTTAAAAAATTTATTGTAAAAATTACCTTGCTTCTCCTAGCTTGTATTTAATCATTTTATTTTGAAATAACATTGCTTCTATAATATTTATAGCTTATTGACAGCGATTATAATACTTATAGTTTATAATATAAATTTTAACTCTATGGCAAGTCCTTTTGTAACCTAAAGTCCTTTTTATTTTAATTATACAGCTGTAAAGAGGTTAATGAAGGAAGCTGAAGAATTGAGGAATTCAACAGAAGAGTACTATGCACAGCCAGTAGAGGTACTAATCATTTGTTTTGAATAACTTTATGTGTATAATAGAAAACTTAGACACATATTCAAAATTCTTTTCTAGCTTGACCATCCCTTCACCTAGTGGGGAACTACTGTTCTACTCTGAATTTCAAACTCTTTGAGGTATCCTTTTTTGGCTTGTCTGTAGTAAGTTTACCCCTAAAATGTTCAATGAAATATTTAAATTTCCACATCCAGTTTTGATCTGAAAACAATATTTGCTGCCATATTCTCAAATAAAACAAGATACAAATCAACAAAAGTACTGACAGCACTAAACACAACTCTGACATTTTGCTAGAATAATATCTATGGCTAATTACATATTCTAATTTGCTGCCTATTTGCAGTCAGATATTCCATATTTTTTACATATTTATTATTCTTTGTTTCTTTTGGCTGCTCTTATGTTGAAGCAACCCTGTGATTTAAGCTCATGAGTTTTTTGTTTTGTTTTTTCAGAACTACTGCAAACAAGTTTTTCAAGTTTCAAATTTTATTACCATCTACACTTTTCAGAGAATAACTATGAAAGAAATATCACCCTAACTCCTGGTATTGTAGTGATGCACATTTTTGAATAACTCAAAAACTTTTATCCTTTCCAGTGTCCAACATGAAAAACTAGAGTGAATCTGTAGACCAAACTGATTTTAACAAAAATTAGAGTAGAGGTACACAGTGCAGTAATGCATTACTTGGTAATTTTTATAGGTTTTCAAAAATCTAAGGTACAGTAGTAATTTATTTAACTGCCTGCGTAAACTGATAAACTGCTTGGATGGGTTCATAGCATGTCTAACTAGAGTATTAGAAATTACAACTCACAGCTAATTTGATAAAATTTAATAACCACAATTAATAACTGTACATTAACACATTAAAAATTATAAGTCCAGAGGAGTGCTCATCATATCATATGTAGTGTCATATCAGCCTAATGCATCATGGCAGCTATTCAACTACTACCAATGTGCTCCCAAATTTGTATCCTCCATTGTTATGCTCTTTAAATTATTTTTTATCTTGCAAAGGTGCTCAAGAAAAAAGAGAAACAATATAGCTGTCGTGATGGCATTAGGCTGATACAACACTACATATGATATGGTGAGCACTCCTCTGGACTTATAATTTTTAATGTGTTAATATACAACTATTAATCATGGTTATTAAATTTTGTCCAACTAGAGTGTGAGATAACAAAAATTAGAATAGAGGTACACAGTGCAGTAACTAAAATTAAATTGAAGTTTTTAATTCTCTATGACACTGTTAAATCTTTTTAAGTACTTCAATACATGGACTATGCTGTCAAGTATCAAAAGTTATTAATAACTATAATATCTCTCTCTCTAATAATATCTCTCCTTGATAACTTTTGATACTGTTGCTCTCCACTCAGTTATCCAATAAAGAATTTGACCAGCTCCTTGGATGAATGCATAACCTTATGAATCGAGACACAGAACAAATACTCAAGAGACACACCCATAAGCTTTAATAACCTTATAAATTCACAACAGAGATGCCACACCTCAGCTCTGCATAAGCATCTCAACCCAAGCAACAGTAACCACCCTCGGAGATCCTAACAACCCCACCAACTTGCAACTCACCCCCACCAACCCATAACTCACATACCTCACAGATCAACTCCAACACCTGACACAAATTGATAATGATGAAAGATCCTAAAGACCATAACCACTATCAATCTCAAAGATGAGGAGTGAAAAAGTTATTACAGACTAAATTGCATTTGTAATCAGTTGCAATTACAACTGTCCTGTTACAACTTTAAAAATGATCTTAATAAGTATTAAACAGTCTAAAATATATCCTTATATACTTTACAAAGCATAATAGACCAATTAACAATGTAAGTATATTTACCAATGTATCGGTGGCTGGTAAATCTACTTCATTTAGCTTCGCCTGATGTTACAATAGAACATCAATGCCACTTCATACATTCAGTACTATCAGTCGAAATCTGATGACTGTTACATTTATTATGTTTATATGCAGTCCACTGAAGTTTCTTTACGTAGCTCATGGTGTTATTACAAGCAACCAGTCCTTTGCGGATGTACGCACATTTAGATGTTATTTCAATATAGTCAATGTACATTTATCCTCGACATGATGCATGATAATATATTACTCCATGTAGCTGATAAAAAGCAGTTGTCATTAATTATGTATCTTTTAGTGGTGGCCTATCACCACATACATTGATATTTAATTATGCAATCATATTCATTGGAGCCCAAGAAATTTTGTTTCAAGCTATCAATTTAGTTCATAATTGTTACTTGGGGCTGAGAATAATTACTTTGCTATATGTATAATCTACATTGCAAGTCCATTGGCACATATCATTGTAGAGACAACAGTTGCACTTTCCTCAGTTATGAGACTTAAAATATGTACTTTAAATATTAAAAGTGTTAAAAGCCAATTTACTATGATATAAAACAAGTTAAAAAAATAGTTTCATACCATTGCTTAGATGTCAGCAGAGCACGAGTTGTATTGGTGCTTGGATGTTCCCAGAGCCTCTGGAACTCCACAATTTCGTGTTAATAACTCAACTCCTAAACCTATTCCATTCTTAAACTTCCTGTTCTTACAACCAATGCAACAGAAATAAGGGCCGAAGTTTGCATACCCTACTACCCCTGCACAAAATCATTCCACAGTTAAAACAAATAATAAATCCTATATATACCTGAACTACACAAAGACAAATTAAGATTTAAATTCGGTCACAGCATTCAGGTATACAACAATATGTAGCCTGATACGAAGACTAAACAAAATCAAAACACTCCAAAACCTGAAAAAAGATATAGCATTAAAATAATACTCTCTGATGAAACTGTTGGTCTGTAAATGGTAGCTAGGTAGTCACTGGAAGGAGAGCTCTGCACTAATCCCCTGTGATGATGCATTGAACTGGTCAGGCCGAGCACCTAATGTCCGATCCTGCCTTCTTGTGGTGCAGACTGTTAGTACCTTTCAGAAGAGATACTCACTTGTGGAAGTGAACGGAAGGGGAGGGCTGCCAGATTAGTGTGGCCTACTGATCTGGACAACTCTGGCTACTTTTCTAACTTGCTGAGGAGTGGTCAACCACACAGGGTCCTGGTGCTGACCATATAAACCCACTGGACTGGACTGAATTATGGCTCTGAGCTTGATTATGGATCCTGAATTTGCTGCACTGGTGGGATTCTGTGGAGGAAATTGGTCAGGCAGGTTGTGATTCAGTTCATCTGAATGGTTGCAGTCTTGAGCAAGTGTCACAATTTAATTACCTTGGGAGTTATGTAACAGATACTGGTGATGTACGGCATGAGATTAACAGACGAACAGGGATTGCTGCCAGGACTTTTAAGAATCTATGGAGATTGTGGAGAAATAGGCGTATACACCTAAATACTAAAGTTAGACTGTATAATAGTTTGGTTCTTTCTAGGGTTAGTTATGGTAGTGAAACTTGGACGCTGTGTAAACAAGATAACAGGAAACTAGATGCTTTTGATTCTAGATGCTTACGTAGTATATTGGGCATTAGGTGGTTCAACTTTGTAACTAATGATGAGGTTAGGCAAAGGAGTTTGCAACCTCCTTTAAGCAGCATATTGTGCAGAGAGAGACTCCGTTGGTTTGGCCATGTTGCCTGTATGAATAATTATAGATTGGCGAATAGGGTTATGAATAGTGTGCCTAAAGGCCTCAGAAAGAAGGGGAGACCTAGGATGCAGTGGGCAGACAATGTCAAACAGGACCTTGTTAGAATTGGTGTGCAGTGGCCAGATGCAGCAGATGTAGCTCAGGACAGACTTGCTTGGAGAACTAAATTGCACGGTCTGGTTGGACCTCCGTAGCCCATGGCTGCTTGAGGATGATGATGATGATGATAAAACTCATCAGTTTGTATTATTAGGTGCAAATGATTACATCAGTAAATTAAAACACCCTTGATGAATTACAAACATCAGGAATCATATTTGACCCACTCCCTACGAATTTAAACTTGCAGACTTGAAAACTGACCCTTGTTTACTAGCAAACTTAGCCAAAGCTTCGAAATCCCTATTATACCCTAATATGCCCCAGTTATTTTTCAAAATTAAATTACACAAACCTCTAAAACCCTTTAGACCACTAGTTGCCAAACGAAATTCTTCCACATATAACCTAGAGAAAGCACTCTTTCAGTTCTTTACCTGATATTTTCCCCCACACCCAGTACCATACAGTCAGGTGCGGACCTAATCAACAAACTTAAAACCATATCTGTTACCCCCGACTGCACTCTACACTCATTTGATGTCGCACTCTACATTGGTACTCGATGCAACTATGTGACTTAAAGCCAAATGGCTTGAATCAGCCAGACCCATGGCACCTGAATATGCCAACACACAGGAGGCGCTCAACTTGGCCACTAAAAGCAACTCGTTTTCAAACCAACAGCAAAATCTTTGTCCAAAACCAAGGTGCCTGAATGATCTCTCCCCTCTCTAGATTGTTAGCGGAAGCAGTTCTACATCATGTAGAAACCATAGTTCTTCATGTGTGTCAAATCCACCCACTACTTTATGCCCGATATATTGACAATATATTAATCATCTGGCAACACTCCAAAGAAGAATTAAAGAAATTGTTATCTGAATTTAATGCAGTCCTGGCAACCATTAAATTTACACATGAAGAAGAACAAAATGGACACATACCATTCTTAAACATCAACTTACACCATACTTCCACTAAACTCTATTCATCTTTATACAGAAAACCTACATTCATACCTAACATAATAACTAGTACCTCCGCCAACCCAAACAACTACAAATTATCAACCTTCTACTCTCACTTGACCAGAGTCTATAAATACTGCAATATGCAAGAAGCACTAAACAACGAATTTTTGAACTCGCTGAACAAGGTGGATATACTTCACACACCATCAACAAAATTCACAAACAAATCAAATGCAAACAATCCCAAAACCCTCCAACACCTATAAATAAAGAAATGGAAAAATACACAATAGCTCTACTACACATCAATAATAATTTCACATACTCTGTTAGAAATACCCTAAAACCTTTCCATTATAAAGTCCCAATTAAAATGTCACACACTATATCCAAACTCATTCGAAGCGATTGCGACCATATACCCAGCTCTGGAAGAGTTTATTAAATCCAACTCAATGACTTCACAGGTAAAATTTTCCCCAAAGACAAATACATAGGGAAACCCTCATGCCCATTTAATGCCCGACTTAAAGAGCATAAATACAATATCTTAAATAAACTACAAAAAAACCATTCTATTTCAAGCAATCACTGAAAACAATCTGCCCACTGATTTTCACTCTGCTAAAATTATATCCCCACCTACCAAATTCCAACAAGCCATACAGAAAATATCCTTATTAACGTAAAATTGATCGAACTCTGCAACACACACATTGTCTCCCTCCCCCCAGTGTGGCATCTGATTCTTAGGGGATATAACTTACACTTCAGAAATACCATGCTCCCCTAAACACTCTCCTCTCTCATCGCTGATTCCCTTCTGCCACCTGCACTAATGCACACCCACCAAACCCTTTAGAATACATCTATAATGCATCCTAAAAATCAGCAATTAAAGTACCCCCCACCACACACACACACAATTCCCAATATCAATACTGATATGAAAACCATTATTCAGATCCTCACTAACATAATTATCTTAACCCAATAATTCAATTTACGAAATTTGTAAATTCACTGAAAGTACCCCACTCATTATAATTATATTCTAATCTATTCACAAAAGTGAAGCTTACCTCAACACTCACTGATCTTGGCAACTTTCCATAATCCCACACCCTCTCCCAACCTCCGTCACATGCAGATCGCATTACGGCCATCCTCACATATGCTGACCACTCTGATCCTCGTAGCTGAGCCACTGATAATTCAATTTATTGCACCCCACCCCTCCCCTGTCTCAACAACCAACTTCCTCTCCTGCATTAGCTTAAACTCCTCACTTCCTACCTGATGAAACGTCCAAAGTAAGGGCACGAAACGTGCGTCGTGGAACTAAAACTTTTTTAAGCACGCTATGCTATCAAAGGTATAAATGGTTATTTCCTTCACCAAGGCGGGTAGACCATTGGCATCCATTATCCCTCTCTTAATCTCTACTGAGATGTCACCTGCTAGCAAGAAAATTGATTATTAAATTTGTCACCGGAAGTTCCTGTTACTTCCCATCCTCTGTGGTATGTTATGTAAATCTCTCTTTAATAACTTTTGATACTTGATAGCATAGTCCATGGGTTGAAGTGCTTAAAAGCCAAAATAAAAAAGTTTGAAACATAATTTTGTTGCAAACATGTCATGTTATGTACAAAAATAAAGATAATTTAGTTCTATGCAATAACAATTTCTTTAATAGCAACAATAATAAAAAACTTTTTTTCTTCATTTTAACTTCAGCAAATTTATTAAAATATTAATATCCCAGTGCTTACCTATCTTCTACATTATTGTAATATAAATATTTTATATTTACTTAAATTTTTCTTCCTTTTTTGCATAATTGTATTATGCAGGAAAGTATATAACTGCAGGATAAGCAATGCTAAATAAATGTAACACATTTATTAAAAGAAAAAAATTTGTTTTGCTATTGAAACAAGGTATTTTTTTACATCTTTTTTAAATTTATTATTAAAAAGAGCCAACAAAAAACTCTATATTGAACTTTTTAAACAACTTGTATCACAGTAAATTCAGTGTTAATTCCAAAAAAATTATAATGAAGTGCCATTATCATGAGAATCTTCTGTAGAATGAGTTTTTTTTAACCCTTCCAGAATCGCCATCAATTATACAAGTTGAAAAAAAACGAAATGAGAGCCTAGATATGGCTGTCAGTTTTTAATACAAAAGTTTGATTAAAAAAAATAGAAATGAAGCTATGATATGAATGATTTACTAAAGTGATCTGATCATTTCTTAGATGCAATATATGGCAAGGCTGATATGTTTCTTGCTGCTATTCTATATTGAAGCAACCCTCTGATTTAAGCTCATAGTTTTTTCAGAACTACTGCAGACAAGTTTTCTTAAAATTTCAAAATTCTCTAAAAAAAAACTAAAAATTTCATTTTTTAAATCAGGATTTTAGAAGCAATTATGAAATATATCCATTTTTAACCCCTATTTTATTCTCTTTGCTTTAACTTATTTAAATATTCTTAGAATTATTTTAATAATTTATCCAGCATTCAATGCGTAGTAGCCCACTACTGAAATTAAAACCATTTGTTTATGCAACTATACTGTATGAACTAGGTCATGAACCTGCAAATGTCACTAATTAACATGTGCAGTGTGTATGATGTGTTTGTATACAACATTGTCCGAATTTCTGCAGCATTGGATATCTTTCAATTAATATTTTATTTTTACTTTTATAATTAAACCTTTACTTTTAAAGATTCTTTTATTTCTCCAAATATGAATGTAGTATTATATATTATTATCAGTATTTTGGTATTATGCTATATCGCCAGTTGTTTGTGATTAAAAAGTGTTGCAACTAGGTTGCTCTGTGTAGTTTTTTACATTGCTTTAGGTTATTTGTAAACTTTTTGTGAAAAAAAACCACCATTAACCTTTACAATGTCGTGTTTCTAAAACTGAACTCACTGTGGTGGCCTGATTTATTTTAAAGTGTTTTCAGAAAATAAATTAAGCAACTTTAAAGCCTCACCCTGAAGTAACTAATGAACAGAAATATATCATATATACCAAAAGAAAGAGAATTTAATTGTCCTTAATAAAATAGCAAAAATTCAAAGAAAAAAGTAGTAGGTTTTAAATTTTTAAGCCTTTTTTTAAAACATTGCAAAATTTTGCTGTATTTTTTTCCACTTTATCTTTAGCAAAATTTGAAATACATATATATATATTTTCCATTTTTAATATATTATTTTAATATAAACAGTTCATAATATTTCAATTATTGCTTAAATCTTTATTTCAATTTTCCTAAATTAGTCATTTATGCATGTAATGCATATTCTTAGACTTTTGATGATCGGCAAACTCTAAGTAAAGCAGCGTCATAAAAAAAGAATTTTACTTTAAAAACTAGATAATTTAAATAAGAAATGAAAAATATATCAGAAAAGTGATAAAGAACTATAAAAAAATTAAAAAAATGTTTCAAAGCATTTCAAGTTTAATCGATGCACTGAATTTGAGAATGAGTCGCTTTATTATGAAGCTGCATAACTGCTATGGAAAAGTTTAATTCTAAAATTCCTGCAGAAATTTTGGTTAAAAATTGCAATTTCCTAATCTTAATTTGTTTATGTACTTTAAATTTAATTTAAAATATTGATAAATAAAGTCCTACCATTTAAAAATCGTGCTCTTAGTAATCCTTATGCTTGTTCTGATTGCCGCCATTATAGATCACTAGCAATTTCACTTTCAATTGTTTCTAACTAATTATTGTTTATAATTGTAGTATCCATTTGAGAAGCAACAAAAAATAATTTTAGAAGCATTAAAATAAATAAAAATCATCTTTAAAATCGAAAATCTGCTATAATATTGGTCGAAAGCCGATGTGCATAGTTCCCAGATGATGCAATTTCCGGTAGTAAAAAAATCAGTATTCTTACATTAAAAGTTTAGACAACATTACAATTCTAGTTGAGCTATAAATAGCATAAAAGAGCAAGAAACGTAACCGATTGATAATGTAAGCATGGCAGAATAAAGGCATGAATTGAATCGACGCTACTTGATGCTGTTTACAGTGATGTGCATCTGACTCAAATAGATTTATTTTTGAAATTTATCATTATTTTTTCAAGCAGAATCAACAGGTAAAAATTTTATATCATAGATTTAAATGCTATTTTTGATATTTGATTAGAAATGGTTGCAAAAAATTCAGATTTTATTCAAAAATATTTTTTTATCAACTTTGTACTAGGGGAGCGAAGCTTCGGTCTTTGACCATTAGAATGGGAAAAATGAAAGCAATTCTTTGGGCTGCAACATGGTAAGGGTTAATTGTTTCATGAGAATGAGATATTGGATACAGAAGCAAAAAGGATTTCCTTGGCACAGAAATTACTCAGATTATTTCCCCTACCCTAAGTTCTTGGCTGTGGTGCCACTCTGCTAATCAATCCCCCCCCCCCCCCCCCTCACTAAGGCACTTTATCAAGATCTCCAAAATGTACCATCCAAACTCAAAAATTCATAGAGCCCAGAAAAAAAATACCCAAGGAAATGTTCCTTTGCTTCCATAAACAGGACAGAAAATCATATGAATGTGAGCAGTGCCAGGTCACCCTGTGTAACACTGACCCATGTTTTAAATTACAATGAAAAAATAAAAAGGATTAATATCCCCTCAAGCAGCTGATTGACACAGAAGTTTGAGATGAGCTTGTCAGTTTATATGCCATAGTAGAAAGTCTGTAAGCATGGCGGGACCTCAGTTGAAAAACAACACATACATCCATGCCTTACCCGGGGCTCGAACCCTGGTCCCTTAGATCAGTAGCCTAGCGTGCTAACCACTCAGCTATACCATACTGAAAAAATTATGAAAACAAATAAAATTTATGTTTCAGGAAAGTTTTTATTGTTCAGAAAGAAGTTTCCCTTCCACTGATATATAATTTAACTGCTTCATCAAGATTTCCAAAAATTTTTAGTTGCTTTGCAGAATTCTGTTTTTTCACTACACAAGTATGGGAAAAGTCTTATTAAAATTAATATATTTTTAAGTTGTTTATATTTTTTATTTTTATTAAATTCTGTTTAATTTGGTATATGACCTATTTCTGTTGATTGGTTATTTGTTTAAAAAATTTTAACTTGTTTATTTGACTCAGCACAGTTAGTAAAAAGAATGGACTTTTCTCAAAGTATAGTACCAGGAAAAAAGTTGCAAAAAGAGACTAGTTTTCTTGTTTCAAGTAAAAAATCTTTTTTCCCCCCTATAATTCAGAAAGAAATTTTTATATATTTTTAAATATATTTTTAAATAATTTTAAATAAATAATTAAATATATTTTTAAGTTGTTTATATTTTTTATTTTTATTAAATTCTGTTTAATTTGGTATATAACCTATTTCTGTTGATTGGTTATTTGTTTAAAAAATTTTAACTTGTTTATTTGACTCAGCACAGTTAGCAAAAAGAATGGACTTTTCTCAAAGTATAGTACCAAGAAAAAAGTTGCAAAAAGAGACTAGTTTTCTTGTTTCAAGTAAAAAATCTTTTTTCCCCCCTATAATTCAGAAAGAAATTTCCTTTTTATTCCTATGTATTATAGGTTTCAACAGTAAGTAATATTCACACAGTTACCTGTTAACTTTAATGTCAATAAACCAATAAATAATACTCTGGCATATTTCTGAAGAGATTTTTTTTGACTGAGCCTAGTGGAAAAATAGCTGGGCCTCTGAATGTAAAACAGTGTTTCAGCTTGGGCCTTGTAAGAGTTAAAGTCCCAACAATTATGCTTACATGTGCTATTTTAAATTCAGTATAAGGAGCTAAATTTAAAGATAAATTTGATATGAGGCAAAAGTTGGCCTTTTTAAATACAATTGGTGATTTTTATAGTGTTAAAAATATTTCCAATAATAAAAAAAATTGAAATAATGTTTTTTCAAAGTGTGTTACAAACAGCCTGTATATGCACTACTGCCGTAATGCACTGAATGGACAAATTTTTATATACACACCGATAACAGTATGCAAGGTAGAAGTATTGTGTACAGTCACATGGGTCTCTGAAACTGGCAATGCCTATAAATAGAGTAGGCCTCTATGCAAAGGAAACCAGTCACGGAAAAGTAATCAGGGTAAAGGCAGTGACGTAAGTGAGTTTGACTGTGGCCAGATAGTAGGTGCGAGGAAGGTTGGTTGTTCAATCACTGCAACTGCTGAACTGTTTGGAATTTCCATGTCAGACTGCCGCACATATATACCAAAATTACATAAAATATGACAAAACTTCCAAGCAGTGGGAGAAATGTGGACATAAATGTGCAGTTGACTCTCGAGGTCAGTGCAGATTGTCCCACATCGTTACAAGAAATTGCATGGTTACTGTGGAAAAGATAACGGAATTGAATTAGGATGCGTCCACAAGCTTATGCACAAAGAATATCCATTGTACCATGGAATAAATAGGCTGTGGCAGTCGACATCCACATTTGTGTTCCCTTATTGACTGCAAGGCACTGAAAGATTAGGCTGCAGTTGCAAAGGCCTATCGCAACTGGAGTGCAGAGGACTGGAAACACACCATCTGGTCTTATGAATCACAGTTTAAACTCTTTTTTAATGATCCCTCACTTTGTGGGGTTTATGCCACATAAAGTGAGGGACCCAGCTTGCCAAGTTGAGATCATACAGGCAGGTGGAGGCAGTGTAACAGTTTGGGATGCATTTACATGGGCTTCCTTGGGGCCTCTCATACCCATCGAGACCTCCATCACCGGCACAAGTTATGTGAATCTCGTCTCCGATCATCCACCATCTGTACTCATTCATAATGATTCTGTTTCCACACCATGATGCTATCTTTCAATAGGGCAACAACGCCACACCACATACTTCCCGAGTAGTGACCAATTGGCTTCAAGAGCATTCAGGTGAGTTTACCACACTCGAATGACCTCCTCAATCACCAGACTTCAACCCCATTGAGAATTTGTGGGACAAATTGGAAAGGTCGTTCAAGCCCACCAATCCTCACTGGCAACTGTGAATGCTCTGATAGGTGATCCTTGCTTCATGGGTGGCAATACCACCTCTGTGTTTTCAACACCTCATTTAGTCTTTACCAAGACATCTGGCTGCTGTTTTGAGGACAAAAAGTGGAGCAACAGGTTATTAGGTAGGTGTTTATAATAATTTGTCCATTCAATGTATGGCCTGCTTGTTTCCCACTCCCATGTGTATTGTGTCCATGGATACTGCTGAGTAACTATCAACCTTTGCAGTTGAGATAAAGTGTGGGTTGCCTCTCACTTTAAGCAAGCTTTCCAAACATTTTGTTATGAATTGCACTTCAAACAAATTTACCAAACTTTTTTTAAGGATTGAGGTTTCAAAATGTTGAAATAAAAATAATACTTTGTACAGTTTAAGATGCTAATATTACAAGATATAAAAAAAAAGCATTATAAAAAGCCATGTTTTAATCCTTCCTGGGTCACAGTCAATCATAGACATTGACAATCTGAAATGAGAGGTCAATAGATGTCTTTTGTACAACACATGAAAGTTTGATTTTTTTTAAATTGCCGTTTGAAAGTTTTTTTAGATATATCTTTTAAAAATATGAAATTCAAGTTTTAAAAATAATATATTCTTTTTTCATTTAATGCATGTTAAAATATTAAACTTATAAATAATTTTATTAAATTTATAAATAATTTGTTAAAGCAATCTGGTTGCCACATCTTAGATGCACTATATGGTATTTCCAATTCGTTTGTTAACGTTGCTTTTTACTGAAGCAGTCACCTGAGTTAAGCTCACAAGTTTGATTTGAACTATTATCAACAAATTTTTCTTTAAAGTTTTCAAAAACTCTTGTAAATTAACATAAAACTGCTATTTTTAAACACTGAAGAATTTGGAAGTAATTGCAAGTACATACAACCATTTTTCTCCCCATTTTACACTTCTTTCTGCCATAAACCTATTTTAGTATTCCGAGAATTATATAGTAGTTGAAGCTTGCAGTTTCGATTTTAAGAGTGGGAAAGACACATAGATTCTTCTATGCGTCTTTCCACACTTTACTCCATGGTCCAACCAGACCATGCAGTAAAGTGACTCTATGGTGGATGTTTATAGAAAGAGTACCTCTCGGATATAGGATAATGTGACCATGAATCTAGTCAGTATTAAACTTCGTTTTCATTTCTGTAGATTTATTTTATTTCTGCAAATTATTGTTGTTTTTTTTTTGTCAGCTGATCTATTGATCTTTTTGGAGTTATGCTACATTGGATGGCCGGCTTTACAAGTTGTTATGGATATTACTTAACATTGCATTAGTTATATGTTAATATTTCTTTTTTATTTCTTTCCTGTAAAAAAACTGATCTTGTATTGTTTCCTGAAAAGGAATGAGGTATTGGATAGGAATCAAAAAGGACTTCTTTCACATAGCAAGTTGTTTACATGGCTGATTTAAGTTAAAAACTTACTCCCAACAAATTGATTTATAAACTCCCTGCATAAAGTTAGTCTTTTATTTCCTTTTTTTTTTTAATAATTAAACCGTAGTTTTCATTTCTGTAGATTTGCTTTATTTCTGTATATTATCAATCTTTCCTTAGATCGATTATTTTCAATTTTTGCGCAGTTATGCTACACACCCCGATTACTGAATTAGAAACCTTTATCCAGATGTACGTATATGTCACTTGCATAGCGTATATGCAAAATACATGATCTAGGCAACTATTTAAGACTACTGCTCATTAGTAATCGTTAGTAGTGCTGATCACAATGAAAAACAAAGGATCTTTCTGGGTTCGATAAAGGGCTTATTATGGATGCCGTCTTGACTGGAGTGACGATTTTAAAAACAGCAGAGCTGACTGATTTCTCAAAAGGTGAGATATCTCGGGTTTCTAAGTGGAAAAATAACCCACATTGCTTCTCTAAGTGTGGCATGATGATCATCTGAGAAGGCTTGTACGGAGAAACAGGACTTTCTGTGTGCAGCAATTGACTGAAGCATTCAATGAAGGTTATTCCCAACCCATATCTCAGTGAATTATGGGCAGGGAATTGAAGAGGATTGGTATTAGCAGTCACATGACTATACGGAAATCACTGATTTCTGTGAAGAACTGGAAAGTTCGTCTACAGTGGTGTCAGGAACACTGTGACTTGACACTGGAAGACTGGAAAAAAGTCATGTGATATGATGAGGGGCAGTACACCTTGTTCTGTACCAACAGCGACGAGTTTTCAAAGCAAGCAAGGTCCATGAAGCAATGGACCCTGCTTTCTTTGTAAACACAACTCAAGGTTCTGGAGGTGGTGTCATGGTGTGGGGCACTTTCTGTTGGTACGGAATGGATTCCCTGATATTGTTGGAAGGTCGGGTGCCCTCCAAGGATTATCTGAACATTGTTGCTGATCAAGTCCATTGTGCAATATTGACTTTTTATCCAGTAGGGGATGGCTGTTTCATGGATGACAATGCTACTGTCCATTGAGCAAGATGTGTTCAGCATTGGTTCAGCGAGCATGACAGCGACTTCCACCGTCTTCTCTGGCTATCACAAAGCTCGAATCTGAACTCCATTGAGAATATATGGGACAGATCTGGGAGCAAAGTCCTCTTCTGTCAAATCTGAGCTAGTTAAAGGACTGTCTGGTGAATGCCTGGTATGCTGGAGATGTAAAGGCGCTTCAACATCTTGTGGATCTATGATCTTTTAGTTGGCTGATTTATCGATCTTTCTGATTTATGCTACATTGGATGGCTGACTTAAAAGTGGTTGGAGATATTATATTTAACATCCCATTAGGTTATATGTAATTTTACTTTATTATTTCTTGTTTTTTTAGCAAAAAAAGTTTGAACTTGTACCGTTTTCTGAAAATGAATGAGGTCTTGGATACTGAAGCAAAATGGACTTCCTTCGCACGGAAATCAATCTTCATGTGGGAGGGCAATTTCAGGAAGTGTTTTTACCCAATTGGTAAACTCACTGTGAACATTTCACTTTCCCCCCAATTAGAAAAATTTCATTAAAAAGAGTGAGTTTTTTTGCTTATATTGAATAATTTTAAAAGCACCATTTTATAGTATCTTGTCTGTACCACTCTAATGATATAATTTTTTTGTTTGCTTTGGTGCAGAAATCTTTCTGCACTTAGCCAAGATTGCCAAACTTCCACATCCAAAGGAAAAATTCAGAATGTTTAATAAAAAAGGCAGCCAAGAAAGTGTTTTTCTGTTTTATAACAGTTCAGAAAATCCCATAAATCTCAGAAGTCCAAGTCACTTTGTATAACACTGTCCTTGTTTAAAATATATACAATACTGAAAGGAATCATTAAAAGAAATAAAAATCATGTTTGAGGTTAAATATTATATCATTTGGTACAAAATTTCCTGTCGATAAATATATAATTTAACGATTTTTATATATCATGTTTTTGTAAATTAAGTCTTAATTGTATAATCTGATCTATTTTTTCACCATATCACATTGAAAAATGTTTATTAAAATCAATATACTCTAAGTTTGTTTAATTATTTATATCATTAAATTCATAATTAAATTCTGTTTAATTTGGTATATAACATGACCTATTTCTGTTTATTGGTTATTTTTAAAAAAAATTCTAAAGTTGACTTGTTTGTCTGACACTCAGAACAATTAGCTGAAAGCTGGAATTTTCTCAAAGTATGGTACCAAGAAAAAAATTACAAAATGGAAGTAATTTTCTTGCTTCAAGAAAATATAAATTTTTTTGTTATTCAGAAAGAAATAACTTTTCTGTTCATGTGCATTATAATAATTTCTGCCTATTAGTTTTTTTTAAATGACTTTTTATATTTGTTGCCAGATGCATTGTTTTTACTACATGACTCCATAATAGCCCTATTAATTATTATTATTTTTTATTATAATAGCTTTTTTATTAAATAGTATATTTTCAGAAAATACAGAATTAAATGCTGATTAATTTGGCATGTAACATGCCATAATTGTTTTCATTAGCTACTTGACAAAAAAGTTCCAAAGTTAAATTTTTTGTGGCTGATCAGAATGAAAAAAAAAAGTAACTGGACCTCTCGATGCAAATCAGTTTTTTAGGCTGGGTCCTTCCTTCCAGGGTCCTTGCCGAATATAGACATTGACAGAATCCAAAATGAAAGGTTTTTGGTATAACAAAAAAAAAAGGAATTGTTGTTTGAAATTTTTTTTACGTGTAAGTTATGAAGTATATTATTCAAGCTTGAAAAATAATATTTAAGTTTTTCATTTGATGCATATTTTATTAAAGTACAATATAAATAGTTTAATAAATATTCAGTGAAAAAATTTTTTTCCGACATACGGGATTTGAACCCACATCTCCATATTTCTGAAGAGATGCGGGTTCAAATCCTGTATGTCGGTGGAAATTTTTTCCACTGAATATTTATTGATTTATCAATGCCAAATGAGCAACAGGTAATGCTGTGATTATCATTTATATATAAATAGTTTGTTAAAGCCATCTGATTGTCATTTCTTAGAAATGCTGTATCATCATCATCATCCTCAAGCAGCCATGGGCTATGGAGGTCCAACCAGACCATGCAATTTAATTCTCCAAGCATATCTGTCCTGAGCTACATCTGCTGCATCCAGCCACTGCCCACCCTGCCCATGGTCAGTAGGGGACACCGATGGGCTTGGAAAGGCCGCCGTCCATCGGATGGGACGTTAAGCCGTGGCCCTGTGTGTGGGAGAGCCATACCCTGTGCACGTTAAAGAACACGCTGGATGGCCTTGACGGGAGGCTACCATCTGTCTCCCAACAGCTGTTCCAGTGGGTCCCCTCCCCCAACCTTCTCTGAGCCTTCGGGGTCAATGTGACCTGGCCATTTAGCCCATGGTGTGCAAAAAAGTGCCGCTCAGAGGTAAAACAACTCAACCCAAATCCAGCCACTGCACACCAATTCTAACTAGGTCCTGTTTGACATTGTCTGCCCACCGCATCCTAGGTCTCCCCTTCCTCCTGAGGCACACTGTTCATAACTCTATTCGCCAATCTATAATTACCCATATGGGCAACATGGCCGAACCAGCAGTCTCTCTCTCTGCACAATATGCTGCTTAAAGGAGGTTGCAGACTCCTTCGCCTAACCTCATCATTAGTTACAAAGTTAAACCACCTAATACCCAAGATACTACATAAGCATCTAGAATCAAAAGCATCTAGTTTCCTGTTATCTTGTTTACACAGCGTCAAAGTTTCACTACCATAACTAATCCTAGAAAGAACCAAACTATTATACAGTCTATTTTTAGTATTTAGGTGTATACGCCTATTTCTCCACAATCTCCATAGATTCTTAAAAGTCCTGGCAGCAATCCCTGTTCGTCTGTTAATCTCATGCCGTACATCACCAGTATCTGTTACATAGCTCCCAAGGTAATTAAACTGTGATACCTGCTCAAGACTGTAACCATTCAGATGAACTGAATCACAACCTGCCTGACCAATTTTCATCACTTTAGTTTTCTCTCTGTTTATAACCAAACCTACTCTACTACTAGTCTCATCAACAGCTCGAATGAAAGAGTTCATCTCATCAACATCATTTGCCAGAAGGGCTAAATCATCAGCATAATCTAAATCAGAAATTTTCGTATCTCAAGTCCATTTAAGGCCAAAATCTTTCCCTTGAAGTGAATTTCGCATAACATAATCAACAACCAAACTAAAGAGAAAAGGAGACAAAATGCACCCTTGTCGAACACCAGAAGTAATGCTAAACCAATTGCTACAAGACTTACCAATTCTCATACATGACTCAGTGTTATTATAGAGCGCTTTCATTATGTTAACTACCTTGTCTGGTATACCATATGATCTCACATTCAACCACAAATTATGACGATCAACAGAGTTGAAAGCCTTTTTGAAATCGAGAAAGCTAGCAATCAAATGTTTCTGAAACTCTAAATATTTCTCAAGAATCTGCCTAAGTGAAAATATCTGATCCACACATCCCCTACCACTTCTGAATCCACATTGCTCATCACGCAATTGATTGTCAACCAGATTCTTATAGGGATAACAATAGCTCTGGTAAAATCCTTAGGAACTATGCCTTTATCATAAAACATATTCAAAATTTCAGTCATCCAAGTGGTAACAGAAGCATTCCCAGCTCTAAGCATTTCAGTAATAATTTCATCTACCCCTGGAGATTTATGAAGTCTAAGTTTAGAAATAGCCAAAATAACTTCAGACTGTGTTATAGGGCCAACATTAAAGCCACCAATGCATCTATCATCATTTGAAACAATGGGAGTAGAACTAACCACATTGTTTAGAACATCGCTGAAATGCTCAGCCCACCTAGCCATGACAGAATCCTCCCCTTCTATAACCTTGTTTATCCTTCAATTCTTGTATGCCTTTCTGTTTTCTACCACATAAAACATTAACTATCTGGTACAGCTCTCTGCTGTTGTGCTGTCTAACTGCTTCCTCCGCTTTGTCAGCCAAGCCATCAAGCCAAAGATTCTTATCAGTAGCTAACTGATCCTTTACACGTTTATTAAGCTCTCTGTAATCCTTTCTATTAGGACTAGTAGGGTACTGATTAAGGACATTTCTGCAGTTCCTTCTTTCTGAAATAAGCTCAAGTGCCTTATCACTCAAATAATTCTGCCTCCTCTGCCCTTTTTTCCCTAATAGAATACTGTTTGTTTCCAAAAAAGCCTGTTTAAAGTGGTCCCATTTTCCCCAAACTTCAGTAATAAGCAAACCATGACTGTCATAATGACTAAGTAACCTATCATGGTAAGCTTTAACTATAACTGGGTCTTTCAGAGTTTCAATATTAGAGGTAAATTTCTTAACTTTAGCACAACACTTTTTAACTTTTAAGTTGCAAGACACTTTTAACAAGGCAATGGTCAGATCCAATTTCAGCTCCCCTATATGCCCTGGTATTCCTAACAGAACTAGCCCATTTGTTGTTAATAATATGTAATCAATCATATTCTTATGCAGCCCATCAGGTGAAACCCATGTGTACTTATGTATGTTGCGGTGTTTGTAATATGTGTTAGTTATTCTGAATCCATTGAGTTTACTTACCTGTAGGAGACGTTGCCCATTGTCATTGGAGCTACCAATACCAAAAAGGCCTATCACCCCTCCCCAAATGTTAGAGTCAGTACCAACTTTGGCATTGAAGTCACTAAGAACAAGGGTAATATCTCCTTTCTTGACAGAATTCAAAATATACTGAAGTTGTCCATAAAACTATCCTTCTCATCCTCATCGGCATCCTCAGTGGGGGCATAACATCAGATAACATTCAATTCTTTAATGCTTGTCTGAAAATTTGCTGTAAGAAACCTTTCATTAATGCACTCATATCCTAGAAGAGCATCACAAGCATGTCTGCTGAGCAGCAGACCCACGTCTTGGTGATGCTTTCTATCCTCCCTCCCTGTAAAGAGAAATTTAAAGTTATTTTTAAATATCTCACCTTTACCTGTCCATCTGGTCTCTTGCAAGCCTAGAATATCTAGGTTATAGTGCTGGAATTCCTGCGTGAGGACATCAAGAGAATAATCTCTAATATAATGTCCTCACATTCCACGTTCATGCAGAGAGAAAATGATTAGTAGGATTTTTAAAGAAATTAGGTTTGTTGAGATAGGTAGGACCAACAAAATCAAACAGCCTCCTGATCGCAGGCATGGGCCAAAAACCTATTCCTCCTCCGCTAAAGGCTGAAGTCACCGATGCTGGGGGGTGGGGGTGGCTCAGTCGGTAGCGCGCCAGGCTCGTAATCTGTAGTTCCCAGGTTCGAATCCCAGCTGTGTCAGCGTTGAGATTTATCTCCGCAAAATTCCCCGCCCTGCCCACGGTCAGTAGGGGACACCGATGGGTTTGGAAAGGCCGCCGTCCGTCGGATGGGACGTTAAGCCATGGCCCTGTGTGCGGGAGAGCCATACCCTGTGCACGTTAAAGAACATGCTGGATGGCCTTGACGGGAGGCTACCATCTGTCTCCCAACAGCTGTTCCAGTGGGTCCCCTCCCCCAACCTTCTCTGAGCCTTCGGGGTCCATGTAACCTGG
Organism: Ryuthela nishihirai; assembly: GCA_038380435.1. Lineage (NCBI taxonomy): Eukaryota > Metazoa > Arthropoda > Arachnida > Araneae > Heptathelidae > Ryuthela > Ryuthela nishihirai. The sequence goes on from JAWZYU010000010.1 coordinate 21,283,864, forward strand.
CCATTTAGCCCATGGTGTGTAAAAATAGTGCCGCTCAGAGGTAAAACAACCCAACCCAACACCAATGCTGGTAGGAACTTCAGGCACTACCTTTTCAAGTGGACTTTTTCAAGAGCCATATGGCGGGCCTGAGACACATTACTGCAGTTTAGGCTTGACGATGCCCAACTAGCTAAGTCAGGTTCAGGTACCTGCGATGGCCTCTGATTAGGATTATCCACCAGCTGAAATAAGGTATCCTATGCTTCTGTTCACTTAGGACTGGCAACCCAGAAGGAAACAGAAAATACAGTGGCAGATTCTCTCTCAACAGAGGCCCACCAGTGCAGCAAGTCCAGGATCCATAATCAAACTCAAATCCATAAACAAATCCAGTCTAGTAGGTATAAATGGTCAGTACCAGGACCCAGTGAAGTTGACCACTCCTCAGCAGAGTTGAAAAAAAAGAAAAAGTGGCCATAGATGACTAGATCAGGAGGCCATACTGAACTGGCAGCCCTCCCCTTCCGTTCCCTTCCAAAAGAGAATATCTCTTGAAAGGTACAAACGGCCTGCACCACGAGAAGGCTGGGTCGGACATTAGGTGCTAGATCTGCCCGGTTCTGTGCATCATTGTTAGGGATTGGTACAAGCTCTCCTTCCAGTTTACTACCATTTACAGGCTTATTATTTAAAAAAGTAGCTACCATTTACAGGCTTATTATTTAAATGCTGTATGGTATTACCAATTTGTTTGTTAATGTTACTATATGCTGAAGCACCCCTCCCCTAATTTAAACTCACAAGTTTGATTTGAACTATTACCAATAAATTTTTAATTAGAGTTTTCAAAATCTCTTGAAAATTAACAAAAAAACTGCTATTTTTAAAACTGGTAGATTTTGGAAATAATTCCAAAGTACAAACTTTTTTTTTCTGTTTTACAGTCTTTTCTTCCTTATACCTAGATTATTTATTCTATTAGTTATATATTCCTAGATTATTTATATCATTTATCCCAGCATTCTGTGCATTATTTCTGCTATTGAAATCTAAACTATAACTAAAAGTTGAGCCTTCTTGACTAGAGTTTGTTGTTCAAGACTGGCAGCAGCTTAAACTAGGTCATGGCTCACAGTATAGGAAAATGCAGGGGCTCACATGTGAAATCTTTGTGCATTAAGTGGCTGCATAGTAGATTGTCCACACATTGGATATCATCTCCTTTCATAAAGTTAGTATTTTATTTACTTTTTTATGATAAACTTTAGTTTTTACTTCTGTAGATTTATTTTATTTCAGTAAATTTTTGAACATTTGGTTGGTTGATCTATCAATTGATTATTATTGATCTTTCAGAGCTATGCTACATTGGATGGCCAGTTTATAACTTGTTGCTCTGGATATTTTGTTTAACATCTTATTAGGTTATATGTTATTTTTTCTTTTTATATATTTTTTTTTGCTTTTGCCAGTAAATAAAAATTTATCTTGTATCATTTCCTGAAAATTAAAGATACAGAAGCAAAAGACTTCTTTGGCATTGAAATCAGTCCTCCTGTGGGAGGATAATTTGGCAAGGGTTTTAACCTTCCCCTACACTAAGAGATTTTACTTTCCCCCAATATATTGGCTATTGCCATTCTGAAAATATAAACTGTTTTTTTTTCCCCTTGGTGCACATACTTTCAGCACTTAGCTAAGATTGCCAAACTTCAATACCCATAGAAAAAAAATCATAATGTGTAATAAAAAAAGCAACCAATAAAATATTCCTCCATTTTACAAACAGGATGGAAAATCCTATTAATGTGAGCAATGATATATCATTGCTTACATTTAATATGCTCACATCTTAATATGCTGATATTAATAGCATATTACATATTTCTTAATTTGCTATTAATGTAAGCACATTAAGAAAGGAATAATTACCAGGATTGTAAATGCTCAGGATGACTGTTTACAAGTTGATAAGGCTGTTTTTCCCTGACTTCAACAAAAGAAATTCAAGTCTTACTGTTAGTGGACTAATTTATGTGAACAAGCTTGCAATTGTGCTGTAATGCTCATAGTAGGAAGCTTTAAAGCATCTTCTGGTTGATTGTACTGTTTTAACAAACTTGGATATAAGGTTCCTAAAATTAGGTGTGGGAATGTAATTGAGCAATATGGTGAGGAAGGTGATCCATTCTCCCTCTTCCAAAAAAATATGTTGTCAAGTTTGTGAAAATGGTACAACCTGCTGGAAGACCCTTCTGTTTTTAGGGGTCTTTAAAATATTATTGAAAATTGTATGAAATGCACAAGTTTAATAATTTTTTTTGTTTCTATTACCCATACTAGCATTCTTAAAGTTCCTCCCCCCTTCCCCCAGATATGGCCCTGTTGATATATGTATATATTAGAAGTTTCTGTATTCACTGTGTTTTTGCTCTCATGTTAAAGATAAATGTTAAATTTCAGAATGCTGAAGATTTCCCCCTCTCCTTCCATAAAATTGCTGATATTTATACCCAATTACTTAAAATTGATACAGTAAAAACAATGTTATAAAATTTTTTAGGGCAATTTATTTGAATGGCATTTCACTGTTAGAGGTCCATCTAATACAGATTTTGATGGTGGTGTATATCATGGAAGAATAACATTGCCTCCAGAATATCCTATGAAACCTCCTAGTATAATATTGCTAACAGTAAGTATATGAATTGTAATAAATATTTATTATCTTCAAGTATTCTTAAATTTGCATTATGTGCTAAGCAAAAGTGAGGAAATCATAAATTTTAATAGCTTTTCATCTTAATAATTTAGGAAATTATATGTTTGAAAAAAAAATTGTACATGGTTACTGAAAAATACCCTGTTCATGACTAGAGTTTTAAATATAATAGACACAGAATATAATTATTTCCCATTTGCTATCTGAACAGTTTAACAGATTAAGCTTTGCAAAACTTAGAAACATTTTATATAATTTTTTTTTTCTTTTTAATCAGAAAATTCTAAAAATTTACCAGTGTTTAAATGCATAAACTGCTCTTTTGCATCTTCATTTAGTTTTTAATGGTACAAATCTTTATTTTGCGAGTTATATAATTCCTCTTTTGGGAATTTTATTCTTGAAAAATGTATTAGTTCATTAATTTGGATTACGTTAACAAATAAGATCTAGTAATCAATGTGTAACGTACTTGAAATAATGTTGGATACATTATATATCTACGATAATAATCATTTTCAAAATCTGATCTTGATGGTTGTATGAATCTCGTTTCCTGTTGCACCATTTACCTGGGGAAGTGCTGGCACCAGGACATGCGGTGGTACAAAAACAAGCTAGAGGAGGAAGTGTAATGCTTTGGGCAATGTTCTGCTGGAAAATCCTGGTCGTCATTCATGTGCAGGAAACTATGATGTCTAACCTAAATATCATTGCAGACCAAGTATATCATTTCATGGCAACTGTATACCCCTCTAGTAATGCCTTCTTTCAGCAGGATAATGCGCCATGTCACACTGCCCAGATTGTTCGAGAATGGTTCGCAGAACATGAGGAAGACTTTCAGGTATTGTCCTGGCTTCTAAATTCTCCAGACATCAATCCTATCAAGCATCTGTGGTTTGTTTTGGAACAGCATATCCAATCTGCAGTGGCTCAACCATGTAACTTACAAGAGTGAAAAGATCTACTGATAACTTGTTGGTACCTGCTACCACAAGACACCTTTAGGAATCTTATAGTGTCCATGCCTCACCGGGTAAAAGCTGTTTTGGTGGCACGTGGAGGATCAACATCATATTAGGCAGGTGATCATAATGTTTGACTCTTCGGTATATCTTATGACTAGTTTTTATAGATGTTGGATTTCAGTTCATGCACTGATGGATTTTTCTTATATGATGACTAATGCTTGTCTGTTAATAATGATATGTTGGTTGTCATCTATTTCATGAGCAAAACTTTTTCACAAACATGGGTATTGCCTAACATTGCCTGTATTTGACATGCAAAGAATTTTAACATATTTTGATATGTCTACTCAAGGTTAAAACTATAGCACTATCTAGTGGCAGAAAAAAAGCTTTATTGAGAAGTACTATAATTCCATAATTCAAAAGACATTGAATCATAAAAGAACAAGATCTTGGCCTCATGCTTTTTTGTTGCTTGCCAAATGGTATGGGTGAGCTAATAGTTTCATATTCCTAGTGTAGATGCACTCATCATGAAATAAAACCACATCAAGGCCCATTTATAGTAGAAGAATGTGAACTCTTCAAGATTAGAGTAGTAATCATGCAAAATTATATTCTGCTGGATAATATTATTGGCATGGAAATATCTACCTTGAACTATTCAGTGTAGATTTACTGTATTTTATATATTATACTACTTTGTTGATTTTTTTTTAATGCAGTCAACTCATCAACTTGAACTTCTATTCCTCAAATTTCTTGCTGACCCAAATTTTTTAACATTTTTAACCAATTCCTTATACATTTATTATAATTTTTCTTTCTTTAATTCGAACTATTTTTCAATCATCACTTGATACCTCAAAATTTATGAAAAATATTTGAAAGAAAAGTTCTTTTGCAAGTTTTTCCATGGTATTTTGTTTTTTTTTAGTGATGGTAAGTTGAAATTCTTGCCAGGTGGACAAAGTGATTTTCACTGGCTAAGCATTGTCCTCACTGCATGCAGATGGAAGAAATGATTCTTATTGGCTATGCACTCCTTCCTCCCTCCTTGCATGACTAAGAGATAACAAAATGTTCTTCCCATTCCTCATAGCAAGTGCTAATTGAGGGACATTGTCTAAAGAGTACTACAGATATTACTGGGACATGGAAACATGCTCATGCAATTTGTTAGGCTATGATTTAAAAAAGAAAGGATTTTGATTTAAAAAAATGTCAGTTTAGTACAGTAGCATTAAATGCCAAGGTAAATAAATGCTCCTGGGGCTTATTTTCCTTTTCCTACTAGTGGGACTGCATATACTTGTAGTTTGATTCCAGTGGTTAGTGTAATAAGCTACAGATACAATATTTTAAAAAAAAAATTGAGATAATAGTTTCACTTTGTTGTCTCTCTTTCTGTAGACATCAAACTTTTTTCTTTATAGAGATAAATTAAAAATTATTTTTATGTTAGATAAGTATTGATGAAATATTACGATTTTCACTTTCTGAATCTTGTAAAAGCTATAATTAACCCTCTAATGGCAGAAAAAGTTGAAAATTCCAAAATTCAAATGAATATTTTAAATGATGTTCAATGATGTTTCAAATTTTGGTGGTGGAATGTGAATCATGATGTTTGTATTGATAACAATGAGTTGACCCCTTAGACTTTCATTGAACATTTTAGGAGTAAATTTCCTTTGGATAAAACCACAGGATATCTGAAACTCAGTAGAGCAGTAGTTCCCCACTATGGGGGAGAAAGGGTCAAGCCATAAGACTGACCTTGACTCTGGAGGGTCAGTACATCCCTCAGCTGACAAAAAGAGCTGTTGTGGAATAATTGTATTTAAAAATGAATTAAAAATTATTTCTAGGTTGGATAGGTTTGATGAAATTTTATGATTTGCACTTTCTGAATTTCTCAAAAAATATAAATGTATCCTTCTAATGTGGGATAAAAATCGAAAATTGCAAACTTTCAAAAAATAATATAAATGATATATTTATGTTAGAAATTTGAAATTTTGGTGGCAGAACATGAAGGTCACAAAGTTTCCATTGGCAACAATGAGTTAACCCCTTAATCCAAGGGTGGATGGGAAACACAGTTTTTGTTTTAACAGTAATTTTTCTTTCACTTTAATCACTAAATCAAGTGATCTGTTGATGGTAGAAATTTAAAATTTTGGTGGAGAGTGTCAAGAGATATTTCACTGACAGCAATAACCTGCCTCCTTTTCTCAGAAGGGTGTAAGAAAAGCAACCTTTTAAATTTAAGAAATAAAAGACAAATACTTATGTTGTATAATTACTAAAATAAACTGCTATTTGCATTTCCCCCATCATCCATTAGCTTAAATTAAAACTTTTAAGCATTGAAAAAGTACACGAACAAAAGACTTCACTGTTTCTGAAAACAAGATTCCCATATGCACCAGAGGCATTATGTGTCCTTCTAGATTAATTTTAAGCTAGTTTCTGCTGCTACAAAGCATTACAGTGGTAGCAAAGCATAAGTTAAATGCATTGTCATCAAGTGATAAAGCAAGAGAAATCACAGCTGTTAAAAGTAGTGGGGGAAAAAATTATATTGCCAAAGAATTTGGAATTCCTACCAGTATTTCATCAACCATTTTAAAGAACAAATGTATGGTATTGAAACAGCTAGATTACAATAAAAGAAAAAAAAAATGCATGCAGAATTTCCTGATGTTGACCAGTAAAGTTGCTAAAATGGTTTACTCAATGTAGGAACAAAAGCATTCCAGTAGCTATAAATCTGTTGTGGGTTCTGCAAAAATCTCCCAGAAGATTTTCTAATCAAAATGAACTCATTTGAAAAAGACAAAATTTGCAATAGAAATACACTGGTTTCCATAAAATAAGGAAAAATGAGAAAAATCACGATAATTCACCAAAAAATTGTGTGGTCCTCACCAAACTTGTTCATGCCAAGTGATCATATTGTATGCAAATTAGTCTAGGTTGTAGTAAAGCCAAGTGACCATAGTCTAGGTTGCATCAGTTTGTGTAATTGGATAGTCATAAAAACAGGTGTTTTGGATGGATCATTATTTTGTGTTGTAAATGTGAATAAGCCGTCCCATGGCCGAGTGGTTAGCGCGCTTGGCTACTGATCTAAGGGACCTGGGTTCGAGCCCCGGGTAAGGCATGGGTGTTTGTGTCGTTTTTCTGCTGAGATCCTGCCATCCTCTCAGACCTTCTACTATGGCATATAAACTGACAGGCTCTTGTCAGACCTCTGTGGCAAGCAGCTGCTTGAGGGGGTATTTATTTTTAATGTGAATAAAGAAATTTGAAATAGCCATTTTGTAGGAATGACCCCGAGACATCATTTGCCAAATGAACTGTGGTGGAGAGCTATTGGCTGGCTCGAAGTGGCTAAAGGCAGTCAAACATGGCACAATGGCTGAATGTGAGTCTTTCTGTGGTCCATAGACCGTGGAATCAATTTCTTAGCAGGGATTCTGCATCTCGGAGGTTTAGCCAAGGAAGGGCTAGAGTTACGACTGCTGTACAAAACTGATATCTACGATAACAGCACGAAGGAGCAGGACGTCTGCTTCCTCTCAGCTATGATCCTCTCTTGCAGCAGTCACTGGGAGACGTATCAACTTCTACTGTGTATAGAAGGATTCATGAGGAAGGTCTGTAGGTTAGAAGGCCAGTAATTTGCATACCCCTCATGTCAGGTCACAGGAGAGAGCGGTTAAATTGGGCATGCAAGTATGTTAACTGGACAGAAGAGCAATGAAGGTCCATACTCTTCAGAGATGAGTTCAGATATTGCTTGCAGAGTGATTTCGGACATTGTTTCATATGGAGAGAACGAGGTACCCTCTATCATCCCAGTAACATCCGTCAAAGAGACAGTTACGGTGGAGGTAGCTTGTGTTTGGGTTGGCATTTCCTTGGGTGGATGCATAGAGCTCTGTGTTGACGAATGGGATCCTCAATGCTCAAACATTTAAACATTAGCGATACGATTAAACATTAGCAAACATAAACATTAGCGATGACATCCTGGACCCTTATGTAAGTCCTTACGCTGGCGCAATAGGTGAAACATTCATCTTACAAGATGATAACGCTCATCCACAAAGAGCTTGACTAGTGGAACAATACTTTCAAGAGGAGACTATTATGTGCATGGAGTGGCCAGCTCGATCTCCCGACCTGAATCTGATTGAGTATGTGTGGGATGCTCTAAGGAGATGTGTTGCTGCCCTCAACCTGCCACCTGAAACAAAGGGGGAGCTTTTTACTGCTTTAAAGAAACAATGGTTGTTACTCCCTACTAAGCTGATTCACAACATCATAAACAGCATGGAACATCGCTTCGTGCCTGCATTGCTATAAGGGGTGACCACACTCCTTATTAATGAACTTTGCCCATTGCATTCTGACACCTCATTTTTGGTCAAGTTCCTGTAAGTGTTATTTTTTGACAAGCAATGTTTCTAGTGTAAAATATTTTATGCCATTCTGAAACTAGCATTGCAATTCATGTTTTCATCAAATTTCATTCAAATCATTCATATAGGTTTTTGTTTATCATAATTTTTCTGCGTTTTCCTTAATTTATGGAAACCAGTGTAGTAAAAGAAAACTTCAACTTCACGGCTATCACACTAAAATTGACAAGTAAAAAAATCTCAATTACTAATTATAAAAATCCAACCAGTATAGGAAAAATACTAGACTTTCACTCTAACCACCCAACATACATAAAACCTAATTGACCAAGCAATAGAGAAAATTCAGTTACAAAGCACAGAAAAACAAACAATAATAATTAAAAAATGGGGAAAAAAAAACTGTTTTTTTCCCATGGAAAAATCATTCCTGGAAAATTGAAACCAGCAAAAACCCAGCTAACTCTATCCTAGAGATAAAAAAACAACATAAAGTAAATAAAGAAAAAGTAAAATTGTTTTTCACTAAAAAACTGCTTACCATAAAGTCTTTTTGAAAAAAATCCAAAGAGTGAGCAATAAATTCAATATAAGAATAGAACCAGACCTGAACAAGAAAGTAAAAAGGTACATCCTAAACATCAAACAACAAGAAAAAAAATATATATAGGGAAAATGGATTAATTTATAGAGTGACGTGAATGTAGAAAAAAACATGCATCGACGAAACAGGGAGAACACTAGAAACAAGAATAAAAGAACACAAAGCTGCAATAAAAACAAAAAAATAAAACCACTGGAAAGACAGAAAAACTAATCATAAAATAGACTGGAATACAGCAACAACAATGATTAAAAAAGAAAAAAAAATCATAAGGAAAGCACAATAAGGATTACTAATACAGTGAACAGATGGTGCCATGAATGATGTACAAGGAATACTTTTACCCAAAATCTGTCATCCATTACTATAAAAGGAAAGTTCCAACAAAGCTGCAACCTCCTCGGATTATGACCACATCAGGGGTCAAAATATAAGAATATTTATTGGCAAGTAAGTGAATCTGTTTGTCCTAAGTTTCAGCATATATTAATCTGCTTATGTATATTTTTAGCACAGATTTCCATAACTCAGAGTTTTTTTAATTTCCTTTGTGCTTAGAGTTAACGAGAGTTTACTGTATATATACTAATGCTCAAGATTAAAGGATAATGTCATATCTTGAAAAGTTTATATGAGAATGACATGAAATTTGTGTACATGTAAATTTTGTAGTGTGGAAGTGGAAAATGCATGCTTATTTAATTAGTGTGATCACAAGAATAAACATTTGGTTGCTATAAAATTGCATGAGGCTGTGGTTGCCACTGAGTTTAAATTTTTTTTTATTTTTAGCAGCCTAATTTGATTTCACCATGTCACAAGGATGATTTGGTAGAGAGTGAAAAAACTGAGGCAGGTCAAATTCTTGACTAAAATATTCAGGGCCTTAAGTATACCACACAAAATGCCTTTTCAAAATTTTGGAGGCACATTTAGGAAAAGATGAGATTAGTTATAGATAAAGACAAAGTCATCCAAATGCCGTAACTGCTCAAGATGATCACTAGCTGTCTTTATAAGCAAAATGATATAAGGAAATGAAAGCCATGCAACTGTCTCATCAGTTATCATTGTCACTGCGATGGCAGTTTCAAGATGTACTGTGTACAGGAGACTACACAAATAGTGTACATGAAGATTGCTGGTTTGTGTTCCTCTCAGCCACTTTGCAACAGAACTTGTTTAACATGGTGCAGATATCACCTTTGGAACCCAGTCCAATGGGCAAATATGTGTTTTGCAGATGAATCCAGTTTTAGTTTGAACACCAATTCTGAATGTGTGTGTTCATTCAGAGGATACAAGTAACTCGTTACAACTGCTCTGTAATCTCAGAAAAAAAAACTATTAGTTATTAAAAGTTATATATTACCATTATATCAGATACTCTCTTGTGGAAGTGAACGGAAGGGGAGGGCTGCCAGATTAGTGTAGCCTACTGATCTGGACAACTATGGCTACTTTTCTTTTTTTTTCTACCCTGCTGAGGAGTGGTCAACCACACAGGGTCCTGGTGCTGACCATATAAACCCACTGGACTGGACAGATATATGGCTCTGAGCTTGATTATGGATCCTGATTTTGCTGCACTGGTGGGCTTCTGTGGAGGGAAAATCTTCCGCTGTGTTTTCTGTTTGTTTGTGGGTTGACAACCCCAAGTGAATAGATTCACAGGATATGTTTATCAGCTGGTGGATAATCCTGAGCAGCAGTCATCGCAGGCACCTGAACTCTTTGCTTCTATTGGCATCGTCAAATTCTACATTGGAGGAAGTCTTCCAGTGTAGATGGCTTCAGCCTTTAGTAGTGGGGGAACGGGTCTTTGCCCCATGTCTGCGATGAGGGGGCTGTTTGATATTGTCGGCATTCCCTCTTTCAATAAACATAGTTTCTTTAAACATCCCACTAACCATTTTCTCTCCATAGGTAGTTGGAATGTGAGGACTCTGCACAGAGCTTTTTCTCTTGATGTCCTCAGACAAGAATTCCACCATTATAATTTAGATATTCTCGGCTTGCAAGAGACCAGATGGACAGATAAAAGTCAGATTCTTAAAAATAATCTTAAATTTCACTTTTCAGGGAGGGACGACAATAAGCATCACCAAGGCATGGGTCTGCTTCTCAGCAGACACGCTAGTGATGCTCTTCTAGGATATGAGTGCATTAATGAAAGGTTTCTTACAGCAAAATTTCAGACAAACGTTAAAGACCTGAATGTTATCTGCTGTTATGCCCCCACTGAGGATGACGATGAGAAGGATAGGTTTTATGGACAACTTCAGGATATTTTGAATTCTGTCAAGAAAGGAGATATTACCCTTGTTCTTGGTGACTTCAATGCCAAAGTTGGTACTGACTCTGATCTTTGGGGAGGAGTAATAGGCCCTTTTGGTATTGGTAGCTGCAATGGCAATGGGCAAAGTCTCCTACAGGTAAGTAAACTCAATGGATTCAGAATAACTAACACTTATTACAAACACCGCGACATACATAAATACACATGGGTTTCACCTGATGGGCTGCATAAGAATATGATTGATTACATATTAATTAACAACAAATGGGCTAGTTCTGTTAGGAATACCAGGTCATATAGGGGAGCTGAAATTGGATCTGACCATTACCTTGTTAAAAGTGTGTTGCAACTTAAACTTAAAAAGTGTTGTGCTAGGGTTAAAAAATTTACTTTTAATACTGAAGCTCTGAAAGATCCAGTTATAGCCAAAGCTTACCATGATAGGTTACTTAGTCATTATGACAGTCATGGTATGCTTACTACTGAAGTTGAGGAAGAATGGGATCATTTTAAACAGGCTTTTTTGTACACTAACAGTACTCTTTTATAAAAAAAGGAGCAGAAGAGACAGAATTATCTGAGTGATAAGGCACTTGAGCTTATTTCGGAAAGAAAGAACTGCAGGAATGTCCTTAATCAATACCCTACTAGTCCTAATAGAAAGCATTACAGAGAACTTAATAAACGTGTAAAAGATCAGTTAACTGCTGATAAGAATCTTTGGCTTGATGGTTTGGCTGACAAAGCCGAGGAAGCAGTTAGTATCTGGTACAGCAGAGAGCTGTACCAGATAGTTAATGTTTTGTGTGGTAGAAAACGGACAGATATACAAGGATTGAAGGATAAACAAGGTAAGGTTATAGAAGGTGAGGATTCTGTCATGGCCAGGTGGGCTTAGCATTTCAGTGATGTTCTAAACAATGTAGTTAGTTCTACTCCCATTGTTTGCAATGATGATAGATGCATTGGTGGCTTTAATGTTGGCCCTATAACACATTCTGAAGTTATTTTGGCTGTTTCTAAACTTAAACTACATAAATCCCCAGGGGTAGATGAAATTACTACCGAAATGCTTAGAGCTGGGAATGCTTCGGTTACCACTTGGATGACTGAAATTCTGAATATCTTTTATGATAAAGGCATGGTTCCTAAGGATTTTACCAGAGCTATTGTTATCCCTATTTTCAAAAAAGGTGATAGCAGTTCTTGTCATAACTATAGGGGTATCAGCCTACTCTCTGTTCCAGGTAAAGTTCTTTCCATGATTGTGCTTAATAGAATTAAGAATCTGGTTGACAGTCAATTGCGTGATGAGCAATGTGGATTCAGAAATGGTAGGGGATGGGTGGATCAGATATTTTCACTTAGGCAGATTCTTGAGAAATGTTTAGAGTTTCAGAAGCCTTTGGTTGCTAGCTTTGTTGATTTCAAAAAGGCTTTCGACTCTGTTGATCGTCATAATTTGTGGTTAATTGTGAAATCATATGGTATACCAGACAAGTTAGTTAACATAATGAAAGCTCTATAATAACACTGAGTCGTGTGTGAGAGTTGGTAAGGCTTGTAGCAATTGGTTTAGCATTACTTCTGGTGTTCGACAAGGGTGCATTTTGTCTCCTTTTCTCTTTAGCTTGGTCATTGATTATGTTATGCGGAATTCACTTCAAGTTAAAGATTTTGGCCTTAAATGGACTGGAGATACGAAAATTTCTGATTTAGATTATGCTGATGATTTAGCCCTTTTGGCAAATGATGTTGATGAGATGAACTCTTTCATTCGAACTGTTGATGAGACTGGTAGTACAGTAGGTTTGGTTATAAACAGAGAGAAAACTAAAGTGATGAAAATTGGTCAGGCAGGTTGTGATTCAGTTAATCTGAATGGTTGCAGTCTTGAGCAGGTGTCACAGTTTAATTATCTTGGGAGCTATGTAACAGATAATGGTGATGTGCGGCATGAGATTAACAGACGAATAGGGATTGCTGCCAGGACTTTTAAGAATCTATGGAGAGTGTGGAGAAATAGGCATATACACCTAAAGACTAAAATTAGACTGTATAATAGTTTGGTTCTTTCTAGGGTTAGTTATGGTAGTGAAACTTGGACTCTTTGTAAACAAGATAACAGGAAACTAGATGCTTTTGATTCCAGATGCTTACGCAGTATCTTGGGCATTAGGTGGTTCAACTTTGTAACTAATGATGAGGTTAGGCAAAGGAGTTTGCAACCTCCTTTAAGCAGCGTATTGTGCAGAGAGAGTCTCCGTTGGTTTGGCCATGTTGCCCGTATGAATAATTATAGATTGGCGAATAGGGTTATGAACAGTGTGCCTAAAGGCCTCAGAAAGAAGGGGAGACCTAGGATGCGGTGGGCAGACAATGTCAAACAGGACCTTGTTAGAATTGGTGTTCAGTGGCCAGATGCAGTAGATGTAGCTCAGGATAGACTTGCTTGGAGAACTAAATTGCACGGTCTGGTTGGACTTCCGTAGCCCATGGCTGCTTGAGGATGATGATGATGATATCATAATCGTTGAGGATGACTCATGGTATTTCCTCTGCTGACTTGTTTGGTGTTTCTTATGAGCCAGATTTTTCTTCTCTACTAGGAAGAATGCACTGATGTTGTATTTTAGTGTATACCAGTCCTTTCTGTAGTATCACATCTCAATGCCGAGAACTGCTATTGTAGGTTCCTTTACATTTCATCACTGTTGAAGTCACTGTTAAGTTTTAGATAATAACATCCAGATGAATATTTTATGTTGAAAAACTTTTCACAATTTTCGATGTCACAGTCCTAAATATTTGGTGATATCTTGAAAGGTGTAGCATTACTTTGCTTACAGTCCTTCACTCAGGAATTCTTCAAGTATTTAACATTAACAAATTGAATTGTTAAAAAATTTAAAAGTTCAAACTTTGCAAAATTAAAGAAGTTGCGTGACATGTTTTTCCCCTAATCACGGTGGGGCTTCTTCTGGTGTCAATATGCACTGAATAGATAAATTATTATATGCACCTACCTGATAACTTATTGCTCCACTTTTTGCCTTCTCAACAGCAACCAGATATCTCAGTAAGGACTCAATGAGGTGTTGAAAACACAGAGGTGATATTGCGACCCATGAAGCGAGGATTGTCTGTCATAGAGCATCCACAGTTGTCTGTGGGCTCCAACAGATCTTACCAATTTATCCTACAAATCGTGGGTATCATTTGAGTGTGGTAAACTCATCTGAATGCTCCTGGAGCTAATTGATCACCACTAGGGAAGTATGTGGTGTTGTATGATTGAAAATGGCATCATGATATGGAAGAAAATCATTATGAACAGGTGCAGATGATCGGTGAGGATGTTCATATACCTTGTGTCAGTGACAGAGGTTTTGATGGGTATGAGATGCCACAAGGAAGCCCATGTAAATGCATTCCAAACTGTTATACTGCCTCCACTTGCTTGCATGACCTCAACTTGGCAAGCTGTGTCCCTCACTTCGTGTGGCTTATATCACACATGCACCCTCCCATCAACTTGATGCTGTGATTCATCAGACCAGATGATGTGTTTTCTTCCCTCCACATTCCAGTTGTGATAAGCTTTTGCAACTGCAGCCTAATCTTTCGGTGCAGTCAATAAGGGAACACAGTGTGGATGTCGACTGCCATAGCCTATTTATTCCTTGGTACAATGGATATTCTTTGTGCATAAGTTTGTGGACATGCCCTAATTCAAATCTGATGTTTTCTGCTCTATGGTAGTCAGATGTCAGTCAGATGGGATATTAAGTGTGATCCCTTGTACAGGAGAGCCATATTCTGTGCATGTTGAAGAACACTTTGGATCCCCTTGATAGGAGGCTACCATCTGTCTCCTAACAGCTGTCCAGTGGTCTCCCTCCTCTGAACCTTCTCTGAGCACTTGGGGTCCTTGTGACATGGCCATTTAGCCCATTGTGTGCAAAAAAGTGCTGCTCAGAGGTAAATGAACCCAACCCTGAATCCTACTTTTTCACTGAGATAAATTCTGGCAATACCATGATGTAATGTCCCTAGCTCTTTCTTTAATGCACTGTTGGCATTGTTGTCAGCCATTGCTGATTTTTTTAGAGGAGCATTCAACATTAACATATTGAACTCTAACTGCACCACAATTAACGATTCCTCTGGGTGACTGGCGCACTGTGGGACTTAATAGATGCCACAGTGTACCAGCCATCCAGAGATAATGAGATATAATAAATCCGAGCCTTTTGACTGATGAATAATTTGGCAGACAGTTAGTGAAGAACTTAACAAATGAAATTTATTTATTCTTTAACATTAGTACTATTATCCTGTTGCTGGGATATGCCTTTGGATATGGAAGTTGACTTATTATTACTCCTTAGTGTTAATCCTGTAGCTCTGCAATCATACAGACTGAATCATTTTAGTCACACAAACTATAGAAATAAATGCAATTGGTAACAGACCATCTGTTACATTTAGTCACAGAGACTATTCTAATAGCTCAGGCTGAAATCCATCAAGTCCTACATTGAGATCTTGCCTCTGATCTCAACCCAAGGTTCAAGGTGTTGTAAGATCATGGTGAAATTATCCTCCAATGAGGGGTTCCCTACATCATTCTCAACCCAATTGACTCATGGACTTAAACTGTTTGGCACATGACTCAACTCTTTGAAATCCAGGGGCGGGGGTTTCTCAGTCGGTAGTATGCCAGGCTCGTAATCTGTAGTTCTCAGGTTCGAGTCCCAGCTGGGTCAGCGTTGAGATTTATCTCCGCAAAATTCCCCGCCCTGCCCACGGTCAGTAGGGGACACCGATGGGCTTGGAAAGGCCGCCGCCGTCCATCGGATGGGACGTTAAGCCGTTTCCCCGTGTGCGGGAGAGCCATACCCTGTGCACGTTAAAGAACACGCTGGATGGCCTTGACGGGAGGCTACCATCTGTCTCCCAACAGCTGTTCTAGTGGGTCCCCTCCCCCAACCTTCTCTGAGCCTTCGGGGTCCATGTGACCTGGCCATTTACCCCATGGTGTGCAAAAAAGTGCCCCTCAGAGGTGAAACAACCCAACCCTTTGAAATCCATTACAAAGCTACAAGTGACATCACTGAACTCTTTCTACACCACTAATTGACCTGAGTATATGTGCTGGCAAAGCAACTGCACCACAGAAAAAAGTGACCATGAACTTCATTTGTCCTAGCAAGTGAGGGGAAGCTTTTTTGTACTTCATATTCTTAGATAGTCTCCTGTATGCACATCACAAGGAACCAAACTCCACCACCTTATTCACACATTTCTGATTATTACTTTATATCAAGTGCACTGTCATAAATCTATAGATGTTCCCAGCAAACAGAGAATATCATATAAGGGATGAGATTGTAAACAAGTCAAAAACAAACTGGTACAAATATCATAAAATATATATAAATACCCCCTCAAGCAGCTGCTTGCCACAGAGGTCTGACAGGAGCCTGTCAATTTATATGCCGAAGTAGAAGGTCTGAGAGGATGGCAGGACCTCAGCAGAAAACAACACGAACATCCATGCCTTACCCGGGGCTCGAACCCAGGTCCCGTAGATCAGTAGCCGAGCGCGCTAACCACTCGGCCACGGGACGGCACAAATATCATACATATTATAAATAATAAGAAATCGCAACAACCAAAATAACTGCATCAATGTACATATTTCATATTACTCCATCATTTTACTTGCTATTAAAAGATCAATCATTCTGCAAGGGATATGACAGGTTTTAATGCAGAGCTAAATTTATTTTTTAACAGTGTTATAGCAGATTAAATATTTTTAATGTGATATCATACTGTGATTCCTTATATTTTTTTATGGTGATAGTATGATAGATATGATAGGTATGAAATGCATAGCTGCAAACTACTCCTGTTTGTTTGGTTTTTTTTATCCAGATTTTGGGTTAAAATTAAAAAAATCTAGATTGATAAGAATCTGAATTCTGTATTTTTCAGTTTTGCCATTTTTAAAGAAAATTTTCCCAAATTTTACAATAGGGTGGATCTCTACCTAACAGTCATTGGATAATGAATTATCACTCAATGAAATGCCATAGCTCCCCATTAGCTTACATAAAAAATTGCTTACAGAATCACTCCCTTGCCAGTTTTGGTATATCACTATGCTCCTAAGTAGACTTACGAGGCCTCAACCAATTAGTGACACATATTTATGAGCATTTGAAGCTCAGTTGCCTTTGTTTACATTGCTGTATTTTTAGTTGTGGAAAACTTTATACTTTTTAAATTTAAAGTGAATTAAAAGTTATTGTAATGTCGGGGGCAGGGGTGACTTAGTTAGTAGATGCCAGGCTTGTAATCTGTAGTTCCCAGGTTCAAATTCCACCTTTGCGTGCATTGAGATTTATTTCTTCTAAACTCCCACACTGCCCTCAATCAGAAAGGGAACACTGATAGTTTGGAATGGATGGCATCTGTTGAATGGGATATTAAGCTGTGGTCTCCTGTGCAGGATAGCCATACTCTGTGCATGTTAAAGGACATGCAAAATGGCCTTGACAGGAGGCTTCCATTTCTCTCCTAACAGCTGTCCAATGAGTTCCCTTCCCTCAACCATCTCTGAACCCTTGGAGTCTTTGTGACCTGGCTATTTAGTCCATTACGTGCAAAGTGCTGCTCCAAGGTAAAACAAACCAAGCCATAAAAATAATTTTCAAAAGAATAAGAAAAATAGGAAAGGTGTAATCCTTAAGATGGAGCAATAAATTGTTGAGAAATCCAGAAAGGGGTCAAAATAAGTGTATTTGCTGTGGAGTATAGCTTGCCCATGTCAGTAGGGGACACTGATGTGCTTAGAAAGGCCACTGTCCATTGGATGGGACGTTAAGCTGTGGCCCTGTGTTCGGGAGAACCATACCCTGTGCACGTTAAAGAACACACTGGATAGCCTTGAAGGGAGGCTACCATCTGTCTCCCAACAGCTGTTCCAGTGGGTCCCCTCCCCCAACCTTCTCTGAGCCTTTGGGGTCCTTGTGACCTGGCCATTTAGCCCATGGTGTGCAAAAAAGTGCTGCTCAGAGGTAAAACAATTCAAAGTCTCAGCCATTTCTACTGTCATGCTAAATAAGAATAAAATAAAAGCTACCAAATTGAGTGATCACTTTACTGTAATATTTTTATGCTTTATTTATTAATTCATTTATTTTGTTAATATTAATTTTAATCTTTTACCATGCTTTTTGTAAAGAATTAAGTGTTTAACATTTATAAACTATAGTTTTTAAGGTAAAAAATGTTAACTTATGATGACTTGGAATGAGTTAGGCCTTTAACACATATCATCCAAATTCCTTATCATGGGGTCCACTGTATTTTTTCCTTTTATCAATGGAGAGTGGTAATAAAAGGGTTGAGTTGTTTTAGCACTGAGCAGCACTTTTTTTTTGCATGCAATTGCTAAATGGCCAGGTCACAAGGACTCCAATAGCTCAGAGTAGGTTAGGGGAAGAGCCCACTGAGCAGCAGTTAGGAGACAGATGGGTGTATATATTCCACAATTCCATTATTATTTCATTTGTTGTTGCTCAGTTGTGGTACAAATTTTTCCCTACGACATTTAACCTTTTAAGTCTTCAAAACTTGTTAACATTTCATAAAACTAGACCTATGTACCTTTTATTTTAAATCAATTTCTCTGATTCTCCAGATCTCTCTTTCATATGGTATATATATATATACATGCTAGTCACTACAGAATAGTTCTAAAGATTCAGTTATTTTTATGCTATAAAACATCAATTTTCTTGACCACAATTTTGTACATTTGGAGAAACCTGAATTATTAAGGGTTAATTATGTTTGCTGAAAACCATTTTGCCTTTTGTATACATTTGTCTATTATTCTTTAATTTTAAGCTCTTGTTAAGTGCATTCATTATACAGGATGATTACAAATGAATGTAATAATGATTTTAAATTTTTATTACACAAAAACTATAAATTCAAAAACAGCAAATTCTATATATTTTGGGAGAACACTTATAAAAAATTTTTAATACTAGAAATTGATTACAAATGTTATATATGGCTACCTTGCATGCATGCATCCATCCACCCACCTACCCTTTCCTTAGTATGTCCATGTCTACAGACTCAGTGATTTGACATATGCATCTCTTCTGCTCATTTATGAGTGATGATAATCCCAAAACAAAATCTGATGGGGTTAAATCAGGTGACCAAACGGTCATGATTTTGCGCTACCATTCCCAATTCATTTTTTTTTTTAGTAAGGAATTCCCTTATGGCACTGTGGAAGTGTGGAGAAGCCCATTAAAGTTTTTCTATTAAAACCTATTGAGATTTTAATAGAAAACCTCAATAGAAACTGCAGTAAAAACCAAAAACTATTGAGGTTTTAATAGGTTAAAACAAACTTTCATATTTCCTCTTTTACAACATGAATGATTTGTATGCATAAGCTTTTTATGATGAATTTTTAAAATTGTTACATTCATTTGCAATCATCTTTATACTAGTAAGAAGTTAGTATATCATGAAAAATTATAGAATTCCCAGTTTGTTTTACATGGTTAACTCTTAGGAATTTATTATGCATACAATCTATTCAGTTTTATTTTATTTCTTATTTATAGCCAAATGGCAGATTTGAAGTTAACAAGAAAATTTGTCTGAGTATATCTGGTCATCATCCAGAGTCATGGAGACCATCATGGTCAAGTAAGTGTTCAGTGTTTTTTTTTTTTTTTTTTTTGTACTAAATGTCTAATGTATGCTTTAATATGTTTTGGGTAGAAAATTATTTATTTAAAAAAAAAAGCCAATTCATTATAAAAAGTCTATACATCCCATCAAAAGGGTGCCCTAATGATAAGTCACCATTGGCTTGTAATAACAGTCTCCCTCAACATTTCTGTAATATACACTAAAATATTAATTTAAGACTTGAATAATAAAAAGTGTTAATCATATGAATATTTGTGTTGTGAAGTATTTTTTCTATTCAATATGCATTTAGTGCACCAATATGTTGAAAATTACTGTTCTTCACATTTAAGGATCTTAACAGACCAGCTGAGAATGGGGCCCAGAACTTTATTAATCATTAATACTGAAGTGGAGTCATACACCATGTGATGTTTCTCTACCTTGCAGCAGGTTGCTAGTTAGATAATAATTTGGTCCAAATTTCAAATCACCTTGTGCTTGTGGTGATCCAATCAATGATGTAAAATACATATACCATTAATAGTGCTGATTTCAGTGCCATTACTTTGTGACTACCAAAATCTAACATCTTTAACAATTAAGATTTGAACTCCATTTTGCTGTGCACTGAAGATTCCAATAGATATTTAAATAGTAAGGTATAAAGTGAAATGTAATAAAGCCCTACCTAGTTTAGTGATTAGTATATCTGACTACTAAGACCAGTGGGGCATGTCATGTAAGTGTTAATATCTTGTATGAGAAACTAGGATAAGCCTAATATAGCTTCTAGGTTATCTCTGTTCTTTAATCTCCTTCCTTAAAAAAAATATGAAAAACACTGATTTATATTTAACACACTCTCTTTATTGATTTTTGTGAAATGCATTTTTAATGACCTGCATCTAGAATATACACAAGTTTGAAATACTACCTTCCCTGTTCTATTTTTTGTCATATAAACAAAATAATGCAAGACTGATATATATATATATACATACACTGCTAGCCATTAAAAGTGCAACACCAGGAAACACAAGAGATATCAAAGCCATATTTAGTGAATATATAGATTATGTTACAAGGATCAAATGATTACAAATACAACTCGGCAAAATATTTTGTTTGCAAAATACAAAGATATCAGTATGTTGTGTAGCCACCACAAGCAGCAATAACTGCTGCTACACGGTCTGACATTGAGAGGATGAGATGTCGGATGTGTGTTTGGGAAATGTCAGTCCATGCAGTTTCAGTATGTAGCCAAAGTTCATTTGTTGTAGCATCTGCTGGTGTCTGGTGTGCTAGTCATCATGAGATCATGGACCAGACATGTTCAATTGGGGACAGATCCTAAGAACGCACAAGCCAAGGCAGAAGTGTCACACGGTGGCTATCCAGGAATTGTTGGACGATGCATGCCACATATAGTCGGACATTGTCCTGTTGGTAAATGGCACAGAGAGCCCCTGAAGATAAGGTATGACCACAGGCTCCAACACCTAAGTGATATAACGCTGGCTGTTCAGAGTACTGGTAATGCATACGAGGTGCATGCGTGAGTGGAGCCAATGACCCCATACCATAACACCAGGTGCCGGACCTGTATGGTGCTGTATCATGCATGTCTCACTGAGCCTGTCACCGCTTTATTGCCAGATACGAATTTGTCCATCATGGTGCCGCATACTGAAGCAGGATTCATCTGAAAAGACGATGTGATGCCATTCTCACATCCATGCACGATGTTCTTGGCACCATTGTAGTCACATATGCCTGTATTGTAGAGTCAATGGTAGCTGAAGCAATGGCCACCTAGCAAAGAAGCCCAGATGCTGCAGATGACATCGAACCGTACTTGCGGACACTGGTTGATGTGCAACACAACCTAACTGTTGAGCTAAGGTTTTGATGTGGCTGTACAATTATTCAAAGCCATGTACATGAGATGTCTGCCTTCTCGTTTGTGTTGTTTGTCTGAAAGGGCCATTGAGATCCCTCACGTCAGTGAGTTTGTTCCTCCTCTACCCACTGAGGCATCATTCCATCCAACATGAGCACCGATGTCTCAGTACAATAATCTGCCTACCAGTAATCCCACAATTCTCCCTCGATCAAAGTTGGAAACCTGATCGTATGGATGCCATGTTCATCGACAGGCATACTTGATCCTTTAGATGCAAGAACTGCAAGCAAACACAATTTCAGTCCTTTACACTGGCTCTTTGTAATCTCTTCTTATACTACTTCCAGGGGGCATTACTGTCACACTTGATGTGCATATATGCTGCTTTTTGAATCATTTACATGTTCTCCCATGGGCTACCCATCTTGCATATTTCGGGACAATCTGAAGAGTTCTTCCTGGTGTTGCCCTTTTAATGGCCAGCAGTGTAGATAGATATATTGATGAAGTAGTTCAGTTACCTAACGATACTATGTAAAAGCTAAGTACAGAAGTATCTGCAGAAATGACGCATTCTGATTCCTAAAAATTTGTGCACACATTTTTTTTTACATTTTTCCAGATGGGCAAAAAAAGCCAAAAGCCTTTCAAAAATTTCTATTAACATTTGGGTTTACAGCTAAGTCATCATGTTGCTTCAGCAATCTAAATTTCATAAAAAAAAAATTCAGGAACTCGGTGATGCAGGAAGGTATTTGACCAGGTCATTAAAATATTAACTTGTCAAGAAAATAGATAAGATTAAAATTTGCATAAATGTAATTACTTATTCATATTTACTTGATTGATATTGCATATATATATACATATTTACTGGCAAGGCAGTGCACAATTGTGACATTTTTTATTAATAAGTTTGTAGTATCAAAGAGAAACATTATTATTAAAAGATTAAAAAAAATTTTCATAAATTTAATGGAAAAAAAAAAGCAAAATTTACTTCAGATTTTTGTTCTAGAAATAAGTATTCATTATATCAATATGATTTTGCCATTTGTTTCAACTGGAACTCAAGGCCAAAATTTTGAAGACCACATATTTGTATTTAAATATATATATACAATTTGAACTTAGCACAATAACCAACCATTTTTCAACACTGCATCCACCAGGTATTCCTTGCATTCTCTCAGTAATTACCTATTTATATGCATTGTTCTCAGTTTAGTCATTTCACTCCTCATTTCATATCCTTAAAAGCTAAAAAAAAAAGAAATAATTTCAGTGTATTATAAATAGATAAATATCATTAATAATAAGTTTTTTACCAAAAAAAATATTATTTGAAATGCCAAATTTTGGGGTAATAAAGATTTAGCAGGTCTAATAATATGCACAAAGTTACTAAATTGCATCAAAGTAAAATTACATTTATTTCAGTATGATAGTTAACACAATTCATGTAGATGCATAAAAAGGATAATACTTGCTAACTTCATAAAAACGCACACTAATTCACAATATGGTAACATCGATAAATGCTCAGAAATCAAAGGATCTAGATTTTAGGTATACATGCATATCCTTCATCAGCAAAGATGGTAGTATATTGAAAAAAAAAAAAAAACAATAGATGGCTAGATTTGAAGAAAATTTTATTTTTTAAATGCAGTGCGTATGTATGCAAACATATGCAGATAAAAATTCGATGTTTGTTAGGCCAAAGTTGCATCATGTTTTTATTGTTGGAACATGGAACAGTGTTTTTTGATGGTACTTTGTGTTGTTGATAAATATAGTCATATTTGGAAATTTATTAGATCTTCCAAGCCAAAAACATAGTAGGTAGTTCTTCATTGCAGCATAACTGTTAGTTGATATGGATAATAATTTTTTCAGTATATGATAGTTTAAAATGAGAATTGGCTGTGTAAATGATAGTAGCATATTCCACTCTGCAGTGTACTTTTCCAGTTGTGGGAAATGTATGATAATTTCTATAATTCAGCTTTATTAAAAGGTCCTTTTGAAGAGAGTTTAATGAAATTTATAAAAAATAAAAATAAGTATCCCCTCAAGTAGCTGCTTGCCACAGTAGAAGGTCTGCGAAGATGGCAGGCCCTCAGCAGAAAGATTTAACTGAAATAAAATTTATTTATATTAAAAATATAAATCTCTAAACAGTATAAAAAGAATCCAATGGCTCACAAGAACCTACATTTCATATCAGATTTTAAACATAAGAAGTCTCAAAATTTTGTTTTAGCAAGATTATAATTTGAAATTTTTGTAAATTTCATTTTAACTGAGACTGTGTTTCAGGTTTTAATGTTGATAAATTAAGCAAGAATAAATTGAGAAATGTTTTTGTGCTTTGTAATTTTTAATGGAAGTAAGTCAGCCTCATTTTCCTTTAGGTACTTTTTATTAATCATTATGCACCCAATTCTGTTTTTACACGGTAGATAGGTTCCCGAAAAAACCATGGAAAAAAAAAATACAGTGCTTATGAAAAAATAGAAGCTTGGTTCCAGACATGGAAATCCAGTACAAATAATAAGATGTTTTCAAACAAATCATATCAAAATCTTTAAGTCTTTATTTGAATTTTATTCATTTAAACACTTTTTTATTTTATAAACTTATAAAGATAATTATATGTACATATATAAAGTAAATTATCCTTCATAAAGAAAAAAAAAACATGTCACTAATTCAAGAATACAAAAGTACAAAAAATATGACTTACATATGCTTATTAATTAGATTTTATTCATTTTCACTTTCTGACAATAGATGCATTCTTTTGCCTAAGACTGGAATTAAATAACTTACATCGCTTGAAACATTTTGGCTGTCGTGTTCATACTCCAATGGTGAAATGCTCTCTATGGCATGGGGAACCAAATTATCACTTGTGTCCAGTGATTCTGAAGTTTGATTAGTTTTGACAACGAACTCTGTAATCAATCATTGAGATCCTGCTTTGACTAGATCTTTGTATAATTCTTGATAATGCGCCATACATGACTTCAGTTCACGTTTAAACTGCTCAGCTCGTTCGACAATGGGAGTGTGTAAGAAAATGACTTTCCAATTTACTAGCCATTTGAAGCCCTTCTGTAAATAAACCTGCAGTGAGTGGAACCTCTTCATCACCATCACTTTTTTTCTTTTTCATCAGGAGTCTCAAGGATCAAGATTCTATTATTTCATCTTCGCTAAGAGCTTTATCAACTAGCAATTCATCAATATCTGCAAATGATAAATCATCGAATTCTTCTCTGCCAACTGCATGTGCTAAAGTGATGATATTAGAATATTCAGTCGTATTTGGGGGGACAGAATCTTCCCTTTTCACACATTCTGGCCAAATAGCTTTCCAGTATATGTTTAGAGTTGATACTTTTAATTCTGATAACGTCAATCCAGCATTTCTGATACAATCTAAAATAGAAACTTTCTTCCACACATCAATAACTGTTAGTGTTTTAACCTTATCTAGTTTATCCAAAATGTATTGGAGTGTTCATCATACGTAGTAAGTTTTAAATGTGGCAATTATACCCTGGTATAGTGGTTGTATTAAGGATGTTGTATTAGGCAACAGAAAACAAAATTGCATATTTGGGTGTTCCGAAACAGGATGGTCAGGTGCATTGTCTATAATCAATAGAACTTTAAATTCTAGATTTTTTCCCCTTCAAATAGTGTTTAACTTCTGGAACAAAACATTTATGGAACCATTCATTAAAAATTTCTTTTGTAGCCTGGGTTTTTTTGTTTGCCATCCAGTACACTGGCAATTTATTCAAATCTACACCTTTCATTGACCATGGTCTTAGGGATTGATTGATGAGCAGTGGTTTTAACATACGATCTCTTGAAGTGTTGCAGAATAGAAAGGTCACACGATCCTTAGCTGCTTTAAAGCCACCAACAGTTTTTTGTGATTTTGCTGCGTAGTTTCTACTCGCCATTTTTTTTCCAAAAAGACCAGTTTCATCTGCATTTCAAACTTGATCAGGAGTGTATTAACCATCTTCAATGATCTGTGCCAATTTTGGACAAAATTCTTTAGCAGTCGGCTCATCTGCAGATGTAACTTCACCTTTTATCTTTGCATTGTGAAACGAGTGTCTTTGAAAAAATCCTGCAAGCAACCTGTACTTGCAGAAAATTCATAATTTTTGTTTAACTGAGCTGATGTGGTTGGTTCCATTTCTTGCATCTGCTTATACACTCGTAATGCCATCTGTTTGATGGTATTTCCGTCTAGGGGTATTCTTTTTGCGAGTTATAATCTATCAACATTGCTAGTGCCTTTTCCATCTTCACTTTTACAATATCTCTCATGTATGATGATGATTTAGCACTCAATTTTGTTCCAGAAAGTACAGATTTTTTAATAGCATCTTCATTTTTCTTGATGGTTCTTATGGTAGCTTCATTCAAACCAAAATATTTACCTATGGATGTTGAACCTTCTCCAGTTGTACAACGATCTAAAATTTGGATCTTAGTATCCAAAGAGATAGCTTTC
Source organism: Ryuthela nishihirai (assembly GCA_038380435.1). Lineage (NCBI taxonomy): Eukaryota > Metazoa > Arthropoda > Arachnida > Araneae > Heptathelidae > Ryuthela > Ryuthela nishihirai. The sequence continues at coordinate 21,310,063 of JAWZYU010000010.1, forward strand.
CTTTTTTGCTTTTGTATAGTTGAATTATCCGACATCATAGTAAGGCTTATTTGAATTGTAGTTAATAAATCAGATGATGAAAAATTGTCAACTACCTATCAGCAAAATTGAATAAGTTTATATTTCACACACCAAACTTCAAAAAACAAAACAAAAATTTTTTGATTTCTTCTATTAAATATCTAAACACTTCTAACTTTAAACACAAAATAAGAAACCAAGACTAACTTATGTATTGAAGATAAAATTGAGGGGAATTCCCAGAACTCAATATTGCCACTTTATTCCGAATGAAGCAGGTTTTGTACAATTTTTCCATAAAATAGAGAATAAAATAGAGAAAACTTGTTAAAATAATTTAATGCACGATTATGCTGTTTAAAAAGGATATAAGCTCAAAAGCTGCTATCTCACAATACACTGAGACTATAGCATATAGTCTAGGTATAATTTGTTAGAACATGGCAAGACTTAAATTAAGGTAGTTTTAACATTAGTAAAAGTTCCCAAGTTAGGTTGTAAAATATTACCATTTGTAGACAAGTCCTGCTGGCTTTAGCTGGTTGTGCGTGTTTATAACGTTCTGTGATTCTTCTTCAAGTTGCCATTTGAAGAGTTGTTACCATTTCACAGATGATTTGAGCAATGATGTAGTTGCTAAGCACTCCAGATACCAGTCTGGGATAATTTTGTTGAATTCACTATTTCCTTAGTGTTGTAGCAATAATGGTAATGTTGCACATGACTTCATTCAACAACTTATTTATGTGAAAAACAGTGCGCTCACAAAGCTATTCCACGTGTAATGTCCAAATGTATTTTGCTTTCAACATATTCAAAGTTGTTTAAAAAGAGCCTTTGGAACGACATATTCAGTGCATGTTTCAAACGAAAAACTACTAAAATCTGAATAAAAATGTCAAAACAAGGAAGTACCCTTCAATCGAAGCTATCATAGCGACTAGTTTCACCCCGACATGCTGGGCTTCATCAAGCAATGTGAACTGCGATGGTGAGTGTTTAAATGAGAGTGTCCCTCTATCGGCGATTTACCAAATTTGAATGCTGCTTGCACAAGAGGAGGTTCCACGCTGCCGGTAGGGTTGGAATCTCCGTGTTGCACAAGTGATCTTTATGAAGGTTAATTAAGATATTTTCTGTGTAGTGTAATTGAAATTTATTAGGTGGACATTAAAGGCTTATATGTCAAATTATTAACACGTATTTGGTTTTGTTTAATTGTCTGTGATAGAGCAGTATTATCAGTTTTATTTTTTATATCTAATTGATGTCTGTCATGCATTGGTCGTATGTTCTGTATGTTTTTCCTATGTAAAAGTCCCCCCCCCCAGTTTCTCTTCCATATAGGGTATTTCTATTTCATACCCCCCCCCCCCCCCCCCCCCCCCCCCCCGTTGATTTGCATTTATCTCTATCATTGATAATTAGATTTTTAATTGTATTATGAACTTTGCATGGCATATTTAAATTATATTTTACTAGTGTATTTTTAATTGTTTTTGATACTCCAGATCAAAAACAATTAAAAATACGCTAGTAAAATAAAAGACATAAAAAAATACGCTTTTATGAAAGATTTTTTTTGGATGATGGCTTCAGAATGAGCCATAATAGTCCCAGAGTAACAACAGTTGAAGATAATTGTTTCCTGTCCCTAACTGCAAAGTGCAATAAAATTATGTCAGCACTTCAACTTTCATCTGATTCGTCAACTGCCACAGGAAGGGCAGTATCCAGAGTAACTGTGTCCCAATGACTTCATAAAAGAGGGTTATAATGCTAAACCTATAGTGTGTATACCACGAACCTCGGCTCATCAGAGGGCATGACTGGAATGGAGCAGGCAGCATCTCAATTGGACCAGTGATAAATGGGGACAGGTTCTGTTTTCAGATGAATCATGATAAAACACAAGTAGTGATTCTCAACAGCAATGCATCTGGAGAGAATGGGGACATTCACCCCCTGAATATTGCAGAAAAGGACCATTTTGGTGAGAGTGGTTTGTTGGTCTGTGGATGTATCACTATCAATGGCTGCACTGACTTGCCTGTCTTTTCAGGAATGACTAACTGCCCTAAGATACAGATGTGAGATCCTAGAGCCTTATGTGAGGCTTCCTAGAGTTGTCATTGGGTCAGAATTCTTTTTTTATGTATGATAACACTTGTTTACATAGAGCTCAGAGTGGAGAAATACATTAAGAGTGAAGATATCCAGAGAATGGATTGGCCAGTGAGGTCCCCAGACCTAAATCCCATTGAACATGCATGAAATGCTTTGGGAAGACAAATTGCAAACCCCTCCCACTCCAAGGACACTTTATGAGCTGAGAAATGCTCTTACAGAAGAGTTGGATTTGGTATCACCTACATTATTGGATAACTTCATTAGAAGCATGAGTAAGCTGCATTATTGAGGGATAATCATATGCCTTACTAAATAACATTTACTTCAATATCTGTAGTGATCTGTAATTTTTCATAATTGGAAAAATTTTCCAATGTATTCTTTTATTGGAATTTTATTTTTAAAATTGGACAGGTATTCTGATATATTCTTTATTTCAAATGTAAATATTAATATGTGTAATATTAAATATCTTCTGAACTTTCCCTAAATTCTAAAAAGGATTTCTTGAGATGTTTACTTTTTGTTCAGATTTCTCAAATTATGAACAGCAGTGTAGTTAATGTAATATTTTTAATTTGGCCTTTATTCCCCCTTTTTAACCCTTACAGTGTTGGAAGCTGATTAATCAATTTTCAAAAATCACTACAAGTGAACTTGCAACATGTTTTTTATGCTTACCTATTATAATTTTTATATTTTTAATTTAAAATTTAAATGCTTTTCCTTTTGGTATGTAATATAAACTATTTCATTCATTAGTTACTACATAACAACACAGTGGAACCTAGAAGTTGAGTTGTTTTTTGAAAGAAAAGAAAACTCCATACTTTAAGAGTGTCATTGATATTATATTTACTGCATTTCTATTTGCATTTTTATACAGCATTGATAAAGCTTGATTTTAACTATGCTATAATAAAATAAGCTAACCCATAATACTGGATTTTCAACAGTTCGAACTGCATTACTTGCAATAATTGGATTTATGCCTACTCATGGAAATGGTGCTATTGGCTCTCTTGATTATTCTCCAGAAGAAAGGCAAACCTTGGCTAAAAGGTTAGTACAGGTGAGCATGCTGATAAAGAACAGTGTTGAAAATAAGATTTTTTTTCATTTTGTGTTCATTACTTTATTTGTGTATAGAGCAACTCCAGAAAACCAATTTAGCTCATCCAGGAAACAACTGGAGGGATTATTAAATACAGTAGTCTTTCAATAACATTCCTGAACATCACTGTAAAACACAAATTTTTAAATTGCAAAACAATGTTTGTGGGGAAAATTAGGATTTGCATATTTTAATCCTTTATAGGGAACTGACTTTTCAGTACTTAGCCAAGATTCCCAAAATTCAACACCGGAGAAAAAAAATTATAATGTTTAGTGGAAAAAAAATGCAGCAAAGAAAGCATTCCTCCATTTCATAACCAGTTCAAAAAATCCCATGAATGTCAGAAGTTCAAGTCACTTTGTATAACACCTGACCATGTTTAAAATATATCACACTGAAAGGAATCGTTAAAAGAAATAAAAATCAGGCTTCAGGTAAATATTATTTGGAAAGAAATTTCCTTTTGATTAATGTATAACTTTTTATTGATCAGGGTTTCCAAAATTAAGCCTTAATTGCAGAGTCTGATCTAGTTTTTTCACTATATCATAGCAAAAAAGTCTTATTAAAATGAATATGTTTGTAAATTTGTTAAAATTTTTTATTTTCATAAAATTTGGAATTGAATTATGTTTAATTCAGTTTATAACATCACATATTTTGGTTGATTGGTTTGTTTGTTTTTTTTTTAAATATAAAATTGAATTGTTTATTTGACTTAGCATAGTTGGTGAAAAGTTTGGGCTTTTCTCAAAGTATGGTACTGAAAAAAAAATTGCGAAATGAGAATAATTTTCTTGTTTCAAGTAAATGTTAATTTTTTGTTATTTAGAAATAAATAGCCTTCCTATTCATGTGCTTTATAATCATTTCTGTATATCAATTTTTTGAAATAAATTTTTATTTGCACTGCCAGATACATTTTTTTACTACATGAGTCTAAAACAAGCTTTATTAAAATAAATCTAGTTGTCTTTTTTGTAAAATATTTTCTGAAAATGCTGAATTAAATGCTGATTAATTTGGCATATAACATGCCATAATTCCTTTTATTAATTATTTGGCAAAAAAGTCCTAAAAATATTTTTTTTTGGTTGATCATAGTGAAGAAATAGCTGGAATTCTGGATGTAAATCAGTTTTTCTGGCTGGGACCTGGAAGAGTTGAGAGCAAATGAATCAGTTCATTTAGGAATACCAGATCATATTTGGCAGCTGAAATTGGATCTAACCATTATCTCATTAAAATGCCTTAAATTGAATTTAAGAACTAAGGTTAAAAAAAAACCTTTAACACTGAAACCTTACTTATTAGTTATAGCCAAATCTTAACAAGATAGGTAATTTAGTCATTATGACAATCATGGTTACATTTTTTACTACATGCTCTACTACTGAAGTTGAGGAAGAATAGTACCATTTAAACAGACTTTCTCAAAATTAACAGTACTCTTTTCAGTAAAAAGAAGCAGAGCAGACAAAGTTAATTGAGTGATAAGCTCCAGTGCTTTATTTTTGGAAGACAGAACTACAGGAATAATCCTACTTATCCTAATAGAAAGCATTACAAAGAACTTATTCAACACATGAAAGAACAGTTAACAGCTGATATGGATTTTTGGCTGGATAGTCTGGCTGACACAGCCGAAGCAGCAGCTAGATAACACAACATCAGAAAGTTGTACCAGATAGTTAATCTTTTGTGTGGGAAGAAACAGACTGACATAATAGGGATGGAGGGATAAACATGATAAGCTCATTGAATGTAAGGATTCTGTCATGGCTAGATCATTTAGCATGAGGTGTTGTAAGTAATATGGTTGCTTCTACTAACATTGTTTGTAATGAGAATAGATTCATTTCTGGCTTTCATGTTTGGCCCTATATCACATTTAGAAGGTAAATCTCCAGGGATAGGTGAAATTACTACTGTGAAATGCTTAGAACTGGGAATGTTTGTGTTGCCATTTGGCTGACTGAAATTTTGAATATTTTTCATGATAAAGATGTTGTTTCTAAAGATTTTACTAGAGCTATTATTATCCCTATTTTTTAACCTTTCCCAGGCTTTTTTGGCAAATAACTAATGAAAGGAATTATGGCATGTTACATGCCAAATTAATCAGCATTTAATTCTGGATTTTCTGAAAATAAAGTATGTAACAAAAAAAAGACTTATTTTAATAGGACTTTTTTTAGAGTCATGTAGTAAAAAAATACATCTGGCAACACAAAAATTTATCTAAAAATACTAATAGAGAGAATTTATTTCTGAATCATCATCATCATCCTCAAGCAGCCATGGGCTACGGAGGTCCAACAAGACTGCACAGTTTAATTCTCCAAGCATATCTGTCCTGAGCTACATCTGCTGCATCCGGCCACTGCACACGAATTCAAACAAGGTCCTGTTTGACATTATCTGCCCACCGCATCCTAGGTCTCCCCCTCCTTCTGAGGCCTCTAGGCATACTGTTCATAACCCTATTCGCCAATCTATAATTATCCATACAGGCAACATGGCCAAACCAACAGAGTCTCTCTCTGCACAATATGCTGCTTAAAGGAGGTTGCAGACTCCTTTGCCTAACCTCATCATTAGTTACAAAGTTAAACCACCTAATACCCAAGATACTATGTAAGCAATTAGAATCAGAAGCATCTAGTTTCCTGTTATCTTGTTTACACAGCGTCCAAGTTTCACTACCATAACTAACCCTAGAAAGAACCAAACTATTATACAGTCTAATTTTAGTCTTTAGGTGTATACGCCTATTTCTCCACAATCTCCATAGATTCTTAAAAGTCCCGGTAGCAATTCCTATTCGTCTGTTAATCTCATGCCACACATTACCAGTATCTGTTACATAACTCCCAAGGTAATTAAATTGTGACACCTGCTCAAGACTGCAACCATTCAGATGAACTGAATCACAACCTGCCTGACCAATTTTCATCACTTTAGTTTTCTCTCTGTTTATAACCAAACCTACTCTACTACCAGTCTCATCAACAACTGGAATGAAAGAGTTCATCTCATCAACATCATTTGCCAAAAGGGCTAAATCATCAGCATAATCTAAATCAGAAATTTTCGTATCTCCAGCCTATTTAAGGCCAAAATCTTTCCCTTGAAGTGAATTTCGCATAACATAATAAATAACCAAACTAAAGAGAAAAGGAGACAAAATGCACCCTTGTCAAACACCAGAAGTAATGCTAAACCAATTGCTACAAGCCTTACCAACTCTCACACACGACTCAGTATTATGATAGAGAGCTTTCATTATGTTAACTAACTTGTCAGGTATACCATATGATTTCACAATCAACCACAAATTATGACGATCAACAGAGTTGAAAGCCTTTTTGAAATCAACAAAGCTAGCAACCAAAGGTTTCTGAAACTCGAAACATTTCTCAAGAATCTGCCTAAGTGAAAATATCTGATCCACACATCCCCTACCACTTCTGAATCCACATTGCTCATCATACAATTGACTGTCAACCAGATTCTTAATTATATTAAGCACAATCATACAAAGTACTTTCCCTGGAACAGAGAGTAGGTTGATACCCCTATAGTTATCACAAGAACTGCGATCACCTCTGCACAATATGCTGCTTAAAGGAGGTTGCAGACTCCTTTGCCTAACCTCATCATTAGTTACAAAGTTAAACCACCTAATACCCAAGATACTACGTAAGCATTTAGAATCAAAAGCATCTAGTTTCCTGTTATCTTGTTTACACAGCATCCAAGTTTCACTACCATAACTAACTCTAGAAAGAACCAAACTATTATACAGTCTAATTTTAGTATTTAGGTGTATATGCCTATTTCTCCACAATCTCCATAGATTCTTAAAAGTCCCGGCAGCAATCCCTATTCGTCTGTTAATCTCCTGCCGCACATCACCATTATCTGTTACATAGCTCCCAAGATAATTAAACTGTGACACCTGCTCAAGACTGCAACCATTCAGATTAACTGAATCACAACCTGCCTGACCAATTTTCATCACTTTAGTTTTCTCTCTGTTTATAACCAAACCTACTCTACTACCAGTTTCATCAACAGCTCGAATGAAAGAGTTCATCTCATCAACATCATTTGCCAAAAGGGCTAAATTATCAACCTAATCTAAATCAGAAATTTTAGTATCTCCAGTGCATTTAAGGCCAAAATCTTTCTCTTGCAGTGAATTTCGCATAACATAATAACCAAACTAAAGAGAAAAGGAGACAAAATGCACCCTTGTCGAACACCAGAAGTAATGCTAAACCAATTGCTACAAGACTTACCAATTCTCACACACGACTCAGTGTTATTATAGAGCGCTTCCATTATGTTAACTAACTTGTCTGGTATACCATATGATCTCACATTCAACCACAAATTATGACGATCAACAGAGTCGAAAGCCTTTTTGAAATCAACAAAGCTAGCCACCAAAGGTTACTGAAACTCTAAATATTTCTAAAGAATCTGCCTGAGTGAAAATATCTGATCTACACATCCTCTACCACTTCTGAATCCACATTGCTCATCGTGCAATTGACTGTCAACCAGATTCTTAATTCTATTAAGCATAATCATGGAAAGAACTTTACCTGGAACAGAGAGTAGGCTAATACCCCTATAGTTATCACAAGAACTGCGATCATCTTTTTTGAAAATAGGGATAACAATAGCTATGGTAAAATCCTTAGGAACCATGCCTTTATCATAAAAGATATTCAGAATTTCAGTCATCCAAGTGGTAACCAAAATATTCCCAGCTCTAAGCATTTCCATAGTAATTTCATCTACCCCTGCGGATTTATGAAGTTTAAGTTTCGAAATAGCCAAAATAACTTCAGATTGTGCTATAGGGCCAATAGCCCTATAGCACAATAATGATAGTAATTATGATAAATGTATTGGGGGCCTATAGCCCCCCCCCAATACATTTATCATAATTACAAACAATGGGGTAAACTAACAACATTGTATAGAACATCACTGAAATGCTCAGCCCACCTAGCCATGACAGAATTCTCCCCTTCTATAACCTTGTTTATCCTGCAATCCTTGTATGCCTGTCCATATTCTACCACACAAAACATTAACTATCTGGTACAGCTCTCTGCTGTACCAGATACTAACTGCTTCCTCGGCTTTGTCAGCCAAACCATCAAGCCAAAGATTCTTATCAACAGCTAACTGATCTTTTACACGTTTATTAAGCTTTCTGTAATCCTTTCTATTAGGACTAGTAGGGTACTGATTAAGGACATTCCTGCAGTCCCTTCTTTCTGAAAAAAGCTCAAGTGCCTTATCACTTAAATAATTCTGCCTCCTCTGCTCCTTTTTACCTAAAAGAGTACTGTTAGTTTCCAAAAAAGCCTGTTTAAAATGGCCCCATTCTTCCTCAACTTCAGTAGTAAGCAAACCATGACTGTCATAATGACTAAGTAACCTATCATGGTAAGCTTTAGCTATAACTGGGTCTTTCAGAGCTTCAGTATTAAAGATAAATTTTTTAACTTTAGCACAACACTTTTTAACTTTAAGTTGCAAGACACTTTTAACAAGGTAATGGTCAGATCCAATTTCAGCTTCCCTATATGCCTTGGTATTTCTAACAGAACTAGCCCATTTGCTGTTAATTAATATATAATCAATCATATTCCTATGCAGCCCATCAGGTGAAACCCAAGTGTATGTATGTCGCGGTGTTTGTAATATGTGTTAGTTTTTCTGAAACCATTGAGTTTACTTACCTGTAGGAGACGTTGCCCATTGACATTGGAGCTACCAATACCAAAAGGGCCTATCACCCCTCCCCAAAGATCACAGTCAGTACCAACTTGGGCATTGAAGTTACCAAGAACAAGGGTAATATCTCCTTTCTTGACAGGATTCAAAATATCCTGAAGTTGTCCGTAAAACCTATCCTTCTCATCCTCATCCTCAGTGGGGGCATAACAGCAGATAACATTCAAGTCTTTAACGCTTGTCTGAAATTTTGCTGTAAGAACCTTTCATTAATGCACTCATATCCTAGAAGAGCATCACTAGCGTGTCTGCTGAGAATCAGTCCCACGCCTTGGTTATGCTTTCCATCCTCCCTCTCTGTAATGAGAAATTTAAAGTTATTTTTAAGTATCTCACCTTTATCTGTCCATCTGGTCTCTTGCAAGCCTGCAATATCTAGGTTATAGTGCTGTAATTCCTGCATGAGGACATCAAGAGAATAATCTTTATATAATGTCCTCACGTTCCTCGTGAGGACATCAAAGAGAATAATTTAGAAATTCAGTCGATTCTCAAGAGAATTTCTTAAAGAAATTAGGTTCATTGAGATTGGTAGGGCCAACATCCTCCCAAACGAATCACCACTGAGAACTCAGCAGGCATGGGCAAAGACCTGTTCCTCCTCCTCTAAATGCTGAAGTCACCGATGCTGGTAGGAACTTCAGGCACACACCTTTTCAAGTGGACTTTCAAGAGCCATATGGCCTGCCTGAGACACATTACTCCAGTTTAGGCTTGATGATACCCTACTAGCTAAAGTAAGGTTCAGGTACCTGCGATGGCCTCTTCAGATAGGATCAAACAGAAAACACAGCAGCATGCTCCCTCAACAGAGGCCCACCCAGAGCAACAGAACACAGGCCAGATCTCCTAAACAGAGGCCACCAGTGCAGCAAGTCAGGATCCATAATCAACGTACAGTCCATAACAGTAGAGGTATAAATGGTCAGCACCAGACCCTGTAAAGTTGACCACTCCGCAGGTTTGAAAAAAAGAAAAAAGTTGGCCATAGATGACCAGATCAGTAGGCCATACTGAACTGGCAGCCTTCCCCTTCCGCTCCCTTCCAAAAGAGAATATCTCTTTTGAAAGGTACGAACGGCCTGCACCTTGAGAAGGCGGGTCGGACATTAGGTGCTAGACCTGGCCGGTTCTGTGCATCATCACTAGGGATTGGTACACAGCTCTTCTTCCAGTTTACGCCTAGCTACCATTTACAGGTCTATTTCTGAATAATAAAAAAGTAATAATTTTTATGTTTAAAGTAAATGTTTCTCCTGTTTTGTAATTTTTTTTCTCAGTACCATATTTTGAGAAAAATCCAGGCTTGTTGCACTGTCCAATAAACAAGTCAACTTTAGAATATTTTTTATAAATAACTAATCAACAGAAATAAGTCATGTTCTGTACCAAATTAGAGAGAATTTAATTCCAAATTTTATTGAAGTAAAAAATATGAACATTTTAGTAACATATTAATTTTAATAACACTTTTTACAATGGTATACCAAAAAAAAGGTACATATTTCATAATTACTTCCAAAATCTTTCATTTTCAAAAATAGCAGTTTTTTGTTAATTTTTTGAGATTTTCAAAAATTTAAGGAAAAATATATTGATAATAGTTCAAATCAAACATGTGAGCTTAAATCAAGTGATTGCTTCAATACAGAGTAACTTTAACAAACAAATTGGCAATACCATATAGCACTTCTAAATATGGCAATTAGATGGCTTTATTAAATTATTTAAATTTGAAGTTTAATAAAATATGCATCAAATGAAAGAAAGAAAATATTATTTTTCAAACTTGAATTATGTATTTTTAAAAGATATATGTAAGAAAATTTCAAATGCATTTGAAAAACAAATCCAAGTTTCATGTGTTGTACAAAAAACGTCTATAGATATCCTTAACCCTGGAAGGGTTAAAGAAAACGGTGATACGGTTCTTGTGATAATTATAAGGGAGTCAGTCTATTCTATGCAAGGCTCTTTGCACAATTATGTATACTAAAATTAAGAATTTGATTTATGCACAAAACAAATCACAATTTGGTTGATGCACAACTGTGTGGATTCAGAAGTGGTAGGGAATGTATAGATGAATATTTTCACTTAGGAAGAAAATTTTAGAGAAATCTTTAGAAAAAAAAATAAAGAACAGAAATAGTTAGAGTTTTAGAAACCAGTGGTTACTATGTAACGCTCCAAATTTTTTTTAACTTTTTCTCTTTGGACTGATCCAAATTAAATTAAAACTCCGGATAGCATATTGGGTGCCAGGCAATATTAATTTGCCAAATAGAGTTAAATGAGGGTTCATTAGGTGTATGGGCTTTACTAGTTACAAAGAATTCAAAAGATTGTCAATTTTTTAAAGTTATATCTTAATCAAAATCAAGTATCATTGTTCAAGAGAAAAAATACCAAAGTCAAAATATTCATATAACAAGCAAAGTTTATTTCCAAAAAATTCATGACTCACCATATAAACTGATGAATACAAAGTAGTCTGAGCAAATAAAAGCTCATTTAAACATCTCCAAAAACTGACAAATTTCTCAGCTAGCATGGTTCTCGCTCACTAACATTTTTTCATTTTGACTACCTCCACTATCATTACTACACTACTGACTTCCTACTGACATCACTCTGTTATCATTACTGTCTTGCTACTGACATCATTCTATTCTCATTACTATATCATTACTATCTTCCTACTGACATCATTCTACTATCATTACTCTACCCCGTGAATACACAGCCACTTAGTATACATGTGGCATGTATTGCATGCTGGGAAAAACATTTGCATAATTTTACGATCACACTCTAGCTATGATGCAAGAGGGGCATGTCCTTAATGCGCACATTAGCAGCTGTCATTCAAAAGTCAGAGTTACGTATGTGCAACTCCTTTAGCGGATCAGAAGAGGAAAAAGTGATGGCCAACTAAAAATAATACCCAAAATGATAAATATAATGTAAATAAAGTAAAACTGGTTAAGGAAAAGTAAAAGCAAATGGATGGACCATCACAGCTAGCTTTATAGATTTTGCTAGTATAGTTAGACAAGGGTGTGTTTGTTTCCTATTCTCTTTAGTTTTATTATTCATTACGTTATGCAGAGTTCTTTGCAGGGAAAGATTTTGTCCATAAATGGTGTAAAGAGTTGAAAATTTCTGACTTAGATCATGCATATGATTTAGCCCTGTTGTCTAATGAAGTTCATGAGATGAATTATTTCATTTGGGCTATTGTTAAGATTGCTAATATAGTAGGTTTAGTCAGGAGTGTAGCTATGGGGAGGTGCCCCCCCTCAAAAGTAAATCAGAGTTGGTAAAATTCTAAGAGACTTCGTAAAATCCAGGTGAGTTGTGAAAATTTAGATTTTTTTTTTTTGTAAAACTAAAAGGAGTTAACAAACTGTAGACAACTTGGAAAAATCTAGGGCAGTTGGCAAAATTTAAAACCACTTAGTAAAATAAAGGTGAGTTGGCAGAATCGGGACAACTTGGCAAAATCTTGGGGAGATCGCAAAATTCAGGTAAGATGTAAAAATTGGAATATTTTTCTGTAAAATTATGGTGAGTTGGCAAAATTAGAAGCCACTTGGTAAAATACAGGGGAGTTGTGAATATTTGGATGGATTTTGTGAAATTAAGGATAGTTGGCAAAACCGGGAACTCTTGGCAGAATCTGGGATAGTTGTCAAAATTCAAAGTGACTTGGTAAAATTCAGGTGATATGTAAAAATTGGGATTTCTTCTGTAAAATTATGGTAAGTTGGCAAAATTCAAAGTAACCTGGTAAAATACTGGCATTGTGAAAATTGAGTTTGTTTTTGTGAAATTAAGGAGAGTTGGTAAAATTTGAAGTGACTTGGCAAATTCAGGGAAGATGTAAAAATTTTGATTTTTTTTTTCTACTTAAAATTACAGTGAGTTGGAAAAATCTAGGGCAGTTGGCAAAATTCAAAGCCACTTGGTAAATACAGGTGAGTTGTGAAATTTCGGATGGATTTTGTGAAATTAAGGGGAATTGGCAAAATTGAGAAAACTTGACAAAATATTGTGGAGTTTGCAAAATTCGAAGCCACTTGGTGAAATACAGGCGAGTTAGGTATTTTTTAAATTTTATAATTCTCATCTTCCTATATGTCCTAAAAGGTAGAAAATAAACCTAAAGCATATTAATAAATATTTTGCAGAAAAAATTTTTGCTGACATACGGGATCCATATCTTTCCAGAAACATGCCAGAGTATTCTCCCAGTTCAACTAATGCCAGCTCGTCTTTTTTCCCCTAATTTGAAGACTAAACTCTATAACCGAGATTTTCAGGCCAACCGTTGGCGCCATCTGTGATTTCGCGTGGGAAGTATTACCTTTATATTTCACAGAGTGAGATGAAAATAAATAGTCTCATCACACTATTTAGCTTTATTAATGATTTAAACATAGTGATATTCACAGCGTTACCTGCTGCTCTTTTGGCGTTGATAAATCAATAAATATTTTGTGGAAAAAATTTTTGCCAACATACAGGATTTTTTTCCGGAAATTATTTATTGATTTATCAATGCCAAAAAAGCAACAGATAAGCGCTGTGATTATCATTTATGTTTAAAGCATATTAATGGTTGCAATCAGTCACTGAGTTTGTATTCACCACAAAGTAAGATAGGGTGCCGATCTACCTACTCGACAAGATGGCAATCTTGTCGAGTAGGTAGATCAGCACCCTATCCTCCTTTAAAGCAGATACAAACTCAGTGACTGATTACACCATTGATATACTTTAGGCTTGTTTTATACTTTTTAAGGCTCATATAGGAAAATAGTTCATAAATAAAAAAAAATTGCCTATCTTCCTATTGCTTTTCTTTTGTCTTTTGTCGATTTGTGGGTTTGTCAAAACAGTTGTTCCACCATAAATCTTTTGAACATGATGGAGAAACTTAGGGATTTATGTGTCAGATGAAAGCTTGTGACTCAGGCAGTGTCATGGGTATAAAAAAGTGACACCTCATATTTTATTTCCTCTAAAAAAGGAGAAATATGAAAATGACTGTTCTGCTATATCTTCAGAATGTGAGAACCAAAAGTTATGAGCCTATGTGTGAAATGAGAGAGTGTGATGAGTGTGTCAGAGGCTACAAAAATATTGATCCCACATACTTCCTTTCTCCCTAAAAAGGTAAAATTTGAAAATAATTGTTCCGCTACATCTTCGGAACGCAAAGTCAGAAAGTAACACGCTATGTGTCAAATGATAGCTTCTGATGCTGGGAGTGTCATAGGCTATATAAAAAAACCCCATGCTTTCTTTCCCCCAACCCCCTTGTTAAAAGGGGAAATATTAAAACAATTGTTCCACTTTATCTTTGGAGCTCCAAAGCAGAAAGTAATGGGCTGTGTGTGTCAAATGGAAGCTTGTGACATGGGGAGTGTCACAGATTATTAAAAATTTCCCTTCCCTTTTATTCCCCTTAGAAAGGGGAAAATATGGAAACGATTGTTCTGCTTTATCTTCAGAACGCGAGGGGCAAATTTAACAAGCTGTATGCCAAATGAAAGCTTACGACATGTGGAATGCTGTAGGCAGTTAAAATATACCACCCTGATTTCTTCCCCCCTAAAAAGGGGAAACATGAAATTCCTTCTACTAGCCGTCCTCTGGCTGAGTGGGTAGCACGCTTGGCTATTGATCTAAGGGATCTGGGTTCAAGCCCCGGTTAAGGCATGGATGTATGTGTCGTTTTTCTGCTGAGGTCCTGCTATCCTTTCAGACCTACTCTGGTATATAAACTGACAGGCTCCTGTCAGACCTCTGTGGCTCCAACATTCTCCCTTTCCCCCAAAAGGGGATGGAAATTTAGGGGAATCGACTTTAATTAGTTAAATCTCAATTTAAAGCTTGTGACATCTCCAATGTCATGGGCTACCCCAACCATGACTCCAAAGAAGGGTGACGAAAAATCTGGTTAATGTTTACGAGTCATATAGCATATGAAAGTTTCTGAAGATGTTTTTAATGACAAAAGAAATGTAAATAACTTAAATTTTTTAAAAATAGCTATATTCCTATATGGGCCCTAAAAAGTAGAAAATAAATCTAAAGCATATTGAAGGTGCAATCAGTCACTGAGTTTGTATTCCCCTCAAAGGAAGATAGGGTGCCAGCAATCTTGTTATGTAGGTAAATCGGCACCCTGTCTTCCTTTGATGTGAATACAAACTCACTGACTGATTGCACCATCGATATGCTTAAGTTTATTTTCTACATTAGAAGATAGGTATTTTTTTAAAATTTAAATTTAGTTTTTGTCACTGAAAACACCTGCCTTCGAAAGCTTTCATTTGATATATGACACATAAACATCGACAACTAGCCCATGACATTGGAGATATCACAAGCTTTAATTTGAGATACGACTCATTCAAGTCTAACCCCATGAAATCCCCCCTCCTTTTTTTATAGGGGAAGGAATAGTGGTGGGAATTCATAATAGTTTACAATGGTCATTATATGAGCTTTCATTTGACATCTAACTCATAACTGTAAGCCATTGCATTCGCAAGATATAATAGAACAACTTTAACAGTTCCCATTTTCAGGGTGAAGAATGCCTGGGGTTGTCAATTTTTTATAGCTTATGACACTCACTGCATCACATGCTTTTATTTGACACATAGCTTGTTACTTTCAGCAATTGTGTTCTGGAGATATAGGAGGATAATTGTTTTCATATTCCCCACCCTCTTTTCATGTGGGATTATGAAAGCAGGGGGCGGTCAATTTTTTTACAGCCTATGACATTCACTGTGTCAGAAGCTTTTGTTTGACACATAGCTTGTTTCTTTCCACACTCACGTTCAGGAGATATATGGGAACAGTCATTTTCATATTTTCCTCCTTTTTTAAGGGGAAGAAAGTACAGGGATTAATTTTTTATAGCCTATGACATTTCCCGCATCAGAAGCATTCATTTGATGTATAGCTTGTTACTTTCGGCACTCTCATTCTGGAGATATAGGGGAAGGATTGTTTTCATATTTCCTCTTTTTTTTTTTGAGGGAGTTAAAGTTTTAAGTTTCTCCATCACGTTCAGAAGATATGGGGGGACAACTTTTTGTTAAATCCAAAAACCGACAAATGCTAAAGCCAAAAGAAATAGGATTCTAGGTAAAAATGCAATGGGTTTTGTTTAATTAAGTACAGTTGGCACAATTGAGAAATCTGTGCAAAAATTAGGAAAGTTAGCAAACTTTGAAGCTACTTGGTAAAAAACGAGTAGGTTGTGAAGAATGGAAATGGTTTTGTGAAATTTAAAATAGTTGTTGATATCAAGATAGCTTGTCAAAATTGAGAAAACCTGGCAAAATCATGACAACTGGGCAAAATGTTGTAGAATTTTTTTTATTTTGTAGCATCATAGGAAGGTTGCAGATGGAAGGTACTTGGTAAAACCGAAAATCAATGGAGCTGATGTAACGCTCCAAACAATACAAAATATTTAAAGTTTTATGCTCCGGATAGCTTAAACGGGCGCCAGGCAATCATTAACAAATTGCCAAAATGTAGAATAAGTTGATTTAGGGTTCCAATGCCAGTGAGCGTTCATAAGTGAGAGTCAAAAACGATTCTTAACAAATAAGAGTTAATGTAAAAAAGATCCTAAATTAGCGTTGCTCAAGATAAAAACTACAGACTCAAAAGTTTGTAACAAAACAAAATAGATTTATTTCCAAAATAAGTAACTCACCAAGACATCAATGAAGAAACTAAAATCTGTGCTACACGCACGGTGCTACGCACCTTACTACATCTCTCTGCTCTCTCTACAACTCTGCTCTCAAGTGCTCAAGTGCTCTACTCTACTCAAGTGCTACTTCTCTCTGTGCTAATTCTACTGCTTAGTGCTCTACTACCAAGTGCCTCGCAGGACACGGTTTTGACAATGGGCCGGCGCATGCCGGGAAAGACATTTGCATACAATGACGAACGACGAGGTATGACGCAAGAGGGGGCGTGTCCTTGGCACGCGCTTTAACGGTTACGGTCGGAAGTTCGGAGTTGCGCGTACGCAACTCCTAGAAACTTGAAAACGAGTGCTGTGATGCCGAAAAGGAAATAAAAATCCCCAAAATGATAAATATAACGTAAATTAAACAAAACTGGTTAAGGTAAAGCAAAAGTGAACGATGGGGCATCACAACTCCCCCTTCCAAAGGGAGTCAAAATGATTGACCTAACAAATTTTGACGAGCAAATTTTGAATAAAGGACACATCTTACGTCATTTACACATGGCTAAACATAAATAAGTAAAAGTATGCTAGCGCAAATTTGGACATGATGAACTATTCTTACTTTGACACAATTTTCCAGCACAACCAAAGGTACCTCCTCCCTTTTCCTCCTAACAAAAATATGTATTTAACAGCTAACCTAGTGTACTTACGTACCAGTGGCTGTGACAGTTAACTGTATACTAGCATCATCGGTCTAACTAGTATCACATTCTGATACAAACTCGAAATTGGCATATCTTGAACTGTACAGAAAAACAGGTTAATCAACTGTTAAAAAGATGAAAAGAAAAATGATTCATTACATTTGTTGTTAGCGGGGTAATAACTTCCGCTTTTCCCCTAACCACAATAAAAAATTCGTGAAAGCTAAATCTTCTCCTAAATCACATAAAAAAACGGGTATTCGAACACCGTTATCTCCTCCTAATTACATTCAAATACGCAAAGCTAAGAAAATTCAAAATTTACAAACAAGCGGGATTGTAATCATCCGCTAATTCTTCTCCTATTCACAGAAATCGCGATCTAGCTGAAATAAAAAAAATCATTAGTTACCTCCCCCTTCAGAGCTAACGTCCCCCTCCCAAAGGAGTTATGCTGATAACAACTCTGTTATCAGACTATGCCATTTGGGGACAGCTCCAAAAAGGTACACACAAAAAAAAACAAAATTCTGCAGTCATCATCATGGTCATCATCTATATATACCAATAAATACTGTCAATGTCATCCCCAAAAATTACGTATCATTGACACATAAATATCACTGATGACACTGAACAGATTTAAACACATATACATAAATCGTATCTAAGAATAAAGAAAAAAGAGTGTAAATAATTTATAATATACGATGATAACATTTCATCCAATAACTTTTACATGAATCTCCTTTTTTTTTTACATAAATTCACTTTGGAATGCACGTTATTTTACAATACAAATTCTTAAATCACTAATTCTCTTTCACTCTTCTCATTCATATCCAGAAACATTTTACAATTTCTAAACTTTCCAATATCGACTTACAAAATTTTCAGCTATCAGTCAGCTGAAAAAAAAAAATCTACAAAAATACATTTTAACTCACGTAAATACAATAACTAGAACCTCGATGAACAAGAATGCAAAAAAAATTCTATTCACACAAGTATAAACTCGAACTACAAAAATTTCACTTTTCAAAAATAAATATCGAACTCTAAAGTTTCAACAAGAAATTAAACATCGCTAACTATATAATTCACAATAAGGCTTCTTCTTCGTCTTCATCTATTCCGAAAAAACATTTTATAACTCAATCAAGTGCCAAGTGAAAGAAAAATATACTTAAATTTCATTGTTGGCACTCCGTGGCGATAAATCATCTAGTCCGTTTCCGATAACATCTTTCCGTCGTCGTTGGGTGGCTTCACGTAAAGTTGTTACTGAAGATCTCGTTCAAGTCAAGTCGTCGCTGTAGATCTCTCTTGTGACGTCATCTTCCCGATGTTCGCTGCCGGTTGTCGCTCTGCAGGCTCTGGTCGTTTCGTCGGCCTTCCGTTACGCTCTTGATGTCGATGGAACAGCTGAATCTGGCTTTGTCAGTCTTTGTCCTGTTGTGTGCAGTAGGTGATAATCTAATCTGTTCTTTTCTCTTCTGAGTGGTAAAGGTTCAATATCATCATCAGAGCCATCATTCTCCTGGGTTTGTTGTGGAGCATCTGCTTCTGATCTAGAAAATTCTATAGAAGTTTTGTATTTTTTAATATTCACAACATTAAAGTATCCTACTGAGGCATTAGTGGTCATATTGGCCAATTCATACAGAAGTGGGGAAAGTTTCTTCCTTATAACATATGGTCCAGCATATAATGGTGCAAATTTCTTGATGAATCCTCTTTCTTTATCACTCTTATGATGTGTTTTAATCAAGACCTTATCACCTACTTTAAATTCCATATGCCGTCGTCTTTTATTATAATCCTCTCGTTGCTTTTGTTGTGCTCGTAGGGAATTATCTTGTGCCTTTGAAATGGCTCTAATATGCTGTTCCGTTCTAAACTCAATGGATTGTGGAGATGCGGGTTGGCCAATGAGTCTGTCCCAGGGTAATGTTAGTTCTCTTCCAAGAAATATCCGTGAAGGCGTGAATTTGGTGGTTTCATGCAATGAAGTGCGTAAAGCAAAGGAAAACTGTTGCAAATATTTATCCCATGTACTATGTCTATTTTCAACGTAAGCAGCTATCATTCTGCCAATATTTCGATTAATTCTTTCTGTCAAATTTGATTGTGGATGATATGGAGTTGTATATATATGTTTTATTTGGAACGTTTCACATACTTCAGCAAGCACATTGGAAATGAATTGGGGCCCATTGTCCGAAACTATACTCTTAGGTACCCCGTATCTGCATATAAATTCATTTACAAATTTCTTTGCTACGATTGTTGCTGTTGCATTTCTAACAGGAAATATTTCGACCCATTTCGAAAAATAATCTACCAAGACCAGAATATATTGGGATCCCGCTTGTGTTTGTGGATACGGGCCCATTAAATCCATGCCAACTAATTCCATGGGTTCATTGGAGATCGTGCTTTTCATAAGACCACAAGGACGGTTTTGATCGAATTTAGTGGTTTGACAAATTAGGCATGTTTCTACATAGGTTTTTACGTCCTTTTTCAAAGCTGGCCAATATGATCTTTTGGCCACTTTCTGATAGGTTTTCCGTGTACCTAAATGTCCAGCTGAAGGTACATCATGTAATTCTCGGAGTACGTACTCTCTTAAATTCTTGGGAATAAATGGGCGATAACTGCCTGTTTGACTCGATCGTCTGCAGTAGTACAAAATATCGTTAATTAATCTGAAATGTCTGGCTCTTCCAACAATACTTGAAGCTATACTAGGATCTAGAGGTAATTCATCAGTTTTCAAATAATGATACACGTTTCCATATTCTAAATCGCTTTGTTGTTCAGTAATTAAATGTTCCTTGTATTCGATGGGAACTATTGTGGCGAGTGAGGGAGCAAAAGGCTTATCTTCGAGCTCTGGCGTAACTTCTGCCGGCCACACGGGAGCACGGGATAATGCATCTGGTAGCTGATGTGCACTTCCCTTTCGATGCTCGACCTTGAAATTAAATTCTTGTAGGCGTAATGCCCAGCGCATTAGACGACCTGTTAGATTGGTAGATGTCTGTAACCATTGTAAAGCAGCATGGTCAGTAAAAATAGTTATGTCGGATGTGTCTAATTGTACTTTAAATTTTTCTAGAGCCCATATTACGCTTAGACATTCTTTTTCAGTCACTGTATAGTTTCTTTCAGTATGACTCAAACTGCGACTGGCATACATGATGACGTGTTCACAATTGTCATTCTGTACTTGGCTCAGCACGGCGCCGAGACTGACATCGGAAGCATCAGTGTAGATGAAAAAAGGTTTGCCTAACTGTGGCAAGGCCAACACGGGAGCATGACACAATGCATCCTTTAATGTCTGAAATGCTGTATCGCAAACTGGTGTCCAGTGAAACCGCTTTCGCTTTCGACGTAATTCACACAAAGGTTCGGCCAAATTAGCAAAATTGGGTACAAATTGTCTGTACCATCCACACATTCCTAAAAATCTACTAAGTTGTTTCGAATTGCGTGGTGTGGGAAATCGTTCTATGGCTTCGACCTTATTAGGTAATGTTCTTACTCCATCCTTATTAACAGTGAAACCGAGGTATTGAACGTCCTCTCGGAGAAAGGTGCATTTGGACAACTTTATGGTGAGTCCGGCTTCTCTTAACCTTGCAAATACCAAATTCAAATCACGTAGATGCTCTGAGAAATCAGTAGAAAAAATGACTATGTCGTCTAAGTATACTTCACAAATTTTTCCTTTTAGGTCACCCAGAACTACGGACATAAGACGTTGAAACATGGCGGGTGCTCCTGATAAGCCAAACGGTAAGCAACGAAATTGGAATAATCCATCTTTTGTGAGGAATGCTGTTTTGGGTCGATCTGGTGGATATACGGACACCTGCCAATATCCTGAAGACAAATCTAGTGTGCTAATAAATTTCTTGCCAGCCAGTTGTGTTAGTAGATTCTGAATAATAGGTAGTGGATATCTGTCGGGGACTGTAACAGCATTTAATTTTCGATAGTCTACGCAAAATCTCAAATCACCAGTTTTCTTTTTAACGAGCACGACCGGTGAAGCCCAAGGGCTAAAACTTGGCTCTATTATCCCATCCTCTAACATTTCTTTAATTTGTGTTGAAATTATCTCTTCTTTACTGGGAGGATAATTATATGGTTTGCTGTAAACAGGTCTATTATTGCCGGTGTCGATATGATGTTCTAAAATCTGACATCTACCGGGCTTGTTGTTAAAAAGTTCGTAATTAGCATTGAGCAGAGTTTCTAACTTAACTCTCTCGCTATTTCCCAAATGAGCGTTGTCAGCATGTTTTCTAATGTCTAATTTTATCTGATCGATATCAAGTTTTTCTTTCATTGTTGCTTTTAATGAAATAGTATTGTTGGCAAAATCAAATTCAATCAAGTGTTTCCGTATCGCATCTATTCCTATTAAAGAGTCGTATAATAATTCACTTATTACTAAAAATTCAAGTCTTATCTCCACATTATTTAAAGTGATAGGTAACTCAACAGTTCCTTGCGGAAAACACTGCTTGGAAGCACAAGCTAAGTTCAAAGGTCCACCGGACCACGGCTGCAAATTCAGTTTACAATTTTTCTGAATTTTATCCCATACTTTCTTATGTAGACATGTAAGATCAGCTCCTGTATCAATGCGAGCTATGAATTCTGTCTTATCGTGATAAAGCTTCACAAAAGGTAAATGTAAGACATTATGTATACCCACAGTAGCAAGACTTAACTCATGAGAGGGCTTTTGTTGAGGAACCTTGGCCTCTCGCTTCAAAGATCCCGATGAAAGTTTCCCGAATTTTCATTCCTTTGGTAACAGTATTTCTCAATATGTCCTAGTCGGCCACAAAAGTTACAAGTGATAGATTGAGGTTGTTTAACCAAAGTTTTAGGTCTAGTATTATGGTTCGAAGCTTGACGTGGCAAAAAGTCTCTACTTCGTTCATATTCTATAGTTCTTGGCGCGTTCGGCGCAAATTGTCGGGACCGTGTAAATTCCGGTCGTGCGGGAGTCATTCTACGCGACTCAACCTGATATCACTGCTTTGGCGGGAATGGCATCCATTGTTGGTTATGTGTATTTGCTGCAGATTCTCTTCTTGCAGTGTATTGCCGAGCCAATTTGACTAACTCGGCAACTGAATTTATTTTTCGTATTTCTAGGAATTCTCGGATGGGCAAAAGTAATTGAGACAATATGCAATTTACAATATCAATTTCAGCGGCATCAGCATCGTACAGCTGGTATAATTCTACTGTACCCCATATGAATTTTTCTATGTCATCTCTTTCCCTTTGTCTTCGTGAAAACAACTCTGTAGCTAGTTCTGTAAAATCATTATAAGCCGGATATATGTCCATGATTTCGTTTTTAAATTCTTCCCAAAGTTCTATGCCATGACGACATCCTACGTTATTCCACCATTGCTTAGCACATCCAATTAGGCAAGATACTGCTAAAACAACTTTTTTGTTGCTTGGCACTTCATGTAAACGGAAGTGCTCCTCCATGGACTTGACAAATGTCCACGATGACGGACGTTTCGAACCGTCGAACCTTATCTCAGGTAAAGGCCAATTAACATAAGGACTATAGTTAATGGATGGGTTGGCAAATTGTCGTTGTGGCGGTTGAAAATACTCTGTTCTATCGCTTGCTTCTGGCGGAACAGAAAATGGAACCTTACATTCAAAGTTTCTTCTTTGGTGAACTGACGTAGCATTGTCAGCAAATTTAGGGGTTGTTGTCGTTCCCCTTTTCTCCCGATTATCATCAAGCAGATTCATTAGCACTTCTGCTTCCATCATTACCTCTTGCAATCTACCCTTTACTCTTTCTATGTCGGGAGTCATTATGGCGGAATCGGCCATACTGTTAGCAGACATGTTTAGCGGTCTGCTGAAATTTGGAATTTTGGAAATTTTGAAAACTTTTTTATCTTGAGCAGCGCTCAAAGGTACTGCTATACAACAATACTAAAGCTATAACTAAGCTTTACAAAAATATAAATTTGCTTGTAAAAAAAATTTCTTATCGTCCTACGTACTTGTGTGTCCGGACACTTCTAATCATTACATACAATTATCTTAAATATTCAGCAATATCAAAGCTGAAACTTCAGTACCTTTGAATAATACACAAAAATGTTAAGCTACTTGCTCAACAAAAATTCTCGGCTTAAGCTGCCGTTAAATCTACAACTAGTACATACAACTATTGAGCTCAAAAAATTACTATCTTTAAATACTGGCGAGTCCCTGTTCGGGCGCCACTTCTTTTATGTGACTCTGTAATGCTCCAAACAATGCAAAATATTTAAAGTTTTATGCTCCGGATAGCTTAAACGGGCGCCAGGCAATCATTAACAAATTGCCAAAATGTAGAATAAGTTGATTTAGGGTTCCAATGCCAGTGAGCGTTCATAAGTGAGAGTCAAAAACGATTCTTAACAAATAAGAGTTAATGTAAAAAAGATCCTAAATTAGCGTTGCTCAAGATAAAAACTACAGACTCAAAAGTTTGTAACAAAACAAAATAGATTTATTTCCAAAATAAGTAACTCACCAAGACATCAATGAAGAAACTAAAATCTGTGCTACACGCACGGTGCTACGCACCTTACTACATCTCTCTGCTCTCTCTACAACTCTGCTCTCAAGTGCTCAAGTGCTCTACTCTACTCAAGTGCTACTTCTCTCTGTGCTAATTCTACTGCTTAGTGCTCTACTACCAAGTGCCTCGCAGGACACGGTTTTGACAATGGGCCGGCGCATGCCGGGAAAGACATTTGCATACAATGACGAACGACGAGGTATGACGCAAGAGGGGGCGTGTCCTTGGCACGCGCTTTAACGGTTACGGTCGGAAGTTCGGAGTTGCACGTACGCAACTCCTAGAAACTTGAAAACGAGTGCTGTGATGCCGAAAAGGAAATAAAAATCCCCAAAATGATAAATATAACGTAAATTAAACAAAACTGGTTAAGGTAAAGCAAAAGTGAACGATGGGGCATCACACTGACTCCTCCCCCTCCCAAAGCAAAATTCAGTGTACTTCAATTACAGATGATTCCTAATGAATTTTATGTATAATGCTTATTTTCTCAGTTGGTTTTTGTTTGGGGGGACCCCCCAACCATATCCCTTCGCTATCCCCTGGGTATAGTGATAAACAGGGAGAACTGAAGTAATGAAAATTGGTCAGACAGATGGTGCTTCAGTTGATTTCATCAGCTGCAGTCTTGAGCAAGTATCCCAGTTTAATTATCTTGGGAGCTATGTAACAGATACTGATGAAGTAGGGTTTGAGATAAACAGAAAAATAAGGATTGCTGCTGGGACTTTTAAGAATCTGTAGAGAGTATGGAAAAATAACTGTATACACCTGAGGAATAAAGTTAGGCTGTATAATAGTTTGGTTCTTTGCAGTGTTAGTTATGGTAGTGAAATGTGGACCTTTTGCAAGCAAGATAACTGGAAACTTGATGCCTTTGATCAATAATCCTTTGATTATGGTCAATAATCCTTTGCTTATGAAGTATCTTGGGCATTAGATGGTTTTACTTTGTAAGTTATGATGTGGTTAGAAGAAAGAGTTGGCAGCCTCATTTGAGCAGTATATTGTGCAAAGAGAAGCTGTTGGTTGGCTATATTGCCCATATGAATAGCTGCAGATTGGTGAATAGGGTTATGAACAATGTGCCTAAAGGCATCAGAGAAAGGGGGAGACCTATGATGTTGTGACAGACAATCACAAATAAGACCTTCTTAGAATTGGCTTACAGAGGTCAGATGTAGCTCAGAGCAGACATTTGGGGAACATTTGGAAACACACAGTGTGGTTGGACTTCCTTAGCTCATGGCTGCATGAGGATTATGTATGACTGTTTGTATGTATTTTGTACTATATAATGTTCTAATAACATAATGTTTTTTCTGTTGTATGTTTTTCTGATGTTCTTTAACGCTAATACCACAATTTCTTTTTGCTTTGCCATAATATGGTTTATTTTGTTGATTCTTTTGTAATACTGGAATTTCATATATAGCTTGATTTTATCGTTGATCATGGTCATTTTTAATCAAACTGAATGTGTTGTATTGCTAGCTTTAACTGGTATTCTATAGTTATAATTTTATTTCCAACTCATGTTATGTCATCTTTTAGTTCCTTGGCAAACTGCACCCATAAGCAAGAGTTCCTTTTATTTTGCTGAAGCTCCATAACAATGAAAAAAGAATGCAATACAAACAGTTGACAGTATGGCATTACTCTTAGTAATAGTGTGAACTTTTTTGAAAACTTTTGTGAATATAGTTTAAATATATTTGTATTTTAAAGACAATTTCATCAGAAACATACACCAAAGAGCCAAAACATTATGACCAGCCTGTCTTTATGCAAATCAAAGCAACTGCAGGTAAACAGTTGCGCGTGTGAAGGTCATGAAATGGTATAAATAACACCTGATACTGAGCTCTGTTAATCAGTGTTATTTTTGTTCTTTAGATGGGAGCAGCAGTGGACTTAAGTAAGTTTGACAAAGGCCAAATTGTAATGGCCAGATGACTGGGTCAGAGCATTTCTGAGACAGTAAGGCTTGTGGGGTGATCATGGTCAGCCATGGTTAGTACCTTCAAAAGGTGGTCTGAGGAGGACAAAACCATGAACCACTGGCAAGGTGTGGGCCGACCATGGCTCATTGATGCTAGAGGTGAGTGAAGGCTATCCATATGATAGAGCCAACAGAAGAGATACTGTGGTGCAATGTTCCTGTAATTTAAATGCTGGTGATGGGAGTAATGTGTCACAACACACAGTGCATCAAATCCTGCTGAAAATGGGACTGCATAGCCGCAGACCACTTTGAGTGCCCATGTTAACCTAGGTTCACCATCGAAAGTGCCTACAATGGACATGGGAGCATCAAAACTGACATTGAATGATTGGAAGAAGGTTGTCTGGTCTGATGAATCTCATTTTCTTATGCACCATATGGATGGCCGGGTATGTGTGTGTCATTTACCTGGGTAAGTGTTGGCACCAGGATGCACTGTGGGACGAGAACAAGTCAGTGGTGGAAGTGTAATGCTTTGTGCAATGTTCTGCTGGGAAACCCTGGGTCCAGTCATTCATGTGCAAGAAACTACGAATGACATCTACCACCTATCTAAACATCATTGCAGACCAGATACATCCTTTCATGGTAATGGTATACCCTCTAGAAATGCCTTCTTTCAGCAGGATAATGCGCCATGCCATACTGCCTGGATTGTTCAAGAATGGTTTGCGGAACATGAGGAAGACTTCCGGGTATTGCCCTGGTCTCCAAATTCCCTAGACATGAATCCAATTGAGCATCTGTGGTTTGTGTTGGAACAGCATATTTGATCTGCGGCAGCTCAACCACATAACTTACAAGAGTTAAAGGATCTGCTGGTAATGTGTTGGTACCAGATACCACAAGACACCTTTAAAAATCTTGTAGCATCCATGCCTCGCTGGGTAAGAGCTGTTTTGGTGACATGCAAAGAACCAACATTATATTAGGCAGGTGGTCATAATGTTTTGGCTCATCAGTGTATATTATTAGGTATAATCTGTAGCTGAGTGGTTAATGCACTTGGCTATGATCAAAGAGACCTGGGTGTGAGCCCAGGATAAGGTATGAATGTTTTTATATTTTTCTTCTGCAGAGATCTCACCTTTCTTGAAGATCTCTATAGCGTATTAAATTGACAAGCTCCTGTCAGACCACTGTGGTAGGCTGCTGCTTCAGGGGTAATTTTTTATAATTTGTAAATTTACAAAATTAATTTTAGAAAACTGCTATTATTGGGAATTTCTATCAGGATACCTCAATACTTTAATAACTTTTTAAATTCTTGCTAATTAAATTAGGATTATGCCCTCTGGGCATTTACTGAGTTATGTCACTTGTACTTAATACTTCCTCAACTTTTCCTGTGACTTTTCTATGATATTTTTTCAGATCATTAAACTGGGAGTGTCCTGAATGTGGAATTATAGAAAGTTTACTTGAAAAAAGGACTTCTGGCTCTAGTTCTTCAGAAGCCAGCAATGAAGCACTTCAGCTGATGTCAATGATATCATTCAAGGTAATATATTACACTTGCAACATATTTATATGTATTTCTAAAATCTTTTATGCCTTACAGGGAAATTTATAATGATTATTGGTTCATTCATTGAAGTTTCACTATAATAGACTTTAAATGTGAAAAAATTAAAATATATGCATATTTATTAAACAGAAATAATTTAACTATAACTTTATTTTTTGTGATCTAAGATATTTAGAAAAACAAGTCTAATTATTATAATATTACAAGAGTTAAAGCCTATAATTATTTGGAAGTGATTATACATGATATTTGCAAATAGATCTGTTAAGTTGTTAAAAAGTCTAATATTCTATTTGATTAAATTTTATGTCACTGAATTAGTTGATTATTATTCATTTTTGTAAATTTTGTATTATGCATGAATAAAACAAAACTGTAATATGGTATGACTATTTGGGAACACAAATATTATAATGTTTTACAAGTACTGATGAAATTGAAAGTGAAAGGTTTTGGTATTTTCAGAATTAATTGAAACTATGTGCTAAATGTGTATATTAGCTAAAGTTTTATGGTACATAGAACTTCAGAAATATATGTATCTATCTAAATAATGTTAAACACAGCCAATAAGATAAAAGTTTAGTAAAATCACAATAAAAGCTGTACAATAAATTGTATAAAATTACCTATCCTCAAACACAAGAAGTGCTTATAAAATATCCTTGTGATACATATATTACAACTATATTTGATCCAAAATTTTGTCAATCAATCTAAGTAATTCCTTATATTTACATAAAGTAAACTAGGTTAGTTGACAAATATTGATATTAACCAGTGATAGTGGCTGGTGAATCTACTTGCAGATGCACATTAAATGTCTAACATGACATAAAATTGCTGTATCAGACTTTGTGAACAGTCTTTGATGATAAAGAAAGCAATTTAGATGCCGTTAACAAGAAACCAGTCCTCAAGGGCTTGTTGTTATAGATGTCATCTCATAATACTGTAGTACAGTCATATTGCAGCTAAGTTATTACTCCGTATGCATAGTCCTTCAGATGTGCCGGTATTTTCCCAATGAAACCATGCGTCATCTATATTACTTGCAACAACAGAGTACTTAAAGCTGTAGTTGTACCAATAATTAGTTATTCTGATGGAAATTTCGTATTCAATTTGCAGCACTTGCTTCTATATCACTGGTGTATATCACAGGTGGATCCACAAAATGCACTGTCATTACTGTTTGACACAGATACTGCTCCGAGGCTTTAACTTTTGCCACTGAAATAGAATATATTACTAAAACAGCCCAAGAAGCAGGATATACTGAACAACAATTAAAAAGCTGACAACATAATGTTAAATTCATTGTCTTAAAAAACTCCCAATTAATCCCAAATCAGGAAGTAAAACAACAAATCTATGCACACAGCTTCCCTTACATGACAGGCATTTCAAAAACATTACACACTACATTAAAAAAATATAATATTGTGTTACCTACAACAGTTAATAATATAATTAAAAACTTATTAATGATTGAGACACAAAATTACCTACTGGCGGAGTTTATCAACTTAATATACCCGACCCCTTAAATTTACTAGATGGAAAGAATAAATACATAGTTAAAACCCATAGACAATATGCTGATCCATGAAAGAGCATCAATCTGATTTAATTAAACAACTTCCAAACACATCTTACGCGCAAACTATAATAGGAAATAAAATTCAAATAAATAAAGTACAATATAAACCCTTAATTGCTCCTAGGACTAAATTCCAGTTGAATTATGCTGAAAAGATGCTAATCCACACACAGCATCATAGTTTATGCAATACTGACATAGCACCCATTCCATCTACTTGGAACCTTCTCCTAAACACCCAATCATCAAACATCACGTAATATCACAGGATCGACAACGTAGGAACTGGGATACGTATAAGTAACACGCTACTCGTGACACCACCAGAGCCTGATGACACCGTAATATGTAACTACAGAGAAACGCACATAGCTCAAATGAACTGTTGGAGCGCCGATAAAATGTTCACTGTCAACATCAGAGGCAGGGGTATGAAAGTAGTTTTATCCTGTTTTTATACTTGTGTTATCGGTTTTAAAATATTTAAAAGTACGCATCTATGTGTCAAACAGTAATGACAGTGCATTTTGTGGATCCACCTGTGATATACACCAGTGATATAGAAGCAAGTGCTGCAAATCGAATATGAAATTTCCATCAGAATAACTAATTATTGGTACAACTACAGCTTTAAATACTCTGTTGTTGCAAGTAATATAGATGACGCATGGTTTCATTGGGAAAATACCGGCACATCTGGACTATGCATACGGAGTAATAACTTAGCTGCAATATGACTGTACTACAGTATTATGAGACGACATCTATAACAACAAGCCCTTGAGGACTGGTTTCTTGTTAACGGCATCTAAATTGCTTTCTTTATCATCAAAGACTGTTCACAAAGTCTGATACAGCAATTTTATGTCATGTTAGACATTTAATGTGCCTCTGCAAGTAGATTCACCAGCCACTATCACTGGTAAATATCAATATTTGTCAACTAACCTAGTTTACTTTATGTAAATATAAGGAATTACTTAGATTGATTGACAAAATTTTGGATCAAATATAGTTGTAATATATGTATCACAAGGATATTTTATAAGCACTTCTTGTGTTTGAGGATAGGTAATTTTATACAATTTATTGTACAGCTTTTATTGTGATTTTACTAAACTTTTATATGTATCTATATTACATAATACAGTAAGGGTCCAAAAATCCGGACTGCTCGGAGATTGGGTTGGTCTGAATTTCTAGATTTTCCAGATTCTCTAGGGTAACTTTGAGGTTTAAATTTAAGGAGGGATGAAGAAAAAGAAAACAAGTAAATCATGACAGTGTTTTTACTGTGAAATAATACAGTATGAATTTATTCTAGAAATCATTCACAAAAGAAACATTTTTATTAAAAAAATTAAAAGAAATTATTTCTTCATTTTGACAACTTCATGTGCATCTGGTGCACTATTTGTGGATGGAACACATGTTCTATTGGTAGATTTATTTTCTTAACTATTTCAACTTTTTCACTCTGTTTTAATGTATTTTTATTTTAATACCATGAACTGTATCTACTTTTGAAGCCATTATTAAGGGGTTAATAAAAATTTATAAATAGTACATGTAAGCTGCATATGTAAATAAAAAAAATGGAACAGCAAATAATACACTATAGTATTTGGCGTTGCCGCAGATTGACTGACTTATATGCTTTAAAATCGTAAATCATCGCAGATGAAAAGTAGAGTCGCCACAAAGTGTCATTGGTACTTCAACCAGAATTCTCTTAATACACAGGAAAATAACAGGACTGCAAAATTCACAAAAAGTGTACTAGTATTTTAAAAAGTCCGGATTCTCAGGTTGTTTGGATTTCTGGGGTACAGATTTTCAGACTTTTATTGTATTGATATTTATATTTAACATACTTGACACATGTGCATCATGCTGCTTATGCTTTAGGTACCACACGACATGTATCATCAAATATCCGCAATCCCATCTGAAACAGTTGCCACTAATGTTCCCCCTTGCCCCAATGTCACCTGGATTACAGTTATCTGTATGTGAGGCTGCTCCTCATCTTAGAGGCCTTCCAAGTATACGTATTAACAAGGCTCTCTGAAGGAAGGCTACCACACTTCAGTTTCAGATGGCAATGAGATCACTATTAAGGTCCCTTCTGCAACAGCTTACTATTAGTAACAAAGTAAATTGCTCAACTTTTACCTTGTGACTTAGCCATTGTACACTTTTTATTTACTTATTTATTTGTTTTTATTGTTAACCCTTCTAGGGTCCCTGTCAAGTGTAGACATTGACAGAATCCGAAATGAGAGAGCCAAGATGTCTGTCTGTTTTTAGCACAACAAAAAGACCAATTTTTTACAAATCGTAATTGCTAATTGAAAATCTTATTACCTTATAAAAAATACATAATTTCAGCTTTAAAATATTTTAAAAACATTTATTATATGAAAATGTAAATTAATATTTAAAAATATTTATTAAAAATTTTTCATTTGAAGCATATTTTATTAAGCTAGGATATAAATCATTTGTTAAAGCCATCTGATCACCATTTCTTAGAAGCAATATACAGTATTGCTGATCTGTTTGTTAACATTACTCTATGCTGAATCAAACCCCTGATTTAAGCTCATAAGTTTGATTTGAACTATTATAAACAATTTTTTTCTTAAAGTTTCAAAATTCTACTGAATACTAACCAAAAACTGCTATTTTAAATGGAAGATTTTGGAAGTAATTACCAAGTGGATTCCTCTATTTTTTTTTTTTCTCTTTATGCACTTTTTAAGGTGGGGGTGGCTAAGTCAATAGTGCACCAGGCTTGTAATCTGTAGTTCCCAGGTTTGGATCCCATCTGGGTCAGCATTGAGATTTATCTCTGTAAAACTTCCCTCCCTGCGTTCAGTTAGTAGGGGACACCAATGGCCTTGGAAAAGCTGTTGTCCATCCAGACAGATCCATGTGTGGGAGAGCCATACCTTGTGCATGTTAAAGAACATGCTGGATAGCCTTGATGGGAGGGCTACCATCTGTTTCCTGTCCAGTGGGTCCCCTCCCCCAACCTTCTCTAAACCCTTAGTGTCCTTGTGACCTAACCATTTATCCCATAATGTGCAAAAAAGTGCTGCTCAGAGGTAAAACAACCCAATGGATAACTTTTTTTAATGATTACTATTTTATTTGTACTTTTATAATTAAAGCTTCGTTTTTATTTCTATAGATCTATTATGTTTTGTTTTGCATAGATATATATATATATCAGTTTTTGGGAGATCAAATATTTGCTACATTGCTAGTTATGATAATGCAATGGCTGCCTCAAAACTTATCTTTATTTCTATTGATTTTTATCCCCGTAGGTTTTTCAGAATTATGCTACATCACTTATTGTGACAATGGCTGGTTATATATTTTTTTCATTTTCACTTCTATTGATTTACTGATTTTATTCTTGTATACATATGTATCGTTATAGATCTTCTGGAGTCATGATACGTAGCTGGCTGTTGTAATTGTTGGCGTGCAATGTTTTGCTGCAGATATTTTTTTTTTTGATGGAATTTATATGTTTTTATTACTTCTTCATTTTCAAGTCAAAAACTTTTATCTTTTATCATTTCCTGAAAATGAATGTGGTCTTGGATATGGAATTAGAAAAGACTTCCTTGGCATGGAAATCAGTCCTGTGGATGGCAATTTCAGCCCCCCCCCCACTGAGGGCATTTTACTCCCCCCCCCATTGACAAAATTTAATATTTAAAAAAAATATGAATTTTTAAAGTTTATATAGAATGTTTTTAAAAGAGGTTATTCCTGCCCCCCTCAATATCTTGGCTGTGCCACTCTGAAAATATAGAATTTTTTTTTCTGCCTTAGTGCTCTCGGCACTTAGCCAAGATCCCCAAAATTTAACACCCAAAGAAAAAGATTCATAACATTTTGTAAAAAAAGCAGCCAAGAAAATGTTATTCTATTTTGCAACAAGGTTTAAAATCCCATTAATGTGAGCAATCCAGGTCAGCTTGTGTAATGCTAGCCCATGTTTTAAAATACACCACATTGAAAGGGATCATTAAAAGTAATGTCAAATACCTCATGTGACTATCCAAATTTTGGTATGTAAATTCGTGAAATATCGAGGAATCCTTCGGTAAGCATTTTGTGTTTTCAAGAGTTTTGTTTGTTTATATTTATAGTGTTAAAAAATGGGTGAATTGTTTCTTTGTTCAGTGAAGTGACACCACTGTTATGGAGGAACTTACTTGGTTTGGTGACCTTGATCTGAATCAGCATCCTGTGCCCTGCATTCCACTGTCAGTTAACCATATCTCCCTCATTGGCATCCTGCTGCAGAGCAAATAACTACAAGCAATGCAATGTAGTTTTTTTTTTTGTGTGAAACTTTGGCACAGTGTTTCACTAAAGAAATGAAAAGGAATGATCATTGTGAAAATTTTGTGATCTGTCACTTATATATATATTTCAATATGTATGGTATCTGGGTATCTGCATATCAATGACACTAAGACATCTGTGAGGGGTTACTGTGAATAAAATCAGCAAGCATCTTTCCCTGTAGCATCTTGATTACTAATTTTTTAAGCATATCTGCAACCAGCTCTCCACCTTCTCTAAGGAAACCATAGTACATAGAGAAAAAATTCCCAAAATGTAGGCACCAAAAGCCTTAAAGACTAGGGAATCATAGATGAAAATTCTGACTAACCATTGGGCTAAAATTCAAGAAAAATGTAAACATCGAAATTTTTTTTAAAATTCTGGAAAAATTAAATGCTATGGATAAAAAAATTAACTTTGTGATATGGAGAATGGATATCATGAAGAACAATATTTCGGAACTAAGAACTCAGAATGAATCAATTCTTGGAATACAAATTGAGATTGATAATTGCAAGGAATCAGTAACTATAGTGAAGAACAATATGAATCATTGGGTTGAAGATACATGTGACAAACTAGATGCTTTCGAAAATAGAATGAGGTATAATAATATCTCAATTGTTGGTTTGCGAGAAACCGTGAATGAAAACTGGGACAGAACTAAAAAAACTGGTAAATCAACAATTTGCTGAAAAATTAAAATGAGAAAATGTAAAAATTGAAAGAGCTCATCTAGTAAAAAGACCAACAAATAATCGTAAATGAATAATTATTGTAAAATTACACAGATATAAGGATAAAGTGCAATATTAATAAAAATAAAAATATTCCTAAGAGCTTTTCAATATATATCAATGATTACAGCAATTCTGTAAGAAAAGCAAGAATGGAATTGCTGAAATTTATTAAAGCAAAGAATACTGCAGGAAAAAGATACTTTTTACAGTTTGATAAGATAAAATATGAAGGTGTAATATACAAATATAACCCTTCCATAAGTGTTTATCAATCAATGAACAATCGCCTGATTATGATATGAACATAAATTGGGAATATATTACTAATGATGATTATGTAGGAAAACTGGGAGGTCTATTAATATTTCTTCTTTTTACATCAATATTAGATCATTAAATGAGAATAATGAAGACATTACTGATCTTTTATGCATTTTGAAAGAAAAATTCTAATTTTTTTTTATTTACTGGAACATGGTATATGAATATAAAAGGTTGCATTCAAATTCCAGGTTATGAATTAATACATATAAACAGAATGATAAATCAGGGGTTGCAATAGCAAATTATTATCAACATGACTATCGTGTAGAGGTAATTGATAATTTGAATAGGGATCAAATTAAATGTTTACCAAATTAAACTCTGAACCCCTAGCACTGTACTCCAAAAAAAAATGATGAATATCAAAAATAGTTGTTAGATACCAAATGATGATAGATCGAAAAACGAAATTTGCATCACTAAAATAACAACAGTTCCTATTGTTTTAGTAATGCCTGTATTTTAAATACTATGGTTATATCGAATTTAGTAAATGTTCACCAAATGTTTAACACTAAATTTACTACACTGAAATGGATTTGACAAGTAGTAAAGTGGAATACTAGTATCCTGACTTCAATTGGACAACTTCCAGACAACACTTTATTGATTCGTTTTCACTTGGCTTCAAAAAATTTGGGGCATTTTTTTATAATGCGGATGGCAGGTTCATTAGATATGAAGAGTAGAAGTAAAAGCACAGAGACTGCATACAAAGATCCATACTCAAGAAAGTTGATTTAAAATTAGATATCGTCTGAAATTTAGTGAACATTTAGTATTTTTGGGAGACAAAAACATTTTTTTACTGTCAAATAATTTAAGAAAATGAGAAGTCAATATCTGGTTATCACTTTTAGGATTATTATGTGGCTTAAAATTTGGTGAACATTTACTTTTTTTGGGAAACAAAACGTTTTTTTAGTGGCAAATAATATAATAGAGTAACAAGAAGTAAATATCTAGTTAACACTTTAAGATTAAATATGGTCTAAAATTTGGTGAACATTTACTATTTTTGGGAAACGAAAGTATTGTATGCATATTTTCATTAAATTTGGTAAGCAGTTAAACACAATCCATTTGAATATGTGTTGCAAATTCATTGAAGTGTGTGTTAATAAAGTTTCAAATTGTGGTTATGTCACTTGTGTTTATAGGCCTCCAAAAGTAATACACAACTGTTTCTGGATCACACGGAACTGATTTAACAGTACATAGCTTTAAATCACATAAATGTCTTTTTTTTTGTAGATTTCAGTTTACGAATGGAATTAACAGGATTAAGTTCTGTAACTGATTTCTCAGAATTGGTAAAAGTATATGACCTAAAAATAACCTCATTACCAACAAGAATGACAGAAACTTCGAGTTCTATTTTAGATCTTTGTATAACTAACAAGACCGATCTAGCTAACTATATATAGTGACAAGTTCAATTTCTGACCATCTACTGCTAATTAGCATTATTTATGAAGAGATTACCACTACACGCAGTGAACACACATTTACATTCAGATACTACTCTGATAAGAATAAGTAAATTTGAAGAGGTGATGAAACTGGAAAGCAGTTATACAGAAAAACGACATTAATATTTTGTATAATAAACTTATTGATACAGTAGTAAATACTATCAGTTATGTTTTCCAGAGATGAAATCCAGAACGAAAACAACTAATTATCAGAACTATAAACCTGATTTTCAGAGGAATTAAAAGTTTAAAATTAAAAAGAAAATAAATATGTATGAAAAGTTTATTAGGAATGAAAAATTCATCAAAGTCAAACAAAACAATAAGGATAAATAAATCATAAAATAGAGCAAAATTTAACTATTTTAATGAGAAATTAGCCAAACACGTGTAATAGCAAAGAAACTTAGAAAACAATGAGCTTATTTATAAAGATAAAGAAACGAATGACATTTAAAAAATTTAGAGATAAAAATAATGTTATTATAGATAATCCTAAGGCTATGTTTGACAATTTTAATGAGATAGGGACATAGGGGAATACAATCTTTCCCCTATTTCTTGAACATAGGGGAAAACAATCAATGAGTAGATCACCATTGACTTCCATTTCTATGGATTACGACTTTGTAACTCATTCATCATTTCACTAGTAAATCGAAAAGAAGTTGATGGTATAACTGCTAAACCAGTTGAAAGAATTTTAAATCAATTGCACCTCTGTTAACGCATATTGTAACATTTAATGTAGGTATTTTATCAATTTATAAGAATGGCAATAAAAAAAAAGATGGAAAATTTTAAACCGATTTCACTTTTGCCAATATTTTCTAAGGTGATTGAAAATAGTTGGAATGCAAAGAATAATAATAATTGGAAAGCAAAAAAATGGTATGTAGTCAATTTCAAAGTTTTCTCCTGAAAAATAAAGTGATTTCAAATTATCAGTTTGACTTTCGAAAAAGTCATTTAATAGAACTAGCAGTATTAAATTTTAAAGAAAATATCCTGAAAAGTTTTCAGTCAAAAAGTTGTAAGTGTGTTCATCGATATTAACAAAACCTTTGACTCAGTTGATCATGCAATCTCTTTCTAAAATTAAATTTTTATGAACTAAGAAGGTATATCTTAAAATGGATAAAATGTTATTCAGCAAATAGATCAGAGATAGTACATTTAAATGGTGTGAGCTCAAAGCCATCTTTCATTCATAAGAGAGTACCCTAAACATCAATTCTAGGGCCATTGCTTTCCCTTTTTTACATAAATGATATACCAAATGTTTCAGAAAAAATCAAATCATATTTGTATGTAGTTGAAGAGTCTTCTCAATATCTTTAAATTCTGTAATGGATGAGGGTTGGGGTAAGTCAGTTGGTTGCCCACCAGACTCATAATCTGCAGTTCCCAGGTTCAAGTCCCAACTGGGTCAGCATTGAGATTTATGTCCGCAAAATTCCCCGCCCTGCCCACAGTCAGTAGGGGACACCGATGCACTTGGAAAGGCCGCCGTCCATCGTATGGGACGTTAAGCCGTGGCCCCGTATGGGGGAGAGCCATACCCTGTGCACGTTAAAGAACACTCTGGATGGCCTTGATGGGAGACTATCATCTGTCTCCCAACAGCTGTTCCAGTGGGTCCCCTCCCCCAACCTTCTCTGAGCCTTCGGGGTCCTTGTGACCTGGCCATTTAGCCCATGGTGTGCAGAAAAAGTGCCGCTCAGAGGAAAAACAACCCAACTCAAACTCTTAGGCATACTGTTCATAATCCTGTTTGCCAATCTGCAGCTATGCATACGGGCAACATGGCCAAGCCAACACAGTCTCTCCCTGCACAATATGCTGCTCGAAAGAGGTTGATGACTCCTTCTATCCACATCATTACTTACCAAGTCAAATCATCTAATGCCCAAGATACTGCTTGGCTAAATATCGATAATTTTTGGAAATGAAGTAGATCTACAGAAATGAAAACTAACATTTAATTGTAAAAAAAAAGGAAATAAAGTAGTAATTTTACGCAGGGAGTTTATAATCAAATTTTTTGGAAGGAATTTGTGATGCCCCCTTAATCACTTTTACTTTA
The DNA here is from genome assembly GCA_038380435.1 of Ryuthela nishihirai. Classification (NCBI taxonomy): domain Eukaryota; kingdom Metazoa; phylum Arthropoda; class Arachnida; order Araneae; family Heptathelidae; genus Ryuthela; species Ryuthela nishihirai. The sequence continues at coordinate 21,348,362 of JAWZYU010000010.1, forward strand.
CCTTAACCAGTTTTGCTTAATTTACGTTATATTTATCATTTTGGGGATTTTTATTTCATTTTTGGCATCACAGTGCTCGTTTCCAAGAGCATAGGAGTTGCGCATGCGCAACTCCAAACTTTAGATTGTCATCCGCTAAAGCACGTATACAAGGACATGCCCCCTCTTGCACCATAGCTTGCGCGCTCATTATTTTATTCAAATGTCTTTACTGGTGCGACAGCCACATGTTGCTAAGCATGTACGCTTGTTAAAACCGTGACATGTTAGTCACAGTAGTCAGTTAGAGACAGAGTTAGACAGGAGTCAGTTGAAGGAGTTAGTTGTAGAAGGAGTTGATAGTGGCAGTAAGTCACAGGAGTTGGTTTTGTTAGTTGAGATCGAAAGATGTAGTATTTTCTTCATTAAAGTTTGGTGAGTGTTTGAAATAATTTTGGAAATAAATATGTTTGTTATATAAACCTTTTTTGAATCTTTACTATTTTTTTCTCTTGAGCAACATTAATTGTTTCGATTAGAATTTGCATTAGAAGTTTGACAATCATTTAATTTTTGAATTCTTCTCGTTAAGTAACGCTCACTGGTATTCGAACCCTAATTGAACTTTATTTTTGTCAATTTGTTAATTATTGCCTGGCACCCGACTTAGCTATCCGGAGCTTGAATAATTATTGGATCAAAGAATCCAAACTTTAAAAGTATTTTCAATTCTTTGGCCTGTTACAAAGTTTTTAACTTAAATCAGCCATGTAAACAATTTGTATGAAGGAAGTCCTTTTGGCTTCCATATCCAATACCTCATTCATTTTCAAGAAACGATACAAGATAAAAGTTTTTTTTACAAGAAAAGAAATAATGAAAGAAATATTAACATACACTGAAGAGCCAAAACATTATGACCAGTGTGTCTTCAAATCGAAGCAACTGCAGGTAAGCGATGGCACCTGTGAATGTCATGAAACTATATAAATAACACCTGATACTGAGCTCTGTTAATCAGTGTTATTCTTATTCTTCAGATGGGAAAGGCAGCAGACTTAAGTGAGTGTGACAAAAGGCGAAATTGTAATGGACAGACAACTGGGTCCTGTGAATGTCATGAAACTATATAAATAACACCTGATACTGAGCTCTGTTAATCAGTGTTATTCTTATTCTTCAGATGGGAAAGGCAGCAGACTTAAGTGAGTGTGACAAAAGGTGAAATTGTAATGGACAGACAACTGGGTCAGACCATTTCCTAGATGGCAAGGCTTGTGGAGTGCTCACAGTTAGCCATGGTTAATACCTTCAAAAAGTGGTCCAAGGGGGTAAAAACTACGGACTGCCATCAAGGTGTGGGCCGATCACAGCTCATCAATGCTAGAGATGAGTGTAGGCTATCCTGTATGGTATGAGCCAACAGATGGTAACAGTATCCTGTATGGTACGAGCCAACAGAATAATATAAATTTTAATAATATTATTACTAAATATTTTTGCTAACTTTTTGTGGAAAAAAATGTGATTGAAGATACGGTTCTGAATGTAATCGCTTTGGATTTTGAACATTCCTTACTTATTACCAAAAGAACTAGGGAAGCAGAATTATTTATCATTGTCAACAGAGCTATCAAATTACTGATCTCAAAAGCGAGTTTGAATTTAAAAATTAGAACAACAAATTTTCAACTGTTTTTGTAGTGAATATTTCAATTTTGTCATAGGGTGACAATCACAGTGTTACCTGGATGACATTTTAACGTCAATATATCAATAAATATTTTGTGAAAAAAATTTCGTCAACATACGGGACTTAAAACCTGCATCTCTCCAGAAACATGCCAGAGTATTCTTACTGATTGAACTAATGCCGGCTTATCTTTTTTCCACTAATTTAAGACTTTAACTTTTCACCGATGATTTTGTGCAGACCATTAAAACACAGAGAAAAATTGTACAGTGGAAGGCAATCTGGCTGCCCTCTTGCCCCCCTCCCCCCAACTTGGATTACTTGAAAACTTGACAGATGGTCATGTTTTGGCTCTTCAGTGTATAACCTAATGTTATGTTAATCAAATGAAGGTGGTTGACCAACCACCTTCCCTTTTTTCGTATTTGGCCCTATTAGTAAACAACAGAAAAATAATTTTAAATTTTTGTCTAAAAACAAGACATCCCTCCATGTAAGGAGCCAAAGCACTGCTGTCAGTGAAATGCCTTGAGCAAGATACACCACCATCTCAAATTTACATCATAAATAAATCGTTTATAATATTTGCTTAAAATTTTGTCATTTTAAAAAACTTCCACTATTAGAGGGTGCAATTGAAGCTATTAGGAAATTTTGAAAATGTGGATGATCATATTTGATCAATAACTATCCAACCTAAAAATAATTTTTAATTTATCTCGAACAACAAAAAATAAGTCTTTTGCACAATAAGTAGATGGGCCCTGGTTTTTTGAAAAAATCTCCGTTTTTGAAAAACTCATCATTTGGACAACTGACTTTCGTAGAACTGATTTTCAAACAATTGACTTTGAAAAACTGGTTTTTGAACAATTTACCTAGAACCAGCAGCAGAGCTGCTTTGAATGCCCATGCTAATCTCAGTTCACCATCGAAAGCACCTACAAAGGGCACATGAGCATCAAAACTGGACCTTGAATGATTGGAAGAAGGTTGTCTGGTCTGATGAATCGCTGGCAAGGTGTGGGCCGACCATGGCTCATTGATGCTAGAGGTGAGTGAAGGCTATCCATATGATAGAGCCAACAGAAGGGATACTGTGGTGCAATTTTCCTGTAATTTAAATGCTGGTGATGGGAGTAATGTGTCACAACACACAGTGCATCGAATCCTACTGAAAATGGGGTTGCATAGCCGCAGACCATTTTGAGTGCCCATGCTAACCTAGGTTCACCATTGAAAGTGGCTACAATGGACATGGGAGCATCAAAACTGACATTGAATGATTGGAAGAAGGTTGTCTGGTCTGATGAATCTCATTTTCTTTTGCACCATATGGATGGCCGGATATGTGTGGGTCATTTACCTGGGTAAGTGTTGGCACCAGGATGCACTGTGGGACGAAAACAAGTCAGTGGAGGAAGTGTAATGCTTTGTGCAATGTTCTGCTGGGAAACCCTGGGTCCAGTCATTCATGTGCAGAAAACTATGAATGACATCTACCACCTATCTAAACATCATTGCAGACCAGGTACATCCTTTCATGGTAATGGTATACCCTCTAGAAATGCCTTCTTTCAGCAGGATAATGCACCATGCCATACTGCCTGGATTGTTCAAGAATGGTTTGCGGAACATGAGGAAGACTTCCGGGTATTGCCCTGGTCTCCAAATTCCCCAGACATCAATCCAATTGAGCATCTGTGGTTTGTGTTGGAACAGCATATCTAATATGAGGCAGCTCAATCACATAACTTACTAGAGTTGAAGGATCTGCTGGTAAAGTGTTGGTACCAAATACCACAAGACATCTTTAGAAATCTTGTAGCATCCATGCCTCGCCAGGTAAGAGCTGTTTTGGTGACATGCAAAGAACCAACATTATATTAGGCAGGTGGTCATAATGTTTTGGCTCTTCGGTGTATAACCTAATGTAATGTTAAACAATATCTGCAATGACTTGTAAACTGTCCATCTTGTAATATAACCCCAAAATATTGATAGATCAGCTGATGAAAAAAATTGATAATTTGCGAAATAAAATAAATTTTCAAAAATGAAAACGAAGGTTAATACTGACTTGATAGCTGTGCATAGTCACATTATCCTATATCCAAGAAGAACTCTTTCTGTAAACATTCACTGTAAAGTCACTTTACTGCATGTGTGAGCAATAACAAGGTTACTGCACTCAACTGCACCTGCTAAGTGACCTACTTTAAACTGCGGGGAACTTTGGAAACGCAATTCGGCTTGCTTTCTAAAAAAGTTTTCTTTAGTTATATTTCGATCTGAAGAGTGGGAAAGATGCGTAGAATGCTGGGATAAATGATAAAAATAATTCTAATAATAGTGAAATATGTTTGTGGCGGAAAAGAGTGTAAAACGAAAAAAAAAAGGTAATTCAATTAATATTTAGCGGAAAAAATTTTTGCCGACGCAGGAGAGCAAGAGAATCAGAGCGATAGCAGCCATCAGCATAATGGAAATGAAAGATGTGATTATCTGAGATTGACAAAGGGGAACAGATAGAGCAGGGAGCTAGTAAAAAAGTACGGCAGATACCACAAATGTGGAATGAAGAATGAACTGGTGAACTATTTGTGTTAAGGTAAGAGAGGTATACCAGGTGGATGGAAAGACAAGAAGCATCATTGAGCTGGAATGGCTAAAGACAGAAAACAGTCAAGATTCAATTTATATATGTTCTCTCTCATTGCACCTCATTTGCACAATACTTGCATGAGAGGGGTGTGCATGAAAGCCATGTGATGATATTTTTGGGCCTTGCTAAAAGCCAGAATGGCAGAAATGGCCTGTAGTTATAGGTGTGAATTCAGGAAGTTAATAATAATGTTATTATATTCAAGTGAATATATTTTTCTACTGAATGAGTTATTTTATTTGTTAAAAATCATGAAAAGAAGGTTCACTAGTGTGATCATGAGCCACTTCATAATTGTTAGATTGTAAAGCCAGAACTGCTGCCTTGGAAGTTATTCACTACCCCTTTGTTTTCCTCTCTTGGCTATGTCTAGAGTAGGGTATATGACAGTATTTCCAAACTTTCTGACACTTGAAATTAAAACCATTATCATGAATGGAAGTGGTCTCATAATAATGTGGTGTACACACTGGTTAAGGCCCATATTCTAGTTAGTTGTGAACCATGTCTGTTGATAAGTTTTGTTTAAGTTACTGAAACATTTGGAAATGTTAATAATGATAAAAACACTCAAACCTCTTTCAATGTGGCCAGTCTTAGGTTTTTTTTTACTCCTTGCTGCAGTTTTTTGCTATGTTTATTGGGCAAAAATGTTCAGGTTCTAAATTTCCATGGCTCAGTGTAAGGCCTAAAAACAGAATCCATGGTCAATTGTTAGGAACAGATAAAAATCTCACTTCTGAATCATCCAATGCAACCTGCACAAGATCAATTTCTCATACTGTAAGATGCTGAATATCCAAAATAATAGAAGTGCCTTTCCAGACTCAGCAACCAAAGAACAAAGCATGGGTAAGGAGAAAATTGAAATATTAGTTTAGGTTTTAAGCATGGAAACCTAAAGTTTTCAGTTTGACATGCTACTAGCTATGCAATTTCCAACCTCTTGTAATACAGTAAAATCAAGTGAAATCCCTCCTTCACATTTTTCTCCTTTAATAAGTTCTCAGGGCCTTTATTTTTGTTCAGAATATATCCCCCCCCCCCCCAAAAAAAAAAGTTCTTCACTTTTGATGCATTGGCATCTTTAAGAGATATGATTAATGGTAGTTATATTCATATATGTCATTTGAAAGATTCTTATATTAGCTATCAGCTACTACACTTTGCCTAATCAAAGTAACATTTGTAATCATTTGACATTAGCAGAACCATTCCAACTGCAACTGGTGTTATTTGCACATGTTTGTTTTATAAATTTAAACTCAGCAGAAAAGAAGCACAAGATACTCAAAACATTTGTGTGCATTTTAGTGGGGGAGGAACGTAAGTGAATACATGGTATTAAATTAGTTTCTAAAGTTCAAGTATGTGTGCTGCAAGATGAACCCCGGAAAAGACCATCTGTCACTAATAAGAATGATTTGAAAGTATTAATTGAGTTGCTCTAAGCCCAATTTATCTTGAGCTTTCTCAATGAATGGATATTAGTGAAATTATGTGTGCCATATTTAGTTAAAAATTTTAAACTTGGAATGAGAAATGGGTTGTGTACTGTAACCTAGTGATTTGGCAAAACACACTTTAAAATCAGATTATCATCCCTGCTAAAATCTGGTGGACAGTGCTGGAATCATTTATTTTGAGATGTAGGAAAGTAGCAAAACTCTTACAGCAGAAGTCTATTCAGAACAAATTCAAAGGGTTTACAATGAATTATGTGAAAAACAGTCATTGCTGGTCAATTGAAAAGGTGATTTTATTATTTTAGGATTTTTACAGAACCATACATGCATACATGGGCTACAGAGGTCCAACCAGACTGTAATTTTCCTCACCAGATGTGTCTCTTCTGAGCTACAGCTGCTGCATTTGGCCACTCTAGGCCAATTCTAGCAAGGTCCTGTTTGACATTATCTGCCCATCTCATCCTAGGTCTCCCCCTTTTTCTCAAACCCTTGTGCTAGGTTCGTAATCTGCAGTTCCCAGGTTCGAGTCCCAGCTGGGTCAGCATTGAGACATCTCTGCAAAACTCCCCGCCCTGCCCATGGTCAGTAGGGGACACCGATGGGCTTGGAAAGGCCGCCGCCGTTCCATCGGATGGCACGTTAAGCCGTGACCCCATGTGCGGGAGAGCCATACCCTGTGCACATTAAAGAACATGCTGGATGGCCTTGATGGGAGGCTACCATCTGTCTCCCAACAGCTGTTCCAGTGGGTCCCCTCCCCCAACCTTCTCTGAGCCTTCGGGGTCCTTGTGACCTGGCCATTTAGCCCATGGTGTGCAGAAAAAGTGCCGCTCAGAGGAAAAACAACCCAACTCAAACTCTTAGGCATACTGTTCATAATACTGTTTGCCAATCTGCAGCTATGCATACGGGCAACATGGCCAAGCCAACACAGTCTCTCCCTGCACAATATGCTGCTCGAAAGAGGTTGATGACTCCTTCTAACCACATCATTACTTACCAAGTCAAATCATCTAATGCCCAAGATACTGCTTAAGCATCTAGAATCATTATTAATTATTAAGCACTATAATTAATTATTACATTATAATTAATTAAGCATCAAGTTTCTTGTTATCCTGCTTACAAAATATTCAGATTTCACTACCATAACTAAGCTTAGAAAGGACCAAACTATTATACTGCCTAATTTTAGTCTTTAGATGTACACACCTATTTTACCATACTATCCATAGATTCTTAAAATTCCCAGCAGCAATTCCTATTCTATTTATCTTATGCCACACGTCCCCAGTATTTGTCACATAGCTCCCAGGATAATTAAACTGAGACACTTGCTCAAGAGTGCAGCCATTCAAACCAACTGAAGCACCATCTGACTGACCAATTTTCATCACTTTAGTTTCTTCTCTGTTTATCACCAAACCTACTATATTACCAGTCTCATCAATAGCCCTAATGAACGAATTCATCTCATCAACATCAGTAGCCAACAGAGCCAAATCATCTGCATAATCTAAATCAGAAATTTTGACATCTCTAGACCATTTAAGGCCAAAATCTTACCCTTGCAATGAATTTTGCATTACATAATCAATAATTAAAGAGAAAAGGTCCTGTCTGTTTCTTCCCACATAAAACATTAACAATCTGGTACAAAGGGACCTAAAACTCCTGCCCAAAGGTCAGAGTCAGTACCAACTTTAGCATTGAAGTCTGTGAAAGAGAAACATCTCCTTCACAGAATTCAAAATATCCTGAAGCTGGCTGTAAAATGTATCCTTCTCATTCTCAACAGAGTCCTCTGTGGGGGCACAACCACTATAGTAAAAGTTACTTTAGAAAAACTTAGGAACCTTAACTGGGAAATCTGGTCTCATCTACCTTATTCCTCAATATATCGGCATCTGAATTCCATTTTTCTACAGGGTGATCAAAAAGTTGCTGTGCACCTGATAAGGAATGAGAGATTCATACCTGTACAATTACAATAAATATTGAAAGCATGTCCCACGCATCTCCAGACATTTAGTGACACGCCGAATTGCATTTTTGAAGACATTGTTCAGCACAGCACAAGTCCACATTCTGAATGTATTCTGTAATGGCCATATTCAAAAAATCAGTTGTGTGGGGATTGTCTGAATACACAGAGTTTTTCATTGCACCCAAGAGATAAAAATTGAGCGGGGAGAGATCCAGGGATCTTGGAGGCCAAATGTTTTTCGAAATGATTGTCCCCAAACATGTAGTGCAAGAGTGCCATAGACATATTCGATGTGTGGGCCATGGCATCATCTCGCTGAAAGTAGGCTTTGTTAATTTCATCTTCTGACAATTGTGCAAAGAAAGGATAAAGAATATTGTCACAGTTGATAGTCTCAGAGAAAAAAAATTGTCCGACTATGCATCTACACGAAATTCCAACACAAACACCAGTTTTCTGATCATGCAGTGGCTACTCGTGGAACTCATGGGAATTGTGTGAGGACCAGAGACATGAGTTTTGACTGTTTATATACCCCGACAAATGGAAGTATGCCTCATCTGTGAAGAATGTGATGTCTAAAATGTCTACAATGCCTGACTGCTTGGCTCAATGTGGTTCACTGACTGCTTGGTAGGCAGGCGACTACGACAGAGTCTCTCCCACTAACCAGTAATGCCATCATGTGTCCCTAAATGTCTCGAGACGCACTAGACACACTTTCAGTGTCTATTGTAATGGTATAAGTATTCCTCATCAGGTGCACAGAGACTTTTTGATCACCCTGTATTTGTCACTGGTGTTCAGCAATCCTGGATATAGAAAAAAAATTGAAAGGAGGGGGCAAAAAACACAAGCTGGAAAAATGTTAAGGAATGGGGTGGCACTGGAATTCCAATACAATGTAACATTTCTCCTCTGTTTTACTGGCCTTTAAAATATTTCTTGAAAAATGCATGAAAATTTGAAAAGTTCAATAATTTTTGCCTCTATTACCCTTGCTGGAATTTAGAGGGGGGGGGGGGGGCTTGACCCTTTCCCCTAGATATTGCTTTTCATGCGAATAGGCAGTTTAATAGTCGAGGAGACTTGCAAAACGAGTTTCCCACTTTTTTTTCATTTTTAAAGATAAGAATTTGTCAATGAGGTACATATAAGCTTGTTTCTCATTGGGAGAAAGTGGTGGATTGTACAGAGATTATTTTGATGAATAAAATTTATTTAATCCAATTTTATAATGTTTGAAGTTGTTTTCATAAATGAAGAAAACTTTTCAGGGGACCAGATAATAATTTCTTGCATATTAGTGTTTCTGTTAAGACATTTTGTAGGAACTGGTTTTTGAAAAGGTTGTATAATTTTGCTATATATGAATTATACATTAAATTTTCTTCATAATTTTTATTGACATGTGGATTACACATATAAATAGGGGGTCAATTTTTCAGAACTGTGTTTTTTAAAGTGTATATGTAGATGAGATTTTCTCCCCACACCTCACACTCTCCACAGATCAGGACTGTTAACAGTATTCTTGATCTTAGATGCTGCTCCCTGTCTTCAGGTTGAAACTCATTTTAAATATTAATTTCTCATACACAATACATATCATGTCCAAATGAAATAATAGTTTTTATATGACTCTCTCTCTTAAGTAGTAAAAGTATAATTTAATATTTCTGGACCATTATACCTGAAATATCTGTGTGAAATTATTTCCTAATAAAGGTACTTTATTATTGCACCCTAAAACCCCACACAACCAACTGTAGGTAGCTTAAATTTACATTCTGTTTTTCAAATCATTTGTGAAATTTTGCCTTATTTATTTAAATCTGAATTCTTTTTCTTTTCCCCTCTTTGTTGGGGCTGAGAATCTTTGCTTTTTCAATCTGTTTCATTCCAAACTTGCCATGTCTTGCTCCCAGAGTGGGCTCAGGGGAGCCTAGGCCTCACTGATATGCTTCCATCCACTAGTCCCAGCTGATTTTCCTTCCGCTCAGTTGTTGGATGCCTATGGAGGCCTGGGTGTTGCCTGTACTCATGAATCAACCAACAGACTTCTTCTTCCATCTGGTCGGCAGGGTGCAATGCAGGTTTGGGCAATGCTTGGATTGCACAGAACCTCAACCAACCATCCTTTGCAAATGCTCTCCTTTCTTTTTTGACCCTTTCTCCTGAACTTTTCTTTCCTTTTCAAGTAATTTTAAAACTTAAAGTACAACAATATACATGATTGACAAATCAAAATTTATGTAACTTGTTATAAGTTCAACTCAAAGTTTTGACATTTTCCTTTCTATGAAAATTTACTTTTTTTGGCTATATAGATTAGGCAATGCTCAAAATTTGGGAATGACCTCCAGGCACCTCAGTTATTAATAAACACACTCTGATTTATCTGTTAACAGTCAGCTCACTACAACAGATACTTTCTCTTCTACCCACAGCATGAATATTTATTTACTCCAAAGTATTTCTCTGATAGTAGATTGGGGGCCAGCATAAATGCAGTACTATCTGGAATAGGGGATCATTGGATGTTGCTACTCAATTAACATAATTGTCTCCATATTATTTTTGTTGAATAAAAAGAAACAAGAAAATGTAATGCATCAGTAATATATCATATAAAAAATTTCATGTAGGAAAAACAACAACTAGATCTTTAATATGATATTGTTGGCATTGATTTTCATGTTATATGAAATATTTGGTATTATTCATGTTTTGACATTTCTCTCATCCTCAGGGAGAAGAAGAAAAAGAGGTGAAAAGGGATTCATCCATATCCAAAGGTCTTGAAATAGATAGACCATTACCTATAGATTTATCAAGTGAAGAATCTGTGAAATCAAGTGATGATAACAAAATTGAAATACAGAAGGTCATAATCAAGTCAACAGAAAATCATAATTTAGTTCCTGATCCTTCAACTCTTGAAACAGTAACAAGGCAAAGACTACCATTTTCACAAATGAGCCTTGAAAATTCATCATATACTGTTCCACAGGTTGAACATTTTGAAGAAGTTGAAAATATTCATGCGACTTCTGGTGTATTATCATCCAGAACATGGTCTACACCCCTTATGTGGGTACTTGCATTCCTCATTGCATTGCTGTTACTGAGACGATTATTTTTTCTTTATTGATTATTTTTAAAAATTAGATACTGAAATACTATGTTTGTATGTGTCTAAAATACGTATCAGATCTTAGACTTGCTACGTTTTATGCAAATCATTTTATGCTTGTTAGTTCACATTACAGAGAACAGTTTTATTTTCGGAACAGAAAATATATGTAAATTTATAAAACATATCCTCAGAAAACGTTTTTTGGCATGCAACTATTTTATTCTATTCATTTTAAAATACTTTATTTTCAATAATGCATATGTGATCAGCTTCACATCTATACTTGCTCAGTATCATTGAAAGCTAGTTTTCTATTTTTGTCAGTCATATCCAGTTGCCTTTTGAAAGTTGGTGATGATTTTTCCAGTTAGACCAGTGTGATCCATGATAATAGTTTTTAGTTGTGGACAGTCATGAAAATTCTCCAACTGATAAATGCATCTTTTCTTCCTACTTTCATTCAGCAAACAAAAAACTCAACACTTTCTGTTCTTCCCAGCTTCACTTTGAAAGCTGGCTGTGATATCTTGGTTAGAACAGTATTATCTAAATGTTTAGTTATCATAAACAATTGATGAATAAGGATGACCGATATGATACATTAGGGAAATGGCAAAAGAAAACATGCTAGTGGAAGCATTGATGAGAGATTTAATGTATCATAGTTTATTTATGTGAACAATATGTCTTCACTCAGAGGAGATAATTTTTAACCAAACTTATACAATACTGTAATTGTAAAAAAATTATACTCACATTAAATTCAATTAGAAAGCTGGCTTAAAATGTAAATTGTATTGCACAGTGTAAATAATAAGTTCTTTGACAAAATGAAGGCTACAAGAAATAAATAAAAATTTAGCTTATCAAGAAAGTCTCTGTGCACCAATCTGTTTTGAGCTAAATGAAAACAACTAATGTCTAATGTATAGTCCTGCAATCGTGGCAGATGTGTACCGTGTCACCGTGTCATATTTTTAACTTATGATGTGAATACATGTGAATATTGGGGTCTGGCAGTTGCACAGGAACTTAAAGTATATTCTATATAGGTCTAGCACCTAATGTCCGACCCCGCCTTCTCATGGTGCAGGCTGTTAGTACCTTTCAAAAGAGATATTCTCTTTTGGAAGGGAACAGAAGGGGAAGGCTGCCAGTTCAATATGGCCTACTGATCTGGTCATCTATGGCCACTTTTTTCTTTTTTTCCAACCCTGATGAAGAGTGGTCAACTTCACAGGGTCCTGGTGCTGACCATTTATACCTACTAGACTGGACTTGTTTATGGATTTGAGTTTGATTATGGATCCTGGACTTGCTGCACTGGTGGGCCTCTGTTGAGGGAGAATCTGCCGCTGTGTTTTCTGTTTGCTTCTGGGTTCCCAGCCCTATGTGAACAGAGGCATGGGATACCTTACATCAGCTGGTGGATAATCCTAATCAGAGGCCATCGCAGGTACCTGAACCTTACTTAGCTAGTTGGGCATCGTCAAGCCTAAACTGGAGTAATGTGTCTCAGGCAGGCCATATGGCTCTTGAAAAAGTCCACTTGAAAAGGTGGTGCCTGAAGTTCCTACCAGCATTGGACTTCAGCCTTTAGTGGAGGAGGAACAGGTCTTTGCCCCATGCCTGCGATCAGGGGGCTGTTTGATATTGTTGGCCCTACCTATCTCAATAAACCTAGTTTCTTTAAACATCCCACTAACCATTTTCTCTCTATAGGTAGTTGGAATGTGAGGACTCTGCACAGAGCTTTTTCTCTTGATGTCCTCACACAAGAATTCTACCATTATAATTTAGATATTCTTGGCTTGCAAGAGACCAGATGGACAGATAAAGGTCAGATTCTTAAAAATAATCTTAAATTTCTCTTTTCAGGGAGGGACGACAATAGGCATCACCAAGGCATGGGTCTGCTTCTCAGCAGACACGCTAGTGATGCTCTTCTAGGATATGAGTGCATTAATGAAAGGTTTCTTACAGCAAAATTTCAGACAAGCGTTAAAGACCTGAATGTTATCTGCTGTTATGCTCCCACTGAGGATGACAATGAGAAGGATAGGTTTTATGGACAACTTCAGGATATTTTGAATTCTGGCAAGAAAGGAGATATTACTCTTGTTCTTGGTGACTTCAATGCCAAAGTTGGTACTGACTCTGACTTTGGGGAGAGGTGATAGGCCCTTTTGGTATTGGTAGTCAATGTCAATGGGCAACTCAATGGATTCAGAATAACTTACACTTATTACAAACACCGCAACATACATAAGTACACATGGGTTTCACCTGATGGGCTGCATAAGATATGATTGATTATGTATTAATTAACAGCAAATGGGCTAGTTCTGTTAGGAATACCAGGGCATATAGGGGAGCTGAAATTGGATCTGACCATTACCTTGTTAAAAGTGTCTTGCAACTTAAACTTAAAAAGTGTTGTGCTAAAGTTAAAAAATTTACCTTTAATACTGAAGCTCTGAAAGACCCAGTTATAATTAAAGCTTACCATGATAGGTTACTTAGTCATTATGAAAGTCATGGTTTGCTTACTACTGAAGTTGGGGAAAAATGGGACCATTTTAAACAGGCTTTTTTGGGAACAAACAGTACTCTTTTAGGGAAAAAGGAGCAGAGGAGAGGGAAAAAGGAGCAGAGGAGGCAGAATTATTTGAGTGATAAGGCACTTGAGCTTATTTCATAAAGAAGGAACTGCAGGAATGTCCTTAATCAGTACCCTACTAGTCCTAATAGAAAGGATTACAGAGAGCTTAATAAATGTGTAAAGGATCAGTTAGCTACTGATAAGAATTTTGGCTTGATAGCTTGGCTGACAAAGCCGAGGAAGCAATTAGACAGCACAACAGCAGAGACCTATATCAGATAGTTAATGTTTTGTGTGGTAGAAAATGGACAGGTATACAGGGATTGAAGAATAAACAAGGTAAGGTTGTAGATAGTGAGGATTCCGTCATGGCTAGGTGGGCTGAGCATTTCAGTGATGTTCTAAACAATGTGGTAAAAATGTTCTACTCCCATTGTTTGTAATGATGATAGATGCATTGGTGGCTTTAATGTTGGCCCTATAACACAACCTGAAGTTATTTTGGCTGTTTCTAAACTTAAACTTCATAAATCCCAGGGGTTGATGAAATTACTACAGAAATGCTTAGAGCTGGGAATATTTTGGTTACCACTTGGATGACTGAAATTTTGAATATCTTTTATGATAAAGGCATTGTTTCTTAAGATTTTACAGAGCTATTATTATCCCCATTTTCAAAAAAGGTGATCGCAGTTCTTATGATAATTATAGGGGTATGAGCCTACTCTCTGTTCCAGTAAAGTTCTTTCCATGATTGTGCTTAATAGAATTAAGAATCTGGTTGACAGTCAATTGCGTGATGAGCAATGTGGATTCAGAAGTGGTAGGGGATGTGTAGATCAGATATTTTCACTTAGGCAGATTCTTGAGAAATGTTTAGAGTTTCAGAAACCTTTGGTTGCTAGCTTTGTTGATTTCAAAAAGGCTTTCGACTCTGTTGATTGACATAATTTGTGGTTGATTGTAAACTCATATGGTATACCAGACAAGTTAGTTAACCCAATGAAAGCTCTGTATAATAACACTGAATCGTATTTGAGAGTTGGTAAGGCTTGTAGCAATTGGTTTAGCATTACTTCTGGTATTCGACAAGGATGCATTTTGTCTTCTTTTCTCTTTAGTTTGGTTATTGATTACATTTTGCGAAATTCATTGCAAGGGAAAGATTTTGGGCTTAAATGGTCTGGAGATACTAAGATTTCTGATGATATAGCCCCTTTTGGCAAATGAAGTTGATGAGATGAACTCTTTCATTCGAGCTGTTGATGAGACTGGTAGTAGAGTAGGTTTGGTTATAAACAGAGAGAAAACTAAAATGATGAAAATTGGTCATGGAGGTTTTGATTCAGTTCATCTGAATGGTTGCAGTCTTGAGCAGGTGTCACAGTTTAATTACCTTGGGAGTTATGTAACAGATACTGGTGATGTGCGGCATGAGATTAACAGATGAATAGGAATTGCTACCGGGACTTTTAAGAATCTATGGAGATTGTGGAGAAATAGGCGTATACACCTAAAGACTAAAATTAGACTGTATTATAGTTTGGTTCTTTCTAGGGTTAGTTATGGTAGTGAAACTTGGACGATGTGTAAACAAGATAACAGGAAACTAGATGCTTTTGATCCTAGATGCTTACATAGTATCTTCGGTATAAGGTGGTTTAACTTTGTAACTAATGATGAGGTTAGGCAAAGGAGTCTGCAACCTCCTTTAAGCAGCATATTGTGCAGAGAGAGATTCCGCTGGTTTGGCCATGTTGCCCATATGGATAATTATAGATTGGCGAATAGGGTTATTAACAGTGTACCTAGAGTCTCAGAAGGTGGGGGGGGGGGGGGGGGGGAGACCTAGGATACAGTGGGCAGACAATGTCAAACAGGACCTTGTTAGAATTGGTGTGCAGTGGCTGGATAGCAGATGTGGCTCAGGACAGATATGCTTGGAGAATTAAACTGCACGGTCTGGTTGGACCTCCATAACTCATGGCTGCTTGAGGATGATGATGATGATGATGTATAATAATAATGCTATTTTTTAAAACATTATTCTTTTTTTTACTTAGCAATAGTATAGTTCGGTGAAAAGAAATGAAATTTAGATATATTTCAACTAAAAACTGATAAAAAGATTGGCACTCTCAGTATTTTTTGTTCTAAAGAGATTATAAAGGTATCAATAAAGAATTTAGCTCTCTTTAGCCATAATATTTATTTGGCATAAATTAATCATGCTTTTATGAGTCCAGTTAAAGATATAAAGTAAATTTATCATTTAAAAGATTATAGTAAATGTCGCACTATAGAATAGGTTGTGCATAATATATAAGTAATGAAAATTTTAGAAAAAGTCAAGTTCTTAATTTGTTATATTAATACCCTGTGACTGAAAGTGCTTGAAAATAGTCCTATTATTGAACTTTCATATCAGTTTCTACATAATATTAAAGCTGAAAATCAGTTTTTCTAGTACATTTCTAAGCTAGAACCAGTTGGTGTCCATGACAGTGATGGTACATGGCAAGAAAATTTTAATGATCTGTGGGAAAAACACTAGAAAATGGGCAAAAATATCCAAAATATATGCCTTCTGATTAAATAGTAAGTTACGTGTTTTTTATTATTTTTTAGCGACTTTATTGAAAAAAATTAATAACTTTTGCCTCTACAGTAATTTAGCAAAAATATTTTGTAAGCCAATTTTTGCTGAAAACTTGTTTAGAAAATGGATTACCTTAAAATCCTACTGGTTTTATGTTCAAAGATTTATCAACACTGCTTTCATAAAAATAAAAAGGGGAGGTAGCATTTTGTTATGTTGTAAATGAAGCTTATATAACAACTGACTCACATCTACATTGTTTGTTTAGACTGATTATGAAAATGGGCAAATGGAATTTGCATTCCTGTTTTTCAAACTAGTTTTATTGTTCAGATGTAGAACAGTGTTCATGGGTTCTCATAAAAGTATAATTTAATATTCTTCAGCTCTGACTTTTAAATTAATATTTTTTAGTATGAAACAATGTTTTGGTAAGCTTCAAAAAACATAATGCCTTTTAATATAATTTATTTAAGTAAGCAATTGTTTTTTAAAGGGAAGAAAGTATTCCCTACACAAAGGATGGAGATAACTTAAGGCTCTATCAGATGTGTCCATATCTCATTCAGTTTATCACTGTGTAAAATTGCTATTCATATTAAGACTGCTCAAATCTTCAATAGTTTTAGTAATGTTCTTGAAAGATGTTAAGAAAGTATCAAATTTATTTTGATGTGTATATTAAATGAATGATGCTGATTTTGGTTTCATCTTTAAAAATAATATGAAACTATTGATATTATTGGTACATTTGTATCGCATTATATATTTGCTCATTTACATTTGTTATGGTTATCTTTCCTGACTGCTGGTTGCTACCCCTACCTATTACATTAGTGCATGGACACTTGATCCTAAAGCAAAGACCCTGAGCATATATGGAGTCAGGAATGAGTGGACTACTGGCACTTGCACTGTGAAAATATAACATAGATTTATTAACAAACAGTACACAACAATACCTAAGACTTCCTGCTTAACAGGCCACAACAAACTGTTGTGGTTACTAACACTGCTCAGTGAAACAATTCAATCCAAAAACCCAGGGCTCACCATGCCATTACCTTGGATGGCAGATGGAATCATGTCAAATATACTATTATCCCTGTGAGAATCAGTTCCAACACTTCATAGAGTATTTTCTATCTTCATTGGGTTGGATTGTATCACCTTTGAACAGCACTGTTTTGCACACAATGGACTAAATGGCCAGGTCACAATGACTCTGAGGGTTCAGAGAAGGTTAAAGAGAGAAGATCCACAGGATAGCTGCTTAGATATAGTGAACAATTGCTAAATTCATTTAAACATAATCACTGTTACAATACCATGGTGAATGAGCCAGTTCAAATTATGAACTTAGTTTCTTTCTATACCTTACATACTATAAGGAAGATGACAGTAAACTTGTTATGCTTGTTATTGGTTGATGAAACTTTAAAAAATTAAAGTTATTAGAGAACAAGATAGGTTTACCACTGCTTATCCAAATGCAGTTATTCTTTCATGATGTGTGGCTGATGCATTCAATCCCTTCAAGTTGTTTTCTCCAGAGTAAATATATACACTTGATTTTATAGATGGTGATTACATATCTTGAAGTTAACATTTATGCACACATGGTTCATTTTGGATTAAGGTGAGATGTCAGTCCTTTTTGCTAGCTTCCTATTTAGATGTTATGTCATTATCAGCAGGGTCATTGTATCCAGCAGTACCTTAATTTCATCATGTATCAACTTTTTTGCTCATCACAGTCATAACACATTTAATTAAATAAGCATTTTTTAAAAATAATACATAGTATGTATCACAACCTTTATCAGTTAAAATCCTACACTGCAACATGTTCAAATAGTTCGTCAGACAGTGTGCTCCTTCTGAGTCTTGCATCTTATTTTATAAGGGCATCTCTCTAGTGGATATTCAGCATTTTACCTGTCGTGATTCAGTATCAATTTCTATGCAGATGGTATCAGTTTAATATCTGCATTGCACAAACTATTTAGATTTATAAATTTTCCATCTACTTTAGTTGCATAGAAAAATGCTAAATTTAAATACACTGCTGGCCATTAAAAGTGCAACACCAGGAAGAATTCTTCAGATTGTCCTGAAATATGCAAAATGGGTAGCCCATGGGAGAACACGTAAATGATTCAAAGGGCAGCACATATGCACATCATGTATGACAGTAACGTCCCCTGGAAGTGGTATAAGAGGAGATTACAAAGAGCATGTGTAAAGCACTGGAATTGTGTTTGCTCACAGTTGTTGCACACTAAAAGATCAAGTATGTCCTGTCAAAGAACACGGCATCCATACGATCAGGTCTCGGACTTTGATTAAGGGAGAATTGTGGGATTACAGGAAGGCGGATTATCGTACCGAGACATCAGTGCTCATGTTGGATGGAATGCTGCCACAGTGATGAGAATATAACATCAGTGGGTAGAGGAGGAACAAACTCACCAATGTGAGGGATCTCAACAGCTCTGTCACACAAACGAGAGGGCAGACATCTCGTGCGCATGGCTTTGAATGATTGTACAGCCACATCAAACACCTTAGCTCAATAGTTAGGGTGTATTGCACATCAACCAGTGTCTGAACATATGGTTTGGCGGCGTCTGCAGCATCGGGGCGTCTTTGCTAGGTGGCCGTTGGCCTCAGCTGCCATTGACTCTACAACACAGGCATATGCGACTGCAATGGTGCCAAGAACATCATGCATGGATGTGTGAATGGCATCAGATAGTCCTTTCAGACAAATCCCGCTTCAGTATGCAGCATGGTGCTGCATACTGAACTGAAAACACTCAGAATAGAACTGCATGCCATGGATATCTGGAGCAGAGTACTGTGGAAGAGACCCATGTTAACAGCTCTGCACAAAGCTGCACCTCTATAGTGGGTGTGGTACCACAAAGACTGGACTGTCGACTCTTGGAAGCATGTGATCTGGTCAGATGAGTCACGTTTTTGCTTGTACTCGAATGATTCGAGGTAATGGGTACATTGTAAGCCACATGAAGCCTTCCATGCAGACTGTGTGCAAGGTTCTGTTCAAGCTGGAGGGGACTCTGTGATGTTCTGGGGGTGTTTCATATACGAGGAAATGGGTCCTTTGGTTGCGGTGACGTCACACTTGAACCAGAAGTACTATATGGAACTTCTGGACGACCACATGTTGCCTTTTGTGCAGCATCTCCACAGTGAACACCAGAAGGATACCCCAGTCTTCCATGATAGCAATTGTCGTCTTGGAAGGGCTTGAATTGTGTTGGATTCGCACTATGAGCATTCTGAAGCCTTTGAGCATCTCGACTGGCCCGCCAAATCTCCGGATTTGAATCCCATAGAAAACTTGTGGGACTAATTGAGGCAATGAGTGAAGTGCTGTCCCAGGCATCTGGCCGAACTGTGGCATTTGCTGCTGGAAGAGTGGATGAATATTGATGTGCACTACATCCCCACACTGGTGGCATCCATGCCAAACAGGATTTTGGCTGTTCTTCAGTCGCACGGAGGCATTACGCACTATTAGGTGACATTCAGCAGGGGTGACTAATTTTTTTGTCCAGTGAGCTTATATTTCCTTAAAATATTTTGCAGTATATCAGAAAATTCTGGTATATATGGAAAAGCTATTATAAAATTTATGTTTTGTTGTGTCCTTTGTGCTGTGATTCAGATGCCTGGGACAGCACTTCACTCATTGCCTCAATTAGTCCCACAAGTTTTCTGGGATTCAAATCCGGAGATTTGGCGGGCCAGTTTATGCTGATGATTTAGCCCTTTTGGCAAATGATGTTGATGAGATGAACTCTTTCATTCGAGCTGTTGATGAGACTGGTAGTAGAGTAGGTTTGGTTATAAACAGAGAGAAAACTAAAGTGATGAAAATTGGTCAGGCAGGCTGTGATTCGGTTAATCTGAATGGTTGCAGTCTTGAGCAGGTGTCACAGTTTAATTACCTTGGGAGCTATGTAACTGATAATGGTGATGTGCGGAATGAAATTAACAGGCGAATAGGGATTGCTGCTGGGACTTTTAAGAATCTATGGAGAGTGTGGAGAAATAGGCGTATACACCTAAAGACTAAAATTAGACTGTATAATAGTTTGGTTCTTTCTAGGGTTAGTTATGGTAGTGAAACTTGACACTTTGTAAACAAGATAACAGGAAACTAGATGCTTTTGATTCTAGATGCTTACGCAGTATCTTGGGCATTAGGTGGTTCAACTTTGTAACTAATGATGAGGTTAGGCAAAGGAGTTTGCAACCTCCTTTAAGCAGCATATTGTGCAGAGAGAGACTCAGTTGGTTTAGCCATGTTGCCCGTATGAATAATTATAGATTGGCGAATAGGGTTATGAACAGTGTGCCTAAAGGCCTCAGAAAGAAGGGGAGACCTAGGATGCGGTGGGCAGACAATGTCAAACAGGACCTTGTTAGAATTGGTGTGCAGTGGCCAGATGCAGTAGATGTAGCTCAGGATAGACTTGCTTGGAGAACTAAATTGCACGGTCTGGTTGGACCTCCGTAGCCCATGGCTGCTTGAGGATGATGATGATGAATCTAATTCAGCCCTGAGAAATTTTTTAGTAGAATATGCTCTTAGAAAATGCAAATTGAAAATAATTTTTTTTAAATAATTTCTTGGATGTGTTGAATTCTGTGGAATAATATTAGGTATATAAGTAAGCTTCCAGTAAATGGTCATCTCACATTTATTTTCCTTTTGGGTTATTAAAGTCTCCAAATTGGGTAAAGTTTTATCTTTTTCCTCATCATGGGCAAACTTGATACTGGGCATTATACTATTAAATGTTTCTAATAATATTTGTGATTTTTCCAAGTTGTATTCCCAGGGTAGTAATATATCATCAATGTAATGTACCTTATATATATATAACCTTGGTTTATACTGAACATGCTTCAGAGTCTCAGTTTCCACTTGTCGGTCAACCAATAATCACATGAAAGTTTACTGTCATCTTCCTTATATGTATGTAAGGTATAGAAAGAAAGTAACTTGAACTGGTTCATTTACCGTAATGGTATTGAACAGTGATTATGTATAAATTAATATAATAGCCTGCTCTCCTTTCTTTTCCCCTGTGCAACCTCAGGTCACTATAGTTCACATGATTGGGTGCTGCTCCAAGTTGCATTTAACCCACACTTATCACTACTAAGCTGCCACATTGTGGTGCCCCTCAGTCTGCCCATTGTTCAGCGAATTGATCTCTTTTCACCACTGCCTATAGTTTTTTCCATAGGTATTCCTTCAAAGCAGGTTGCATCATTAAGTAGGCAACGCTGAGTAATGATGATACTTTTGGCAGGTTGAGGCCATCTGACCATGGCAGCCTCCTCACCAAATCTTTCTTAGACTGTATCACATCTAATCAGGACATGAAATGCACTGATTGTCCTTGTTCAGAGAGAGTCCTATCAATGGCCAAAGTCACGACTTTTTTCCCAATAGAAATGAGGCCTGGTTGACTCAGGTCTTGATGTCAATTCCTTGTGCACCATACACTCTCACAGCTGTAACAATTTATCTATACCACAAGTATAGCAGAGAGGGGTGTTTTTTCAATTATCAATGCGAAGTGTTAGTAAGTGCCCTGAGAAGGGTAATGGCATTGTTATATCGATTCAAGCTGACTGTGCCTTCCAGAGTTTTAGTGTCCCCCCCCCCCTCCCTAGACACCTTATGCTATAGTAGAGATGGAAGGCAAGAGCTCTTCCCATAACAAGTCTTGATCTGAAATCATTCCTCTACCATTTTCAGTCTTCACTATTTCACATTCTACCTTCATCTTGTCTCAATGAACACCACAAGTTCCATAGCTTCCGTTTTCTCCCTCCTTTGTCATCATCCTAGTCTCTTTCTCTTCTGCATCCTTTTTATCCATCTTGTTTGTCACCTCATCTTGCTTCAGAGTTCTTCAAGTATCTAATACTGACCTTAGGGACTGACTTCTCGTTCTCGTGTGATTTTGTACTGTGACCTATCTACTGCCACCAGAATGTTACTGCCTAATCTCCCAAGAGCTAGTTCATCTTCTCTTTTGCTGGGAATTCTAAGATCTTGGAAGTCTTGATATGAGAACAAAGTCTCTTATTTTCAATTCACCATCATCCACAAGTCACTAATAATTCTTTCTGAACCATTCTTTCAGTTCCCTCATTTTTCAGTTGAAGTGGTAGATTAAGTATGGCTACATAATTATCTTCCACAAATGCAGCTCTCACCTTTATCCAGCCACATGTTTTACGATATCTCTCTGGGACAGCATTGTTCTCACCACTGTTAGTTTGGTCCCAGTATGATTACTGTGTTACAGAATGATGAGCCACAGCTGAAATATTGTGCATGTCACATGATCCTTTTCATACACTGTCTTCTGCTTTGACATATCTGATAGCAGCCGATCTCTTTAGGTGTGTATTGTGAGTCATGGGATAATTCCTCTTCAGATAAAACTGTGATCTACATTCAAAATATGCTCTTACCTCATTGCCAGTGATGTATTAGATGATCTGACTTCCAATTTCATTGGTTGGTGGTGATGGTCTACAGAAATATCTCTCCTGGGTGGAGGAATCTATTTGGCAGCACAATCACTGCTCGTTCTACTTTGCATTCTAATTTGGGCACTGGTCACATGATGTTTGATGCATTTGGCCAACTCCCATGGTTCCAACCAGCTGTCATTTTTCTGCTGAGCAATGAATTCTTTTTTGGCAGAATCAAAAATTTCTGCTTTAAATAAATCTGTGATGATAAGGTCATGCAGATCAGCAATTTTGGCCACCTTCCTACTTTCTAACCATTGAAACCATAAGTTCCTTATATGTTCTGATGTTCCAAAAAGGAATTACAGGTTTTGAAAATTTTTCCTTGCCACATCAAACAATTGCCTGTATTCTACAGCTAAAAGGTGGCACTTGGCCAAAGTAAATTATTTTATATTTTTATAGTCCAAGGCATCTTCAATAGGTAACATAGCAGTCAAGTTTCCCAACCTTTTCATGCAAATGGGTAGAACTATTCTTTCATTGCTTCAGGCACCCCTTGGTTGGCAGATATATATTATAGTTTTTGAAAGAAGAGGGACATATTGATGGTATTTGCTTGGGGATGGGGGGGGGGGGGCTTCCTATGATGGGACAGATCACCTTGATCCACCTCACAATAACCTCTAATTGTTTTGTTGCTCTGCTGGCCACTGATAGGGATGGATCAGGAATGCCTGTACTGTCACCCTGACCCTCCCCAAGTCTTCTGTCATGTAACAACATAAATGCATGCTCCTATTTGCCATCTCAGATTTATGTGTATGATTCTTTTCAGACCCTTGCCACTGTTTCTTGCTGCAGCTGAATTTTCAGTTTTAGCCCTTCCATCACACTGATGTGCCTGGCTTCTCCCAATCTTCTGCCTGCAGCCCCATCCATTTTCATCTGATCAATAGCCCCTAAGTCATAAATTTTCATTTTCCCCAAACTTCTACCACTGGTTTCTCCCTTGTCTGTCCTGACTGTGTTTGTGATACAGTCCAACGTTTCGGTCATGCTGCAAGCTAGTAGCACAATAACCTGAACAAACAAGCATATGTAATGTTCTAAAGATTATTAACTTTCTCAGGTTGGACCTGTCTGATCCAAAATAGATTCAAACTCTGGATAGCTTATCAGGGGCACCAGGCAATATTAACTTGCCAAATAAAGTTGAAATAGGGTTCATTATGTATACTTGATAGCGTTACTTATCGAGAAGAATTCGAAAAAAATTATCAAGTTTAATTAAAGTTATATCTAAATCAAAATCACTAGTCGTTGCTCGAGATGAAAAAAATAATTTAAAAAAAATAAATAAATACCCCCTCAAGCAGCTGCTTGCCACAGAGGTCTGACAGGAGCCTGTCAGTTTATATGCCATAGTATATAGTCTGAGAGGATGGCAGGCCTTCAGCAGAAAAACGACGCAAACAGCCATGCTTTACCCGGGGCTCGAACCCAGGTCCCTTAGATCCAAATATTCATAAAACAAAGTTTATTTCCAAAAAATTCAAAGACTCTCCTACAAAAGTCAGTAACTAAAAATACTCCATCTCTAAATATGACACAAAAACTGACTACTAACATCTCCTTTCACCACCTTCCTGCTAATAACTCCATATTGACTCTTACTCCATACTCTCTGTACTCTAATTCTTACTCTGTGACTTCACATCATTTAGATACGTGTAGCATACAATCTGGTACATGTCTGTTGCACGCCGGGAAAATCATTGCATAATCATGATCGTGCGCAAGCTATGATGCAAGAGGGGGCATGTCCTAAATGTGCACATTAGCAGCTGGCAATCAAAAGATCAGAGTTGTGCATGTGCAACTCCTCCTACGAATCGTAAAAGAGAATTGAGATTAGTTCAACTGAAATAATCATCAAAATGGTAAATGTAACGTAAATAAAGTAAAACTGGTTAAGGAAAAGTGAATGGGTGGACCATCACACATAATAATAGACTCCAATGCTACTTTTCTCACCAATCCTTTTTGGTTGGCTAGGGTTTGACCTTTAGCTTCTCCACACTGCTGACATCCTTTCTTCACTTCCAGAAACAGCTGTCCTTTGCTTCACATGCATATAGTTCAAATATCTTGTACCTAACTGTGATCCACTCTCCCTTTGCTCATTAGCTAGAAAAGCTGAACTAAACCCGCACTTCTGACACCACTGTTGTAGTAGTCTTTCCTGACTGATGGCCATTATCTGTTACATTAGTGCTCGATACTTGATTCTAGAACAAAGGGCCCTGAGCATAAATGGAGTCAGGAATGAGTGGATTACCAACACTTGTACTGTACAAGCATAACATAGATTTGATAACAAACAGTACACAATAATACCTAACATTTCATGCTTACAGTGCACAACAAGCTGTGGCAGTTACAAATACCTTCGTTTAGTGAAACAATTCAATCCAGAAAGCAAGGGCTCTCCAAACTGAAACCTTGGCTGGTAGATGGAGCCACACCAAACATACCATTGTTGCAGACCAATCACAGATTGCTTTTCCTTTTCCTCTGTAGAAATCTTTTTTTCTTCCTCAGGTCACTACAGTTTTCTTGATCAGATGCTGCTCTAAGTTGTATGTGACCCATGCTGACCACTGCTAAGTTGCCATGATGTAGCACCCCTCTGTCTGCTCTTTGTTCGGGGAACTGACCTTCCACACACTACCTACAGTTTCTTCAATAGGTTTTCATTCAAAGCAGGTTACAGGTCATTGAGTAGGCAATGCTGGGTAATGGTGATATTTTTGGCAGGTCAGAGGTTGTTTGACCATGACAACATTGTTTCACAAATGTGTTGCAAACTATTTCATACTGTTATATGATATATGTTCACAATAACTGTCATGGAAAACTAATTTACAAACTTTGAATATATTTTGGTAGTTTGAAATATAAAAAAAAAAATTCAAAATATGATAAATTTTAATGTTAATATGTGCAGTAAGAGATGAGCAACACTAAATTTTCAAGGCCCAAGCCCTGCCTGAGCTCCAAACTTTAGTATTAACCATTCCAATTAATCCTCCAAGAGTTACACTTCTGTCTCTATGTTGGGCACTTAAACATCATGATAAGTAATAAGCAATGGCTGTGTGGTGGTGCTGTTATGCCAATAATGCTACTGGACCAGATACCTGAGGCAGGAAGAACCTGTTCCACTTAAAAGTAAGAAAAAACTGGACACATTCATAAAACCTAATACAGATATGCATGCCTCTAAGGCATTTATTTAAGTTCTTCATATTATATGGTATTTCAAATTTCAAATTACTATATTTAATTCAAAACTAAAATCTTAATGTTCATTGGAACTAGTGGATGACTACATATTTACCGTTTTCCGTTGGATATTTTCATAATACAGTTTTTAAAATTTTAGTTTGCTGCTGTGTTTTTTCAACTTAGTGTTATCTATAATAATAATAAAAGGAGATGTCTGTCTCTCTGTGGCAGCCCGACTCATTGTCAAATTGTGGTTGATGTTTCAAAATTTGATAATTTTTTTGTTGTTGTCCAAGTTGCAGTGGCCAGTTCCAATCGAAATTTCAAAAGCAGCCTTTCTAGAAACGGAAATATTTACTATGCTATTCCTACAGGAAAAAGTAATCACTCCCTAATACATTGTTGCCGTTTTCTGAAATTTAGGCATTTTTCATCTTTGAAATTAGCAACACTTCATTTAATCATTTTTCTTTATTACGCCACCATGTATGAAGTTGAATTTGTGTTAACGGCACTAAATCTGTGTCGATCTAAACTGTAGCTGGGCAGCTCTGGGTACAGTTCAGCTAGTATTTAAAAAAAATTATATTTCTTAGTTTTAGTATAAATTTGTCTTTTAAACAGTGTTACCAACACATGAAAAAAATTTCATCACTGCTGGCATCTTCCTCATGTCAACTGTGCAACCATCATAAGCATATTAAAAAAATTTTAGTTATATTATGGAAAACTTATTTTGTGTAGGAAAATGATAGTGGTGCAAACAAATAATGGTGCATATGAGTATTATTTTTCAGTCAGCATATACATTAACCTTGTTTTCCGTTGTTATAAAAAATATTTTGATATGTGTTGCATTTGTTTAGATGCAATAATGTAAACCTGTAGTATTACTCTACTATGAATTAACAAAAGCCAATAGAATAAGATACTTTTATTTCTGATATTTTAATTGCAAACGTTTTTGGGATTCATATTTCAAGAAATTTTAAGTATATATATTACAAATTTTAAATATATAGATTATAATAAATGAATTAATACTTAAGTTTGTACAAACCTGAAAGAGAATTTTTTTAAAAATTTTGCTCATTTTACCAATTTCAGTTAATAGGTATAAATAATAAATAAATATCCCCTCAAGTAGCTGCTTGTCACAGAGGTCTGACAGGAGCCTGAGTTTATATGCCAAAGGAGAAGGTCAGTGAGGATGGTGGGACCTCAGCAGAAAAACAACAGGCATCCATTCCTTACCCAGGGCTCAAACCCAGATCTCTTTGATCAGTAGCCAAGCGTGTTTACCACTCGGTCACGGGATGGCAAATTGGTATAAATTAAATAATTGATAGTAACATTTTATAGCTGTCCCATCACCAAATGGTTAGCATGCTTAGCTACAAGTCAAATTAACACTTTCTGATGAAAAGGATCTGGGTTTGAGTCTTGGGTAAGGCATGGCTGTTTAGTGTTTTCTGCAGCTGAGGTCCTGCCATCCTTACACACTTTTCACTATGGCATATAAACTGACATTTTCCTGTTTAGACGTCTGTGGTAAGCAGCTGTTTGAGGGGAAATATTTTAAATATTTAATAAAATTAACATTCAATATTAATGAAAAATTTCTCCACCAAATGATTTTCACATTTAAAATTTTTCTTCAGTTTTCCTTAAAGCATTGAAGTCTTACTAGTCATATTGATGCCTTCAGTATAAGATTGGGGCGGGGGTAGCTCAGTCAGTACACCAGGCTCGTAATCTGCAGTTTCCTGGTTCGAGTCCGAGCTGGGTCAGTGTTGAGATTTATGTCCGCCAAACTCCTTGCCTGCTCACGATCAGTAGGGGACACCAGCGGGCTTGGTATGGCCACTGTCGTCAGATGGGGAGTTAAGCCGTGGCTCCATATGCACATTAAGAACACACTGGATGGCCTTGACAGTAAGCTACCATTTGATCCCAACAGCTGTTCCAGTGGGTCCTCTCCCCTGACCTTCTCTGAGCCTTTGGGGTCCTTGTGACCTGGCCATTTGGTCCATGGTATGCAAAAAAGTGCCCCTCAGCGGTAAAACAACCCAATCCAAAATCAGTATAGGATTGCATGTGTGTAAACATTTAAAAGTTGCAAATGCTTTTTATTTTAAGACAAAAATGCTTTTATATCTGATATTTTAGTTGCAAACTTTTGTGACATTCATCATCATCATCCTTAAGCAGCCATGGGCTACGGAGGTCCAACCAGACCATTCAATTTACTTCTCCAAGCATGTCTGTCCTTAGCTGCTGCATCTGGCCACTGCACACCAATTCTAACAAGGTCCTGTTTGACATTGTCTGCACTCTGCATCCTAGGTCTCCCCCTCTTTCTGAGGCCTTTAGGCACACTGTTCATAACCCTATTCGCCAATCTATAATTATCCATACAGGCAACATAGCCAAACCAACGGAGTCTCTCTCTGAACAATTTGCTGCTTAAAGGAGGTTGCAGACTCTGCCTAACCTCATCATTAGTTACACAATTGAAACATCTAATGCCCAGGATTCTGCGTAAGCATCTAGTTTTCTAAGCTTTTGCAAAGAACCAAACAGTTATGCAGCCTAATTTTATTCTTTAGGTGTATACAGTTATTTCCCCACACTCTCCATAGATTCTTAAAAGTCCTGGTAGCAATCCTTATTCATCTGTTAATCTCATGCCGCACATCACCAGTATCTGTTAATTAAACTGTGACACCTGCTCAAGACTGCAACCATTCAGATTAACTGAATCACAGTCTGCCTGACCAATTTTCATCACTTTAGTTTTCTCTCTGTTTATAAACAAATCTATTCTACTACCAGTCTCATCAACAGCTCGAATGAAAGAGTTCATCTCATCAACATCATGTGCCAAAAGGGCTAAATCATCAGCATAATCTAATTCAAGAAATTTTAAATATGTTCTTTTAACAAGCAATTCGACTTATTTGTTACAATGTATCACACAGTGATTAGAAGCACTACTCGACACATTTAGAAACCTTTAACATATTAATAAACTGTAGTATCTCAAAATTCATCTATCTTGTTTTCATATGAGGAAAGTAAATGGGAATTCCACTTTTGTATTGCGGTAGGGGGAGAGAAGATTCACCTCAGATGCATTTGACAGAGGGCAGATCGTAGGTGTCCGTCGCATGGGACACTCAGTCTCCGAAATTGTCAAACTTGGATTTTTTCGTATGACAGTTTCAAGAGTGTTCCGGGAATATGAAAATTCCGGGAAAAAAACAAGCACCCAGATAAACTAAAGGACAACCAGCTTTAAATGATCATGGGCATCGTTCTCTGACCTGGATCATACAGACCGATAGGAGCCAGACATTATCTGAAATCACATCCCAACTGAACATGGGTTCCAGCTGGGAAGTTGGTGCATTGACTGTGCAATACTCACTTCGTCTCGGCTTCGGGAGCCGCTGACCTACTAGAGCCCTACTTCTAACGGCCCGATACGGGGCACAACGCCTTGACTGGGCTAAAGAACATTGAAACTGGACCATCGGAAATTGGCAACAGATAACCTGGAGTGATGAATCCAATTTAAACGTTATCACGCCAATGGGAGACCGAGGGTATGGTACCAACCCCATGAAGCCATGGATCCTGCATGTCAGGTCGGAACAGTACAAGCTGGTGATTACTGTGGGGTGTCTTCAGTTGGACGTTTGTGGGACCTTTGGTATGTGTACCGACGATTCTCAATACATCCCAGTACGTAGAATTCATGGCTGACCATTTACACCCATTTATGGCCATCATGCATTCCAATAAAGATTGCGTCTACCAGCAAGACAACTGTTCATCTCACAGGTCCAAGGTTGGCTACTGCATGGTTGTAGGAGCATTCTGCTGACTTTGAAATAATGATTTGGCCACCTAGAAGCCCAAATTTAAATCCCATCGAAAATCTTTAGGATACCGTCGATCAGAATGACCCCATGTCCCATCAGTGACGACATTGAGAGAATTGTGGACAGCTGTGGAGGATGCATGGGTCGCCATACCTGTGGAATATTTACGCAAGCTTGTGGAGTCCTTTCCTCGTCGGGTGGCGGCCGTTATCAGAGCCAGAGGGGGGGTCCAACACGTTACTAGATTGCTATCCACGATTCAGTGGCACTTCAGTATACTATCACATCTGTGTTACTTCACTTTTTTAAAGACTGTTTTGAATCTCTGTTAATATAATGTTTCTTTTTCTCACAAAATATTTTAGCTGTGTAATTTTTTCCCCAATATATTTTATATTGGAATTTTTAATTAATATTTAGATCACTAGATTTCAGTTCCCTAAGGAAGCCTTTTACAATTTTGCAAATTTTTTGGCTAGTTAGCAAACTACGTAACCATCTGACGTCGCAACTTTAAACTGGTATAAAATTTGGTATAAAATTTTTTTTTTGAAGCTTCAAAAAATGTGGAATCATGTCTACATTTACATCATGTAAGTTAATTCCAATGAAAATGTGGAGTACCCTTATACTGGGTAATGGACTAAGTAATTTTTACGCCCTTACCTGGGGAAACGGGTATACATAGAATGATCTGATTTATTACCAGAATCTACGGCAAGTACTGGCTTGAACATGATAGACATTTTGTAACTTCCAGACAAACTCTACATGGAAGCACCAAAGTTGAACAATGTGCAGTATGCTGACTTTTAATATATTAGTGTCTGCTATTGAGTTTATGGACTGTAATTTTGAAATGATATTGCAAAACTTTGAGCAATTGAAGGCAGGCAATAAAGCCAGAGCACCCAGGACTTCTGAGTAAAATAGTTGGTTCATTTCATGACAGCGTTAGCTTTCGTATCCTCCTATTTCTCCCTAAGCCCCGACATCTCCCCCCAGGCCAGCTTTAGAGGCGATCGAAAGAGCTATTGCTCAGGATACCAACTTTTTAATTATTTTGAAAGAAATGAATTTTTCGCAGTCTGGTTCCAAACTAATTTAATATTTTTTACAAGCGTTTTTTCTCCGACTTGTTTAACAAAATTGTCTTTCGCTTGATGCCCTTTGTATTTTTTTGCATGAGTTTAAGTAATCTTTGCTTTGTTAGTCAGAGGTTTCACTGCTATTGATGTTGAAGTTGAACCTGAATTTCAAAGTATGAAAAGAATTTGATACTTGAAATGTCATTTTGACTATGAAGCTCATTGGTGAGCTGATTACGACATCACAGGGAAAAAAAACTTGAAGCTGAAATTTTCAACACGTTACTTATATAGCTTTGGTGTCAAAGAAAGATTTGAGAACTTGCTTCGACATGCAGAAACTTGGAGTTTCTGTATAATATTAATGAATTACTTGAGAACTTACAAAACTGTACAGATCTTCAGCTGGCATTTAACTGTTGACTCGGATGCAGATACTGAAGTTCCTCTATATGATAATTAGCATTCACAAATTTGTGAAAAATCCCGTGCTGCTAAATATTTAAAGTTCTTTAAAAAAGTCAACATGGAAGACCTGTTTCCTAATTTATGGGTTTCTTTAAGAATTTTGTTAGCCTTGTCTGTTTTCATTACCATTCATGGAAGGAGGTTTTCCAAATTAAAACTCAGCCCATGGCTGCTTGAGGAGGAGGAGGATGAAGAAGATTTATTTAAAGTCATGTTCCAAGAAAGATCGCGTTCTCCGGTCTCTTAATTGAAAATGTTATTGCTCAAAAACAAGATTTCTCCGAGTTGATCAAAACTATTGCAGACAAGGAAGCGAGAAATGTTAATTTTTATTAAAATATTTTGGTGAGCACATTTTCATAATTTATACTTTTTTCCCTATAAGTAAATTACTTCAGTTTTATGCGAACATCTATTCAGTAAGGTTATTAAGTACCTTTAAAAAAAAATAATTATGTGGAAACATTATCAATGTATAAAAGAGGAGGAACACCTTGGGAGGGGGCTCAATCGGTAGGGTGGCAGGCTCGTAAACTGTAGTTATCAGGTTCGAGTCCTGTCTGGGTCAGCATTGAGATTTATCTCGAACAAATTTGCATCCGAATCAACAGTTAAAAGCCAGCTGAAGATCTGTACACTTTTGTAAGTTCTTTGTCCTCATGTAATTCATTAATGTTATTCAGAGACCCAAAGCTTTTGCATGTTGATGCAAGTGCTCAAAATCTTTGACATCAACGTTATACACTAGCAGAAATTAAAAAAGAACACCATTAACAATTGAAGCGTAATCTACGAAATTTATTTAATAGAAACGACTTATTGAGAAAGGACAGTGATCACACTGGTGAAGTGATTCAATGTTTATTTTACCTTTTAATGAGTATTACATTTTACAGAAGCCACATTTTAATAAGATGTTGAACTTCCTCGAGCAGCAATATAAGCTTCCAATCTAGCATGCAATCGGTCGTACAAATGCTGGATATCACGCTGAGGGATATCATTCCATGCACTTTCAACTTGGATACGTAATTCAGCGATGGTCGTTGCCTGCCGCGGTCCATGGAAGAGTGTCCGATCCAGTCCCAGACATGCTCGATAGAAGACAAGTCCGGAGATCGTGCTGGCCAAGGGAGTTGGTGCACTGCCTGAAGAGCATACCGAGTTGCCGGCGGAGTGTGGGAGGGCATTATCCTGCTGGAATATCGCATTTGGGATTACTCTCAAATATGGCAAGATGACTGGCTGACGTACATATTGCTATTCAGTGTACCCTGTACAAACACCAGACACGCACGAGAGTGATAGCTAATTAGCTATCACTCTCGTGCCATGATACTCGGCATATAAACGGCATGATACTCGGCATGGGCCCTGTGTGTCACTGGCGGATGCACGGTGTAAGAAGCTGCTCACCTTGTCGCCTTTGGATTCATAAATGACCATCAGACTCTCCTAAGTAGAATCTGCTTTCATCACTGAAGACCACAGACTGCCATTCTTCCCTCCAATGAACTCGTTCTTGTCACCACTGCAAATGTGCTCGACAGTGACGAGGTGACAGTGGTTACCGTGTCGGTAGTCCTGCTTCCAAAAGATGATTGTGTATCATTCTTGTAGACATCCTTAGTACGACAGAGGATTGAATTTGTTACGCCGTAGCCGTCTGCTCTGCCACTGCCACCCTCCTGATATGCCAATCCTCTCGTGCATCCATAACTCTGTGTTGCCTGGCTTAACAAATGCTGCGCACTTGCGTCGTCCAGGCATGGTAGCTTCAAAGAGCACTGAACAACACGACCCAAGACGAATAACTTCTTTCTTCACGCCCTAGTTCATAAGTATGCGCTGCTGAGAAGCTGCCGTGCATTTGCATGTTGTCGTTCTCAGTGACGTCATTATTTAATCCAATGATTGTCAATCCTGAATCACGGTTTCTGCTGCCCTTAACTATTAACATATAATACGACGTTCCTGAAGAAATCCTTCTGGGTGTTCTTTTTTCAATTTCTGCCGGTGTATAAACAATTAAAAAAAATACCCCCTCAAGCAGCTGCTTGCCACAGAGGTCTGACAGGAGCCCGTCAGTTTATATGCCACAGTAGAAGGTCTGAGAGGATGGCAAAGCTCAGCAGAAAAACGACACATCCATGCCTTACCCGGGACTCGAACCCAGTTCCCTTACATCAGTAGTCAAGCATGCTAACTACTCGGCCAAGGGACTGCTGTGTTTAAATAACATGAAAATTTGAGTTTCAAGTTTTTTTCTATGATGTGATCAACTTACCAATGAGCTTCATAGTCAAAATGACATGTATGTATGTATGTATTCTTTTCATACTTTGAAATTCAGGTTCAACTCCACCCTGCCCTCGGTTAGTTGGGGACACTGATGGGCTTGGAAAGACCGTCATCCACTGGATGGGATATAAAGCCGTGACCCCATGTGTGGGAGAGCCATACCCTGTGCACATTAAAGAACATACTGGATTCCCTGGATAGGAAGCTACCATCAGCTGTCCAGTGGGTCCCCTCCCCCAATTCTTCTCGGGGGGGGGGGGGGGGGGGCTGCCCCTTTAGTCCATTATGTGCAAAAAATGTGCCGCTCAGAGGTAAAACAACCCAACCTAGAGAAGGGGACCAACCTGAAGGGGAGAAAAAATTTCACTCAGGGTAGCCAAGCAACTAAAGCCGTTTATTTCACTACTATTAGATTTTCTCATTTCTGGATCTCTAAAGCACGAAAGGAAGTTTGAATCAGATGAAGTTGTGCAGTGCATGGTTAAAGAATTCCTCAAACAGCCAGTTATTCTATGAACAAGTAATGTTAACTTCACATTAGGGCAAATATCTCAACTGGCATGGGCAATATCTGTAGTTAAATCCTTTATGCTTTATTTCTGACTTATCCACTTTTCCTTTGAAGGACCCTTATATTTACTTGTTTTGAGCAATGCCATAGATATTGTTAAGGTTACAGTCAACTAAAGGAAAAAATGTCGATGGCTTCCAATTGTTGGGAAGCAAAAAATTTAGTTTCATACTATTAATAATCAAATAAAATATATCTTTATTTAAAAATCCGGTGAGTTGTAAGCTAATTCAGTGCTATGTATTGGGGGAAAAGCGTAAATTACGCCTCCAATATAAATGGCCTTGATTTTAAAAGCTAAACAAATGGCTTTGATTCATCTTTTTCTAGTAAAAATTACTCAGTTTACTACATTCAGGTCATAGGGGCGGGGGTGGCTCAGTCGGTAGCGCGCCAGGCTCGTAATCTGTAGTTCCCAGGTTCGAATTCCAGCTGGGTCAGCGTTGAGATTTATCTCCGCAAAATTCCCCGCCCTGCCCACGGTTAATAGGAAACACCGATGGGCTTGGAAGCCGTCCGTCGAATGGGACGTTAAGCCGTGGCTCAGTGTGCTGGAGAGCCATACCCTGTGCACGTTAAAGAACACGCTTGATGGGAGGCTACCTTCTGTCTCCCACAGCTGTTCCAGTGGGTCTCTGAGCCTTCAGGATCTACGTGACCTGGCCATTTAGCCCATAGTGTGCAAAAAAGTGCCGCTCAGAGGTAAACTCAATCCAACAACCCAATATCCAGGTCATAATGTGTACCAAATTGCATTTTATAAATTTATTATGTCCTTGTCTTGCTATTTCAGCTTTTTTTACCATTCATTGCTATTAGAACGATAAAGAAAAAGTTTCTTCAAATGAAGAGAATTTCGAAAATAGAATAAAAAATTATATTTTGAGTGGGAACAGAACTATAGGTGAAGAAAGAAATTTGGATGAACATGCTCCCAATTAGGTAAAAGAATTGTTGGGGGAGGAGAGGGTCAGATGTAGAACTATAGATGATTTGTGTCAGATCCTACCCTTTTTTTTAATTTTGTAATACCTGTAGGTATAATTAAAAATTTAAAATGCAAATTTTACCACTCTGTGTCAATAAGAAATGTGAACGTTGGGTCTCAACTTTTACTGCTCAACATTGTTTTCCAGCAACATATAAAAATACCAAACTGTTACCTGGAATCAGGGGGTTATGTATGTGGGCTCCCCCCAAAGTAAATCGGAGTTAGAAAAATTCGAAATGACTTGATAAAATCCAGGTCAGTTATGAAAAATTTGGATTTTTGTTTTGTAAAATTAAGGAGAGTTGACAAATCGAGGCAATTTGGTAAAATTTAGGGCAGTTGGCAAAATTCGAAGTAACTTGATAAGATTGAGGTGAGATGTAAAAATTCAGACTGTTGGTTGTGTGTGTTGTTTTTCTGCTGAGGTCCTGCCATCCTCTCAGACCTACTTTGGCATATAAACTGACAGGCTCCTGTCAGACCTCTGTGGCAAGCAGCTGCTTCAGAGGGTATTTATTTATTTATTTTTTTTTTTGAAATTCAGGAAAATTGGCAGTGACCTGGTAAAATTGTGGTGAGATATAAAAATTGAGATTTTTTATGTAAAATTATAGCTACTGGCAAAATATAGGGGCAGGGCCATTGCCAGATTAGATCGCGCCCTGAGGCAAATAATTAAATATCCTCCCTCAAAAGGTCGGAGTTGCGCATGCGCAACTCCTACGCTCGGAACGAGGATTGCAATGTCCACAAAATGAAATAATAATCCCCAAAATGATAAATATAAGGTAAATTATGCAAAACTGGTTAAGGAAAGGTAAAAGTGAATGGGTGGACCATCAAAAGCACCGTGAGACAGGCTGCCTCTATGCTACACCCTGTCGACGGTGCTGTCTAGGGGAGTCAGTAAAATTCGAAGTGACATGATAAAATTGAGGTGATATGTAAAAATTTATATATTTTCTGTAAAAGTATGGATAGTTAGCAAAATGTAGGGCAGTTGACAAAATTCAGAGCCACTTGGAAAATACAAGTGAATTGTGAAAATTGGGATTTGTTTTTATAAAATTAAGGAGAGTTGGCAAAATCTTGGGGGGGATTGCAAAATTGGAAGTGATTTGGTAAACTTGAGATTTTTTTTGCAAAATTATGTCGAGTTGGCATAATCTAGTGGAGTAGGCAAAATTCGAAGCCGCTTGATAAAATACAGATGAGTTGTAAAAATAGGGAGTTTTTCTAAAATTAAAGAGAATTGGCAAAATCTGGGGGAGTTAGCAAAATTTAGGTAAGGTGTAAAAATTGGGTTGTTTTGTGTAAAATTAAGGTGAGTTAGCAAAATCGTGGCAAATTGTAAACTTTTGGTGGCGCAATGCAAATGCTGGTGCAATAGTGATACCTTTGTCACACAGGATGATAATGCCAACCAAAACATTTGTCGATCGCTATATGGTGAATAGCACTGTTCGGCATGTGGAATGGCCAGCCCGGTCTCCTGACTTAAATTGGATAGAATATACACTGAATGGACAAAGTATAATATACACCCTGACAGCAATATGCAAAGCACAGGTATCCAGTCACGTGGGATGCTGAAACTGGCAATGCTTATAAATAGAGCAGTCTCTAAGCATTGGAAACCAATCGCGGAAAAGTAATCATAGGTAATGCAGCGACGCGAGTTTGAATATGGCCAGATAGTAGGTGCGAGGAAGTTCTGTTTATTCAATCAACGCAACTGCTGAACTTCGTAATTTCCACCTCAGACTACATGAAATACAGCAAAACTTCCACCAGCGGGAGAAATGAACATGTAAACGTGCAATTCGAGGTGATCACAGACTGTCCCGCATCATCATAAGAAATCGCACGACTACCATGGAGCAGATAACGTCAGAATTTAATGAGGGTGTGCCCACAAGCTTATGCGCAAACTCGATCCATCATACCATGGAAAAAATAGGCTATGCAGTCGACGTCCACATCGTGTCTCCTTGTTGACTGCAAAGCATTGAGAGATTAGGCTGTAGTTTGCAAAGGCCTATTGCACCAGGAGCATGGGGGATTGGAAACATCATCTGGTATAATGAATCATGGGTAAAAGCAGCAAAATTCGAGGCAACTTGGCAAAACACAAATACAACTCGCCTGTATTTTACCAACTGTCCTCTGGTGCTGCTTTTACTCATGATTACTTCTCCGTTCAACTCTTATCTCGCTGATGGGAGGGTGCATGTGTGGTGTAAACCACATGAAACGATGGACCAAGTTAGTTGGCGTCATATAGGGAGGTGGAGGCGATGTAACAGTTTAGGGTGCGTTTACATTGGCTTCTTTGGACCCTTTGTTAACCATTGAGACCTCTGTCACTGGCATAAGGTATGTGAACGCCCTCACCAACCGTCTGCACCGGTATGTAATGATTCTTTTTCCATGTCATGACGCCATCTTTCAACAGGACAACACCACACTTCCTGAGTGGAGCCAATTGGCTCCAGAAGCATTCAAGTGAGTTTACCACACTTGAATGGCCCCCTCGATCGCTGGACTTCAATTACATTGAGAATTTATCGGATGAATTGGAAAGATCTGTTGGAGCCCGTCAATCCCCACCGGCAACAAATGGATGTTCTGGGACAGGCGATACCAACTCCTTGTTTTCAATGCCTCAATGAGTCTCCAAGACGTCTGGCTGCTGTTGTGAGGGCAAAACGTGGAGCAACAGGTTATTAGGTAGGTTATATAATTGCCCATTCATTGAGTTCACATGCAGCAGACCTAACGGGTTTTCATGTTCCATAATTTATGGAAACCACTGTATTATTAATTTGCATTTAAATAAGTAACAATACAAAACAACACCGAAACATGCCTTGGGTAAGGGAAAGGAATTTCTTAACATGGATATGAAATTCAGAATTTGATCATTATTTATCTTAAACTTTATTCACACGTGTTTGCCGTAAGTTTTACTCATTGAAATCACATCAAATGCTATAAAAGAATATCATTTTCCTTAAGTAAAATATCCAAGCAGAACACCATCTTGAATTCGAATTAAATCGTATTAGCACTTGAGAAAAATATCGAAACTTGTGGTGAGGTTTTAGGAGATTTATTCAATTTCTGTACACAGTGTTAAACTTTAAGGAATTTCGTCCTTTAGTTGAATACAAACAGAATTCATTCCTAGAACTTCCCAATAGCCTTCTTCAAAGCTTCCACCAATTTTTCATAAAGACCGCCCAACTGCTCCTTGTAGGATTCCAGATGTTCCAAGGCAGCGCGGACGGCTGCGACGGAAATATCCTTGGCATCACCGATCACCTGAGGAAAAAATCGTTAAGTTATACGCCGGACAACATTTTACATTTCAATATTATAAATCTTGATATTTTTGTTTCTCGAACAAAAACACATTCAAAGTTCGACTCTCCCTAACTTTAGATGAAAGCAGTTGATTGTAAATACCTTTTTACGGAAAATGTCAGAGAAAATAAAAGTATCGTTCAAATTTACCCAAATCATTTTCAATAATATTCGTTTAATATTTAATTAAAGAATTTTATTGAAGTTAACGTTTAATTGAAGTTAAAACGTAATAGCAAACCCTGCTGCTACGCTTAGTCATAAAAGTTTTTCTTCAACATTAACGAAAACCGAAAAAACAGTTGCACTACTACTACATTTATTTTAGTGAGCGATTTGTTAGAATAACTATTATATGTGACTTTGGAATTAAATTTAATGACTTTGGAATTAAATTCTTATGATTAACAACCACAAAGTTAAATATTTCAGCTTCCGTAAATCTTTAAATTCTAAACGAATGCAGTTGAAACAGATTTAGAGAGATTTGAATGAAATCTTCCTTTTATTGCCAGTGGTATTTTTCAGGAAAAATCTTATTTACAAAATTCGGGATCATTCAATACTGCTTTCTGTTTACATAACGTGATAGTAATCCAATACATGTTGGACGCTAGTGTAATATTTTAGAACAGGGGTGGGGAAAAAATTTCCCGGCAGCATTTTGTTTCACCAGTGAAGCTATTGTAAGACCAAAAACTATGAAATTAAACATAAAATATGTGAAAATAAATTCCGAGTTTTCAGAAGTAACTATTTTACTTCCAGAGCCAGATCAGGGAGAGGTGGGGGGGGGGGGGGCAGTTGGATATAAAGTTGTTCAGAATTTCATATTTATTTCAAATTGAAAATAGCGAAATATTTTTGGGGCGGGGTTGGCTCAGTCGGTAGCGCGCCAGGCTCGTAATCTGTAGTTCCCAGGTTCGAGTCCCAGCTGGGTCAGCGTTGAGATTTATCTCCGCAAATTCCCCGCCCTGCCCACGGTCGTAGGGGACACCGATGGGCTTGGAAAGGTCGCCGTCCGTCGGATGGGACGTTAAGCCGTGGCCCCGTGTACGGGAGAGCCATACCCTGTACACGTTAAAGAACACGCTGGATGGCCTTGACGGGAGGCTACCATCTGTCTCCCAACAGCTGATCCAATGGGTCCCCTCCCTCAACCTTCTCTGAGCCTTCGGGGTCCATGTGACCTGGCCATTTAGCCCATGGTGTGCAAAAAAGTGCCGCTCAGAGGTAAAACAACCCAACGAAATATTTATCTTAAACTTTATTCACATGAATCAATGAATAATACACAGATTATATGTTATAATTTATATGTCAACCGATACCCCAACAGAAGAATACCGCAGCATCAAATGTTTGCACGTGTGCATCGCAATCTGCGCGAACGTGGTTAGTGAACCACGTTCGCGCAGCAACATGCAGGATACGGGGAGAAGACGACTGACGCGGACTGTCAACGTCGCAGAACAAGTCCTACAGTCCATCGAAGATAATCCGAATACCAGCACACGAGCTATTGCTCAGCAGTTTGGGGTCTCTCAGTCAGCAGTGTGGCGGATACTGTACGAGGAACGTGTGCATCCTTACTATCTGCAAAGAGTGCAGTTACTGCATCCTGACGATTATCCAAAGCGTGTGGAATTTGCACAATGGTTCATGCAGAAAGGTGCCGTGGACCCCAGTTTTCCAACTTCTGTCCTTTTTACAGATGAAGCTTCATTCAGTCGTGAAGGTGTGTTCAGTACGCACAATTCACATGTGTGGGCTTACGACAACCCGCATGGTACGAGAAGTCACGCTGCGCAACATCGTTTTGCCGTAAATTTGTGGGCTGGAATCATTGGTGACTGTTTGTTGGGACCTTACTTGCTACCGCCCCGATTGGACGGCCGGAAATACCTAATATTTCTCGAGACAGTGTTACCGACTTTTCTGGGCGCTGTTCCTGCGCATATCCGCCGAGATATGTTGTATCAACATGATGGGGCTCCAGCCCATAGCACAATTGTTGCGCGTGATTACCTGAAACGAACATTCGGAGCTCGATGGATCGGTAGAGGTGGACCGATCGCTTGGCCACCCAGGTCACCTGATTTATCGCTCATGGATTTCTTTTTGTGGGGGGTCATGAAATACCATGTGTACGAGACCCGTCGACAGTGAAATGGATCTTGTTGCACGAATAGTGGCCGCCGCAGGCATTGTCCGTGATATGCCAGGCGTTTTTGAAAACGTTCGGCGGTCAATGCAACGGCGCTGTGAATCCTGTGTCCGTGTAAATGGTCGCAATTTTGAGCACCTACTGTGAACCTGTACTTTACATTGTTGGAATAAAAGTCACATTCGTTACCACTTAACCGTACTGTTTCCTTGTGTTCACTTTACTTGTCCATTTTGTTCATGTAGATGACGTTTGCGGACATACTTTCCTATGTGAAATCGGTTTCCTGACGTATTCCCTACCTCCCCACGAAATTTGAACGATAAGTTTTGAATTACCCTGTAGATTGCTACTGTAAATATGTACATAATAAATTTTACTTAATACCATAAAATAATTTTCTTGCATTTTGAAAAAGGTACATTTTTTGTTTCATATATTTCCACGCAAAGTTATTAAAACAGCGAATCTGTGTCAATCATACCTTAAAGTAATAATTTAATTTTGGAAATTCTCGGACAATGGAAATAGAAAATTCTACGTTCAGACCCTCATTAAATAACTCCTTATGCAGAGCATGAACACACGAGAAAGGCATAGTATGAAATTCTGGTCTAGTTTATTCATTCATTGGTATGCTGAGATTATAGGTGTGGCAGACAACTGTGACGATGGTGCCCATCAAACCTGCTTCTGAGAATGCCTTTGAAAGAATGCTTGATCTCATCTTAAAATGATCAACAAAGACATTTATGTGTCTGGTGGTAATTCATGTGGTACACTACATTTATATCGACTACTCGAAAATGAGAAGAATCAACACTTAGGTAAAATAGGTACGGAATGTATTACAGTATATCGGGTGACCAAAAAATAAGCGTATTTTGCAAAGTTAAAACTTAAGGCCGCCATGGAGTTGAAGTCAATCGTACTAAGAGCTTCTAGAAAGGTTTAAATGTGAGTGATGAAACCATTTGTTTGCATTGCCTAGGAAAAATCTGGAAGCTCAACAAATGAGTTCCACAGAAACTGTTCCATAACAAACTCCATAGGGTTATAATCTGCTCATTACTGCTTTCAAGCCACAAAAATGAAACATTTTTGAACCAGTTGTTGACGAGGAATGAAAAATGGGTGACGCAAAAAAACACCAAACATTGTATCATCGGTTGTGGTTCGGTGAATCTGTATCGCACATATCAAGACCAATACACACCAACAGAAATTTTATTGTGCTTCTGGTTGTTTAGAGACATTTTTGCATTTGCATTTCCTAGGAAAATAATTACCACTGGTATCGTCCATTACGAATTTATTGCAATTTGTTATCATTGCAGATGTCTACTGAACACAACTTCAATGGTTCATGATTCACTGCCCTTAAAACGCCGCACTGGTGCATCTCAAAGGCATTGACTTAGGACAACGCGAGAACTTACATAGCACGAGTTACCCCCAATATACTCCATAGCCTAGATTGGAAAATTCTACCCAAACTTCCAGACATCTTGCCATCCGATTAGCACTTTTTCTTCAGGCTGAACACTGATATGCTCAATCGATGATTATTAGTAATCATCGGTTGTGGATGGAAATGGAGTTGAATACTTTCTTCTGAAGGTGGGAGGTATTTTCGAAGTGGGATTTACAAACACGTATCTCATTGTAGAAAGGCTTTAGATTTTAATGCTCTGCTGAATAAAATTTCTTGATTCGCTTTTTTACGTAAATTTTAATCTCAACCTTTTTGGTCACCAGATACATTTATAAAACTGGAATTTTTCATTTTAATGTAAAATTTTAAGTGTTAATTATATAAAGTTAGAAAAGGTTACGGTCTATTTTTACGAAACGTGTAGCCTGCATTAGTGTTCTGCGAGCAAAAGGGTTTAAAACAGTTACCTCAAACAGAGTTGACTTGACTTTATTGAACTTTTCGACCAATTGCTGCACTCCATCATGCCACACGGTTTGCACCCAGGCAGTCAGATCATACAACTTGTCATGAAGAACTCCTTGCGTCTGGCCTGTTAGTTCACGCAGCTTAGCATACAATTCCTTCAGGTGCTGAAGTTCATTACCACTCAGATCCAATAAGTTGTCGATCAGGTGGGATAGCTTCTCATTGTCAGTCTTGTTGAGGAACTCTTTCAGTTGTCTGATCACCTTTAGATAAAAGGGATGTTTCGATTAGTCCAATATATGGGTAATATTTGATAATCTTGTAAGGTTTTGGTAAACAAATATACAGGAAGTTGTTAAGTGAGGTAACAGTTGTTTCAGTTTAATTTACTGCAAATGCTTTTGGGCTATTTACATTGTAATAATGTACATTGATATTAAAATAATAAAAGGACTCTAGACATTATGTCTGAAACTTGGTGATATATAAAACATGAGAATACTAAAATTGTTTTAAAACGTGTAAAGTGTGTATGGCAAAGGTTCTCAACGTACGTTCCATGTGTTTTTGCGTATTTTTTTCTGCAGTTACAACTCTCACTTTTATCAGAAAAGCCAGTTTTGAAAAATAACATAATTTCCCAAGTTATTTTTTTTTATAAGTATTTGATTATATTAAAGTTTTTTGGAAATAGTTGCGACTTTTTCTTTTAAGCCTATTGGAAACAACTGCACAGAAAATTTCATAAAATTAATCTTTATTAATGCAAAGGATGCATTCCCGAAGAACGTTACGTTGTACTTTATACCTACATTTTATGTAGTGTAAAACAATATTCCTCAGACTTATTTTAGTATGTACATCGTCATCCTGTAGTTTCAAACATTTTTGTTCCATTTTTGTAACGAATCTACAATGTCAACACTCTTTGATGTAAGAGAAAAAGAAAATGAACGGCCATCTATCTAATATAAATAATAGCGGTAATTCATTATGGGCGGATTCTGACAGACTTTTTTGGAATCCAATCTTAAGCTTCTTAGTTTTCACGGAACATGCCCAATAGAGATGCGCTGCTTGCTTAGCAGTTGAGAAAGTTGCTGTATCCAACGGATTTTACTCCGTACGGTAATTTGCCAATTGAACTTCTGTTTTCAGATTCACAACATAGAATCCCCACATGCCACCAAGTATTTCATTTAAAATTCAATCGCTACATTTCTTGCGTTAATTAATTCCAACTTCTACTTATAAAAAAAAGAGTTCGAGTTTAAAATC
This sequence comes from Ryuthela nishihirai, assembly GCA_038380435.1. Classification (NCBI taxonomy): domain Eukaryota; kingdom Metazoa; phylum Arthropoda; class Arachnida; order Araneae; family Heptathelidae; genus Ryuthela; species Ryuthela nishihirai. The sequence continues at coordinate 21,392,337 of JAWZYU010000010.1, forward strand.
ACTTTAATTTTTCCATTTCATTAATGGGATGGTTCATGGGATCCGTTGAATTTCAGCGGAAAATAAGCTAGTATGTTACATTGTCACTGCTCTATCAAAATATTGGAGAATTTCCATGTTAAGTGAATGGGAATCTAACATCGAATCTCTATAACTTCTAAAATATGCATTTTAATGGATAAATGCGATCATAAATATATTTAAATCTACGGTTACCAACAATATTCATTCACTATTTAAAGAGTTATGAAAGCTAGATATTTAACAGTAAATTACCTCGTTTTATAAAAATTAGTCAAAATTGTCTAATATTCAAAGAATCATTACGCAAAATTCTAAAGCTTATATTTCAAACAATAATTACTGTTTAAGTTTTGATTTCTGTGGTAAATTTTTATGACGTATTTACTGTTGTCAAATATTCATTCTTTTATAATTCTTAAAATACAGAATGAATATTGTTCAAAATTGAGATTTAAATAGATTTGATTATGATCTTTTCTTTAGTCCCATTTTCTATTAAGTGTACATTTCAGAATTTATAGAGCTCCGAAGATAGATTCTCATTGACATAACATGGAAAGTGACGTATAGAGTAATTTAGAAACCTTTCCGTCGGAACAAAATTCGTTATATCGAATTTGCATAGGACGAATATGCAGTAATTACATTGCTATACATATTTAAATCTTGTGAACTTAAAAAGGAATAAAAACGATAACGCTGTTAATAAAAGGATTCACGCTGCGTTTCATTGCATCACCAGAGAAACTGCATGATTAAAATTTTAAGAATTCGCAGGGGGGAAAAAGTCTTTTTTTATTTGAGAATCGTTTTTCTTTAGAAGCATACATCTGGGACGAATCGATACAAATGGAATTTATACATTCATGGAAATTGATTTAGTTTACTTTTATTAATGCGTACCAACCGAAAGCTTTTCAGCATAACAAGATTTAATTTTTACTTGTTCTAAGCCAATACAAATGCTGTATTAAGTAAGTTACAGCTTAGTGAACTACAGATTAGCATCTCATCACATAGGAGGCTTTTTCTTTTATTATATGGTCTTATCAAATTTGGCTGAGATAAGGACTACGTAATGCGTAATCCAGCCCAGCCAAACATTTTAGCAACATTTCAATGCATCCAGAATTCAAATTCTGATTCAATCGATGGACACAGAATGATTTAGCCAGAAATGGTGGATTTATTGAATGGGATGCGACTTAAATATCTGATAATCATAATGTATTACTAATTCCTAATTCATCATAAGGTCATTGAAAATGATTTTAGCTTTTAATATATTAATTAGTTAATGAGCCATCAGCAATTATTTGAATGGAAGTCCTATGACTCTAATGATCTTAAAATATATACATTTTAAGTATTGTAGTTTAAATATATTTTATCGTAATTTAAATATAAATGATGTGTGAATCTAACATGAGGTGCATTAACGCATTTTTAAAGTTTTTCTTGTTTTTTTTTTCTTCCGTATTATTTGATTTTCCTAACGTCATTTAGGCGGAATATCGTATCAATTGTCTTGCTCGTGATACCATACACTATGTTGGAAAAAGTGTATGATGTTGAAAAAACACTTCCATGTTATGTGAATGGAAAGCCACTTTCAAAGCTCCCTAACATTGAAAATAAACCTTTTACTCAAAAACTGTTATTGGCGATAAATTGTAGATGTTACTAAAATCTCTAAATATATTTCCCGCAATATTCGTTTAATATTTAAAGAATGAATGGAAGCTGAAGCATTCATCTTCAACTTTTGACACTTGTGAAAAAATACTTCAATAGATAAAACACAACTCTTGTAGTAATTTGTTCACTAACATAATTTAAATATCTGAAGTTTGTACGACGATTTTTTAAGATTTCATCCATTTGGAGGCAATGTAACAATGTCAATTTTCAACAATCTTCGATCAATATTTAGAGTCATTGAAACGGGACCATTTAACAGCAGACGACACTGTCACATTGCCTCCAAATTGATAACTTCAGATATTTAATTTATGTTAGTGAACAAATTGTTACAAGAATTGTGTTTTATCTATTTATTTTTTCACAAGTGTCAAAAGTTGAAGATGAATGCTTCAGCTTCCATTCATTCTTTAAATATTAAACGAATACTGCGGGAAATATATTTAGACAGATTTGAGTGACATCTACAATTTATCGCCAATAACAGTTTTTGCGTAAAAGATTTATTTTTAATGTTAGGGAGCTTTGAAAGTGGCTTTCCATTCATATAAACATGGAAGTGTGCGGACACTTTTTTTCAACATAGTGTATTTAAGATAAAAACGACCCTACGATGTGTCAGTGACATGATTTTTAACTGCAGAAGACATTCCTCCATTTTACCTCAACACCTTTCCAATTGGTTTACTTAATTATTTTCTCCATGATTTTGCGGACCTGTAACCTTGTTATTTACTCAATTGCACATTCAAGATAAACCATCTAACTCAGTGATGTGACAGTTTTCAGCAGATTTTGCTTTCAGGTAAAAGCTTCAGTTCATTTGACGTCAGAAGAATCTTACAAGAAATCATTATCCTATAACTTGGGAAATATTTCAAACAAGCAAAAATTGCTGAACTTACTGCGTTGTCAATGGCGATTTCCTTGACGTATTCGCGAATGCCCTCCACTTTTTTCAAAATCTGTCAAAATAAGATAAATGATCAAAAACACTGTCAGGATCAAAGCAAACTTTTTCATATTTTTTGCATATACCAGTGGTTCTCAACCTTTTATGCTTCACGTACCCCCTGGAAATGTATATGTAACTGGCGTACCCTTTGTATAAATAGATAAAACTATAGTTATAATATGACAATGGTTATTTTCATTTTGCTACTAGATCTAGCGACTTTTGAGCTCTCACGGCGTACCCCAAAAAATTTTACCTCGTATCCCACGTTGTGAACCCCTAGCATATACAATTACAGCTCACGTGACAATAAATAATTTCATACATTAAATTTATGAAAAAAAATAAGAAATATTATTTATATTATAATTTTAACATGTCTATTGGAAGGCGCTTGGGATTTACCCCTATCAGTGTTTTGAAGTTCTTGGTGCTTTCGGAGTTATTACGTATGTATCAGCAAAAGCATTTCCCATTTCTGAACCCTTGTTGGGGTATATCAACAATAACATTTTAAAGTTACGGACACATGTCGGGATATGTAAGGAACAGCATTTTGAAGTTCTCCACTCATGTCTGAATATAGCAAAAGGTGCATTTTAAAGATCTAAACGCTTTTCGGAATGTATGAAAAATAGTATTGTAAAATGTTCCTAACATTTGTCTGGATATATCAGTAGTAGCTATTTTAAGGTCTAGACGTTTATTGGGATGTATCAGTAAAACCAGGGGCGTAGCCATGGGGGGTGGGATGGAGGGGAGGCTCCCCTTCAAAGTAACTCGGAGTTGGCAAAATTCGAAACTACTTCGTAAAATCTAGATGAGTTGTGAAAATTTGCAATTTCTTTGGGAAAAAATTAAGGGGAATTGTCAAAATAGAGGCAACTTGACAAATCTAAGGCAGTTTGGAAAATGGAGAGACGGCAAAATTTAGAGCAGTTGGCAAAATTCGAAGTCACTTAGTAAAAACAGGGTGTTGGCAAAATCTTAGGGAGTTGGCAAAATTCGGAGTGACTTGGTAAAATCTTGGGGAGTTAGCAAAATCGGGACAACTTGGTAAAATCTTGGGGAGTTGGCAAAATTCGGAGTGACTTAACAAAGTCTTGGGGAGTTGACAAAATTCGGAGTGACTTGGCAAAATTCAGGTGAGATGTAAAAATCAGGATTTTTTTCTGTAAAATTATGGCGAGTTGGCAAAACTTAGGGAGTTGGCAAAATCTAGGGACATTTGGCAAAATTTGGAATTCAGGATATTTTACTAAAATCGAGTAAACTTGGCAAAATCTTGGGGAGTTTGAAAGTTTGAAGTGATTTTAGTCAACTATCTCGAATTTCACAAACCCAATCCCAATTATCACAACTCGCCCGTATTTTCCAAGTGGATTCGAATTTTGCCAACTGCCCTACATTCTGTTAAGTTTCCTCAATTTATCCAACACTCCTTAATTTCACAAAACAAATTCCAATTTTCACAACTCGCCTATATTTTACGAAGTGGATTCGAATTTTGCCAAATACCCTAGATTTTGTCAACTTGCCGTAATTTTACAGAAAAAAAAATCACAATTTTTACGTCTTTCCTGAATTTGCCAAGTCACTTCGAATTTTATCAACTCTCCTTAATTGCACAAGAAAGGCACAATTTTCACAACTCCCCTGTATTTTTCCAAGTGATTTCCAATTTTGTCAACTTCCCTAGATTTTGCCAAGAGTTCTTGGTTTTTCCAACTCTCCTTAATTTCACAAAACCAATTCCAATTTTTACAACTCACCTGTACTTTACCAAGTGGTTTCCAGTTTTGCAAACTTCCCTAGATTTTGCCAAGTTTTCACGATTTTGTCAACTCTCCTTAATTTCACAAAACAATCACGATTTTCACAAATCGCGCGTATTTTACCAAGTAGATTCGAATTTTGCCAACTGCCCTAGATTTTGCCAAGTTTCCTCAATTTTGCCATCTCGCCACAATTTTACAGAAAAAATTCCCAATTTTTACATCTCACCTGATTTTTGCAAAGCCACTCTGAATTTTGCCAACTCCCCCAAGATTTGCCAACTCTCCTAGATATTGCGAAGTTGCCTCGATTTTGCCAACTCGCCATAATTTTACAGAAAAAAAGATTGCAATTTTTACATCTCATCTGAATTTTGTCAACTCTCCAGGATTTTGCCAAGTCCCTCCGAATTTTTCCAACTGCCCTAGTTTTTCCAACTCCCTAAGTTTTGCCAACTCTCCTAGATTTTGCCAACTCGCCATAATTTTACAGAAAAAATTCCTAATCTTTACATTTCACCTGAATTTGGCCAACTCCCTACGATTTTGCCAAGCCACTCCGAATTTTGTCAACTCCCCAAAATTTTTTCAAGTCACTCCGAATTTTGCCAACTCCCCAAGATTTTACGAAGTTGTCCCGATTTTGCCAACTCCCCAAGAAGATTTAACCAAGTCACTCCGAATTTTACCACCGCCGTAAGATTTTGGCAACTCACCTGTTTTTACTAAGTGGATTCGAATTTTGCCAACTGCTCTAGATTTTGCCGGCTCTCCATTTTCCAAACTGCCTAAGATTTGCCAAGTTGCCTCGATTTTGACAACTCCCCTTAATTTTCCAAAAAAAAAATTGGGGAGTTTAAAAGTTTAAAGTGAATTGGCAAATTTAGGAGAGATGTAAAGATTGGGATTAGTTTCGTGAAATTAAGGTGATTTGACCAAATGAAATCAAGGCAAAAATTCATACTGACTTGCTACAATTCAGACGTTTAGACGAGATGTAAATATTGGAATATTGGAAGTATTTCTGAGAATCTGAGAAATCATGGGTAATTGGCAAAATGGCAAAATGTAGTATAATGCTGACTTGCAAAATACTTGCAAAATAATGCTGACTTGCAAATAATTGGCAAAATGGCAAAATGTAGTATAGGAGAGACGTGAAAATTAACTACCCCCCTCCCTCGCGGAACGAAAAATCTAAACAAGTTTGCTCAGTTGGAAAACTTTTGCCAAAATTTTGCTCGAGTTGGAAAAATTTGGACTTCTTCCCCCCCCCCCCCCAACCATAGTCCTTCGCTACGCCCCTGAGTAAAACAACCTGGCAAAATGGCCTTTGAAATCCTGGTGTTTACCAATATCATCATTTTAAAACAGTGAACCCTTATCAGAATATATTAGCAAAAATATGTTAAAATTCTGGAATAAATCTTCTTGGGGAAAATCAGGCTATATCATTTCCAGGTTCTCGACGTTTTTCAGGATATATTTCAAAAGCATTTTTTGAACACTTGTCAGGACGTGGATAGTATTTTAATGTAAGACTATATTATTTTCAATAACTCTTATTCGATTCGTGTTTCTCCCTTTTCAAGCTTAATTTTATAGTTTTGTTCAATTACAGATTGGGATTAAATTTTCGAGCCCACCAGAGTCGGACACTATTGAGTTTGGCCCCGGAACTATTTCAATTATTACTGAGCTGGGCAAACTTTATTGTAGTAAAAAAATTCTCAGACACACATAAAACATGCACCGAAGAGACAAAACATTATAACCAGCGCGTCTTTATGCAAATCGAAGCAACTGCAGGTAAAAGACGGCGCGTGTGAAGGTCATGAAATGGTATAAATATCACCTGATACTGAGCTCTGTTAATCAGTGTTATTCTTGTTCTTCAGATGTGAAAGGAAGCGGACTTAAGTGAGTTTGACAAAGGCCAAATTGTAATGGCCAGACGACTGGGTAAGAGTATTTCCGAATGACAAGTCTTGTTGGGTGTACCTTCAAAAAGTGGTCCGAGGAAGGAAAAACCACGATCCCGGCAAGGTGTAGACTGACCACGGCTCATCGATGCTAGAGGTGAGTGAAGGCTATCCCGTATGGTACGAGCCAACAGAAGGGATACTGTGGGGCAACTCACCCGTGGTTTGAATGCTGGTGACGGGAGTAATGTGTCACAACACACAGTACATCGAACCCTGCTGAAAATGGGGCTGGGTAGCCACAGACTGCTCTGAGTGCCCATGCTAACCTCGGTTCACAGTTGAAAGCACCTACAATGGGTATGCGAGTGTCAAAACTGGACCTTGAATGATTGGAAGAAGGTCATTTGGTCTGATGAATCTCGTTTCTTGTTGCACTATGTGGATGGTCGGGTACATATGCGTCGTTTACCTGGGGAAGTGTTGATACCAGGATGCACTGTAGGACGTAAACAAGTCGGTGGTGGAAGTGTAGTGCTTTGGGCAATGTTCTGCTGAGAAACCCTGTGTCCAGTCATTCATGTACAGGAAACTATGACGTCTACCACCTACCTATACATCGCTGCAGACCAGATATATCCTTTCATGGCTATGGTATATCCTTCTAGTAGTGCTTTCTTTCAGCCTGATAATGCGCCATGCCACACTGCTCGGATTGTTCGAGAATGGTTTGTGGAAAAAACACTCTGAAGAAGACTTCTAGGTATTGCCATGGCTTCCAAATTCCCCAGACATCAATGCGCAATCGAGCATCTGTGGTTTGTGTTGGAACAGCATATCCGATTTGCGGTGGCTCAACCACGTAACTTACAAGAATTAAAGTATCTGCTGGTAATGTATTGGTACCAGATACCAGAAGATAACTTTAGAAATCTTCTAGTGTCCATGCCTCGCCGGGTAAGAGCTGTTTTGACGGCACTTGTAGGACCAACATCATATTTGGCAGGTGGTCATAATGTTTTGGCTCTTCAGTGTATATATATATATACAGGAATGCTGCAACTGAACGTTTCAAAAATCTTCGAGTTACAAGCTGTTACAAGTTAAAAAAAATGAATCTTTTTGGTGACAAAATGTAAATCTTAATGGCATTTGGAACGCGAAATACTAGAGATATTTCGTAGTTTCTCGACTACCATCATTACAAACGTTAAGAACTATTCATTAACGACACAATACCTGAAAAACAGAATGTCTGAATGGTGCTTAATTTAAATTACTAAAGACTGATTATCCACTATTTCAGTCTGAACATCCTTATAGGGTGTTAGGTCCGATAAATTGACTAATTTTCGTGGTTTTATATTTGTATGAGAAAATTTGTTCAAGACAATAGTGATCTCTTTCCCTTCCTCTAACTGTTACAATGCTTTTTTCCATTCAGTCAATGGGCTACAATTAAATTGCTATTTTATTTTCGTTCTCTATGTTATTATAAACATAGCAATAGGAATTTAACTTGATTATGTTCGAAATATTTTGCTTACCTCTTCTTTGAACTTTTTGATTAAATCAGATACTTTTAGTTTTGCTACCTCATCCATCTGTTTGTCCAAGTTATCTTTTTCTGTATGAAGAAAAGTAATCACATAATAGATTAATGCACTCCCGATGTTCATAAAATTACACGCAACTATTACACATTGGCAAAGAGATTCTTTTCTGAAAGTCTGATGCTACAAAAGGTCGTTCAAATGAAGATCGCAAAACTATCATTAAATGCATAAGTTGCAAAAAATAAGGATAATTTTGCCTGACATTATTTATTGAGATCTCTTGGCAACACTGAACTCACGTGTACCTCTTTTATTTCAGGGCTCTCAAAATCAAATCATGTAGGGGCCCAATCAGTTATTTATAAATAAGTAGCGGGCATATTTTTTTTATAAGCAACGAAAGACAAAATTGAATAACTTATATTGTTGTTTAGTATTTAAATAATACATATTTTTAATATCAAAACCTCAAATTTCATCTGTTGTGGCTGCATCGCTGCTAAATGCAACCATATTTTCCATACTCGCGTGAGATCATCTCAGTCGAACCAAGCTTAGAAGCCTTATTTCATTACTGTGATTAATTATGGTAGAACGTATTGCTTGCAGGCCGCGTCTTTGAGACACTCCTATTCTATTTGCTGGTGTTATCGTAAACAATTGGTCTTAAAGATGGCAGCGCCCTTACAATCATGCACCAAGATAGAGATGCAATCTATAAATCGATTTCTGAATGCTGAAGGAATACAAGTGATGAAATCAATCGCCGAATGTTGTTAGAGTAAAGAGCCCTATCTAAGGAGCTGAGAAAGGGTCTCTCCATTGAGATTGCTAGCAAGGGTGATGGAGGCAAAATGATTAAACTTGTGCTCTTTCGTGCATTTTTCAATAATTTTTTAAAGACCTAAAAACAGGGGGGTGAATGCTGTTTTACGAAGGGAATCTATTTCTTTCAGACTGTTTTAGATCCGTTGACACGGCTCAGTATGGTTGACGATTCATGACGGCAAGTCTAAGATTGGGCAGATAAATTCAAGAACTGCATCGAATGTGTTGAAGATGATTCGCACAGGCCCGGATCTACAAAAACTAAAGGGGAGGAGGTGCAAGATTGAATCAGAAACCCTTTCAGGTATAAAAATTTCCCCTCCGTTTTAGTGATTTTTAAAGATATGAAAAATGTGTGTATATAATAATAATAAAAATGTCTCTATATATATATATGTTTCATACTTTTTCGCCTCATTCCAGTGGGGCGGGGGTGGCTCAGTCGGTAGCGCGCCAGGCTCGTAATCTGTAGTTCCCAGGTTCGAGTCCCAGCTGGGTTAACGTTGAGATTTATCTCCGCAAAATTCCCCGCCCTGCCCACGCTCAGTAGGGGACACCGATGGGCTTGGAAAGACCGCCGTCCGTCGGATGGGACGTTAAGCCGTGGCCCTTGTGCGGGAGAGCCATACCCTGTGCACTTTAAAGAACACGCTGGATGGCCTTGACGGAAGGCTACCATCTGTCTCCCAACAGCTGTTCCAGTGGGTCCCCTCCCCCAACCTTCTCTGAGCCTTCGGGGTCCATGTGACCTGGCCATTTATCCCATGGTGTGCAAAAAAGTGCCGCTCAGAGGTAAAACAACCCAAAGCCTCATTCCAGCTACTATAATTGTCAAGGGGAATCTTACTCCCTCCAGCTAGATCCGGCCGGGGCCGTCGTGAAGGAACGGGCCTGCTCCAAAGAATTATGACGTCAGTGGCGGGGGCTTACATTCACCAAAGCGCATTGAAGTATGCTCCAGGAAATGTAATTGTTTTCCTTTATATTCGATACATTTTCGCAAATATCGTTCGAAAACGTTTACAATTGACACCTCATGGAATTAAAAATAAATAAGTTTTGTTTTCAATGAAATTTTGTCCAATCAAATTTTAAAGTCATGCTGCTGATAACTGTGGAATTAAATGGTATATTTATTTAAATTACTCATATTTAATAACATAATGTTATAAAGTTTTTTACTACTGATAGTTGAAGAATTAAAGTATGAATGTAGATTATATTTCAATAATTTTATTTAAAATCAGATGAATAATAAAACTTTTGCAATGCCGTTTCACATCTTATAATGAAAATACGAAATGTTTCTACCTGATTTGTATATAAAAGCGAAGGTTTATGAAACAAAATTGCAAACACAACAGAAATGACACAAATATTACATAACATTTACACCTCTCCTAGGATTAATGCTTTTTTAAACATCTTGCACTTCAAAAAAGAGAATTTTGAGTTACTTTTAAACAATGATTTCTCACTAATAGAGGAACTAAATAATAAATGTTTCAATAAAAAGAAATCTTTGAATATTATTTGCTCAAACATCTCAGCAAATAAACAGGACAAAACATTCTAAAAAGCCACGAGTTTCTTTCAAGCAATATTTTGAACTGCTGTTTCAAGTCATGCTACATCAGCCATCAGATCAATATTTGATTGCAAATGACTTGTGAATGTCACTCACACAACTAAGCAAATAAACACAATAAAAAATATTTTATTCTGCTTCAATTGCTGACTCAGTAGAGACACATTCACAGATCGATAAAGACACATTAATATTTGCTTAAAAATGACTGCTGAAAGATATTTACTGACACAACTAAGCAAATAAACAGAATAAAAAATATTATAATCACGTATGAGATTCTAGTAAGTAGTTTGAATTACTCCCTCAACATTGATAGATATTACATCTATCATCACAAAAATATTTCTTTTGAAATGAAGTCTGAATATCTTTTGCTTACACGTATCAGGAAGAGAAGAAAAAGACAATTATTTTAACATCCATGATTCTCACACAGTTGGACATAATAAAATAAAATAATGTTTAAAAAATAATTCTAAGATTTTGTCATTTTTACTTGTAAACACTGATAACTTTCTTGTTTTTGTTTTATAGTTTTAATCATTCCTCACTTTGTTATACAGGTAACCCCCGTTCATCGCGACCCCGGCTAGTGCGGATTCGTTATATCGCGATCTTTTTTTTTGTCTCGGCACTTGTTTGGCTTTGAAACATGCGAGGGAAAGTCCAAATGAATGGTTGCACGTGCGTGCTAACTTTCTTTCTCGCTCAATCACATCATACACATGTACATAACGTAAAGTTACGAGCGTGGGCGAGACAAAATAACGCCGTAAGGCGGTGCCTGGTACGGTTGAGCCAGTGCATCATTTGGGTCTATCCTTCAGTGTAATCTTAGCTGCAGTGTCAAACGCACGCTAATTAAATTGACTACATATTTTTTTATCCCTTCGTAATTTTTAAAATGTCAAAAAGACAATACGAAAAATCGGTTAAGAAAATTCGCAATGTAGTGACTTTAGAAGAGAAACTAAAAATTATAGAAAGGATAGAAAGTGGGGGTAAATTTACAGTTGCAGGAAGGGATTTCAAATTCCCCGAGTCTACAGTGCGATCAATTGTGCAACAAAAAGACAAAATTAAAAAGGCTGGCGAAAGTGTTACTCCAATTACAGCGACGAAAGTTTCACGAACCAGAAGTTTTTTGATGACAGAAATGGAAAATTTATTAAGCAAATGGATAGAGGACCTAAATCAACACCACGTGTCTGTAAGTACCCAAATCATAATGAATAAATCACTTAGTCTTTGGGATCATTTAAAATTTCAACATGAAGGAGAAGTTTTTAACGCAAGCAAAGGTTTGTTTCATCGGTTTAGAAAACGATCAAATTTGCATAGCCTTAAAATGATTGGCGAATCGGCTAGTGCAGACGTAGAATCAGCCATGGAGTTCCGTGAAATTGTGGAAAGGGGAAATTATCCATCAAATTTAATTTTTAATGTAGATGAGACGGGACTCTGTAGGAAACAAATGCCAACCCATACGTTTATGTCCATAGAGGAGAAGTTGCTTCTGGATTTAAAGCAGCCAAGGATCGTTTAACTCTTCTTCTCGGCGGAAATGCATCCGGAGAATTAAAATTGAAACCATTGTTGATTTATTAATCAGAAACTCCTCGTGCCATGAAAAGTTATTCTAAAAACAATTTACCAGTTTTTTGGCGAAATAACCCTAAGGCTTGGATGACACAAAATTTATTTATGGACTGGTTTAAAACTTGTTTCTGCCCAGCAATAAAAAAATATTGCGAGGATATTGGAGTTGAACCTCGAGCTCTTTTGATGTTGGACAATGCGCCGGGACATCCTGTGGAACTTGAGACTCTGTGCACTGATTTTCCCGTTGAAGTGGTATTATTACCTCCGAATACCACTTCCATCTTACAGCCTATGGATCAAGGCGCAATAGCAGCATTCAAAAGCCTATTATTTAAGAGAAACGATGCGCCAACTCATTGAAGAAACTGATGGAGGTGGTAGAGATGCCATGCGGGTTTGGTGGAAACAATTTAATGTTATGAAAGCTATCAGAAACATCGACGAAGCGTGGAATGAAGTCACCCAGTCGTGTATGAAGGGTGTTTGGAAAAGGTTGCTCAGAGAAATTGTTGAAGATCACATCAATTATGAAAATGATATTCAAAATATCATCGAAGAGATTAGTCTTATAGCCACTTCCGGAGGCATCGAAGGTGTTGATGTAGATGATATTCAGACTTTGTTAAAATCACACGGCGAACCCTTAACTAATGACGAGCTGCAGGAAATGGAATACTATGTCCCAAGAAAATGATGTCTCCGGAACCTGTTCCCGTGCGAAAGTTGTGTCAAAATCATTGAAAAGGCCCTTTCTCTTCACAATCAATGTATGGAGTTGTTAGAAGAAAACGACGAAGATTACGAGCGAGTGAGTGCTGTAAAGAGTGGTTGTAACGGATTATTTGACAGTTATCGGCAAATTTTGCATAATAAACGTAGAGAGGCCAAACAAGGGAATCTAGATTCCTTTTTGCAACGCGGAACAAAATGAATGAATTATGAATTATGTTATGTATGACATTTTTTGTTATTAATAATATTTATTTTATTAATAAAGTGTTTTTTCGAATTTAATATTTTTTTTTAAATCCCTCGTTGATCGCAAAATTTCGCTTATCGCGACCATGTCCAGAACGTATCCTTCGCGATGAACGAGGGTTACCTGTAATTATTTAGCAAAATGTTTGAAACACAACCAATACTTTTCTGTAATAATGTATTAGCAAAATGCCTCATGCACAAACAGCCTCATTGTTTAATGCAGATGTTGCTATAGCAATTGATCGTCTGCAGCCGAAAAGCATAAGCCATGGTACTGACGTCATGTCACGTGCTATGCACGTGATGTGCTATGCACTGCTGTATGCAGCTTGGAGCAGGCCTATAGTTGAGACGGTCTTAATCTGGCCCTGGATCAGCTACAGGGGCAAGCACATTGTGTTATGACACTATAAACATAGTGGCAGTGCAGCATCAGCCGAAAAAGTGTTGCAGCATTCTGGGGGCCATAAAGAAGTAATTCTGGAACACCACCCAGAGGGACGAGATTTGTTATCTTCAGGTGTATGACAATGCCTGTCCTCGCACTGCACGTTCTACAGCGGGGCAGATAAAACATGAGGTGTTAATCTTACCTTCTATATTCAGCAGACAGTGCTGGGTTACCTTTTTGCCACTGATAGACGCATTAAGAGGACTTCACTTCTCGTTAAAAGAAAAGCCAAATCGACAGATTAAGAGCATCGTTTCAAGCTTTTATAGAACTTTTAGGGGTTTTATTTGAGTGACCTTTGAATTTGTATCTGGTCATTGGTGGTAGAAAGATTAAACATTTAAAGTGTTAATTATTAAACGATGTTTCGATGAATGCCTGTTTGTAAATACTCGAAATGTTTCTTTAAAAAAATTACTTTCAATGCAATTTTTATAGTTAACTCATTGATGATAATAAAAAGTTTAGCAATGAAATTAGTTTAAACTCTGTTATTTGAATAAAAAAAACTATTAACATAAATTATTTAAAAAATAAATAAATTACAATTTATATCATCCTAAAAATTTGCGATTTGATTAACCCTTTCACGACTAAGGGAAACATTTTTCCCATTTTAAAATTGGTGATTGTCGTATTTAATTATAACCTTATCTGCATTTTTATACAGAATGTCAAAATAGAACGTATGCCGAACGCAATTACGTAAACGGGAACGTTTAGTCCATGTCCATCTTTGCAATAATGTTGCATCTGTGCAAATGTCCATCTTTGCTTCACAACCAAAGAAATTGCTTTGCAGAATATCATAATTAGCACATCATTTTATATAGTAATTTTATTTCATAATTTTGTATTATTTTAGTTAACATTTTGTTCTAATAAACCAATAAATAAAAGACATTGCATAATAAGCCTAACTATAATTTGTGTTATCTTTATAGTCCATTGGGAAAAACATTTCCCATAAAATTCCAAAAAAACTACACATTGTTATGTATTTTTCTTATGATTTTTATTTATTTTACGTCTAAACAAACTAAAATAAACAGTTACACTACTAATATTTACTCTTAGAAACCTTATGGTCCTGAAAGGGTTAATCAGTATTTTGAAATTCTGGTATTTTTATTTTCGTGGCTATAGTTAAGAAAGTTTTAATATTTTGTAAAGTGTTTAAAAGGTGTTCTCTTCTTGAATGGCATGAAGAAGCAAAAATATGGAGAAAACTGAAATTGAATATCGAACTAAAGCTTTTTTGCAAATTAACAGTTCGGGTATAAAAGCTACGATTTTCACAACTTATAAAGAAAAAATTTCAGAGAATTGGATTCGGTTTATTATTTGTTTTACTTCTGCTACCTTGCATTTCATATTTATGTGTTCTGTTTATAATTCGCTTAGCAGATGTTAATTGCGAAGATGCCTACTTACTGGTTTTGATGCTCTCTAGGAGGGTGTCAATAATGTCGCTGACCTTTTTCCTCAAAAGATTGATGGCTTCTTTGGACTTGGTTGCTGTCTCTTCTCCTAAATTACGAAGTCTGTCTTTCAGATCATTCACCTGGAAACAGAGGTGGGTGAAGAAATCACATTCATCATTCTCTACTCGAAGACGTAATGTTTCGACAGACATTTATTGCTAATGATTTTTAAACATTATTTAAAAGTAAAGTGATTTTAGTGGATCTTTTATGTTTAGAAATTACTCATTTCTACTGGGCATAGCGCGCTTGGCTACTGATTTAAGGGACCTGGGTTCGAGCCCCGGGTAAGGCATGGCTGTTTGTGTTGTTTTTCTGCTGAATGCCTGCCATCCTCACAGACCTTCTACTATGGCATATAAACTGACAGGCTCCTGTCAGACCTCTGTGGCAAGCAGCTGCTTGAGGGGGTATTTATTTATTTTTTTATTTATTTATAGTTTCATCCATAGCTAGCAGTTTTCAATAATGTTAAATTTAAATGCTTCACCAATGCGTAACGGTTCAAAATGAAAAAAAAGAAAATACGCTTACCAAAATTTAGTTTTAAACTCTTCATGTAATAATTTAAATTTCTAAAGGCAAAGATACGTATGTGGACTACTTAGGAACCACATTTCAAGTCTTTAAAACTTTTCATTGTATTTGTTACAATGGCGTGAAGTTAAGCAAAATTCGCAATATTTGCATCATCCCTTTTCTCATATGCAGAGAAAGAAAAACTTTCTCATTGTTTGAAATAAACGCACTTGAATCGGAATTTGTCAGAAGGAATAAATATAAATTTTTAGTAGAGGTTTTTGCAATTTTTTTATATTAAAATTAGATTATTTTACGTATTATTTTGATTTAATTAAGGAGATTTTTCTTGCAAGATGGAAAATATTATTTCATTTACACAGGAAAATTCCCGTTAGTCTTCTCTGAAACCATTCCAGGGATATTTTTTAAACCTTCCTAAAGGCAAAAGTAGGTGCTCATACCTGCACCTTTTTATCAGATTTGCGTAAAGTTAAAGAAAAGGTTAACTAAGTCAATTGAAGTTTTTTTTAATAAAGTTAAGTTTAAACTTAATGACCAAAAAATTAACTCGTTAAAAGTTAGGCCCAAAATTTTAAAATTTATATTAATACAAAGTAAAAGAAAGAAAAACACTATTTACAATATCAAAAAAAAGGGGTTTATTTAGAAGATCACAAAGAAAACATTACTTACAAAATCTGTTAAACAGAAATTACCGCTCAAAATTGATATCCGTGATTCGGCCCCTCCGCTTACCAAGAACATGACCACCACTACAAAATAACCTCTCAACCTGCGCAGAAGAGAATGGTAATGTTGTACCAGGCAAAAACTTTCTTAATAGCATTTGTCATCTCTCCAGTTGAGGAAGTCAAATATTGATTCACCGACTTTTCCCCGAAATCGAGCTCTCCTCCTCTTCAAATTGAAAGAAATCTTTTGCCTCGTCAGGCTCTCGCTGTTCGACGCCTCAAGCTTCCTATGGAGAAGCTGCAGCTATGAGATATGATCTTAACTGGTCTCGCTCATTTTAATTGGGTTGGGTTGTTTTACCTCTGAGCGGCACTTTTTTGCACACCATGGGCTAAATGGCCAGGTCACATAGACCCCAAAGGCTCTAGAAGGTTGGGGAAGGGGACCCACTGGAACAGCTGTTGGGAAACAGATGGTAGTCTCCCGTCAAGGCCATCCAGCGTGTTCTTTAACGTGCACAGGTTATGGCTCTCCCGCACACGGGGCCACGGCTTAACGTCCCATCCGACGGACGGCGGCCTTTCCAAGCCCATCGGTGTCCCCTACTGACCGTGGGCAGGGCGGGGAATTTTGCGGAGATAAATCTCAACGCTGACCCAGCTGGGACTCGAACCTGGGAACTACAGATTACGAGCCTGGCGCGCTACCGACTGAGCCACCCCCATTTTAATTGGTTCATTTCAATTATTTTAATTGGTACTGCGACATTTGACAACGGTTGACAACGGTTAAGAAAACATCAAAACTTCGCATTCGAAAATTGGGAAACTGGAAAAATTAATGATTAACGTCTAAAAGAAATCGCTAACGTTAATTCGAAAAACTAACGCGTTAAGTCGAAAAGTTAAATATGCAAAAAGTTAAGAACTTAATTAAAATTAATATGTTAACCATAAGTATTAATTACTTAAGTATGTTTTTGATGTTAAGGTACAAAATGTGATGCAGTTGATATGTATGAAGAAACGTAACTTATGTGAAGAATAAGAGAATAGCAAACAATATCAAACATGCATGACGAAGGTGAAGCCCGGATCTAGAAAAAAATGGAGGGGGGAGAGGGGGGAGAGGGGGGGATGGGGACAATCTAGCTGGAAAAATGTAAAAAATGTATGTGTGTGTGTGTGGGGGGGGGGTAGACTGGTTTCGAATGCAATATAATAACATTTTCTCCTCCTTTTCACAAGCTTTATAAAAATGTTTTGAAAAATGCATTAAATATAAACAGGTTTAATGATTTTTTGCCCCCACATTACCCTTACTTGCATTTTCCCCCCTCTCCCCCCACTCCTAGATACGGCTTTGATGTAGGTCAGTCTTCTAGGAATTGAGAATAAACCCAAAACATTAGATTAATATTTTTCAACTTTTTTAACTGACGGAACATTTAATATGTATTGTTGGTTACTTGTTGTGGTTGATTAAAATGTCGAAGCACGGGTTACCATATTTTGTTATAATAAAATAATTGCTTGAAAATAACAGAAGCTATAGATATAATTAACTGAAAATATTTTAATATTTAAGTTTTACCATGGAGCACACATGAGCATTCAGACTCGGGTTAGAAAAAAATAAAGGGGCGAGTGACTGGATCAGGTTGGCACAAAATAAAAGGTGTGTATGTAGGGGGATGTTCAGTTTAAAATTTCTCTCTTTATTTTAGTGATCTTAAATAATTTTGTTTTTTAAATGCATGTAATTATACGTATATGTATGATATTTTTTTACCTTACCTCACGTACTAGATTCTCAAGAGGATAGAGGCATTACCCTTTTGGCGTCTGTGGGCATTTAGTACACTATTTTAAAATCATGTTTATCAAACTGTAGAGAGCACCCTCAATGGGGAGCTTAAAAGAATTTCGTTTAAAAACACACACACAAATTGACGTTTCAAAAGAAACATCGAATGGAATACAGACAGTGTTGAAAATCTTAGTGCACGGGACTCCCTCAAAACTTAACATATGATACCTTACATACTTCTTTTTTTGCGTTGTGTCAGTGCACAGGATAAGGGACAACCTTTTTTCACGACGTACTCTGGGATCGACTCTTAATGCAGGGCGGGGGTGGCTCAGTCGGTAGCGCGCCAGACTCGTAATCTGTAGTTCCCAGGTTCGAGTCCCAGTTGGGTCAGCGTTGAGATTTATCTCCGCAAAATTCTCCGCCCTCCCCACGGTCAGACACCGATGGGCTTGGAAAGGCCGCCGTCCGTCGGATGGGGCGTTAAGCCGTGGCCCCGTGTGCGGGAGAGCCGTACCCTGTGCACGTTAAAGAACACGCTGGATGGCCTTGACGGGAGGCTACCATCTGTCTCCCAACAGCTGTTCCAGTGGGTCCCCTCCCCCAACCTTCTCTGAGCCTTCGGGGTCCATGTAACCTGGCCATTTAGCCCATGGTGTGCAAAAAAGTGCCGCTCAGAGGTAAAACAACCCAACCCCATTAATATTCATACCCAATGATACTTATTTATGTTAAAAGATATAAACATTTATAATAACGATGAACTTAGTAATGGAGGGTGTTTATGTGTATGGTAATTTCCAGTGATAACGGATGGAACAGTTTAGTAATCTCTGCTTTAGACGACTGATTGCTCACCTTGTCACGGACTTTGTCTACGACATTCTTGACGTTATCAATTTTGTCATGGATTTTGTCTACGAGTTTATCCAACGCCTCTTTAAGAGCTTTACCCAGTTCCGTTTTCAGCTTCTTCTCAACTCTGGAAGAAACGTAACATGTAATCAGAGATTCTAGGGCTTCGAGCCCAGTCAAATAAAATAGTCGCAACACAGACTGTTATTTTTTTTATCACATTAAATCACTAACTGAACAAAAACAATCAATAATCAGAACTACTCTTATCAAAAGGAATTTAACATTAATTTTTCAAATTGCTAAAAATACTAAATTAAAATCTAGTTATATTTCATACAGTTTTTGTAACTTTTTTTACCAAAATATATACCAGTGGAATAGATTTTTTTTCTGCGTACTTTATTTATTTATTTATTTATTTATTTATTTATTTATTTGTTTTCGACATGCCTTTGGAAAATGCAACAACGTATTACGTTTATTATTCATGGCGTTCTTTTATATGAACGCTTACAATCTGAAATTACTTCTTGGATTAACCCTACTCCCAATTCTGATCATCAGCATTCTGCGGTATTACTACCAGAATTAAACTACTGGGGGTGTTCAAAAAGTTCTTTCAGAGGTAAAGCAAAAATGGCATGCATCTGCAGAAAGAAAACCATTGCACTTACCTCGACAAAACTTTTACCGTCCTTCAAGGCACTCCCCTCCAGAACTTATGCAAAGTTACTACACCAATTATGGAATGCGTAGTGGCGCTTCTATTGTGGAATACTCCGCAACTCTGAATGAAAGCAATTTGCTAGGTCTTGCACCCTTGAAAAAGATTTCCCAGCAAGTTCCATTTAAATTTTTGGAAACAACCAAAAGTCGCATCTGCAAGATCGTGTTAATATGCAGGATGGGGGAGCTGTTTGATACTTTTTCTTGCTCCAGATAGGCCGTAACTTGGTGGGTTTTGCGAGCACTGGCATTGCGAGAAGAGAGCCCTAGACACGCCTGTTGTTGGACGCTGCTCCTTCATCTCCTTAACCATTTCGAGCAAAACAATGTTAGTGTGGTATCTGTGCCATCTGTGCCAGCATTGAGATTTATCACTGCTAAATCTCCAACATCCCCTCCCTCAGTAGAGGGCATTGTAGGGCTTGGAAAGGCCGCCGTCCGTCGGATGGAACCTAAAGCTGTGGCTTGTGTAGGGGGACCCTGTTCACGTTAAAGAACACGCTGGATGTCTTTAAATGGGTTACCATCTGTCTCCTAACAACTGTCTAGTGAGTTTCTTTCTTCAACCTTCTCTGAGTCCTCAGGGTCCTTGTGGCCTGCCCATTTAGCCCATTGTGTGAAAAACAAAAGTGGCTATCAGTAGTGAAACAAGCGAAATCTTTTCAAAGGGAGTATAAACTTAATGCTACTTACGCATAGAGCTCCGAAGAGCATTCAGGCATGTCGACAGCCATCCAGAGCCTGCCAGCTCCTTCCATGCTGTGCTGCACAGCAGACAACGTCTCCCGCACAGCTTGTTTGCCATCTACAGAAAGAGAAGTTATTTAATATAATTCATACATGTTTTATATTCTGTATATTAATAATGAGAAGATTTCGGATTTCAGCCAGAAAGGAAATAAATTCACAGAGTTTATCATTCAACCTCACGACGTACTGTTTATGCTCCAGGATAAATTAAAGTGGAACAAAAAGAGATCTGGGTTCGAATCCGAGAAAAGGAATATTGGCGTTTTTCGATGCGTCGTTTTGCTTGAGGAAAATTGCGGTTTATTATACTGATAAGTTTATGCCAAACTTCTGTGGTAATTGGTGCCTCCGGTGAAATTTGTTTGATATAACAAGGTAAATTTTTCAGGTAAGATTAGCAAGGTAAACGCATTCTACCTTTTACGTTTCTCATATTGACATCTTACACAGGTCATTATATTTGCTGCATCTCAAAGCAGATGGCTAAGTTACAAGGATCCATTGGATGCCTGTAGGAGACAGAATCCTTTTCATGCTTGAGGATATCATTTGATAATTGATGTAAAAGCATTTGCATATTCGTTTCGAAGTTCCTTTTCTTGCCATTGTGCTTACACCAGCTTCCCTTGTCGGGTTTTGTTTTACGTGGCCAGTGGCTGACTCTGCCTTACGTTTTGCTGAAGCCACAGGGATTTGGGTTGTTTTACCTCTGACCGGCACTTTTTTGCACACCATGGGCTAAATGGCCAGGTCACAAGGACCCCGAAGGCTCAGAGAAGGTTGGGGGAGGGGACCCACTGGAACAGCTGTTGGGAGACAGATGGTAGCCTCCCGTCAAGACCATCCAGCGTGTTCTTTAACGTGCACAGGGTATGGCTCTTCCGCACACGGGGACACGGCTTAACGTCCCATCCGACGGACGGCAGCCTTTCCAAGTCCATCGGTGTTTCCTATTGACCGTGGGAAGGGCGGGGAATTTTGCGGAGATAAATCTCAACGCTGACCCAGCTGGGACTCGAACCTGGGACTCAGTATAGGAACTGAAGAATCAGATAAAGGAAAACGCATAGTCTGCTGTCGATGGCTTCGGCCGTTTGTTGAGGAACATGGAATAAGACAGCTTGATAGAGTTTTTTTCAGTGACGAAGCTTGTGTTCACCTAAGTAGCTATGTGGATAGTAAAAATATAGGATTTGGTCCTCTGAAAATCCACATGTTTTTCATGAACAGCCCTTGCACTCTCAGAAACCGTAGTGTGGTGTGGGGTATCACGTCATCATGTAGGGGAACCCATTTTCTTCGAGACAATGGTGAATAGTGCAGCATATCAAGACATCATCACACAGTTTATTGCCCTCCTTGAGGTCGATGAACGCGATTGATTGCTGGTTGCAGCAAGACTATGCCACATGCCATACGTCAAAGGAAACTATGCAGTTTTTGCAGGAGTTTTTCGGTGACTGTTTCATTTCTAAAAGGCATGTGGCCCCCAAAATCACCGGATTTTTCATCTGCAGATTTTCTCCTCTGGGGGAAAATTCTGCAGATTTTTCTTCACTGGGGTCGTTTCAAAATAATTCTCACACATTGGATGAACTCAAGATGAATATTGCAACAGCAATCGCAAGCATGTCTTCAGGAGCTTCATAAGGTGGCATCAAACATTTTAAAAAGAGTTCGTGCCTGCATGGTAAACAAAGAGTCCATTTTCAACATATCTTGCAATGACATTTATGTTCTTCTTTTGTTAGAAAGGTCAGATTATAACTTATGTTTGTATATGTTTAGTTTTATATATGCTCATCGTCACAGACCTACTATGGCATATAAACTGACAGGCTCTGTGGCAAGCAGCTGCTTGAGGGAGTATTTTTTTTATCATTAACCTCGCAAAATATGTGTGTTGATTGTGGGTTGCGCGACTTTTCGATGACCTTTTATATATCCTCTTCAAGCAGCTGCTTGGCACAGAGGTCTGACAAGAACCTGTAAGTTTATACGCTATAGTAAAAGGTTTGTGAGGACGGTAAGACCTCAGCAGAAAGAACAACACAAACATCCATGGTTACCCGGGGTCCATTCATGCTAAAGATTTGAAATTTCGATGACAGAATGTGATAGTCAGGGGATTTGCACTGACAGCAGCAATTTGATTCCTCAGATGGTCGATAAAACGCAACTATTTTGTTTCAAGAGGAAATGAAAAATTGTTTTTGGATTGATTAAATATTAATGAAATATTATTATCTTAATTAAATATTATGATTATTATGACGTTAGAGGATGATAAAATTTTAAACAGGCGAACTTCATTCTCTTTGAAAACGAACGTTCCATATTCGTCTGAGGCGACATATTGTTCTTCTAGTTAAAGGTTTTATTAGCGAAAAAGTTAAGACACGTATTTGTATATATATATATACGTATATACATTCACAAATATATGTTCTAATAAAGAACAAATGTTGTGTGTCTATAAACAATTCAAAGATAGTAAATCCCGGATGGACAATAAAGATTCGCGACAAATTCCTTCGAGAAAAATATAAATGTATAGAATGTTTTTTTATAATTTTTTTCAATGGGTTGTATGTTCTTCCTGTTGATTATTTTGCATTTTATTGCTCTTATTATACGACATCCAAATCATGTATAAAACAGTAATGAAGTACAGTTTTCAAATAACATTTGACAATTCGCTTTAGATAATATGAAGCTGTATCACATATCCTGAAATAAGGAATGACCATCCATGAGATGCTAATTTTCGTTTCAAACAACCACGATGAAAGATAAGGTTAAATCAAAATCAGTTCTTCTTACCTGAGATGACATGTGCGGCTGCAATGCCGAAAAGGAGTGCGATTAGTAGGACCTTCATGATTCTGGAAGAGAAAAAAAATGCATTCATTTAAATGATTTGAATTTTGATACACTACAGTTTAGGAAAATCGTTGCAAGAGAAATCAGAAATGTCTTACAACTTATGCATTGGATTCAAACAAGGAACAATTTTTAGAGTTCACGATCTTTAGGAATGTTTCAAGGTATATTATAATTGTCTTTCAACATTTCTCGTTTTGTACTATGAGTATTGAGTATTTTTAGAATCTAAAGTTAAGCTGTAAAGCAAAGATCTGTTCCAAACCGCTATATATATATGCCAAGTTAATTTTTTACTGAATTGTATTCATAAAGTTTAAAGCAAAGTGCAGTAACGATACATTTTATAGTACGTTACCGCTATAAAAATGTAACCTTTAAGTATGCTTTTAGATTTATTTACCCTACCAGAATGAATTAGTCAATGCTTTCCTCATACTAAACTGAGCAACTAGTAGGGATAAGTTAAACCGAATCACTTTAAAGAAAACTAAAAATTCAATCGCCTTTCGCGACTATGGAATTCTCGTTTCCAAAGAAAAACCTCTGTTTCCCAAGGAAATGGTTCGTGACACAGTTTCGTTGTACACCCTTTGACCAGAACACTGTCATATTATAAAGATCAGATCACTCTATTAGCATAATAAATAAATAAAATAAATAATAAATACCCCCTCAAGCAGCTGCTTGCCACAGAGGTCTGACAGAAGCCCGTCAGTTTATACGCCACAGTAGAAGGTCTGAGAGGATGGCAGGACCTCAGCAGAAAAACAACACGAACATCCATGCCTTACCCGGGACTCGAACCCGGGTCCCTTAGATCAGTATAGAGTGTTTAAAATATTAGTTTAAAGCTTCGTCATTTTTCAACATAAGCACTCTTTATCGGCAGAAATTCCGACTAATGGAAGGTTCTGAAAATGCTCATAATAAATAAAATAAATAAATAAATACCCCCTCAAGCAGCTGCTTGCCACAGAGGTCTGACAGGAGCCTGTCAGTTTATATGCCACAGTAGGAGATCTGAGAGGATGGCAGGACCTCAGCAGAAAAACGACACACACATCCATGCCTAATCCGGGGCTCGAACCCAGGTCCCTTAATAATATTTCATTAATATCTATCTAACCAAAAAAATTCAATTATCTCTTAAAAAGAAAAAAGGAATGTTTACGGACAGATAGAAGGATAGACAACAAGGTAGAAATAAAAGCTCGTTTTTTTAAACGAGTAAAAAACGGATAAACCTAAACAAAATCGCAGTGAGCACAGAAATAGTATTCTTTTTTTTTAACTCTTCTGCATGATCCTATAATAAACTTGTATTCCCTGTTATGCCTAGCTTAGATAAGACAACTACCGAAGAATCTAATTCAGGCTGTTTTTGAAACATAAAACTTATTTAAACCCACATTAGAGAGGATCGCATTTCTACTTGAATTATGTGTGTCTAAATAAAATACCCCCTCAAGCAGCTGCTTGCCACAGAGGTCTGACAGGAGCCTGTCAGTTTATATGCCACAGTAGGAGATCTGAGAGAATGGCAGGAACTCAGCAGAAAAACGACACACACATCCATGCCTAATCCGGGGCTCGAACCCAGGTCCCTTAGATAAGTAGCCAAGCGTGCTAACCACTCGGCCACGGGACGGCTAAATCGTATTTTTATTCAAACCGAATTATGTATAATTGTAAACAATAAGATATATTTGAGGAATGTCCATGCACTCTATACTGAAATCATCATAAAAATATTCAAGGAACAAGAGAGAGAGCCACATTCAAACTGACTGGAAATTGTAGGAATCTTAAGGATGACAAATCTTAAGGATGACATATTTATGATAGTTATTTATCATTGCACTTTGAATTTCATTATAAATCTGAGTTCATAAATATTTTCCATTTTTATTATAGTTTGCGCTAGCAATGATGTAACGGAAACTTTTGTTTTGAGATAAAGTGAAGGACAAAAGAAAGTTATGTATTACACCGCCCATTAGATATATGGAATTAATGCACTAAATTTATCACTATTAAAACCTGCTTCAAATAGTCGTAGATCTATCAAGATTCAGAAATAAAAAGTATTTCTAAAATCTTTGCCTTCCTCTTCGTACTAAATCTTTCGCGAACCAACTTCTTGGGAACGCGTGGAGCTCGAGAACTACAGTTTGGCCACCCCTGGTATGTGTGATTTAGTACGAAAGTGGATAAGGTTGGGTTGTTTTACCTCTGAGCGGCACTTTTTTGCACACCATGGGGTAAATGGCCAGGTCACATGGACCCCGAAGGCTCAGAGAAGGTTGGGGGAGGGGACCCACTGGAACAGCTGTTGGGAGACAGATGGTAGCCTCCCGTCAAGGCCATCCAGCGTGTTCTTTAACGTGCACAGGGTATGGCTCTCCCGCACACGGGGCCACGGCTTAACGCCCCATCCGACGGACGGCGGCCTTTCCAAGCCCATCGGTGTCCCCTACTGACCGTGGGCAGGGCGGGGAATTTTGCGGAGATAAATCTCAACGCTGACCCAGCTGGGACTCGAACCTGGGAATTACAGATTATGAGCCTGGCGCGCTACCGACTGAGCCACCCCTGCCCACGAAAGTGGATAAAGAATACTTGTTGATGTTTTTTCACGTATGGCTTGCCTCCCTTGCAGAGGATATTTCTTCGAGAGTATATCAAAGTAAATCCAAACCAGGCCTGTGTTGAAGCCAATTGACGATGATCGCAAGATACTCCTTAAAAAAAAAAAGGGTTACTGAGTCGATCTTGCGACCATCGCCAATCAATTACATTGTAAAGGGCAACACCAAAAAAAAAAACACTCCTTAAAAAAGGTTACTGAGTCGGTTTTTTTTTTTTTGGTGTTGCCCTTTACAATGTGTTATTCTATAACGAAATTTTTTGATATTGTCAGAATCCAAAATGATCCACGTTCAAAATTTACGATGGCTGACTCTGGGAGTGCAAAAAATTTTGAATTGTTTTGGATGTTGCTCCCGGAAAAAGTTTATCTGTCGAAGGCCATGGAGCTGGGGAAGGGTCAAGGTCAGTTGATGAAAGGGTTGGGTTGTTTTACCTCTGAGCGGCACTTTTTTGCACACCATGGGCTAAATGGCCAGGTGACATGGACTCCGAATGCTCAGAGAAGGTTGGGGAGGGGACCCACTGGAACAGCTGTTGGGAGACAGATGGTAGCCTCCCGTTGAGACCATCCAGCGTGTTCTTTAACGTGCACAGGGTATGGCCCTCCCGCACACGGGGCCACGGCTTAACACCCCATACGACGGACGGCGGCCTTTCCAAGTTTATCGGTGTCCCCTACTGACCATGGGCAGGGCGGGAATTTTGCGGAGATAAATCTCAACGCTGACCCAGCTGGGACTCGAACTTGGGAACTACAGATTACGCGTCTGGCGCGCTACCGACTGAGCCACCCCCGCCCCAGTTGATGAAAGGGATGATTATGAATGGCCCATTTGCGATTCTCCTACTCCTAATCCCCTTTAAGCATCATCTGATGTTGTTTTGAAATTCTGTTGGTTTGGCCAAGTTTCCGCAAGAAAAATTGCTGATTACAAGAGTTACGAATAATGTGTCTAAAAGTTTCAAGAAAAGGGACAGATCAATGTAAAATGAGTCAGGTGACCAATGTTAAACAGGTCCGTATTAGAATTGGTTTGAAGTGGTGAAATATAGGAGCTGTTGCTCGGAATGATGAGTTCAGAAAACTAAATTTTAATTCCGTAATCTAGGATGGATATGGATATTGAAATATGGCTCTTTGAATACGGTTATAGTTATTTAACCTATATCTACTTGAGGATTATGTCCGCAAAATTCCCATCCCTGCCCACGGTCAGTAGGGGACACTGATGGGCTTGGAAAGGCCGCCGTCCGTCGGATAGGACGTTAAGCCGTGGCCCCGTGTGCGGGAGAGACATACCCTGTGCACGTTAAAGAACACGCTGGATGGCCTTGACGGGAGGCTATACCATCTGTCTCCCAACAGCCGTTCCAGTGGATCCCCTTCCTCCAAACTTCTCTGAGCCTTCGGGGTCCATGTGACCTGGCCATTTAGCCCATGGTGTGCAAAAAAGTGCCGCTCAGAGGTAAAACAACCCAATCCAACTTGAGGATTATGTAGAAATACTCGACAAAAAAAATGGAAGCATTTCCGTATTATGCCAATGAAAACTAACTGAGAGCTTTGTACAGTCGCTCAAAAAAATATCCGAACATATGGTTGATTACAGAATTCAGAAAAAATATCTGGCAAAGATTTTTTTAGAAATTAGTGATCTGGCAACCTTCGAGTCACGTGACACGAAGGTTGTGTGATCACTAATTTCGAGTCACGAAATCAGTTGCCAGATCACTAATTTCTAAAAAAATCGTTTCCAGATATTTTTTCTGAATTCTGTAATCAACCATAGTGTTCGTATATTTTTTTGAGCGACTGTAATATCTCAAATAAGCTTTTTATGGGAAAAAATGTAATTGTACATAAATTAAAGATTTGAATCATATCAAAAGTAAATTTCGATTTTCTACACTATTCCTTCAGTATTTGAAGAGTTGTGGAAGTATGAATATTTAATTACAGAAATGCCAGACATTTATTTCAGAAACGAATTGAAATTTTAATAATAAGCATTATTTCAAACCATTTAATAAAATAAATTTTTACCTTTGAAGTTTGTGTAAATAATGTTTCCAATAATCGTCAATATTTTATATTTATTAGAATTGTCTTTGCTGCTATTGAATATTACAGCTTCCATAACTCTTGAAATATATAAAACAAATTGTTATAAACTAGGATTTAAATAAACGTGAATGATATCTTTCTAAAATTTTCGCTCAAATTATGCCATAAAACGATTATTTAAGTAGTTACGGGTTGGGTTGTTTTACCTCTGAGCGGCATTTTTTTACCACCATGGGCTAAATGGCCAGGTCACATGGACCCCGAAGGCTCAGAGAAGGTTGGGGCAGGGGACCCACTGGAACGGCTGTTGGGAGACAGATGGTAGCCTCCCGTCAAGGCCATCCAGCGTGTTCTTTACCGTGCACAGGGTATGGCTCTCCCGCACACGGGGCCACGGCTTAACGTCCCATCCGACGGACGGCGGCCTTTCCAAGCCCATCGGTGTCCCCTACTGACCGTGGACAGGGCGGGGAATTTTGCGGAGATAAATCTCAACGCTGACCCAGCTGGGACTCGAACCTGGAAACTACAGATTACGAGCCTGGCGCGCTACCGACTGAGCCACCCCCGCCCCAAGTAGTTACGGAATTTGAAATTTGATTCTCCAGTTACATAACAAAGTAAACGTTTCCATATTTCTGTCCAGTGACTGTAGATGTATTCAAAGCTTTTCCTGATATAAAAATAAATAAATAAATACCTCCTCAAGCAGCTGCTTGCCACAGAGGTCTGAGAGGAGCCTGTCAGTTTAATACGCCGTAGTAGAAGGATCTGTGAGGATGGCGGATCCTCGGCTGTTTTTTTGCCAACTGCACGCGGTGTTCCCAGTTGGTCGCAGTTCATTTGTGTCTTATGAAAACTGTATGGGAAAATATTTCCAATCTCAAAAACGTAAACTCAACATAAGTTCGACACCTATTCATTAATTTACTTTAAAACTAACTAAAACTTGCTTTCTGATATTTTTCTTTAATAAACATTTAGGAAGCCTATTTGTTATAACCATTTAGAAAATTTAACATCACGAATTTAGAATGTTCTTCAACGTTCCTCAGTCTTGTGATCAGATCACCTTTTCTAAACTGTGACAATTTCTGTGGACGACACCCATCACCACTACCACCGAGCTCACTTCTGTTGTGCAAACTAATTATCGCAGCTATGCAACTATCCAATAAAGAGAAAATTAGAAGTGGGAATTGGCTCAGTTGGTAGCAGGCCGTAATCTGCAGTTCCCAGGTTCGAGCCCACTTCTGCCTCTGCTTAACCCCCACTAAACACTTCGGTAAGAAAGAGAACACCGAAGGGTTTGGAAAGACCATCCGTCAGATGAGACATTAAGCCATGGCTCTGGGTGTGGAAGAGCCATACCCTGAAGAGCCATACCCTGAAGAGCCATACCCTGAAGAGCCATACCATCTGTCTCCTAACAGCTGTCCAGTGGGTCCACTCCCCTAACCTTCTCTGAGCCCTTAGGATCTTTGTGATTGGCAATTTATCCCATTGTGTTGTAAGGAAAGGATCACTCTGAAGTAACCCAACCGAGAGAAAATTATAAATAACGAAAATTAGTTGTTGTTTGGGTTGTTTCACCTCTGAGCGGCACTTTTTTGCACACCATGGGCTAAATGGCCAGGTCACATGGACCCCGAAGGCTCAGAGAAGGTTGGGGCAGGGGACCCACTGGAACAGCTGTTGGGAAACAGATGGTAGCCTCCCGTCAAGGCCATCCAGCGTGTTCTTTAACTGCACAGGGTATGGCTCTCCCACACACGGGGCCACGGCTTAACGTCCCATCCGACGGGCGGCGGCCTATTCCAAGCCCATCGGTGTCCCCTACTGACCGTGGGCAGGGCGGGGAATTTTGCGGAGATAAATCTTAACGCTGACCCAGCTGGGATTCGAACCTGGGAACTACAGATTACGAGCCTGGCGCGCTACCGACTGAGCCACCCCCGCCCCACGAAAATTAGTATGTGGCTTATTATTATCATCGTTGCAAAATAGTAACTTTCATAATAAAAACCATACTGATACAAATATTATAAGGTTAAACTTTTATGATCCACATCGACCAGTGGGGCAGGAATTAGCTCACCCGATAGCGCACCAGGCTTGTAATCTGATGCTTCTAGGTTCGAATCACTATTGGGTTTGATTTGAGAAAGGTTCCCTCGGGGAAAAATGGACTCTTATAGGAGAATTATGTAAAGCCTAATGCAAGCCATATGGTCTTGGTGGGAGGGTTTATCTGCGTCCTTACAACTATCTGATATATCCCTTTCTCTTATCCGACTCGGAGCTTTTGAAATCCTTGTGACCTAGTCATTTAACCAAAAGTATATGAAAAAAAGTACCACTCAGAGGTAAAATAACCTAATCCTATTTCCTAGGGTTGTAGAAAAATATTTGGAATTTTAGAGATGCTTTAATATGCGATGACTGTTTTTTCCAATAGTAATTTGTTCTGAAATTAGTTACGGGAAAACTATTGAGAAAAATCATATAAGAACATTTAACGATATATTAGCAACAAAAGCAATCGAAATATTACCTTTCTTTGTGGATGCTTCTTCTTGGAGGAAGATCTTTCAATGTTTCCTACCTTTATATCCGTTAAGCGAGATCTGGCCTTATTAGACCGATACCTTATCATTAGGGTACAAGGGGCTTCGGTGACACCAGTTGCAACGCTGAGCAGGAATTCCCACGGGGGCTGAAGTTCTAGATCTACACTCTCGGAACCAAATATCGACGATCTGGAGCTATATCGGAAGGAATAAGATGAATTGAAGGAAGAAAAGGAGATAAGGTGAGAAATCTTCCTCATGTCGGGTTTGAGAAGAGATGTGTCCTTTTGGTATCTCGATTCGTGTGGCTCTTTGAAGATTGGCGATGTAAAGGGAGACTGACCTTGGAGCAGGGGAAGATTCAT
Source organism: Ryuthela nishihirai (assembly GCA_038380435.1). NCBI lineage: Eukaryota > Metazoa > Arthropoda > Arachnida > Araneae > Heptathelidae > Ryuthela > Ryuthela nishihirai. The sequence continues at coordinate 21,423,100 of JAWZYU010000010.1, forward strand.
AAAAATGTCTTTGTGGGGGTCGGGCGATATACTAGGTAGCATTCCTTTTTGAATTAAGAGGTCCGCTGGCGAAAGAAAATGGATTTGGAACTTTATACATCTTTTGGCAGAAAAATCAGTCTATTCTTTTTCTTTTGGATAAAAAATCAGTGTAATGAAATAAGATGACACCTCTCCGTCGGTGGATAGGCTTTTTTTATATTGTGGATAGGTCAGGGATCACCATATAATTCGAAAGTGTACAAATAGAGACCAACAACTTATGGAAAAACTGGAGATTTGTTCAAAATTTCATTCGATTCGACGTATGGCTAGTATTCTATTCGCTGAATGGTGATTTTCTATTACATAACACAACATACACAGTCGTATCAGAGATTTATTTCCGCAAAATTCCCCGCCCTGCCCACGGTCAGTAGGGAACACCGATGGGCTTGGAAAGGCCGCCGTCCGTCGGATGGGACGTTAAGCCGTGCGCCGTGTGTGGGAGAGCCATACCCTGTGCACGTTAAAGAACACGCTGGATGGCCTTGACAGATGGTAGCCTCCTAACAGCTGTTCCAGTGGGTACCCTCCCCCAACCTCCTCTGAGCCTTCGGGGTCCATGTGACCTGGCCATTTAGCCCATGGTGTGCAAAAAAGTAACGCTCAGAGGTAAAACAACCCAGCCAACCGTCGACTGGTAAAGGGCAATCGACGCGCAACAGTGCAGCAATTGACCACTCAAATGAACGCTGGGGCACTCAGGTACGTGTCCCCGATAACAGTAGAGGGAACCCTGTCTGTTACGTATGGGTCCTCGGAGTCGACGCTGCTTAAAGGTTATTCCCATTATTAGGTAGGTGGTCAAATTATTTTGATACGATTGTGTAGACATTTACCAGAAGATTAGAGATAGAGGTCGATTGGTATCGAATGGAAGATATGGACAATCACAAGTAGACGTCGCAACTTACCTAATATGAGATCCCTTCCGTAGTCAGTAGGCTTTGGCAACAGCCGTTGTCATAATCTGTTGACTAAAGAAGGGGAGTTCGGAGACGAACAATGTTTCCAGAAGAGCATCCGGAATCACCCAAGGGTAAGAACTGCAAACAGGACAGGTATCTTCAACTTACAGTCCGAAGACAGAACGTTCAACTGCATTCTCACTGCCATGGGGTTACTGTAACCTAGTTTCAATCTCTACCACTAGCAGGAGGCTTCACGAATGTGTTCTTTATGCTTGCCTATCAGTAAGTTGTGTGCACCCCACACCACGCCAGGAATACACAGGACTAGATGACATCGTGATTTGACAGAGGATCAATGACGCTAGGTGCTCTTTACTGATGTTAAAATTTGCCCAGCAGATCTAATCAAGGTGGAGAATTGATCTGGAGAGAACAAGGAGCAGAGAACTGATGTGGAGAGAACAAGGTGCAGAGAACTGATCTGAAGAGAACAAGGGGCAGAGAACTGATGTGTAGAGAACAAGAGACAGAGAATTGATGTGTAGAGAACAAGGGGCAGAGAACTGATGTGTAGAGAACAAGGGGCAGAGAACTGATCTGGAGAGAACAAGGGGCAGAGAACTGATGTGTAGAGAACAAGGGGTAGAACTGATGTGTAGAGAACAAGGGGCAGAGAACTGATATGTAGAGAACAAGAGACAGAGAACTGATATGTAGAGAACAAGAGACAGAGAACTGATGTGTAGAGAACAAGGGGCAGAGAACTGATCTGGAGAGAACAAGGGGCAGAGAACTGATCTGGAGAGAACAAGGAACAGAGAACTGATGTGTAGAGAACAAGGGGCAGAGAACTGATCTGGGAGAACAAGGAACAGAGAATTGATGTGTAGAGAACAAGGGGCAGACAACTGATCTGGAGAGAACAAGGAACAGAGAACTGATGTGTAGAGAACAAGGGGCAGAGAACTGATCTGTAGAGAACAAGGGGCAGAGAACTGATGTGTAGAGAACAAGGGGCAGAGAACTGATCTGGAGAGAACAAGGGGAAGAGAACTGATCTGTAGAGAACAGGGGGTAGAGAACTGATTTGGAGAGAACAAGGAGCAGAGAACTGATGTGGAGAGAACAGGGGCAGAGAACTGATCTGGATAGAACAAGGAAAAGAGAACTGATCTGTATAGAACAAGGGACAGAGAACTGATGTGTAGAGAGCAAGGGGCAGAGAACTGATCTGGAGAGAACAAGGGGAAGAGAACTGATCTGTAGAGAACAGGGGGCAGAGAACTGATTTGGAGAGAACAAGGAGCAGAGAACTGATCTGGAGATAACAAGGAACAGAGAACTGATGTGTAGAGAACAAGGGGCAGAGAACTGATGTGGAGAGAACAAGAGACAGAGAACTGATATGTAGAGAACAAGGGGCAAAGAACTGATCTGGAGAGAACAAGGGGCAGAGAACTGATGTGTAGAGAACAAGGGGCCCAAGGAGGAATGGTAGCTGTGGACTACTTACCTGAAAAAATAATTATTAATGGCCAAGAGTACATTAACATTGTTTTGCCGAAAATGGTTAAAAATATGAAGAAGCAGTGTCCTACAACAGCATGTCAAGGGTTCTTCTTCATGACAATGCAGTGCTCACAAATCTCAGCACATTACAGCCAATCTGGAGCAGGAAAAAATCAAACAGCTATCCCATCCTGCATATTAACCCGATCATACACCACGCGATTTTTGATTATTTTTAAAAATTAAAAAGAAACTAGTTGGGTTGGGTTGTTTTACCTCTGAGCGGCACTTTTTTGCACACCATGGGCGAAATGACCAGGTCACAAGGACCCCGAAGGCTCAGAGAAGGTTGGGGAGGGGACCCACTGGAACAGCTGTTGAGAGACAGATGGTAGCCTCACGTCAAGGCCATCCAGCGTGTTCTTTAACGTGCGCAGGGTATAGCTCAGCGGGATAGCCAGCTGGCTCTCCCGCACACGGGCCAACGGCTTAACGTCCCATTCGACGAACGGCGGCCTTTCCAAGCCCATTGACAGACGGTAGCTCCTGTCAATGCTATCCAGCGTGTTCTTTAACGTGCACAAGGTATGGCTTTCCCGCACACGGGGCCACGGCTTAACATCCCATCCGACGAAAACGGCGGTCTTTCCAAACTAGTTGGGAAGCCCTTTTTTCAAGGGTGAAAGACCTTGTAAAATGCTTTCATTCAGAGCTGCGGAGTATTCCCCAACAGAAATACCACCAAGCTTTCCAGAATTGGCATAGACGTCTGAAACCTTGCATTTATTTGGAATAAAAGTCTTGACAATGGTCTTTTTTCTGCAGAAGAAAGTCGATTGTCAAGAATCATTTGAACGCCCCTCGTATTTAGGTTTTATATATATAAATTTATATTATAAAATTCTTATAACTTTTTTTATTAATTTTTCTGTTAGTAAAAAAATTTCTTATAAAAATCGATTTTAAATCTGATCACTTTAATATTTATAAATATTATCCCATCTAAATAATTTCACTAGCGATTATATTTGAGGTAATCATGAATAAATGTTCTTTTGTTTTTTGACTAGGAGTTTGGGCGAATGGCTAGATTGATTTATCCCTGAGTGACAGGTTTTTTTTGCACACAATGGGCTAATGGTTAGCTCACGAGGACACTACGGGACCAGGATTGGGCAAAAGAAGGCAGTCCCTGGAGAGCTTCTAAGAGACAGATGAAAGCCTCCAGCAGGATTGGGCAAGAGAAGGTGGTCCCTGGAGAGCTTCTAAGAGACAGATGAAAGCCTCCATCAGGATTGGGCAAGAGAAGGCGGTCCCTGGAGAGCTTCTAAGAAACAGATGAAAGCCTCCAGCAGGATTGGGCAAGAGAAGGCGGTCCCTGGAGAGCTTCTAAGAGACAGATGAAAGCCTCCAGCAGGATTGGGCAAGAGAAGGCGGTCCCTGGAGAGCTTCTAAGAAACAGATGAAAGCCTCCAGCAGGATTGGGCAAGAGAAGGCGGTCCCTGGAGAACTTCTAAGAGACAGATGAAAGCCTCCAGCAGGATTGGGCAAGAGAAGGCGGTTCCTGGAGAGCTTCTAAGAGACAGATGAAAGCCTCCAGCAGGATTGGGCAAGAGAAGGCGGTCCCTGGAGAGCTTCTAAGAGACAGATGAAAGCCTCCAGAAGGATTGGGCAAGAGAAGGCGGTCCCTGGAAAGCTTCTAAGAGACAGATGAAAGCCTCCAGCAGGATTGGGCAAGAGAAGGCGGTCCCTGGAGAGCTTCTAAGAGACAGATGAAAGCCTCCAGCAGGATTGGGCAAGAGAAGGCGGTCCCTGGAGAGCTTCTAAGAGACAGATGAAAGCCTCCAGAAGGATTGGGCAAGAGAAGGCGGTCCCTGGAGAGCTTCTAAGAGACAGATGAAAGCCTCCAGCAGGACTGGGCAAGAGAAGGTGGTCCCTGGAGAGCTTCTAAGAGACAGATGAAAGCCTCCATCAGGATTGGGCAAGAGAAGGCGGTCCCTGGAGAGCTTCTAAGAAACAGATGAAAGCCTCCAGCAGGATTGGGCAAGAGAAGGCGGTCCCTGGAGAGCTTCTAAGAGACAGATGAAAGCCTCCAGCAGGATTGGGCAAGAGAAGGCGGTCCCTGGAGAGCTTCTAAGAAACAGATGAAAGCCTCCAGAAGGATTGGGCAAGAGAAGGCGGTCCCTGGAGAACTTCTAAGAGACAGATGAAAGCCTCCAGCAGGATTGGGCAAGAGAAGGCGGTTCCTGGAGAGCTTCTAAGAGACAGATGAAAGCCTCCAGCAGGATTGGGCAAGAGAAGGCGGTCCCTGGAGAGCTTCTAAGAGACAGATGAAAGCCTCCAGCAGGATTGGGCAAGAGAAGGCGGTCCCTGGAGAGCTTCTAAGAGACAGATGAAAGCCTCCAGCAGGATTGGGCAAGAGAAGGCGGTCCCTAGAAAGCTTCTAAGAGACAGATGAAAGCCTCCAGCAGGATTGGGCAAGAGAAGGCGGTCCCTGGAGAGCTTCTAAGAGACAGATGAAAGCCTCCAGAAGGATTGGGCAAGAGAAGGCGGTCCCTGGAAAGCTTCTAAGAGACAGATGAAAGCCTCCAGCAGGATTGGGCAAGAGAAGGCGGTCCCTGGAGAGCTTCTAAGAGACAGATGAAAGCCTCCAGGAGGATTGGGCAAGAGAAGGCGGTCCCTGGAGAGCTTCTAAGAGACAGATGAAAGCCTCCCGTAAAGCCATCAAGCAATTTCTCTAACGTGTGCACATAGCTGTCCATCACATTGTTTCCTGTTTAACTTTCCATCCGATGGACAGCGGGCTTTAAAAATCTATCAATACCCTTTCTTACTGAGGGGCAGAGCTGGGTTTATTGGAAAAAGTTTCAGGCAGAATTGGGATTTGGGTTGTTTTACCTCTGAGCGGCACTTTTTTTGCACACCATGGGCTAAATGGCCATGTCACATGGACCCCGAAGGCTCAGAGAAGGTTGGGGGAGGGGACCACTGGAACAGCTGTTGGGAGACAGATGGTAGCCTCCCGTCAAGGTCATCCAGTGTGTTCTTTAACGTGCGCAGGGTATAGCTGAGCGGGATAGTCAGCTGGCTCTCCCGCACACGGGCCAACGGCTTAACGTCCCATTCGACGAACGGCGGCTTTTCCAAGCCCATTGGTGTCCCCTACTGACCATGGGCAGGGCGGGCAGTTTTGTGGAGATAAGTCTCAACACTGACCCGGCTGGGACTCGAACCTAGGAACTGCAGATTACGAACCTGGCGCGCTACCGACTGAGCCACCCCCAGCCCCGCAGATTTGGGAACTCGAACTGGAAGCAACAAATTACGAACCTGCTGCGTTATGGAGTGAACGAACGCTCTTTACCCACAACGTTTTATTTCTTATAATAATATATTTTTTTAAAATTTCAGTTGAAAGAACTGTTCTTTTTGCTTCCCTAACCTGGAACCATTATTGTCATTACGCCATAGAATTTTCTTTCGTAAAATAGGTTGAATGCAAAAAAAACCTCTGCTTCAATGTCACCTATCGGGAGACTGGTGGAAATCGTAGCAGAAGTCTTTGAAGATTTGCACGTGGAGAGATAGAAGATAACGACGGTCAAGTAATGGCGCTTGCCATCTGGACTCGAAAAGAAAAAAGAATGTCACTTTCAATGATACCGAAAGGAAAGCACGAAGTTTATTATTTCCTGAGTGGCATTGTTATTCTCAGCAAATGGGTTGGGTTGTTTTACCTCTGAGCGGCACTTTTTTGCACACCATGGGCTAAATGGCCAGGTCACATGGACCCCGAAGACTCAGAGAAGGTTGGGAGAGGGGACCCACTGGTACAGCTGTTGGGAGACAGATGGTAGCCTCCGTCAAGGCCATCCAGCGTGTTCTTTAACGTGCACAGGGTATGGCTCTCCCACACACGGGGCCTTTTTCCAAGCCCATCGGTGTCCCCTACTGACCGTAGGCAGGGCGGGGAATTTTGCGGAGATAAATCTCAACGCTGACCCAGCTGGGACTCGAACCTGGGAACTACAGATTACGAGCCTGGCGCGCTAACGACTGAGCCACCCCCGCCCCTCTCTCAGCAAAAGGATTAAGTCTCTGGTCAAAGGGAAAATCAGTTCTCAGGGGGATTATAAAGCAAACGTTTCTCGGGTATGCCATTTTGATTCGATTTTGCAAATAAGAAAGATTTGCTCTATTGTTTTATGTTTGTTTTCTGTACATCAAGGGTCAGAGTAATAGCTCGGTGAATAGAACCCAGATTTCTAATGTGATATTCCCAAGTTTTAGTTGGAGCTCAGTCGCTAGCGCGCCAGGCTTGTAATCTGTAGTTCCCAGGTTCGAGTCCTACCTTGGCCATCGTTGAGATTTATCTCTGCAAAGCTCACTACCCTATCATCATTGGTCTCCCTGCCCTGACTGATGACTTTCCTTGCACACCATGGGCTAAATGGCCAGGTCACAAGGACCCTGAATGTTCAGAGAAGGTTGGGGGAGGGGACCCATTGGAACAGCTATTGGGAGACAGAGGTAACCTCCCCGTCAAGGCCATCTAGTGTGTTCTTTAACGTGCATAGGGTATGGCTCTCCCGCACACGGGCCAACGGCTTAACGTCCCATTCGACGAACGGCGGCCTTTCCAAGCCCATTGGTGTCCCATACTGACCATGGGCAGGGCGGGCAGTTTTGTGGAGATAAGTCTCAACGCTGACCCAGCTGGGACTCGAACTTGGGGACTGCAGATTACGAACCTGGCGCGCTACCGACTGAACCACCCTCGCCCATATGGGGCGTAAAGCCATTGCACCGTGTGCGGGAGATCCGTATCCTCTGCATGTTAAAGAACATGCTGGATGGTCTTGATGGGAGACTACTATCTGTCTCCCAACAGCTGTTCCATTGGGTCCCCTCCCTCCAACTTTCTTTGAGCTTTGGGGTCCTTGTGACCTGACCATTTAGCTCATTGTGTGCAAAAAAAATGCCGCTCAGAGGTAAAACAAGTCAAGTTTTTATCTTGGAATAAAGTCGGTATTGTTTCATGCTCATAATCAGATGTTTTTCGATTCTAATCAGAGCTGTTCCTAACGGAGACTTTCGCAAACTCCCGTTTTTCTCTCGGTTAGAGCAGGAATCGCAAAGAGGGAGTTGCACTTGTTGGGATCTTCAATGGTCTGCACTTTTACCTCATATCAACCTGTGTGCGAGTTCTGAAACTCTTTTGGGGCGGGGGTGGCTTAGTCGGTAGCGCGCCAGGCTCGTAATCTGTAGTTCTCAGGTTCGAGTCCCAGCTGGGTCAGCGTTGATATTTATCTCCGCAAAACTACCCGCCCTGCCCACGGTCAGTAGGGGACACCGATGGGCTTGGAAAGGCCGCCGTCCGTCGGATGGGACGTTAAGCCGTGGCCCCGTGTGCGAGAGAGTCATACCCTGTGCACGTTAAAGAACACGCTGGATGGCCTTGACGGGAGGCTACCATCTGTCTCCCAACAGCTGTTCCAGTGGGTCCCCTCCCCCAAACTTCTCTGAGCCTTCGGGGTCCATGTGACCTGCCATTTAGCCCATGGTGTGCAAAAAAGTGCCGCTCAGAGGTAAAACAACCCAATCCAAATCTGAAACTCTTTTAACTCTCCATCTTTGCTATAAAATGCTTCCGATTTTCCTGACATCCGAAAACACTTTTGGATCATCGAATGGCATATTGCAAAGCTCATTGCATCAGTTTTCAAGGTTTAGGAAGAGGGAAAATATTCTTTAGGGGGTCAAAAGGATCCGAAATTTTGTGCAGATGATAATACAATACGTATAGAGCGAATTTTCCTGTGAAACGCCTTCGATTTTCGTCGTTACGATAGAAATACAATTTGAAATATTATCCTTTATTGTAAATAATATGTTTTGTAGTCTTTTGCTATTGATATGTAATCAGTCCTGAATTGCTGAAAAGTACTTAAGGAGTTGAAAGTAATGCGATGACTTTTGGAGTGCAAATGATGATACGATTTATATGTCATATTTTTCTGTAAAACATTTTCAGTTGGGTTGGATTGTTTTACCTCTGAGCGGCACTTTTTTGCACACCATGGGCTAAATGGCCAGGTCACATGGACCCCGAAGGCTCAGAGAAGGTTGGGGGAGGGGACCCACTAGAACAGCTGTTGGGAGACAGATGGTAGCCTCCCGTCAAGGCCATCCAGCGTGTTCTTTAACGTGCACAGGGTATGGCTCTCCCACACACGGGGCCATTTTCCAAGCCCATCGGTGTCCCCTACTGACCGTAGGCAGGGCGGGGAATTTTGCGGAGATAAATCTCAACGCTTACCCAGCTGGGACTCGAACCTGGGAACTACAGATTACGAGTCTGGCGCGCTACCGACTGAGCCACCCCCGCCCCAACATTTTCAGTTGTTATGAAAGAAAGGTGTATCGATCATCGGATTCCTTTAATGCGAGAATGGCTTTCAGCAACTAAGAATTTTAGAAAATTTCTTCACCTTGATATGATTTCTTCAGGAGGTTACCTTGATATGATTTCTGCAGCATAAATGTTAATATGGTGATTATGAGAATCAGGTTGCTGAGAAATTCTACCGTCATAGTATAAAACACGTACGAATCATTAATTGTTCCTTTATAAAGAATGGTTTTTTGAAACGAATATTATATTTTTTTCTCAGGAAGTGTTGTGATGTTTTTTGCAATGCAATCGATGATGCGATATGTATAGTCGACACCGATGAGTTCGTTTCAAACCATTCTTGGTTTCTTACCAATTAAAAAAACTTTTATTTCCAGACTGTGTTTAAAAATTCACAAATCATATATGAATGGAAATAATCTGCTTTTGGAATACTATATAGCGTACAGTCGCTCAAAAAGGTATCCGAACACTAAGGTTGACTACAGAATTCAGAAAAAATATCAGATATTTTTTTTTAATTCTGTAATCAACCATAGTGTTCGGATACTTTTTTGAGCGACTGTACACAGGGCCGTTTTAAGACCTTTGTAGGCCCTAGGCACTCTTACTTTTAGAAGCCGCGCCCATAACATTTTAGTTATTTTTTTGTTTTAATCCTATTAAAACATTAAGAGAAAAATCGTCTCCAATAATTTTAGATGTAAAAAATGCATTTTATATTTTTAAATATGTAAAGTAGTTTGTATTATTGCAATTTGCTTTTAATATTTATATTTGATCACTTTTTTTGCAAAATTGCATTTGAATTTCATTTTTAATTTCCTTAAAATAAATTGTATAACTTGCTACTGTTTTCTCACTTTTAAGTAATTGTCATAATTGTACATATTAGATATCTAATTAAAAATTTATTAATTTCGATTTTGTAGTTTTATTTTCGTAATTTAGATTTTTTCTTGTGAAATATCTTCTTAGATCCTAGGCACTGTGCTTATTGTGCCTAATGGATAAAACGGCACTGAGTGTACATGAGTGCTCTTTAAACGCTCGGATTTCAAGAGCTCATCCTGAGTGCTAAACGAGGTAGTTGAGGAGGTACAGCCATCTGGTGGTCAGATGAGTATTAATTCTGATCCTCCTGTAAGTACAGGGAATGAATTCTGAACTCAAATAATTCCGTTCCAGGAGATTCTACAAATAAAATGGATGGTAATCCACCAGGGGCGTAGCGAAGGACTATGGTTGGGGAGGGGGGAGAGAAATCAAAGATTTGCCAACTCGAAATTCAAATTTTGCCAACTGAGCAAACTTGCTTACCTCTTTTCACAACTCTCCTGCATTTTGCCAACTAGCCATAATTTCACAGAAATAATTCCAATATTTACTTCTCGTCTGTATTGTAGCAAGTCAGTGTGAATTTTCCCTTCATTTTGGTCAACTCTCCTTAATTTTACGAAACTAATCCCAATCTTTACATCTCTCCTAAATTTGCCAAATAACTTCAAACTTTTCAAACTCCCCGAGATTTTGCCAAGTTTACTCGATTTCAGTCAACTATCCTGAATTTTACAAACCCAATCCCAATTATCACTACTCGCCCGTATTTTCCAAGTGGATTCGAATTTTGCCAACTGCCCTACATTCTGTTAAGTTTCCTCAATTTATCCAACACTCCTTTAATTTCACAAAACAAATCTCAATTTTCACAACTCCCCTATATTTTACCATTACGAATACGATATATTTTACCATTACCATACGAATTTTGCAAACTACTCTAGATTTTGCCAACTCGCCGTAATTTTGCAAAAAAAAATTTAAATTTTTACGTCTTCCCTGAATTTGCCAAGTCACTTCGAATTTTATCAACTCTCCTTAATTGCACAAGAAAGGCACAATTTTCACAACTCCCCTATATTTTGCCAAGTGACTTCGAATTTTGCCAACTCCCCTAGATTTTGCCAAGAGTACTTGGTTTTTCCAACTCTCTTAATTTCACAAAACCAATCCCAATTTGTACAACTCACCTGTACTTTACCAAGTGGTTTCCAGTTTTGCTAACTTCCCTAGATTTTGTCAACTCTCTTAATTTCACAAAAACAATCCCAATTTTCACAAATCGCCCGTATTTTACCAAGTGGATTCGAATTTTGCCAACTGCCCTAGATTTTGCCAAGTTTCCTCGATTTTGCCATCTCGCCACAATTTTACAGAAAAAAAAAATCCAAATTTTACATCACACCTGATTTTTGCAAAGCCACTCTGAATTTTGCCAACTCCCCAAAGATTTGCCAACTCGCCATAATTCTACAGAAAAAAATCCTAATTTTTACCTCTCACCTGAATTTTGCCAAGTCACTCCGAATTTTGCCAACTCCCCAAGATTTTGCCAAGTTGTCCCGATTTTGCAAACTCCCCAAGATTTTGCCAACTCCCCAAAATTTTGCCAAGTTGTCCCGATTTTGCAAACTCCCCAAGATTTTGCCAACTCACTTATATTTTACTAAGTGGCTTCGAATTTCGCCAACTGCTCTAAATTTTGCCGTCTCTCCATTTTCCAAATTGCCTTAGATTTGCCAAGTTGCCTCGAGTTTTGCACTTAATTTTCCAAAAAAAAATGCAAATTTTCAGAACTCATCTAGATTTTACGAAGTCGTTTCGAATTTTGCCAACTCCGAGTTACTTTGGGGGGTGGAGCCTCCCCCCCATCCCCCCCATTACTACGCCCCTGTACTCCACTCAAAGAGCATAAAATGATGTTATCAAATCCGCAGATTTTGGTTTCATTGCTCATTCTTTGAATTCGTCTGTTACGAGTATCGATTGCTTTCTGGAATCGAATATCACTAGTAAAGCTTTCTTTGGTAAACTTTTTAAAACTTTCAAAAGGCAAATTGTAAACCAATTGAAGGTTGGGTTGTTTTACCTCTGAGCTGCACCTTTTTGCACACCATGGGCTAAATGGCCAGGTCACATGGACCCCGAAGGCTCAGAGAAGGTTGGGGGAGGGGACCCACTGGAATAGCTGTTGGGAGACAGATGGTAGCCTCCCGTCAAGGCCATCCAGCGTGTTCTTTAACGGGCACAAGGTATGGCTCTCTCGCACACGGGGCCACGGTTTAACGTCCCATCCGACGGACGGCGGCCTTTCCAAGCCCATTGGTGTCCCCTACTGACAGTGGTCAGGGCGGGGAATTTTGCGGAGATAAATCTCAACGCTGACCCAGCTGGGACTCGAACCTGGGAACTACAGATTACGAGCCTCGCGCGCTACCGACTGAGCCACCCCCGCTCCACCAATTGAAGGAATTTCACTTAGAACAAAGGGTGTTGATAAAAAAACTGAAGGAATTTCACACAGAACAAGAAGTTGAAAAAAATTAGTTGATTTTTATCATGACAAAATTATTGGCATTAGCAAGATACTGAAGGACCAGTAGGATATTATTTTAAATTTTCAGCAGGATATTAATTTAAAAAAAAAAAAAATCATCATTGTATTGTAGAAGAGTTGAGTTGTTTTACCTCTGAGTGACACCTTTTTGGCACAAATTGACTAAATGCCAGGTAGCAAGGACCCCGAGAATGTTGTGCACGTTAAAGAGCACGATGGATGGCTTGGCGAGAGGCTACCATCTGTCTCCTAACAGCTGTCCAGTCGGTCCCCTTCCTTCAACTTTATCGGGGTTCTTGTGACCTGGCCATTTAGCCTATTTTGTGCAAAAGACAGCTGCTTAGAGACAGATGATAACCTCCCGTCAAGGCCATCCAGCGTGTTCGTCAACCTGTAAGGGTATGGCTTTCCCGCACAACGAGCCACGGCTTAACGTCCCATCCGACAGAAGGCGGCTTTCCAAGCTCATCGGTGCCCTACACTGGCCTAGCTGGGAACCATCGATTACGAGCTTGGAGCGCTACCGACTGAGCCACCCTCGTCCCATGGGATAGAAGAACTGAAATGAACCCAATGATATAGAACAGTATTGGAATTGGATTGAAATTAGAGGGTTGGGTTGTTTTACTTCTGAGCGACACTTTTTTTGCACAGAATTTATTAAATGGCCAGGTCACAAGGGCCCCGAGGGCTTAGAGAAGGTTGGGAGAAGGGAAGCCATTGGACGATTGCTAAAGACATAGATGGTAGCACTCCCGTTAAAGCCATCCAGAGTGTTTTTTTTATCGTACACAAGGTATGGCTCTCCCGCACACGGCCAACTTAACGACTCATCTGACGGACGGCGGTCTTTCTAAGCCCATTGGTGTTCTCTACTCAGGGCAGGACTTTCTCATATGCTACAGTTTGGGGTCCCACGATATAAGGGGTCTCGGAAAAATGCATTTCAATATTTATTATATCAGGCAAAAAGTTTAAATATTTAACTTAATCTACAAAGCAAACGCTGTTCATCTTAGCTTTAAACAGTCATCATTGTGTACCAATGCCAGAATAATATTTTGAACCACACCAGTTTCATGCTTACTTTTTAATCTTCCTTTCAATCAGACAAATATATATATTTCGACTTTTTTAGGGCCTCTTACCTTCTCATAGTTCAAGGCCTCTTAAATTTGCCATAGCTCAGGACCTCTGGACTTTATACGATTCCTTAGGGAGTCTTAAATTTGTCGAAGTCCGGCCGTGCTCCTGCTGAACGGGAAGTTTTGGGAGATAAATCTCAACACTAGCCCAGCTGGGACTTGAACCTGAGCACTGCAGATTACGAGTCTGACGCGCTACCGACTGAGCCACCACCACCGCAAAATTAAAGGTATCCTGGAGAGAAAAATGTGGATTTTCCTTTCCAATAATAGGTTGGGTTGTTGGGTTGTTTTACCTCTGAGCGGCCCTTTTTTGCTCACCTTGGGCTAAATGGCCAGGTCACATGAACCCCGACGGCTTAGAGAAGATTGGGGGAGGGGACCCACTGGAACAGCTGTTGGGAGACAGATGGTAGCCTCCCGTCAAGGCCATCCAGTGTGTTCTTTAACGTGCACAGGGTATGGCTCTCCCGCACACGAGGCCAGGCCTTACCTTCCCGTCCGACGGACGGCGGCCTTTCCAAGCCCATCGGTGTCCCCTTACTGACCGTGGGCAGGGCGGGGAATTTTTCGGAGATAAATCTCAACGCTGACCCAGCTGGGACTCGAACTGGGAACTATAGATTACGAGCCTGGCGCGCTACCGACTGAGTCACCGTGCCCTTTCAATAATAGGAAAGCCTGTGGACGAGTGAGTGAATGACTCTATATCTAGATTAAAGAAGAGAACAAATACGTCATCCAATACTATTGTTTTTCGTTTGTAAACATTAACATAATGAATTATTTCGAAGAAGGAAAATAAAAACATTTTTAACTCTTTACATGGGAATAACAAATATTGAAAATGTTTCTTATATTAATGAATTCATGTTAGTTCTTAACAGAATTTGTTTAATGAAGCTGTGAATTCAGAAGAAATAATAATTGTAAAAATTTGTTGTTTAAAGGAAGAAAGTCTTTTTAAGGAAATATGAAAATGATCAAATTGTGCTTATTGAGTATAATTATGAAAAGAAATGTACTAGATCACACTGCTACCTTTCTAGATATAACAATGCAAATCTTTCTTGAAAATAACGATAGTTATGCATCTAGTCAAATTCATGGACTAGTGTTACTAGGAGAGGAGCAAGTTTTTTGAGCCCCAAAAATTTTCAATGGCAGTAATTTTGCTTACCTGTAAATTTTGAATGGGGTTCCCGGTGGCCGAGTGCTTAGAGTGCTTGTCCGTTGATCGAAGGAATCTGTATTTAAACCCCAAGGCAGGGTGGTTCTCCATCTCCTGAGGCCTTCCTCACTGATATTCTCTATGCCATGCTAAACTGTCAGACCTCTGTGGCAAGCGGCTGCTTCAGGAATAGTTTATATGTCAATTGCATTATACTCTTTATTCGAAACAGTTTTTTTTTTCAATTTCATTGAGCTAAAGTCACGTTGGCTTAAATCACCATCATCATCCTCAAGCACCCATGGGTTACGAAGTTCCAACCAGACTGTGCAGTTTAATTCTCCAAGCATATCTGTCCTGAGCTACATCTGCTGCATCCAGCCACTGCACACCAATTCTAACAACGTCCTATTTGACATCGTCTGCCCACCGCATCCTAGATCCCCCCCCTCCCCTCTTTCTGAGGCCTTTAGGCACACTCTTCATAACTCTATTCGCCAATCTATAATTATCCATTCGGGCAACATGGCCAAACCAACGGAGTCCCTCTCTGCACAATATACTGCTTAAAGGAGGTTGCCGATTCCTTTGCCTAACCTCATCATTATTTACAAAGTTGAACCACCTGCCCAAAATACTGCGTAGGATCTAGAATCAAAAGCATCTAGTCTCCTGTTATCTTTTCTATAAACCGTCCAAGTTTCACTACCATAACTAACCCTGGAAAGAACCAAACTATTATACAGTCTAATTTTAGTCTTTAGGTGTATACGCCTATTTCTCCACACTCTCTAGAAATTCTTAAAAGTCCCGGCAGCAATCCCTATTCGTCTGTTAATCTCATGCCGCACATCACCAGTATCTGTTGCATAGCTCCCAAGATAATTAAACTGTGACACCTGCTCAAGACGGTAACCATTCAGATTAACTGGATCACAGCCTGCCTGACCAATTTTCATCACTTTAGTTTTCTCTCTGTTTATAACCAAACCTACTCTACCAGCAGTCTCATCAACAACTCGAATGAAAGAGTTCATCACATCAGCATCATTTGCCGAAAGGGCTAAATCATCAGCATAATCTAAATCAGAAATTTTGGTATCTGCAGACTATTTAAGGCCGAAATCTTTCCCTTGAAGTGAATTTCGCATAACATAATCAATAACCAAACTAAAGAGAAAAGGAGACAAAATGCACCCTTGTCGAACACCAGAAGTAATGCTAAACCAATTGCTACACAAGCCTTACCAACTCTCACACACGATTCAGTGTTATTATAGAGAGCTTTCATTATGTTAACTAACTTGTCTGGTATACCATATGATTTCACAATCAACCACAAATTATGTCGATCAACAGAGTCGAAAGTCTTTTTGAAATCAACAAAGCTAACCACCAAAGGTTTCTAAAACTCTAAATATTTCTAAAGAATCTGCCTGAGTGAAAATATCTGCTCTACATATCCCCTACCACTTCTGAATCCACATTGCTCATCACGCAATTGCCTGTCAACCAGATTCTTAATTCTATTAAGCACAATCATGCAAAGAACTTTCCCTGTAACAGAAAGTAGGCTGATACCCTTATAGTTTTCACAAGAACTGCGATCACCTTTTTTGAAAATAGGGATAATAATAGCTATGGTAAGTCTTTAGGGACCATGCTTTTATTTTGAAAGATATTAAAATTTCAGTCATCCATGTGGTAATCGAAACATTTCTAGCTCTAAACATTTCCCTAGTAATTTCATCCACCTTTGGGGATAAATGTAGTTTAAGTTTGGAAATAGCCAAAATAATTTCAGACTATGTTATAGGGCCGACATTAAAGCCAATAATGCATCTATCATCATTACAAATAATGGAAGTAGAACTAACCACATTGTTTAGAACATCACTGAAATGCTCAGCCCACCTAGCCATGACAGAATCCTCACCATCTATAACCTTACCTTGTTTATCCTTCAATCCTTGTATGCCTGTCCGTTTCCTACCACACAAAACATTAACTATCTGGTACAGCTCTTTGCTGTTGTGCTGTCTAACTGCTTCCTCGGCTTTGTCAGCCAAGCCATCAAGCCAAAGATTCTTATCAGCAGCCAACTGATCCTTTACACGTTTATTAAGATATCTGTAATGCTTTCTATTAGGACTAGTAGGGTATTGATTAAGGACATTCATGCAGTTCTTTCTTTCTGAAATTAGCTCAAGTGCCTTATCGCTCAAATAATTCTGCCCCCTCTGCTCCTTTTTTTCCTAAAAAAGTAATGTTAGTTTCCAAAAACGCCTGTTTAAAATGGTCCCATTCTTCCACAACTTCAGTAGTAAGCAAACCATGACTGTCATAATTATTAAGTAACCTATCATGGTGAGCTTTAGCTATAATTGGGTCTTTCAGGACTTCAGAATTAAAGGTCAAATTTTTAACCTTAGCACAGCACTTTTTAAGTTTAAGTTGCAAGACACTTTTAACAAGTTAAGGGTCAGATCCAATTTCAGCTCCCCTATATGACCTGGTATTCTTAACAGAACTAGCCCATTTGCTGTTAATTAATATATAATCAATCAAATTCTTATGCAGTCCATCTTGTGTCTGCATGTCGCGTGAGTTTGTAATAAGTGTTAGTTATTCTAAAACCATTAAGTTTACTAACCTGTAGGAGACATTGCCCATTGCCATTGCAGCTACCAATATCAAAAGAGCCTATCACCCCTCCCCAAAGGCGGAGTCAGTACCAACGTTGTCATTGAAGTCACCATCTTTCTTGATAGAATTCAAATTATCCTGAAGTTTTCGGTAAAACCTATCTTTGTCATCGTCATTGGCATCCTCTATGGGGGCATAACAGCAGAAAACATTCAAGTCTTTAATGTTTGTCTTAAATTTTGCTGTAAGAAACCTTTCATTGATGCACTCATATCCTAGAAGAGCATCACTAGCGTGTCTGCTGAGAAGCAGACCCACGCTTTGGTGATGCTTATTATCGTTCCTTCCTGAAAAGAGAAATTTAAGATTATATTTTAAGAATCTGACAATTGTCTGTCCATCTGGTCTCTTGCAAGCCAAGAATATCTAAATTATAACGGTGGAATTCTTCTGTGAGGACATCAAGAGAAAAAGCTCTGTGCAGAGTCCTCACATTTCAACTACCTATGGAGAGAAAATGGTTAGTGGGATGTTTAAAGAAACTCTGTTTATTGAGAGAGGGAATGCCGACAATATCAAACAGCCCCCTAATCGCAGGCATGGGCAAAGACCCGTTCCCCCACCACTAAAGACTGAAGTTATCTATACTGTAAGACTTCTTCCAATGTAGAATTTGACGATGCCAGTAGAAGCAAAGAGTTCAGGTGCCTGCGATGACCTCTGCTCAGTATTATCCACCAGCTGATAAACATATCCTGTGAATCTATTCGATTGGGACTGTCAACCCACAAACAAATAGAAAACACAGCGGAAGATTTTCCCTCCACAGAAGCCCACCAGTGCAGCAAAATTAGGATCCATAATCAAGCTCAGAGCCTTATTTCAGTCGAGTCCAGTAGGTTTACATGGTCAGCACCAAGACCCTGTGTGGTTGACCTCTCCTCAGCAGTGTAGAAAAAAGAAAGTAGAAATAGCTGTCCACATCAAGTAGGCCACACTAATCTGGCATCCCTCCCCTTCCGTTCACTTACAGGCATATACTTACGTTCCAAAATCTCTTCAGTCTAGATGCAGTTGATAAAGACTGAATGTTTTTTCGTAAAATGTTATGCTGGGACTATACGTGAATTGGGAATTAGGTATCATGGAAATATGTTTTTAAGGATTTAAAAGGGGGGAAAACTATATTGTATTTTATAGGCTTAACTGAACGTCAAAAGTCTTCAATAATTCTCTTGTGTGGTTTGTCAACCAACTTTCTTTGTACGACCCTAAAAGTCGGAAATTCCTATAATTGGAAAGATATGCATATATAGAATGCAAAAAATGAACAGTGACGTTGTCCCCTATTGAAGTATATAAAAGAAATAATATTGGTAGAAGAAGAAAGAATACGGGGACTAGAGGTGGTGACTCTAGATATCATTACAGAGGAGTCCGTAGGGCAAGTACAGTCGCTAAAAAAATATCCGAACACTGTGGTTTATTACAGAATTCAGAAAAAATATCTGTGAACGATTTTTTTAGAAATTAGTGATCTGGCAACCTTCATGTATTGTACACAAAGGTTGCCAGATCACTAATTTCTAAAAAAAATCGTTGCCAGATATTTTTTCTGAATTCTGTAATCAACCATAGTGTTCGGATACTTTTTTGAGCGACTGTAGGTGGTCATATTATTTTGATACTAGATCGTGTGGGCTCACTCACGGAAATATTGGGCGTGTGCAGTTACCGTTCACAGCAAACTGGAGCGTGTGCAGTTACTGTGCAGGCCTTATTACTGTGCAGTTACTGAACACGCTCCAGTTTGCTGTGAACGGTAACTGGAGCGTGTACAGTTCCTGTACACGCTTCAGATATTTTTCCTGAATTCTGTAATCACGTGACACGAAGGTTGCCAGATCACTAATTTCTAAAAAAATCGTTGCCAGATATTTTTTCTGAATTCTGTAATCAACCATAGTGTTCGGATATTTTTTTGAGCAACTGTACTAGGAATGTACCTTTCTTGTCTTTAAAAATTTCCCTTCCAATTTGTTTTATATTCACCTAACATTTTCGGTTAAAAATTGCTTTTCGAAATCCTTAAGGACCATTCTTACCGGGTCCTGAGGAAGTGCCCCCAGCCTAGTTCCTCCCCTGTTCACACTTATCAGAACTCTAGTCAGCCAGCAGTGACAGCAGTACCAGTTCTCAGCATTTCTTCGGGAAATTCATTTCCTCTGGTGAATTGTGGTGATTTGATTTTGAGTAGTTGAAATGATTATTAGCTTCTGAAATGAAAGCAGCTTCTCGTTCAAAAACAGGTAAAAGAAATATATGATACAGAAGGGAATTTGAATATATATGAACTCCAGCAGTTGATAGAAGTTGATCTGTTATCTGTTAAGTGAATCAAAGGAGAAATTGCTCTCGTGGAAAGTATCTAAAAGACTTGACTGGTGGCGACATCTTTTGTGAAGTTGGCCAACAACGATAAAGTACAAGCGTAGGCAACGGTACAAGTCTGCGCTATTCGCGTTTCTTTGCTGCACCCTCGTGCAAAAAAAAATCCGTAATCCTGCACAAACCTAACCAATTAGCCACTTTTTCAGCACAGATTTGCAAAGTATACTCTCCGCGTAGGGAGAGTTTAGTTTCATAAAAGCAAAATAAAAAAATATAAAAATTTCAGTATTAATAAAAATAATAATAATGCTGCAATGTTATGTTATACAGTGTTGTGTTATTTTACTTTTAAACGATATTTTTGTGCACAAAGTAGTCCAAATAAGCAGTTCACTAGAACTTCAAACGCTCATAGTTGGATATGGAAAAGAACCCTACTGAACAGTTGTTAGGAGACTGATGGAGTTTCCATCATGTTCTTTAACATGCACATGTGGCCATGGTTTTGTATTCTATCTGATGAAAGAGTACTGTTTTAATATTTCTGTTTTTTAAAAAACTTTTTTTTCAATTTAATCCATCTTTAAGATGACTGTTTTAACATAAAAACAGCACAAGAATGACTGAAGAGAACGTTTTGCTTGTGCGGTGTTTGCGCTCCATCTAGCGAGATTTTATATCGTAGGAAATTACGCAAAAATCGACTCCTTTTTGCATCTGGGCACAACTATAATCTATCATTGTTGGTTTAGAGTACAGTCGCTCAAAAAAGTATCCGAAAACTACAGTTGATTACAGAACTCAGAAAAAATATCTGGCAGCGATTTTTTTTTTTATAAATTAGTGATATAATTATAAATTAGTGATATGGCAACCTTCGTGTCACGTGACACGAAGGTTGCCATATCACTAATTTATAAAAAAAAATCGCTGCTAGATATTTTTTCTGAGTTCTGTAATCAACTGTAGTGTTTGGATACTTTTTTGAGCGACTGTACATTATACGAGAGAGCTGAAAAAGTTGCTTAAACACGCATATATTAAAATTATGTATAAATTAAATTTTAATAATAAAGTATAATTTATGTTATAAAATTATAGTTATGTAATATTGCGTATGTCGTAAGTATGTGCTCATTGTAGCATGAGATCTCAGAAAGTTGGTAGAAAGACATTTCTTAGCACAATCGTTTCACAATTTTGCGTAGACTGGGTCGTTGTTTTCAGATTTTCAGAAACTTTCACACTTTCGAATCCATGACTTTTTTTTTAATTCCATAAAATTTTGTCTGTAAGAATTAGAGATGAATTCGGGCTCAATTTTTTAAGCCCGATCCCTAAGTTACTCAGCCTGAGTTCCCCCGAGCCCTAAGTTACCGAGCCTGAGTCCTTCCGAGACCGAAGTTAGTGAGTCTGAGTCCTTCCGCGCCCGAGGTTATTGAGTCTGAGTACCCCCGAGCCCGAAGTTACTCAATCTGATTCCCTAAGTCAGAAGTTACTGAGCCTGAGCCCTCCCGAGCCGAGGTTATTGAACCTGAGTCCTCCCGAGACCGAAGTTAGTGAGTCTGCGTCCTTCCGAGTCGAGGTTATCAAGACTGAGTCCTCCCGAGACCGAAGTTAATGAGTCTGAGTCCTTCCGAGCCCGAGGTTACTGAGTCTGAGTACCCGCGAGCCCGAAGTTACTGAATCTGATTCCCCAAGTCAGAAGTTACTGAGCCTGAGCCCTCCCGAGCCCGAAATTACTGAGCCTGAGTTCTCCCGAGCCCGAAATTATTGAGCCTGAGCCCTCCCGAGCCCGAACCATTTAAATAATCATTGAGCCTGAGCACGATTCGGAAAAATATTTCTCTCATGCATCATTATGTTAATTATAATCATTTAATGACAAAATTAAAATGCTAATGCTATTTGGAAGGAAAAATATTAGAAATACTACTATTAGAAACTGAAAGTTCGTGGGTAACATCATTGTAAACACAAAGACCCATTCATTTGCTAAAGCTAGAAAATATGTAAAAAATTACCAAAAAGACTCACGGTGCTTATTTTTAATTGCTAAAGGTTGAAATTACGTTTTAAAATATTCTCTTTTATTTATTTCTTTTTACAATCACAAGATATATTTGAACTTTCAATTATTCTTAGCCCTAGCCCTCCCGAGCGCGAAGTCGTCTGTGCTATTTTGAGCCCGACAAAGCCCGAGTCTTTTGGGTTGTTGGGTTGTTTTACCTCTAAGCGGCACTTTTTTGCACACCATGGGCTAAATGGCCAGGTCACATGGACCCCGAAGGCTCAGAGAAGGTTGGGGGAGGGGACCCACTGGAACAGCTGTTGGGAGACAGATGGTAGCCTCCCGTCAAGGCCATCCAGCGTGTTCTTTAACGTGCACAGGGTATGGCTCTCCCACTCACGGGGCCACGGCTTAACGTCCCATCCGACGGACGGCGGCCTTTCCAAGCCCATCGGTGTCCTCTAGTGACCGTGGGCAGGGCGGGGAATTTTGCGGAGATAAATCTCAACGCTGACCCAGCTGGGACTCGAACCTGGGAACTACAGATTACGAGCCTGGCGCGCTACCGACTGAGCCACCCCCGCTCCAAGCCCGAGTCTGAACTTACCTGTAGTAAGAATCTTCTGAAAAACGCTCACCAGAATGCACGTTGACGCAGCACTTCAACGAGCGCGCACAAAGCATTGCAGAAACGCCTGCCACTTCATTGTAGAATTGGTGTCATTTTTTAACAGAATTCAATATTACTTAATTTCGTAAACAATTGACCAATCATCCCCAAGATTCGTCTCCCTGCCGTCCGAGTTATGCAAAAAACAATTCTGCTTTCTATTACAATATTTTTGCTAGGAGAGCTAGGAGAGCTGTGTACCAATTCCCAGTGATGATGCACAGAACCGGCCAGGTCTAACACCTAATGTCCGACCCCGCCTTCTCGTGGTGCAGACCGTTAGTACCTTTCAAAAGAGATATTCTCTCCTTGAAAGGGAACGGAAGATGAGGGCTGCCAGTTCAGTATGACCTACTGATCTGGTCATCTATGGCCACTTTTTTCTTTTTTTTCAACCCTGCTGAGGAGTGGTCAACTTCACAGGGTCCTGGTGCTGACCATTTATACCGACTAGACTAGACTTGTTTATGGATTTGAGCTTGATTATGGATCCTGGATTTGTTGCACTGGTGGGCCTCTGTTGAGGGAGAATCTGCTACTATGTTTTCTGTTTGTTTCTGGGTTGCCAGCCCTAAGTGAACAAAGGCATGAGATACTTTATATCAGCTGGTGGATAATCCTAATCAGAGGCCATTGCAGGTGCCTGAACCTCACTTAGCTAGTTGGGCATCGTCAAGCCTAAACTGGACTAATGTGTATCAGGCAGGCCACATGGCTCATGAAAAAGTCCACTTGAAAAGGTGCCTGAAGTTATTACCAGTTTTGGTGATTTCAGCCTTTAGCGGAGGAGGAACAGGTCTTTGCCCCGTGCCTGCGATCAGGGGTCTGTTTGATATTGTTGGCCCTACCTATCTCAATAAACCTAGTTTCTTTAAAAATCCTGCTAATCATTTTCTCTCTGCAGGAACGTGGAACGTGCGGACATTACTTAGAGATTATTCTCTTGATGTCCTCACGAAGGAATTCCAGCACTATATCCTAGATATTCTAGGCTTGCAATGGACAGGTAAAGGTGAGATACTTAAAAATAACTTTAAATTTCTCATTACAGGGAGGGAGGATGGAAAGCATAACCAAGGCGTGGGTCTGCTTCTCAGCAGACACGCTAGTGATGCTCTTCTAGGTTATGAGTGCATTAATGAAAGGTTTCTTACAGAAAAATTTAAGACAAGCATTAAAGACTTGAATGTTATCTGTTGTTATGCCCGCATTGAGGATGCCGATGAGGATGAGAAGGATAGGTTTTACGGACAACTTCAGGATATTTTGAATCCTGTCAAGAAAGGAGATATCACTCTTGTTCTGGGTGACTTGAATGCCAAACTTGGTACTGTAGGCCCTTTTGTTGTTGGTAGCTGCAATGGCAATGGGCAACGTCTCCTACAGGTAAGTAAACTCAATGGTTTCAGAATAACTAACACTTATTACAAACACCGCGACATGCATAAGAAACATGTGTTTCACTTGATGGGCTGCATAAGAATATGATTGATTATATATTAACAGCAAATGGGCTAGTTCTGTTAGGAATACCAGGTCACATAGGGGAGCTGAAATTGGATCTGACCATTACCTTGTTAAAAATGTCTTGCAACTTAAACTTAAAAAGTGTTGTGCTAGGGTTAAAAAATTTACCTTTAATTCTGAAGTTATGAAAGACCCAGTTATAGGTAAAGCTTACCATGATAGGTTACTTAGTCATTATAACAGTCATGGTTTGCATACTACAGAAGTTGAGGAAGAATGGAGCCATTTTAAACAGGCTTTTTTGGACACTAACAGTACTCTTTTAGGAAAAAAGGAGCAGAAGAGACAGAATTATCTGAGTGATAAGGCACTTGAGCTTATTTCAGAAAGAAAGAACTGCAGGAATGTCCTTAATCAACACCCTACTAGTGCTAATAGGAAGCATTACAGAGAACTTAATAAACGTGTAAAAGATCAGTTAGCTGCTGATAAGAATCTTTGGCTTGATGATTTGGCTGACAAAGCCGAGGAAGCAGTTAGACAGCACAACAGCAGAGAGCTGTACACGACAGTTAATGTTTGGTGTGCTAGAAAACGGACAGGCATACAAGAATTGAAGGATAAACAAGGTAAGGTTATAGATGGTGAGGATTCTGTCGTGGCTAGGTGGGCTGAGCATTTCAGTGATGTTCTAAACAATGTAGTTAGTTCTACTCCCATTGTTTGCAATGATGATAGATGCATTGGTGGTTTTAATGTTGGCCTTATAACACAACCTGAAGTTATTTTGGCTGTTTCTAAACTTAAACTTCATAAATCCTCAGGGGTAGATGAAATTACTAAATAAATACTTAGAGATGGGAATGTTTCTGTTACCCCTTGGATGACTGAAATTTTGAATATCTTTTATGAAAAAGGCATGGTTCCTAAGGATTTTACCAGAGCTATTATTATCCCTATTTTTAAAAAAGGTGATCGTAGTTCTTGTGATAACTATAGGGGTATTAGCCTACTCTCTGTTCCAGGTAAAGTTCTTTCCATGATTGTGCTTAATAGAATTAAGAATCTGGTTGACAGTCAATTGCGTGATGAGCAATGTGGATTCAGAAGTGGTAGGAGATGTGTGGATCAGATATTTTCACTTAGGCAGATTCTTTAGAAATATTTAGAGTTTCAGAAACCTTTGTTTGCTAGCTTTGTTGATTTCAAAAAGGCTTTCGACTCTGTTGATCGTCATAATTTGTGGTTGATTGTGAGATCGTATAGCATACCAGACAAGTTAGTTAACATAATGAAAGCTCTCTATAATAACACTGAGTCGTGTGTGAGAGTTGGTAAGGCTTGTAGCAATTGGTTTAGCATTACTTCTGGTGTTCGACAAGGGTGCATTTTGTCTCCTTTTCTCTTTAGCTTGGTTATTGATTATGTTATGCGAAATTCACTTCAAGGGAAAGATTTTGGCCTTAAATGGACTGGAGATATGAAAATTTCTGATTTAGATTGTGCTGATGATTTAGCCCTTTTGGCAAATGATGATGAGATGAACTCTTTCATTCGAGCTGTTGATGAGACTGGTAGTAGAGTAGGTTTGGTTATAAACAGAGAGAAAACTAAAGTGATGAAAATTGGTCAGGCAGGCTGTGATTCAGTTCATCTGAATGGTTGCAGTCTTGAGCAGGTGTCACAGTTTAATTACCTTGGGAGCTATGTAACAGATAGTGGTGAGGTGCGGCATGAGATTAACAGACGAATAGGGATTGCTGCCGGGACTTTTAAGAATCTATGGAGAGTGTGGAGAAATAGGCGTATACACCTAAAGACTAAAATTAGATTGTATAATAGTTTGGTTCTTTCTAGGGTTTGTTATGGTAGTGAAAATTGGACACTTTGTAAAGAAAGATAACAGGAAACTAGATACTTTTGATTCTAGATGCTTACGAAGTATATTGGGTATTAGGTGTTTTAACTTTGTAACTAATGATGAGGTTAGGCAAAGGAGTCTGCAACCTACTTTTAGCAGCATATTTTGCAGAGAGAGACTCCGTTGGTTTGGCCATGTTGCCCGTATGAATAATTATAGATTGGCGAATAGGGTTATGAACAGTGTGCCTCAGAAAGAAGGGGAGACCTAGGATGCTGTGGGCAGACAATGTCAAACAGGACCTTGTTAGAATTGGTGTGCAGTGGCCGGATGCAGCAGATGTAGCTCAGGATAGATATACTTAGAGAATTAAACTGCACTGTCTGGTTGGTCCTCCGTAGACCATGGCTGCTTGAGGATGATGATGATGATGAATTACCTTGATAATTGTGGAATATCGAGAAGTTCCTGCTGAAAGTTGTCCTTTTTCTTGTATGTTTCAGAAAATCTGATTTCTCTCTACGTACAGATTTCATTGTATGAAACAAAAACATGCACAGGCTAAGAGCATGTTATTGGTTTCTATCTATGTCCCGTTAAAAAATATGGTATTTTTTTAGAGGAAGAAGATACTTTCCTACACAAAGGATGGAGATAACCTAGATGCCATATTTGGCTTCTCATATAACATACGAACTTTTTATACAAAATATTTTATACATGTCTTTAATGATATTTGTCTTCTGAGAATAATTTCCAGCAGTAACCTTTTTCAGTTTCATACTATAAATCAACTGAACATTAAAAGATTATTTTTAATCATTAATAGTTTAGTAATTGTGATTTACCTCATTACAGAACGGTATAATCAAAAAATTTTATCTCACATTCTCATTTATTTATATAGAGGGATTTAATGTTTGGTGATGAAATGTGACTAAAACATTTGTTGGGTTGTTTTACCTCTGAGTGGCACTTTTTTGCACACAATGGGCTAAATGGCCAGGTCACATGGACCCCGAAGGCTCAGAGAAGGTTGGGGGAGGGGACCCACTGGAACAGCTGGGGGAGACAGATGATAGCCTCCCGTCAAGGCCATCCAGCGTGTTCTTTAACGTGCACAGGGTATGGCTCTCCCACACACGAGGCCACGGCTTAACGTACCATCCGACGGACGGCGGTCATTCCAAGCCCATCGGTGTCCCCTACTGACCGTGGGCAGGGCGGGGAATTTTGCGGAGATAAATCTCAACGCTGACCCAGCTGGTACTCGAACCTGGGAACTACAGATTACGAGCCTGGCGTGATAAATAGGCAGGCTACAATGACCCTAAAGGCTCAGAGTTGTTTGGGAGAAGGGGACCTACTGGTAGCTGTAGGGGACAGATGGTAGCCTCCCATAAACGACATCCAGCGCGTTCTTTATACTACTCTTACACACAGTACTACGACTTAATGTCATATCCGATGGAAGGCGGTGTCTCCATACCCACCAGTGTGCCCTCTCTGATCGAGGGCAGGTATTTAGCGGAAATAAATCTCAGTACTGGCAAAGGTGGGACTCAAAACAGGTAACTGAAGATTAGAAGTCTGGCACGATGGTGGAATTTCCGCCCCTATTTGGATGACGGGAGCGTGGAAATTTTTAGAGGTTCGCTAAACTATCTGTTGATTCCTTGGCGTCACTAGTTCAGTTGCCTCCTCCTTTGGTCTCAATTATGCTCTCCTCTCAAAAAAGACCCTGCTTTAAATGAAGAGGTGAGTTACAATGTCATCCGAATACCGAAGGAGCGGGGGTGGCTCAGTCGGTAGTGCGCCAGGCTCGTAATCTGTAGTTCCCAGGTTCGAGTCCCAGCTGGGTCAGCGTTGAGATTGATCTCCGCAAAATTCCCCGCCCTGCCCACGGTTAGTAGGGGACACCGATGGGCTTGGAAAGGCCGCCGTCCGTCGGATGGGATGTTAAGCCGTGGCCCCGTGTGCGGGAGAGCGATACCCTGTGCACGTTAAAGAACACGCTGGATGGCCTTGACGGGAGGCTACCATCTGTCTCCCAACAGCTGTTCTAGTGGGTCCCCTCCCCCAACCTTCTCTGAGCCTTCGGGGTCCATGTGACCTGGCCATTTAGCCCATGGTCTGCAAAAAAGTGCCGCTCAGAGGTAAAACAACCCAACCCGAATACCGAAACGTGAATTTTTGGTTTGTAAACATTGTGCATTTTGATATTCCCAACACAAAGCCTTTTGACATGGTTTCATTTCTGTCAAAAGGCTGTCTGCGTTTCATCCGATCTCGCAAACTTAAATCTTGATGGCGATTATACGAGGGTCATTCGAAATATTCTTGACCTGCATCTATAGAACAAAAATCATTGCACTTACCTCAATAGAACTTTGGCCTTCTTTGGAAGTACTCCCCTCCAGCATCTATGCAAAGTTACAGACGTCTACGCCAATTCTGGCTTGGTGGTATTCCTGTTGGGGGAATACTCCATAACTCTGAATGAATGCATTTTGCAATATCTTGCACTCTTGAAAAGGGCTTCCCAGGAAGTTCCTTTTCAATTTTTGAAAATAACCAAAAATCGCATGGTGCAAGATCAGGTGAAATGCATGGTGGGGGTGGAGGCCCTGTATAGGTAGAGGTTGGCCAGCTCAAAATTGGACGCCATGTTTTGTCGTCGCTCGGATTGTTTAGCTTGCATAGCTGAATGGTACAGTCGTTCAAAAAAGTATCCGAACACTATGGTTGATTACAGAATTTAGAAAAAATATCTGACAACGGTTTTTTTTAGAAATTAGTGATCTGGCAACCTTCGTGTCACGTGACACGAAGGTGGGCAAATTTAACTAGGGCTGTTGATGAGACTGGAAATAAATAAGTTTGGTGATAAACAGAGAGAAAACTAAAGTGAAGAATATTGGTCTGGCAGGCTGTGGTTCAGTTAATCTGAATAGTTCCACTCTTGAGCAGGTGTCTCAGTTTATTTTTCTTGGGAGCTATGTAACAGATACTGGTGATGTGCGGCATGAGATTAACAGACGAATAGGGATTGCTGCTGGGACTTTTAAGAATCTATGGAGAGTGTGGAGAAATTGACATATACACCTAAAGACTAAAATTAAACTATATATAATAGTGTGATTCTTTCTAGAGTTAGTTATGGCAGTGAAACTTGGACACTTTGTAAACAAGATAACAGGAAACTAGATGCTTTTGATTCTAGATGCTTACGCAGTATTTTGGGCATTAGATAGTTCAACTTTGTAAGTAATGATAAGGTTCGACAAAGGAGTCGGTAACCTCCTTTGAGCAGCATATTGTGCAGAGAGAGACTACGTTGGTGTGATCATGTTGCCCGTATGCATAACTATAAATTGGTAAATACGATTATGAACAGTGTGCCTTAAGGCCTTATGAAAAGGGGGAGACCTAGGATGCGATGGGCAGGTAGTGTCAAATAGGACCTTGCTAGAATTGACCTACAGTGGCCAAAAGCATCAGCTGTTGCTCAGGACTCTATAGAAGAAAATTACGCAGTCTGGTTAGATCCATAGTCCATGGCTGCATGAAGAAAAATATGTATGTATGTATGTAGGTAGGTAGGTAGGTAGGTAGGTGCACGGGAAATTCGTTTTCTTTACCGTTCAGACGACAATAACGGAGTTTGTTGCAGATAAGCATATTTAGTTTCCTATGTAAGTTTTTCATGGGCATAACTGCAGGTTGGGCAAAAGCATGAGGCTTCCAAATGAAACATATTTTAATATGGTCGATGGTTATATAGAGCAAAAGAAGTTTCAGTTCTCTATAAAAATGAAGAAATTTTGGTAGAGCTCCTCACCCATCCAAAACCTAAAAATTTGAACAAATGATGGACGATGATCTCCTGTGCTAAATGAATAATCTTTAAACTCGACTTATTTTTCCTTTTAGAATTTCGGTAGAAAGGTTTTATCCTACTACAAATGATGAAGAAAAGGAACTTCAAGGAATGTATTGTTATTTTTCTGTCGTTAAGTCAAATAAATACAATACAGAATATTACTTGCCCTTTCAGCTCTATTTGCTATTTGCACTTTAAACCCCATTTTGGACGGGGGCGGGGGTGGCTCAGTCGGTAGCGCGCCAGGCTCGTAATCTGTAGTTCCCGGGTTCGAGTCCCAGCTGGGTCAGCGTTGAGATTTATCTCCGCAAAATTCCGCGCCCTGCCCACGGTCTGTAGGGAACACCGATGGGCTTGGAAAGACCGCCGTCCGTCGGATGGGACGTTAAGCCGTGGCCCCGTGTGCGGGAGAGGCATAACCTGTGCACGTTAAAGAACACGCTGGATGGCCTTGACGGGAGGCTACCATCTGTCTCCCAACAGCTGCTCCAGTGGGTCCCCTCCCCCAACCTTCTCTGAGCCTTCGGGGTCCATGGGACCTGGCCATTTAGCCCATGGTGTGCAAAAAAGTGCCGCTCAGAGGTAAAACAACCCAACCCACTTTGGACGAGGCTTAAGATTCCTACCTTTGCTATTTCAGGACAAATGTCTTTCTTAGCCGTATTTACACTGTCGTCAGAACAGTCCATGGATTTTGGACTGGATTGTTTAACCTCTGAGCCGAACATTGTTTTCACAGAATTAAGTAAATGGGCAGTTTACAAAGACCCCAACTGTTCAGAGAAAGTTAGGGAAGAGGATCTTCTAGACAAGAGACACAGGAAACCTCCCTTCAAGACTTTCCAGCCTGTTCTTTAACATACAAAGGGTATGGATCTTCTACACACAGAGCTAAGGTTAACGTTCCATTCGATGGACTGCGTCATTTCCCAGTTCATCGATGTCAACTTTTAACCGAAGGCAGGATAGGGTTGAAGATGAACTTGTACGGGAGAATTAATCATGCACCTAATTCAACATTAAACCTCTGTAAGCAGACTTAATGTTGTCCAATTTTCATTTTAGGTTTTATTTCAATTAGTAGAAACTAAAAAGAGACAATGTTGTCAATTCTTTGTTTAGAATTCAGACACCAAAGAGTGAGTAGGGTCCAGTTAGTTCGCTCCCTACGCCTCTACTATTACCGGGAGTTTACTCCCTACGCCTCTAATGGTACAGAGAGTTCACTTCCTACGCTTCTAGTGGTACAGAGTTCACTCCCTACGCCTCTAATGGTACAGAGAGTTCACTCCCTACGCCTCTAGTGGTACAGAGAGTTCACTCCCTACGCCTCTAGTGGTACAGAGAGTTCACTCCATACGCCTCTAATGGTACAGAGAGTCCAATCCCTACGTTTCTAGTGGTAAAGAGAGTTCACTTCCTACGCTTCTAGTGATACATAGTTCACTCCCTACGCCTCTAATGGTACAGAGAGTTCACTCCCTACGCCTCTAGTGGTACAGAGAGTTCACTCCCTACGCCTCTAGTGGTACAGAGAGTTCACTCCATACGCCTCTAATGGTACAGAGAGTCCAATCCCTACGTTTCTAGTGGTAAAGAGAGTTCACTTCCTACGCTTCTAGTGATACATAGTTCACTCCCTACGCCTCTAATGGTACAGAGTTCACTCCCTACGCCTCTAATGGTACAGAGAGTTCACTCCCTACGCCTCTAATGGTACAGAGAGTTCACTCCCTACGCCTCTAGTGGTACAGAGAGTTCACTCCCTACGTTTCTAGTGGTACAGAGAGTTAACTTCCTACACTTCTAGTGGTACAGAGTTCACTCCCTACGCCTCTAGTGGTACAGAGAGTTCACTCCCTACGCCTCTAGTGGTACAGAGAGTTCACTCCCTACGTTTCTAATGGTACAGAGAGTTCACTCCCTACGCTTCTAGTGGTACAGAGTTCACTCCCTACGCCTCTAGTGGTACAGAGAGTTCACTCCCTACGCCTCTAATGGTACAGAGAGTTCACTCCCTACGCCTCCAGTGGTACAGAGAATTCACTCCATACGCCTATAATGGTACAGAGAGTTCACTCCCTACGTTTCTAGTGGTACAGAGAGTTCACTTACTACGCCTCTAGTGGTACAGAGAGTTCACTCCCTACGTTTCTAGTGGTACAGAGAGTTCACTCCCTACGCCTCTAATGGTACAGAGAGTTCACTCCCTACGCCTCTAGTGGTACAGAGAGTTCACTCCATACGCCTCTAATGGTACAGAGAGTTCATTCCCTACGCCTCTAATAGTACAGAGAATTCTCTCCCTAAGATCCAATATTAACATTATTACAGTGTTAAACTTTCATAAAACAGCGCTCCAGTGGCAGACTGACGTACTAACTTTCGAGTCGTTTCCATAGAAACGAACATACAGCTGCAAACCCTTTGTTGCTTTGACCTACAAATAAATTCGACGGAGTAGCAAAATATACTTTAAGATTTTAAAATTCAGATGTTATTTGTTTTGGAAAAAAAACTAATAATAATTTTGGATGATGGGATAATATTTTTAAATAATTGTAATAAGTAAATGATAATGGCTGTATGCGGTTGAGAGCAGGGGCATGACGGGTAAAAATATTTCTATAGTCTGATGTTCGTGGCGCTTCAAACTGACAAAAGTTAGTGGACTTTCTGCCTCTCTATACTTTGTGCTTCGAACTGTTTTTTTTTTATTCTTTGCTTTTTACTTTAATTTTACAAATTTAAAAATAAATTTAACTTTTAATCGAAGTTTTGGTAGTTGCAATAATAATATATGTATGAATAATAAAAGCATTACATAGCAGAAGTATCATAGTATTATGTTATGAATGATAATAAAACTGAATACGTGAAACATTTATCAATTGAAAAATTTTCATTGCAATGTTATAATTCGTGAATCCACTTTACCAGTGTTTACGAGTGTATCACGATACCAATATTTCTTGATAATCTATTTCTGTATCTCTTTCTTCAGCTCTCATTTTAGCTTCTACAGATTCCTTCTGTTTTTCCGTTTGCCCATTGTCCTCTTCCCTTCTTGATTCTCTTATTTTATCCTCCTCTTCCTTTATCTGCTCTGGATCTTCTCCATCCTCTATGTCGAGCGATTACTTCGCTCATTCCCAGTCTCCATTTAAATCGCTTCCTTCTCTACATTCACTCTCTCTGTCCACTTTCTACATTTGCCCCATCTATCTCTCTTGTCTGCCTTTCTCTTTCTTTCTTTCTCTCGTCCCTCCCCTCTCTCACTCTCTCCCCCTCTCTCCCTCCCTCCTCCCTCTTCCTCCTCCTCACCAGCATCCCTGCAAGAGCTCCTCTTCACGTCAGCCCAAGAAAAACTGCCTGTAATTATTTCTCCCTGTCACTGATGCTTGATGAGGAGGGAGGACGTACGCTGCATCTGCTCCTCGCTGCACGTCCCAGACACGCGGAGAATGCGGAGCGTCCTTACCGAACCGCCGTCCGGGCCCGGCGCGTCAGCGTGCAGAAACAATTTGTCAGAGGCCAACAGATGAGCGCCAGCCTCTCCGACTGCACACGGAGCGGCCGCCTCGTGCACTGGGAGCAACGGATTACACGGTGATGAAGATGTCCCGGGAAGAAGCGGATTCCGAAAAGCAGCGCATTCCTCCGATGGCTGAAGGGAAAGGGAAAAGAGAAACCGTGGAAAGTCTGTCGAACATAGTCCAGGTGATTTAAAGAAGGCCAATTTCAGAATCGTGTTGCAAACTCTTAACTAGGGATAAAAAAAAAAGGAAACCACGTATATGTGATGTTATTCAGTTCTAACACTGAGAAAAACACGTTCAAGGATTTCTGATTTCCGTGTTTATTAAATTCTAACATCATTCCTCGGTTGGAGAAATTGACCAGGCGAAAAGAAAGTCTCTGACTCCCCTGATCAGTTTTTTTGGCATTGCTCTCGAGCAATTAAACTCAGAAACTGAACTAAGGCGCGAAAAGCTATATCGGGCAGAGCAATGGTGAAAAGTTCCTGGTATGGACTACGCAATCTAAAATCGGAAGAAAACTGCCGCAGTATTTGACGGGTTGTTGGGTTGTTTTACCTCTGAGCGGCACTTTTTTGCACACCATGGGCTAAATGGCCAGGTCACAAGGACCCCGAAGGCTCAGAAAAGGTTGGGGGGAGGGGACCCACTGGAACAGCTGTTGGAAGACAGATGGTAGCCTCCCGTCAAGGCCATCCAGAGTGCTCTTTAACGTGCACAGGGTATGGATCTCCCGCACACGGGGCCACGACTTAACGTCCCATCCGACAGACGGCGGCCTTTCGAAGCCCATCGGTGTCCCCTACTGACCGTGGGCAGGGCGGGGAATTTTGCGGAGATAAATCTCAACGCTGACCCAGCTGGGACTCGAACCTGGGAACTACAGATTACGAGCCTGGCGCGTTACCGACTGAGGTACCCCGCCCCCCTTTTGATGCTCTCGTATTTGACGGGAGACACAAAAGTTCTTTAGCAATGATACTTTTCGATATGAAATTGACGCACTCCTATAGTAACCTATCAAAGTCATATAACTAGAGAATGTGATCGTTATTCTTTTTTAATTGCGCTTTATCATACCCCCCCCCCCCGCCCTTTCAAAATGATAGTAAGGGAAAACAGAGCCAAAAATATTCAACTTATTTACATTTCTTGCACTTTTAATAAATGTTTTAAAAACCTCTAAAACGGAGTGGGAAATGTTATGCTTGGCAGAAATGAAAATGATGTATGCTTAAGAAAATTAGTCTCTAAATCTCAGGCGGTGCATTGTTCTCTCATCCGCTCGACGTTTATGGCATCAATGCTCGTGGAAACTCCAGACATCGCTTTCTACATTATACTTTTTAAAAAATCCTATGATTTGTTATGCTTGAGCCATTAGCTCCAGCTTAGAATCGACGCCGATCCATAGCTTCAATTTCGACGATTCTAAAATCTAGAATTCAGGTACTTGCGAGGCTTCTGATTGGGATCTGACACATGATATTAAACCTACTTTGCATATGCTCACATGAAGCCACGAACACACGTCTCCAAGAATACACATACAAATGAAAAAAAAAATATTTAATGTCCATCGAAGATAAGATCAATAACTGTAATTGATTTGGCAGTTCTACCCTTTTAGAAGGGAGAAAAAGTCTCCTTTGAAAGGACTAATGGCTTAGACCACGAGAAGGCACAATCAGACTTTAGAAACAGTAATTCTTATAGTGTATGTTTAACTATCCTTTAGAGGCTTTTTTCTTATCCGTATTATGCCTGCGTTGATGTTTACTCCGCTAATCGCTTCTTTGCCATCAGTGAGAAAGGGGCACCAATGAGTTTGGAGAGGCTTACGTTGTCAATCGTGGACTCGTTTATAAGAGGGGCAAGGTCTATTGTCCTTTCCTTCAATTCTCTACGCCAGTGGTTCCCCCTGGAAATGTGTATGTAACTGGCGCACCCCTTTTATAGATAGATAAAACTATAGTTATAGTTTAACAATGGGAATAAAATAAAACATATATCAGTGGTTCTCAACCTTTTATGCTTCACGTACCCCCTGGAAATGTGTATGTAACTGGCGCACCCCTTTTATAAATAGATAAAACTATAGTTATAGTTTAACAATGGGAATAAAATAAAACATATATATCAGTGGTTCTCAACCTTTTATGCTTCACGTACCCCCTGGAAATGTGTATGTAACTGGTGTACCCCTTGTATAGATAGATAAAACTATAATTATAATAATGGGAATAAAATAAAACATATATCAGTGGTTCTCAACCTTTTATGCTTCACGTACCCCCTGGAAATGTGTATGTAACTGGCGCACCCCTTTTATAGATAGATAAAACTATAGTTATAGTTTAACAATGGGAATAAAATAAAACATATATATCAGTGGTTCTCAACCTTTTATGCTTCACGTACCCCCTGGAAATGTGTATGTAACTGGCGCACCCCTTTTATAGATAGATAAAACTATAGTTATAGTTTAACAATGGGAATAAAATAAAACATATATATATATTGTTGCGGATTACAAAAATGGATAGCCACTGAGCGTGAGTATTAAAAGCTATATTTCAAAACCAAATTCAATACAAGGTAAATTGTTACAAAGGAAATATGGATGAAGTATCTTATTAACAAATCAACTATTAACATGCACAAGTCATCAATCTTCCTGCGTAGAGCACACAATATCAGCTCTGTGTATTTTACTAAATACTACCTTTTACTTGATTTACCAGGTCACCCGAAGATCTTCACTCGTAAACCAATTCTCGTCCTGTGCTAATAACTGTTCACACACTAGCC
The DNA here is from genome assembly GCA_038380435.1 of Ryuthela nishihirai. Taxonomy (NCBI): domain Eukaryota; kingdom Metazoa; phylum Arthropoda; class Arachnida; order Araneae; family Heptathelidae; genus Ryuthela; species Ryuthela nishihirai. Next base: position 21,458,969 of record JAWZYU010000010.1, read on the forward strand.
GAACAAAAAGACAGTCCGTGTAGACATTCGAAGTTAGCCATAAAAGTTCCCACTTTTATACTTCCGCGTATACACAACACATCAAGTTACTTCTTGATACTTAACGATAAAAGATCCCACTTTTATCCTTCCGCGTATACACAACACATCAAGTTACTTCTTGATACTTACGCGCACTGTCTCAGAACAGCTCACCGTCCATTTTCGAACTCACCGACCGTTACAACACACAACGACCGTTCCAATACAAAACGACCGTTAACGCTCCACTCTTCTTCTCCAAATTCTCCCAACGTTCTTATTCGTTGGCTGAAACTTTGCTTTCGGTTGCCAGATTCTTCTGTCGTAACACTGCCCCCTTCCTAGGTCTTGTTCGTCCCGAACAATTCTGGATTCCAAAGTTTCTTCAGTTCTTCGATGAAACGGGGCCAAACGATCCACGTGAACCACCTTGCACTTTGTAGCTGGACATCGACGAATGCGATATACCACGTCTGTGTCAAAATGAAAGCGAATCTCATTATGACGTAGATTTCTTTTCTGACTGAAGCCTCGTCCACAAACATAATACGTGTAAGGCCTATAGCCCTTGTGAACACGTTTATGTCTCTGCAGGGAGAAGAATCGACTAAGAGTTTTCGTGCAAAACCTGTAAAAAGTTTTCTTCTTTGTCGAAAGTTTTCTTCTTTGGATTTTTACTTCTATCAACAGTAACAAGGAATGAAAGTCATTAGTGACATAAAATCTAGGGAGGAGTTTCATCCTCCAGTCTGACCCTTTTGTCAGTTGACTTTCACTTAATTCAGAACTGTCGTGATGAACCTTCAGCCATATTTCACCTGATTCAATTTGATCCCCAAGGTGCTTCACAAATATAATATCAGCTCCATAATTCTTTTTAGCGCTTCGGTCCATCTCCTCCTTCCATACTCTTGCTAGAACTGCAGCTTCTAATCCGACAACCTTACCTGTTTCTCCTGTATAAGTGAAATCAGTGATGTGTCGGGCTGCTAGCAATATTTTTTCTGTTTTACCTTCACATAGCCAGCTTGCAACATCTTCAGATACTCCTTGTTCTATTAACATGTTACGAAACTTGTTCAAAGCATTGCCGTTATGCAGAACCTTACGGACACGTGATGCTTCATCTACCCTATTATCCGCAATGTTCACAAAACGCAGAAGTTCTCCTAACTCTTCGACGAGCTCTTGCAGTTCCAAGGATCCGTTACCAAGGAAACACTGAACAGCTTCCATCACTTCCAGAGAGTTGTCAACAGAGTTTTCAAGAGGTGAATCCATGTTGCTGATAACAGCTGAACAACTCAAACTCTTCATTCCACGAGCTTGTGATGCTGCAACCATTTTCTTAACTAAATCAACAGCAACATCTTCTGTACTGATGAGATCAATAGCTTCTTTTCCGAATTCAACATCATAAACCAAAGCGCACACTCCTTCAGCCAGCTTTTTGGACACAATTGAGCATCTCATTAGAGGAACGCTATCTACGGTAGCCGTCAGATCCTTGCAGCGGTAAATCTCCTTATCTGTTGGCACCAGCTCCTCTGTCTGTACTACGATGCAACATCCGACGTCTTCCATCATCTGCTCGATTTTATCTTTAGTGCAGTCGACTGTGAAGCCAGGGATGGATTCCAATTTGTCCAGAGTATCTCCCGTCAATTGGAGAGCACGACCGGAGATCATAGGGACCTTGAGACCTAAAGCAGCAAGTGCAGGAGCCAAGACAAGACTCACTTTGTTGCCGACACCTCCTGTGCTGTTTTTATCTACCATCCGATGGCGCCACTCGGGTCTCCAGCAAAACACATGACCCGAGGAGGTCATATTTGCTGTTTCTTCCGAATTCACTTTCTTGGAGCTCTCATTGTAATTAGCCAGGGAAATATCAGTCATGATTGCCAAATTGTTCATTCTGGAGATCAGCGACGAGTTCTGTAACATGATATTGTCCACTTTAGAGCTCTTGTAGTCGTGATAAAACTTTTCTATATCCTTATAATCTAAATGGTTATAATGTCCAAATCTGCACATTGACTGTTCAGAAAAGAAATTCAGTATGGTTTCGTTGAGATTGTCTGAGGGCTTTACTTCTCTCTGATCGTAACTCTGAGGCTTAGTTTCATCCAGAAAGTTAGTCTTTGAAGTACTGTCTCTGCCTGAAGCTCTTTTACTAGCATCACCTGTTATGCTTCTAAGCCATCCTTCGGAATTCCTCTTCCTTAAATCCCCACTTTCTATAAACGATTCGAGTGTGGCTATATGCTTCGGAAAAATCTCTCCGACTTCCGCGGTAAAGTCGAATGGCACTTTGTATCTATGATGAATGGACGCCTCTTCTTTACTCGGACCACTCTGCGAAATGTAAACTCTGTTTCGTTCCCCTTCATTACCACTCGTTACTCTGCCTTTGCGATAATTGTCCATGACGCATTTTGCTGACGGCGAGGAATAGAATACCTTTCGTGTGGATCTCTCTTCAGATCGTGCCAGACTTGTATACCTAGGTATTTTGAAGTGCAAAGCGTACTGTATAGTCTCGCAGCTCTCTGATCTGTGTGATTGTTCTTCACAGTTCCTAGACATGTCACCAGCGACATAGACACTCTGCCATGCATCACCAGTAGTTGCGTGGTCAAAGGCATTATCTGCGCTATCTCTACGATTCTTGATTTTCAGTAGCAGATCCACATTTTTATATGCGTTGCCTTTCTCTTTTTCATGTTTACAATCTAACTTAACACTATCAAGATCATCTTTTTCACTGACAAATTCAACATTTAAACTATTGCATTGTCTATTGAGTTCGGTTTTATGATCCTTGAAGTGATCAATAATCTTACCAACTTGAGAAGCCACTTCAGCTCTCATCTCAGTATTTTGTGCGGCCAGGTCACCTATTTTATTTCTCAACTCATTATTTTGTGCGGCCATTTCGGCTTTCAAATCATCTTTTTGAGAAACTATCTCAGTTCTTAACTCATTATTTTGTGCGGCCATTTCGGCTTTCAAATCATCTTTTTGAGAAACTATCTCAGTTCTCAACTCATTATTTTGTGCGGCCATTTCGCTATTTTGACTTTTAATGTCATTCATCTGTGTAGCCATATCAGTCATCTGCGTAGCCATATCGGCTTTCAAGTCATTTATCAACTTTACTAATTCATCCATACTTCTAGTTAACGGCATTCAATAAATTATCATAATCCCACTTCTGACACCAAATGTTGCGGATTACAAAAATGGATAGCCACTGAGCGTGAGTATTAAAAGCTATATTTCAAAACCAAATTCAATACAAGGTAAATTGTTACAAAGGAAATATGGATGAAGTATCTTATTAACAAATCAACTATTAACATGCACAAGTCATCAATCTTCCTGCGTAGAGCACACAATATCAGCTCTGTGTATTTTACTAAATACTACCTTTTACTTGATTTACCAGGTCACCCGAAGATCTTCACTCGTAAACCAATTCTCGTCCTGTGCTAATAACTGTTCACACACTAGCCGAACAAAAAGACAGTCCGTGTAGACATTCGAAGTTAGCCATAAAAGTTCCCACTTTTATACTTCCGCGTATACACAACACATCAAGTTACTTCTTGATACTTAACGATAAAAGATCCCACTTTTATCCTTCCGCGTATACACAACACATCAAGTTACTTCTTGATACTTACGCGCACTGTCTCAGAACAGCTCACCGTCCATTTTCGAACTCACCGACCGTTACAACACACAACGACCGTTCCAATACAAAACGACCGTTAACGCTCCACTCTTCTTCTCCAAATTCTCCCAACGTTCTTATTCGTTGGCTGAAACTTTGCTTTCGGTTGCCAGATTCTTCTGTCGTAACAATATATAACATATATCCAGCGACTTTTGAGCTCTCTCGGCGTACCCCAAAATTTTTTACCACGTACCCCACGTTGATAACCCCTACTTTATGCTATATTCAAATTACCCCACCTACATAGTTCCTTCTCCAAGTGTTTATTTCAGGAGAGATATACTGCGTTAAAGTTAAGGAACACGCTTGATGGCTTTGAAAGAAAGTTTCCATTTTTCTCGTAACAGCTACGCATCGGATCCCTTTCCCAAGTTCAGTTCAAAACCCTTGGGGTCTTTGTGACCAAACTATTTAGTTCATTATGTGCACAAAAATTCCTGTCAGAAGTAAGACAACTCAAGAAATTCTGTAGATTATGCGTTCATCTCTGAAATCACAGATTAAGTCACTTCGCAAGCCACCCACCAGGTGCTTTTTCACTCGTAAGACGTATATTTACACAAACCTCTCAAACTCTGCTGAAATTCACATTTAAATCTCACTTAAGATCTGTATACGATGCTCACGTCACACTCTGTGTCATCTTGGAAGTAACATGAGGGCTCAAGTCACGGGAGAGGATTAAAGGGAACGTGACTACTCGCGGGAAGAAGAGTTCAAGAAATTGATGGAAGGCAACCGGAATGTTTACACATCCATTTCAACGAAAGCAGATCTCTTAGCTCCAGAAATAAGTTCACTTTCATTCCACACATCTCTGGAAGAGGAGATTTCCAAACTTTTGGGCTTTTCTTTCCCTGGGAGAAGAGAAAGGTTCCACGTGACCTGACTTCATATTAATGAAGTGCTCGAATTTATAAGAAAGAATAATGAAAAATAAGCAATATAAAACCGTCCCATGGCCGAGTGATTAGCGCGCTTGAATACTGATCTAAGGGACCTGGGTTCGAACCCTGGGTAATTGATGTATGTGTCGTTTCCGGTTCGAGCCCCGGGTAAGGCATGGACGTATGTGTTGTTTTTCTGCTGAGGTCCTGCCATCCTCTCAGACCTTCTACTTTGGCATATAAACTGACAGGCTCCTGTCAGACCTCTGTGGCAAGCAGCTGCTTGAGGGTTTTTTATTTTTATTATTATAAACAATAGAGGAAGAATTTACAAGAGAGTGAAATAAAGTTATTGCGCCTGAGAGTGGGAATTTCTCTTTGGAATGTCAATCGATATCTATTTAGAAATCAGTATCGTATGCAGTAATATCGAGAACGAATCGTTTCATCGATTAAGATATATCTGGATGAAAGGGTTGGGATGTTTTACCTCTGAGCGGCACTTTTTTGCACACCATGGGCTAAATGGCCAGGTCACAAGGACCCCGAAGGCTCAGAGAAGGTTGGGGGAGGGGACCCATTGGAACAGCTGTTGGGAGACAGATGGTAGCCTCCCGTCAAGGCCATCCAGCGTGTTCTTTAACGTGCACCAGGGTATGTCTCTCCCGCACACGGGACCCCGGCTTAACGACCCATCCGACGGACGGCGGCCTTTCCAAGCCCATCAGTGTCCCCTACTGACCGTGGGCAGGGCGGGGAATTTTGCGGAGATCAATCTCAACGCTGACCCAGCTGGGACTCGAACCTGGGAACTACAGATTACGAGCCTGGCGAGCTACCGACTGAGCCACCCCCGCCCCTGAATGAAAGGAATATTTTATGTAAGCAGAGATGCATTATGCACCAAATACAGAGAAGATGAGGGTTAGCTTAACTGGTAACGGGCAAAACTCATAATTGTCATGTTATTTCGAGTTCCAGCTGTACCAAGATGGGGACGTCGAAAATCGATTTCTTGTGAATCACAAAAATTATATGTCCTAAGAAAACTAATTATACAGTGTACCTGAAACTTTTTTTTTAGTTTTAAAAATATGAAACTAATTTTTTTTTACTTCTAAGGGAACAGTCGCTCAAGAAAAAAGGTACAGTCGCTCAAAAAAAAAAGGTAAAGTCCCTCAAAAAATATCCGAACATTATGGTTGATTACAGAATTCAGAAAAAATATCTGGCAACGATTGTTTTAGAAATTAGTGATCTGGCACCTTCGTGTCACGTGATTACAGAATTCGGGAAAAATATCTGGAGCGTGTACAGCAACTGTACACGCTCCAGTTACTGCACACGCTCCAGTTTGCTGTGAACAGTAACTGCACACGCTCAATATTTCCGTGAGTGAGCCCACACGATCTAGTATCAAAATAATATGACCACCTACAGTCGCTCAAAAAAGTATCCAAACACCATGGTTGATTACAGAATTCAGAATAAATATCTGGCAACGATTTTTTTAGAAATTAATGATCTGTCAACCTTCGTGTTACACGAAGGTTGCCAGATCGTATTTTTTGATTGACTGTACCAAAAGGTATTTTTTCAGCGAATGTACAGTGTTTTTCAAGATTAATTTCAGTTCAGACAATATGAATTAGCAGCTCATCATTGATTTAATGAATATATTCATCCACTATGTAGCTGTTTTTTTAAGTGACAGGGAGAGATGGGTGTACAGGAGAAACTGTCTTGAGTCGGGTGGGATCCACGATCCGGCTGAAGACATCAGGTGGACCCACGACCTCCTGTGGCATGTCTAATATGAATGCGTGACATGGCATCAGGAGGTCGTGATTTCAGATCTCACCCGACTGAAGACATCAGGTGGACCCACGACATCCTGTGGCATGTCTAATATGAATGCATGACATGGCATCAGGAGGTCGTGATTTCAGATCTCACCCGGCTGAAGACATCAGGTGGACCCACGACATCCTGTGGCATGTCTAATATGAATGCGTGACATGGCATCAGGAGGTCGTGATTTCAGATCTCACCCGACTGAAGACATCAGGTGGACCCACGACCTCCTGTGGCATGTCTAATATGAATGCATGACATGGCATCAGGAGGTCGTGATTTCAGATCTCACCCGGCTGAAGACATCAGGTGGACCCACGACCTCCTGTGGCATGTCTAATATGAATGCGTGACATGGCATCAGGAGGTCGTGATTTCAGATCTCACCCGGCTGAAGACATCAGGTGGACCACGACCTCCTGTTGCATGTCTAATATGAATGCATGACATGGCATCAGGAGGTCGTGATTTCAGATCTCACCCGGCTGAAGAAAATTTTTCCTCTACACCCATCTTCTCCTGTCACTTGAAAAAAAAACAGTTTGATAGTGGAAAAACAAGTCATTAATTTCATTTCTTTATTTTCAAATATGTGAAATTGTTCTGAAAGATTTCGAAAGCATTTTTTCTGCTCTATATGACAGCAAAGAATAATAAAGATTGTAATGAAACTTTTTTTGGCATATTTTATTAAAAAAAAAAGCAACTGGTGAAGCCAGTATATCATGCAGTGAAACTAACTCACAGGGACGGAGACAGATATAGGTGTCGCCAGAAACAAATCATGGGGCAATGGACCCATGTCTGCCCCCTTTCAGAATGCCAGTAAGGGTAGTTGAGGCAAAACATAATTTAACTTATTTAAATTTAATATATTTTTTAAGAAATTTTTAAACACATTTAAAACAGTTGGGAAAATATTATACTGCTTTTGAAATCCAGTCTCTTGCTATCTCCCCTTAACATTATACCGGCTTGATTGTGTTTCTTGGCCCACCCTTCAATTTTTTTCTAGATCTGGTCCTAGTTGTTGGTAATTCTCCAGCCTCATGATCTGTAATGGCGTAAACTGGGGGGGGGGGGGAGCATTCGCCCGGGCGCCACAATTCAGAGAACAGCAAATAGCCTTTAAGAAGCAAACCATAAGCAATGATTTTACATTTTGTTTATTTTTGAGATTTTTCGATTTTTTTTCTTGTTTGATGCCCTCAGTTCGAAGGAGGTGAGCAAAACTGATGCATTTGCAGTGCATTGGACTTTGGTGGCGAGAGTAACTGCCACTAACCCCGCGCGGCAAATTACTTAGTTACACCACTGATAATCTGATGTCCTCTAGTTCGAGTCCCAACTGTGTCTATGCTGAGATTTCCACTGCTAATCCGGACTCTAACCTCGGTAAGAGAGGGAACACGGATAGGCTTGATATGGTTTACATATTTTATAAAATGCATGCTAACGAAATTGTCTTGTTCAAGAATTTATATTCTCCTTAATTGGATTATTCTAATATCGCAACGCAATTCTCTTTCACATAAAAAAAAAAACTCACTGAAACTGCGTAATCCAATCAGAAATAATTGGTCCACGCCATGCAAATTTTTGAACAAGGCAGTTTCATTCAGCACTTAAGAGAACACAAAAACTGAATAATCCAATCAACAAGCCTTATACATTTTGTGCAATAAATTGTTGCAAAGAATAAATGCTCTTGTAAGCCACTACAGATATTCAACGTAAATTTACAGAATCAGTGTCAGAACAACGTACAGTCACTAAAAAAAACATCATGGTGTGCAAAAAAGTGCCGCTCAGAGGTAAAACAACCCAACCCAACCTAAAAAAACATCCGAACATTATGTTTGATTAGAGAATTCAGAAAAACTATCTGGCAACGTGTTTTTTAGAAATTAGCGATCTGGCAACCTTCGTATCACCAGATATTTTTCCTGAATTCTCTCATCAAACATAGTGTTCGGATGTTTTTTGAGCGACTGTATCTTTCATCCGAGGCAAAAATTCTGAATAATGCCCGCCCCCGTCCGGAATCGATTATGGATTTATGAACTAATAAAACTGAACTATAAATATATTTAACGCAAAACGAGCATAATCGCGAAGCATATAATATACGCACACACCACACAAAGAAAAACCTATATAATAAAATAAATTAAAAAAATTGCAAATAGTAATTATTAAAAAATGATTTTTATATAGATTTTGTATATATTTAATTAAAAATAAATTTACAAGACTTCTACATACGACAGATATCTTGAAAAAAACACTGGAACTATGCATATAATCCAATCAGTGATAATTGGTCCACGCCATGAAAATCCCCCCTCCCCTGGGGCGAGGGTGGTTCAGTCGGTAGCGCGCCAGGCTCGTAATCTGTAGTTCCCAGGTCACGGTCAGTAGCCCTGCCCACGGTCAGTAGGGGTCACTGATGGGCCTGGAAAGGCCGCCGTCCATCGGATGGGACGTTAAGCTGTAGCCCCGTGTGCGGGAGAGCCATACCCTGTTCACGTTAAAGAACACGCTGGATGGCCTTGATGGAAGGCTACCATCTGTCTCCCAACAGCTGTTCCAGTGGGTCCCCTCCCCCAACCTTCTCTGAGCCTTCGGGATCCATGTGACCTGGCCATTTAGCCCATGGTGTGCAAAAAAGTGCCGCTCAGAGGTAAAACAACCCAACCCCCTCTCCCCCTAGTTACTCCACTGCAGATTACGAGTCTGGGGAATTACCAATAATAGGACCGGATCTAGTTTTTAAGCAATTAAATTTTTCCTGAAAAAGAATACAGCGGCTCGAATTCTTTCACCCACATTACGACGTTGTAGACAATACCATTAGCAATGCCTGCCTACATTACATACTACTCAATATGGGAGAATCGTATACATGCGTCTATACCAACTCACTTCCCAAGAAGCATCTACATCAATAGTCATCGCATTAGATTAACAGTAACGCGATAGAATCCGTTACAAACACTATCTTAATTCTTCACGTTTATATCTTTGAAATACACATATTTATCACAATTCATACCAAATCCCCTTAAAAATATCAGTAAAATACCCTAATGTAGTTGTTCTCAACGTGGGGTACGCGGTAAAATTTTTTGGGTAGACCGTGAGATCTCAAAAGTCGCTAGATATACAGGGTGTCCCTGAATTCATGGCCTAAACGTGAGGGGATGGTAGTAGACACCGAACTCACCAATATTCGTCATAGAATATGCGGCCGCAAACGCAGTGAGGAGTCGGAAATGAAGGATAGACACAGAGGTTTCCAGAGTGACATTTATTGGAGATCATTCCAACAAATGCTCAAACGTCCGCCCACCAATGTTGATACAGGCGGCACAACAGCGGAGTAGTGATCGGCGTACCTGCTCGTAAACACCGGGCAGTCGCGCAAACATTTTATGATCGGGCACACGGCCGTACAGGATATCGCTCACGGTAGAGTCTTTGCGCTTCTCTACCATTGCCCTCGACTATGCCGTACATCAGGTCAATATCGGCTTTCTCTGCGTTCGTAAACTGCTCCATCTCGTGTCCGATCGACGCTGAGAATGCTGGGGTTTCGCCGATCCAGCGCTTTTAAGCCGTGCCGCCTCGTCGACGCCCGCAACCGGCACCGGTCTGCGTTTGCGGCCGCATATTCTATGACGAATATTTGTGGCTTCGGTGTGTACTAACATCCCCTCACGTTTGAGCCATGAATTCAGGGACACCCTTATATATGTAATATTTATTTTATTCCCACTGTTATAATATAACTATTGTTTTATCTATCTATACAAGGGATACGCCAGTTACATACACATTTCCAGGGGGTACGTGAAGCATAAAAGGTTGAGAACCAATGATATTTATATTTTATTCCCATTGTTATATTATAACTATAGTTTTATCTATCAATACAAGGAGTATGCCAGTTACATACACATTTCCAGAGGGTACGTGAAGCATAAAAGGTTGAGAACCACTGATATTTATATTTTATTCCCATTGTTATACTATAACTATAGTTTTATCTATCAATACAAGGGGTACGCCAGTTACATACATATTTCCAGGGGGTACGTGAAGCATAAAAGGTTGAGAACCTCTGATATACATGTTTTATTTTATTCCCATTGTTATACTATAACTATAGTTTTATCTATCTATATAAGGGGTACGCCAGTTACATACACATTTCCAGGGGGTACGTGAAGCATAAAAGGTTGAGAACCACTGATATTTATATTTTATTCCCATTGTTATACTATAACTATAGTTTTATCTTATCAATACAAGGGGTACGCCAGTTACATACACATTTCCAGGGGGTACGTGAAGCATAAAAGGTTGAGAACCACTGATATTTATATTTTATTCCCATTGTTATACTATAACTATAGTTTTATCTATCAATACAAGGGGTACGCCAGTTACATACACATTTCCAGGGGGGGTACGTGAAGCATAAAAGGATGAGAACCTCTGATATTTATATTTTATTCCCATTGTTATACTATAACTATTGTTTTATCAATCTATACAAGTGGTAGGCCAGTTACATACACATTTCCAGTGGGTAAGTGAAGCATAAAAGTTTGAGAACTACTGATATACATGTTTAATTTTATTCCCATCGTTATACTATAACTCTAGATTTATCTATCTATACAAGGGGTACGCCAGTTACATAAACATTTCCAAGGGGTACGTGAAGCATAAAAGGTTGAGAACCACTGCTATATATGTTTTTTTATTCCCATTGTTATACTATTACTATAGTTTTATCTATCTAGACAATGGGTACGCCAGTTACCTACGCATTTCCAGTGGGTACGTGAAGCATAAAAGTTTGAGAACCACTAATTACATATTTTATTCTATTCCTATTGTCATACTATAACTATAGTTTTATCTATTTATACAAGGGGTACGCCAGTTATATACACATTTCCAGCGGGTACGTGAAGCATAAAAGGTTGAGAACGACTGATATACATGTTTTATTATATTCCCATTTTTATACTATAAGTACAGTTTTATCTATCTATACAAGGGGTACCAGTTAAATACACATTTCCTGGGGGTAGGTGAAATATAAAAGATTGAGAACCACTGATATATATGTTTTATTTTATACCCATAGTTATACTATAACTATAGTTTTATCTATCTATACATGGGGTACGACAGTTACATACACTTTTCCAGGGGGTACGTGAAGCATAAAAGGTTGAGAACCACTGATATACATGTTTTATTTTATTCCCATTCTTATACTATAAGTATAGTTTTATCTATCTATGCAATGGGTACGCCAGTTACATACGCATTTCCAGGGGGTACGCGAAGCATAAAAGGTTGAGAACCTCTAATATGTTTTATTTTATTCCCATTGTTATACTATAACTATAGTTTTATCTATCTATACAAGGGGTACGCCAGTTACATACACATTTCCAGGGGGTACGTGAAGCGTAAAAGTTTGAGAACCACTGATATATATGTTTTATTTTATTCCCATTGTTATACTATAACTATAGTTTTATCTATCTATACAAGGGGTACGCCAGTTACATACACATTTCCAGGGGGTAGGTGAAGCATAAAAGGTTGAGAACCACTGATATATATGTTTTATTTTATACCCATTGTTACAATATAACTATAGTTTTATCTATCTTGTACAAGGGGTACGCCAGTAACATACATATTTCCAGGGGGTACGTGAAGCATGAAAGGTTGAGAACCACTGATATATATGCTTTATTTTATTCCCATTGTTATACTATAAGTATAGTTTTATATATCTCTACAAGGGGTACGCCAGTTACATACACATTTCCAGGGGGTACGTGAAGCGTAAAAGTTTGAGAACCACTGATATATATGTTTTATTTTATTCCCATTGTTATACTATAACTATAGTTTTATCTATCTATACAAGGGGTACGCCAGTTACATACACATTTCCAGGGGGTAGGTGAAGCATAAAAGGTTGAGAACCACTGATATATATGTTTTATTTTATACCCATTGTTATAATATAAATATAGTTTTATCTATCTTGTACAAGGGGTACGCCAGTTACATATACATTTCTAGGGGGTACGTGAAGCATAAAATGTGGAGAAAAACTGCTATATATGTTTTATTTTATTTTCATTGTTATACTATAACTATAGTTTTATCTATCTATACAAGGGGTACACCAGTTACATACACATTTCCAGGGGGTACGTGAAGCATAAAAGGTTGAGATCCACTGATATATATGTTTTATTTTATACCCATTGTTATACTATAACTATAGTTTTATCTATCTATAAAAGGGGTACGCCAGTTACATACACAGTTCCAGGCGGTACGTGAAGCATAAAAGGTTGAGAACTAGTGATATATATGTTTTATTTTATTCCCATTGTTATACCATAACTACAGTTTTATCTATCTATACATGGGGTACGCCAGTTACATACACATTTCCAGGGGGTACGTGAAGCATAAAAGTTTGAGAACCACTGATATATATGTTTTATTTTATACCCATTGTTATACTATAACTATAGTTTTATCTATCTATACAAGGGGTACGCCAGTTACATACACATTTCCAGGGGGTAGGTGAAGCATAAAAGGTTGAGAACCACTGATATATATGTTTTATTTTATTCCCATTGTTATAATATAACTATAGTTTTATCTATCTTGTACAAGGGGTACGCCAGTTACATATACATTTCTAGGGGGTACGTGAAGCATAAAATGTTGAGAAAAACTGCTATATATGTTTTATTTTATTCCCATTGTTATACTATAACTATAGTTTTATCTATCTATACAAGGGGTACACCAGTTACATACACATTTCCAGGGGGTACGTGAAGCATAAAAGGTTCAGAACCACTGAGCTGGAGAATTTCCAAGAAAATTTCATGCAAGATAAACCAATATAATGTGTAAAATCAAAAGAACGTTCTAATTGAGCTGTAAATCTACTTCTACATTAGAACTTAACAATTGGTTGAATTGTTTCAAGAGGAAGTTTTTCACGCCAACTTCTATTGTAATTAGAGAATTTTAATCATATTTTCAACAGTAAATCATTTGTTCACGTTCTTAACAGTGGTTCAGGAAACGGCCATGTTATTATTTAATGCGTTACATGCCTACTAGGTATAGAGTTGACATGAAGTGTTCATTTAAAACAAATGCAATTTAAGCAATATTGTTAAAATACATTAATTGGAATCGGTTAATTTTAATTTACCTATCGCCCTATTCTAATTTGCATTTCAAATTCTGAAATGCAGTCGCCCTACGTGATACTGAATCGAAATCGTGATTTAGGTAAGATTACAAAATATTAGCGTAAACTAGTTAATGTTATCAGAAATATTATCAGAAAATTAGATTTGTAGGCGACAAAGGAAATATTTCAAATCGCATCCAAAAACTCAGTTGAGCTGTTTTCCTCTGAACTGCACTTTTTTGCACACAATGGGCTAATTGCCCAGGTCACAAGCACCCCGAAGTCTCAGAGTAGGTTGGGGGAGGGGACCCATTGGAACAGCTGTTGGGAGACAGATGGTAGCCTCCTGTCAAGTCCATCCAGCGTGTTCTTTAACGTGCACAGGGTATGGCTCTCCCGTACACGGGGTCACGACTTAACGCCCCATCCGACGGACGGCGGCCTTTCCAAGCCCACTGGTACCCCCTACTGACCGTGGGTAGGGCGGGGAATTTTGCGGAGCTGACCCAGCTGGGACTCGAATTGGGAACTGCAGATTACGAGCCTGGCGCACTACCGACTGAGCACCCTCCCGCCCCCCCGAAATATTGGGTAATAAATAACTATCTATATTTTATAACGCTAAAGTATTATTACATACAACTTACTTTGCGGCTTCCAGTAGCTCCGTAACGAAATCGTTGAACGGGGAGATAAATATTTCGAAGAAAAGCTGCCGCAATTTCATATCCCAGGTTGGAATTTAGAAATTTCAGGATTTCTAGCATCACCAAGACGTTTTATCGTTTCCGAAATCAAATAATATCTACAAAATAAAGTTGATTTAATGGTTTCAAAATATCGTTATATTAATATTTATATTTAAAAATGAAACTGAACCCTATCTATCGCGGATTGAGTGCACAGAGAAAGTAGTGATTAGGCTTTCAGGCAATAAATGACGACTTGGTTACTTACGTAGAATAAGTATAGTTCATTAATTGACGAACACAGGGCTGCTTCGGACTAGGCTAATCACGCCCCAATCTAATTCTAAAAAACAAATCTAATTTTCTGATGGAGCTGGGTGGCTCAGTCGGTAGCGCTCCAGACTCGTAAGCTGTAGTTCCCAGGTTCGAGTCCCAGATGGGTCAGCGTTGAGATTTATCTCCTCAAAATTCCCCGCCCTGCCCATGGTCAGTAGGGGACACCGATGGGCTTGGAAAGGTCACCGTCCGTCGGATGGGACGTTAAGCCGTGGCCCCGTATGCGGGAGAGCCATATCCTGTGCACGTTAAAGAACACGCTGGATGGCCTTGACGGGAGGCTACCATCTGTCTCCTAACAGCTGTTCCAGTGGGTCCCCAACCTTCTCTGAGCCTTCGGGATCCACGTGACCTGGCCATTTAGCCCATGGTGTGCAAATAAGTGCAGCTCAGAGGTAAAACAGTCTAATTTTCTCATAATATTTCTGATAACATTAGCCTAGCTTACGCTAATATTTTGTAATCTTACTTAAATCATCATTTCGATTCAGTATGACCTAGAACTGAATTTCGGAATTTTAAATTAAAATTTCAGAATTTCAGAATTTTAAATGCAAATTAGAATAGGAGTATATGTAAATTAAAATTAACTTATTCCAATCAGCAAACTGCTGAAATAGAGATAAAAAGCACCAATGGACGAATTACTCGACTCTTGCTTTAGCATGGAGAATGCTATCGTGCTCTGGACATATTTTCATCCGCCCATTGAGATCCACAGGTAAAGCATCTGCAGGTTTGAACGTACTGGATACGTAATAAATGGAAAACAAGCAAAATACTTGTGAAAAACAGAAAAGTGAATTATGGCTTTTATTTTTCGTTTTAATTTAGCATTTGAATTAACATAAAATAAAAATTTAAATCAAGGTAAAATTAAAATTGAAATTAAAACGAAACAAAAATTTAAATTAAGAAAAAATATTTATCATAGAAATGTTGGTGGGGCCTGACCTCTAGGGACCCTAATAAGTAGCCGCCTCTGATGTAAAATGAGAAACGATAAAAATTTCGGACGAATACGAAGTTAACTTTCTCATCAGGCTACTTTTCAAACTGCATCCTTTGTAATCTGCAAAACGGCTGCCCCTAGGGGCTCTCCCCTCATTAACAAAAAGAAGTTTTTGTGTTGCATTACAGAAACTGTTCGTCAATATGGAGTAAGAGCAATGTATGTCCCTTGTTCATCAATGATGAGGCAAGATCGGAGTTCCCTAAATTCTTAAAAAAAAAAAACGTTTTTTGTGAAATAATATGAAAGATGAATGAAATGTTTAAATAAAATCTAGGCAAATCTCGATTTTCAACAATAGTTATATTATGTAATAGGCGTACGAATGTAATAGGCATCGATTTTCAACAATAGTTATATTATGTAATAGGCGTCGATTTTCAACAATAGTTATATTATGTAATAGGCGTCGATTTTCAACAATAGTTATATTATGTAATAGGCGTACGAATGTAATAGGCGTCGATTTTCAACAATAGTTATATTATGTATAGGCGTACGAATGTAATAGGCGTCGATTTTCAACAATAATTATATTATGTAATAGGCGTCGATTTTCAACAATGGTTATATTATGTAATAGGCGTACGAATGTAATAGGCGTCGATTTTCAACA
Source organism: Ryuthela nishihirai (assembly GCA_038380435.1). Lineage (NCBI taxonomy): Eukaryota > Metazoa > Arthropoda > Arachnida > Araneae > Heptathelidae > Ryuthela > Ryuthela nishihirai. The sequence continues at coordinate 21,475,393 of JAWZYU010000010.1, forward strand.
ATAGTTATATTATGTAATAGGCATGCGAATAATCGAGAATGGGCGGACTATGCGTTCTTGTAGAACCGCGATGGGACGTAATTGTTGGCTGAAAATTTCTGTTCCCTGTGGTTCCACGGGTTCTTTAGAGATCGGTCCCAAATTTGGGTTGTTGGGTTGTTTTACCTCTGAGCGGCACTTTTTTGCACACCATGGGCTAAATGGCCAGGTCACATGGACCTCGAAGGCTCAGAGAAGGTTCGGGGAGGAGACCCACTGGAACAGCTGTTGGGAGACAGATGGTAGCCTCCCGTCAAGGCCATCCAGTGTATTCTTTAACGTGCACAGGGTATGGCTCTCCCGCACACGGAGCCACGGCTTAACGTCCCATCCGACGGACGGTGACCTTTCCAAGCCCATCGGTGTCCCCTACTGACCGTGGACAGGGCGGGGAATTTTGCGGAGATAAATCTCAACACTGACCCAGCTGGGACTCGAACCTGGGAACTACAGATTACGAGCCTGGCGCGCTACCTACTGAGATATCCCCGCCCCCAAATTTGGTGTTGTGGTCCCAATTAGGTCTAGCTGTGTTGGATTCAGATATTAGATTCTTATCTGCCGTGGACTGGAAGTGATCCCTCTGGAAGTGTCCGAAATTTCTGCGGGTGCTGCAGTAGCTTACCTTGTGAAAGTGTAATGCGTTACCGATGGAGAGTTGTGAATGCAGTTGCACTTTGTCGGCGGGAAAGTTACGAATAGACGGATTTTTGGCGCGGTTTAACTCTTGATTAATATGTAAAGAGTTTCGGAATCGAAAACAATGTACTGCTTACCGCTCGTCCTAATGGTTTAAGAGTAATTTTCGAACAAACGCTGTATGCACTTTTTAAATTACGTTTAATTGTTGCAAATACCAACGTTTCAATGAGACTTATTTCTTTTTTTTTTATTTCGTTTCAAGTTTTATTTTTCCTCATTGTCGTAGAATAAATAAGAAAACGTCGTACATCAGTATTTAAGTCCAATTCTCGGCAATAGGATGCCTGCTGCTCTTTGAAAAACTTGCCCGAGTAATTAATAAAGTTTTCTGATCAGTCCATTTTTGCTGCCACCAACGGCAATGGCCAGCAATATACTCAGTTCTTGGAAGTGAAACTACCTGCATTGCTGGAAGACATTCCATTAGCAACACGCCATTGCACATGGTTTGTGTATGATGGAACTCCAGAACATTTTAGCCTCACTAATCGGGAACATCTCAATCGTAAGCATTCTGTTGGTTGGATTAGTACAGGTGGACGACTGCATGGCTTCCACACTCTCCCGATTTAAATCCTTTGTATTTCTTCTTACGGGAACACATTAAGGCTTATATTTATGGTACCTGGTTCTTAATACACAAGCTCTGAGCGAACTGATCGTGGAAGGTTGCCAAGATGCGAAGACGTTCTGAGGCGTGTATTGCTGCGCAGGGAGACCATTTCGAACACTTGCTCTGATACCGACTTACATAATAGTTTTCACCGATCACTTACAGTGTGCTTTAAAAACTGGAACCAAGACAAATTAGTTTCACTTGCACTCTCAAAATGCGCTATAACGTAAGGAAAGCGTTTCTGGCCAAATGTTCATAGGAACTTTTTTTTACTATGTGCAGTAGAACACTTCCCGAAAGTTTATTAGCAGCTTTGGAAATACCCTGTATACTAGAGTAGGGTTTCTCAACGTGGGGTACGCGGTAAAATTTTTTGGGGTACGCCGTGAGAGCTCAGAAATCGCTAGATCTAGTAACGAAGTCGCTAAATTGGCAACACTGCTGTGCAAAAATGTCTTTTTTTTTCTGTTTATCGATATATGTAATTTATGAATAATTTAATGTGTATATATATTATTTATTTTATTCCCATTGTTATATTATAACTATAGTTTTATCCATCTATACAAGGGGTACGCCAGTTACATACACATTTCCAGGGAGTACGTGAAGCATAAAAGGTTGAGAACCATTGATATATATGTTTTATTTTATTCCCATTGTTATACTATAACTATAGTTTTATCTATCTATACAAGGGGTACGCCAGTTAGATACACATTTCCAGGGGGTACGTGAAGCATAAAAGGTTGAGAACCACTGTTATATGTTTTATTTTATTCCCATTGTTATACTATAACTATAGTTTTATCTATCTATACAAGGGGTACGCCAGTTAGATACACATTTCCAGGGGGTACGTGAAGCATAAAAGGTTGAGAACCACTGTTATATGTTTTATTTTATTCCCATTGTTATACTATAACTATAGTTTTATCTATCTATACAAGGGGTACGCCAGTTAGATACACATTTCCAGGGGGTACGTGAAGCATAAAAGGTTGAGAACCACTGTTATATGTTTTATTTTATTCCCATTGTTATACTATAACTATAGTTTTATCTATCTATACAAGGGGTACGCCAGTTACATACACATTTCCAGGGGGTACGTGAAGCATAAAAGGTTGAGAACCACTGATATATATATATTTTATTTTATTCCCATTGTTATACTATAACTATAGTTTTATCTATCAATACAAGGGGTACGCCAGTTACATACACATTTCCAGGGGGTACGTGAAGCATAAAAGGTTGAGAACCACTGTACCAGAGTATTAAAATATGTGAAAAAGACCCCGAGAGTGCAGGGTTATAAAATGCTTGTCAACGATACTTGATTATCTAAACATTTACAAATGATTCAATATTTTAGTAGAAAAATTTCAGTAAAGAAACATTTTGTTGTTTGAAAGTACAGCTTTAAAATTCTTTGTCGAAAGACAAAACTCTGATTGAAAATGTGAATCTGTATATTAAAATTATTAAGTTAATGTTAAGAAATCACACAATATTGAAGTTTAGTTTTAAATTTTGCAAAAAATTCGCATTGTAGAATTTTTGCTGTTTTTTTCAATTACTAATGCTTTTATTTTTAGTATCGTGGAAATGTAATTATATCTTTATTGTTATATCCACAAGCGAGTATTTACTTTGATATTTTTTTCTTCCGAATTTTTAATTGCTTATCATTTTCATATTTTTGTAAACTGTGTATTACTTCCGAAGAAACCGTTACCACTCCAGGGAACTTCCTTCCCTGGAGGTTGACATCTGCTACGAACAGATATCCAATGGGCTTTGCATTAAATCTTTGAATTTTGCGCATTTTTCTTTATTAAGTCTTTGAGTCTTGAGCATTTTTCTTTATTAAGTCTTTGAGTCTTGTGCATTTTTATTTATTAAGTCTTTGAGTCTTGTGCATTTTTTTTATTAAGTCTTTTAGTCTTGCGCATTTTTCTTTATTAAGTTTTTGAGTCTTGTGCATTTTTCTTTATTAAGTCTTTGAGTCTTGTGAATTTTTCTTTATTAAGTCTTTGAGTTTTGTGCATTTTCCTTTATTAAGTCTTTGAATCTTGCGCATTTTTCTTTATTAAGTCTTTGAGTCTTGCGCATTTTTCTTTATTAAGTCTTTGAGTCTTGCGCATTTTTCTTTATTAAGTCTTTGAGTCTTGCGCATTTTTCTTTATCAAGTCATTGAGTCTTGCGCATTTTTCTTTATTAAGTCTTTGAGTCGTGTGCATTTTTCTTTATTAATTCTTTGTGTCTTGTTCGTTTTTCTTTATTAAGTCTTTGAGTCTTGTGCGTTTTTCTTTGAGTCTTTTGTGTTTTTCTTTGAGTCTTGTGCATTTTTCTTATTACGTCTTTGGGTCTTTTTCCCCAACTAGTTACTGAATACATTGTGCAGTGAAATTCGTCAGCTGAAGACCAAAATAATTCAGTTCTTAAGTCTGCCTTCATGTACGCCATAAACCATAAAAGCTTTTGTAAATCCTATTACACTTATCAGATCGCAGACTTCGCCTTAAAATAAAATGAGGAAGTACCTTTTTTATGCGTGGTGTGTGTTGTCTTGGAAGACATTAATCAGGCATTGGAGAAACAGCATTCTTTATGAAGCGTAGCCCCCTTCCATACTTCCTAGTCATATAAGACACATAACGGAACGCCAGGAACTTGGCAGACTCTACAATGACTGCTTCTGAAACAAGTTGGCAAATACTAACGCTTGGCATATGACGCTGATAACACTTTATTAAATCAATCATAATGACGTATCCAACAAAGGAGGGATTGTTAAGTGATGTTACAAATGTGTCACTAGTGGAAAAGTCGTTCTTCTTTTGGAACCCCATCCCCCCCACCACCACTCTCCCTCTCACGTAGAGGGGAAAGGGACAGATCATTGCTAAATCTTTTTCCTGCTCATTTTGAAACTCCCAAATAGTTTAGAGAATCATTACGATGGAAGTTCATTTAATCACTACTCTTGAAAAATGTTGAACAATTCTTAGTTAGTGGTCACGGATCAATTGGCCTCGTGCAAACCGATAGAGTTGTGTAAATACAGTCGCTCAAAAAAATATTCGAACACTCACGTGACACGAAGGTTGCCAGATCACTAATTTCTAAACAAATCGTTGCCAGATATTTTTTCTTAATCTTGTAATCAACCATGGTGTTCGGATACTTTTTTGAGCGACTGTAGGTGGTCATATTATTTTGATACTAGATCGTGTGGGCTCACTCACGGAAATATTGAGCGTGTGCAGTTACCGTTCACAGCAAACTGGCGTGTTGCAGTAACTGCACACGCTCCAGTTTGCTGTGAACGGTAACTGGAGCGTGTACAGTTGCTGTACACGCTCCAGATATTTTTCCTGAATTCTGTAATCACGTGACAACGAAGTTTGCCAGATTACTAATTTCTAAAAATAATCGTTGCCAGATATTTTTTCTGAATTCTGTAATCAACCATGGTGTTTGAATATTTTTTTCAGCGACTGTACACTGTTGGAAGTCTTTGGCGTATTCTGTTGTCCTACCAATCAGTTTACTGGCTGTGTTGACTGGAACTGATGGCTGAATACATTGCGTGTATGCTACGAATTAAGAAAATAAAGCTTAAAAATTTGTGTTTATTAATTATCATTGTGATATGCAAGTAATGGAGAAGAAAATGGAATTAGTTCCTTTTCTTTCAATAGAAAATCTCATTCAGAGCTCAATAAATTCTTCAACATGATTTTTAATGAAAAATACGTCTAAAGATAAATTAAAGATTTCAAACAAATCTATCTAAATCTCGATTTTGAATACTATTTGTTCAGTATTCAGAGTTATGAATGCTGGAATTTATATTAACAGGCTACAAAAAAATTGACCCCAAAATTTAATTAAAACAAACACTGTACTAGAGTTGGGTTGGGTTGTTTTACCTCTGAGTGGCACATTTTAGCACACAATGGTCTAAATGTCCAGGTCACATGAACCCCGAAGGCTCAGAGAAGGTTGGGGGAGGTGACCCACTGGAACAGCTGTTGGGAGACAGATGGTAGTCTCCCGTCAAGGCCATCCAGCGTGTTCTTTAACGTGCACAGGGTATGGCTCTCCCGCACACGGGGCCACGGCTTAACGTCCCATCCGAAGGACGGCGGCCTTTCCAAACCCATCGGTGTCCCCTACTGACCGTGGGCAGGGCGGGGAATTTTGCGGAGATAAATCTCAACGCTGACGTAGCTGGGACTTCTACTAGAGTCAACTATGATCTCTGATATCTTAACCTGTCTTAACGCTTTAATTTAATTTTGGGGTAATTTTTTGTAGTCTGTTTAATATTCCATCGTTCATAACTCATTGGATAGTAAAGAAATATTGTTTAAAATCGAGGTTTAGTTGAATTTGACTGACATTCTTTTTTAAAAATCAGATTGAAAAAGTTATTGAGCTCTGAATGCGATTTTCTATTGGGGTAACATTTAACTATTACTGTGGCATATAAACTGACAGGCTCCTGTCAGACCTCTGTGGCAAGCAGCTGCTTGAGGGGGTATTTATTATTATTATTATTATTTTTATATCCAGAACCCGTATATTCCAAAAGCATGATTGAGACCGGATCACCTAGTTAAGGTTGGGACTGTATTTTTTCGAAAAAAATAAAATAAAGAAAATACCAATGGGAAATTACATAGGCGTAAAGTTTGAAAATGATGTGTCTAAAATTCAGCTACCAGCTATTTGATGTAAATAATACAAAATAAAAATAATTTATTATAACTTTATTGGAATACTATTAAACTTTTTAAAATTAATTTCTAACATATGAAGATAAATAGTTATCTAAAAATGATTTTGTGGAAAAAGTGAGCTTTGCCGATACATGGGGTTCGAACCCACATCTCCCCAGTTTTATGCAAGAATGCTCTTGCCACTAAACTACCACCGACTCCATCATTTATCCACTAATGTGACTTGTAAATTTATCGGAACATATCGCCCATGGCACTAAGTAAAGGTAATCCTGCGTATCTACTATTGATCAATTATTTCATTAATAATACTTTGAGCGTGAGTAACTCTCTTATTCAGAGCAACATTAAAAAATAGTTGTCTTCCTCGATCATAGATGGCGCCATGGGCGACAGGTTCTGGCAGATTTAAAAGTTCCATTAGTGGGTTGGGTTGTGGGTTGTTTTACCTCTGAGCGGCACTTTTTTGCACACCATGGGCTAAATGGCCAGGTCACATGGACCCCGAAGGCTCAGAGAAAGTTCGGGGAGGGAACCCACTGGAACAGCTGTTGGGAGACAGATGGTAGCCTCCCGTCAAGGCCATCCAGCGTGTTCTTTAACGTGCACAGGGTATGTCTCTCCCGCACACGGGGCCACGGCTTAACGTCCCATCCGACGGACGGAGGCTTCCATTAGTGAAAATAGCGGAGAGGGTACTAGTTTTGTGGTTAGAACACTGCATCAGTCTCGAGAGATATGAGTTCGAGTCTCGTGCATTTGCAAAAATTTTTTTCCTCCCCCAAAACTATTTATTGGTTTATTGACTTCTGTGCGAATAGTTTAACTCTGGGTGGAAGTTGCAGTCATAATAATTATTTCGATCAAATTTTACTGTTGGTTTCGTGGGAGATCATAATTATTTTCTACGAAACCTATTACTAGAAAATGCATATAAGGCAACCCCAACATTTGGGTAATAAATATATATATATAACTATAGAACAAAGAATAAGTTTATTATTAAGTTGATGTAAAATAAATGACCGTTTTTAAACCTCAACTTCAACAAATCATAACTCAGCTCATAATAAACTTTATTAATCAAAATTGAAAAAAACATCAGAATATACACATTTTTACCAATTAGGGACAAGTTTATCTCTATTTCAATAAAAATCCAGAGTTCTGGAATTGATAAATTCTTTTAATTCGTTTCTGCTCACTGTTGTTGAAGATTTTTCTTGGAGAAAGTTATCCAAGTACTTGAATAAATGATAATCTATTAGTGACTGGTCAGGTGAATAAGGTAGATGCGGCAGAGTTTTGTAAAACAATTCATTCAACTTCTGAAACGCCATTTGTTCAACATGTGACTGAGCATTGCCATGGAAGAAAATAGGACCTCTTCCATTGACCAATGTTGGATGTTTATCGAGCAACTTCTGTGCATTTGTCGAGTTCATGACAATACTTCTCCGCAATGATGGCTTCATTTGTATTCAAGAAGCTGGAGTGAATGATGCCTGCCGCAAAATACCAATCAGTCACCACAGTCTGCTTTTAGTGCAACTTCGGTTTGGGGTTGTTGGGTTGTTTTACCTCTGAGCGGCACTTTTTTGCACACCATGGGCTAAATGGCCAGGTCACATGGACCCCGTATGCTCAGAGAAGGTTGGGGGAGGGGACCCACTGGAATAGCTGTTGGGAGACAGATGGTAGCCTCCCGTCAAGGCCATCCAGCGTGTTCTTTAACGTGCACAGAGTATGGCTCTCCCGCACACGGAGCCACAGCTTAACGTCCCATCCGACGGACGGCGGCCTTTCCAAGCCCATCGGTATCCCCTACTGACCGTGGGCAGGGCGGGGAATTTTTGCGGAGATAAATCTCAACGCTCACCCAGCTGGGACTCGAACCTGGGAACTACAGATTACGAGCCTGGCGTGCTACCGACCGAGCCACCCTCGCCCCTCGGTTTGGGGGAAATCTTCTGGCGTTTCATCGGCGGCTATCGTACAGAATCCACTTTTCGTAACACGTCAGAATCCGATCGCGAAATGGATCGTTTTGGTTGCGCCAAAGCTGCGAAGAAACGCACTTCAAAACGACGTTTTTTTTCCATTTCTTTCAAATCGTGCAGAATCTACTTATCAAGCTTCTTCAGTTTTCCGGTTTAATTCAAATGCCGAACATCAGTTGCGTGATCAACGTTTAGCTCTTGCCGAAATCTCTCTCAATTATTGTCTTCAATTGGTCGTTGTCAACGGCACGAAGACGTCCTCGATCTTCCTCATCTTCAAGGCTCGTATCTCCACTACAAAACTTTTCGAACCAATTCAACAATGTACTTTCGTAAGTGCTTCCCTCTCCCAATGCTTCAACAACATTACGAGTTGTTTGGGTCGCGTTGTGGCCAAGTTTGAACTCGTGCAATTGGGTTGGGTTGTTTTACCTCTGAGCGGCAATTTTTTGCACACCATGGGCTAAATGGCCAGGTCACAAGGACCTCGAAGGCTCAGAGAAGGTTGTTGGGAGACAGATGGTAGCCTCCCGTCAAGGCCATCCAGCGTGTTCTTTAACGTGCACAGGGTATGGCTCTCCCGCACACGGGGCCACGGCTTAACGTCCCATCCGACGGACGGCGGCCTTTCCAAGCCCATCGGTGTCCCCTACTGACCATGGGAAGGGCGGGGAATTTTGCGGAGATAAATCTCAACGCTGACCCAGCTGGGACTCGAACCTGGGAACTACAGATTACTGGCCTGGCGCGCTACCGACTGAGCCATCGGTGTCCCCTACTGACCGTGGGCAGGGCGGGGAATTTTGCGGAGATAAATCTCAACGCTAACCCAGCTGAGACTCGAACCTGGGAACTACAGATTACTAACCTGGCGCGCTACCGACTGAGCCACCCCCGCTCCAACTTGTACAATAAAACTATACCCAATTGCTTTCCGTATAGTTTTATTGCACGAGATTGTTTCCCAACATAACTATGAGACGACTGAAAATAAAAAAAATGAAGTTTTTAAAAACAGTGTTCGCATAGATAGATTAAGCAAAGAATAATCTTTAAAACGATATACAGGGTGATTCAAAACTTATCGTTCAAATTTCGTGGGGAGGTAGGGAATACGTCAGGATACTGATTTCACATAGGAAAGAATGTCCGCAAATGTACGCATGCGTATGTATAGGGCACTGTGTGTACCTTCGCTTGGCCACCCAGGTCACCTGATTTATCGCCCATGGATTTCTTTTTGTGGGGGGCCATGAAAGACCATGTGTACGAGACCCCCGTCGACAGTGAAATGGACCTTGTTGCACGAATAGTGGCCGCCGCAGGCATTGTCCGTGATATGCCAGGCGTTTTTGAAAATGTTCGGCGGTCAATGCAACGGCGCTGTGAATCCTGTGTCCGTGTAAATGGTCGCAATTTTGAGCACCTTCTGTGAACCTGTACTTTACCTTGTTGGAATAAAAGTCACATTCGTTACCACTTAACTGTAACGTTTCCTTGTGTTCATTTTACTTGTCCATTTTGTTCATGTAGATGACGTTTGCGGACATACTTTCCTATGTGAAATCGGTTTCCTGACGTATTCCCTACCTCCCCACGAAATTTGAACGATAAGTTTTGAATCACCCTGTATAACATGAGCCAAAAATGTATACTTTTTATTTCACAATTAACAATAAGGAAGAGAACAAAATAAAATCCGTCACTGTTTTTGTACCAATTTAATAACAGTGTAAGTTAAGGGAATGAGGAAAAGGTAGACCTAGAATGTGATAGGTTCAAAATGGCGACTAGTTGGGTTGTTTTACCTCTGAGCGGCACTTTTTTGCACACCATGGGCTAAATGGCCAGGTCACATGGACTCCGAGGGCTCAGAGAAGGTTGGGGGAGGGTACCCACTGGAACAGTTGTTGGGAGACAGATGGTAGCCTCCCGTCAAGGCCATCCAGCGTGTTCTTTAACGTGCACAGGGTATGGCTCTCCCGCACACGGAGCCACGGCTTAACGTCCCATCCGACGGACGGCGGCCTTTCCAAGCTCATTGGTGTCCCCCTACTGACTGTGGGCAGAGCGAGAAATTTTGCGGAGATAAATCTCAACGCTGACCCAGCTGGGACTCGAACCTGGGAACTACAGATTACGAGCCTGGCGCGCTACCGACTGAGCCACCCCCGCCCCAATGCCGACTAGTACCCCATTACAACTACCTGCAGTGACCAAATGATGTGCTGTTGATTAGGATATTTTAATGTTATTTTGAAACAATTAAAATTATTTCAAAAATTTGTAGTAGCCCATAATACAAAACACTAAAAAAAAATGCATGTATGTTTTAATGATTAATATATATTTGAAATATGTTTTTAAATTCCCGAGTAGGAATAAAATACTATTTAGCATTAGTTCATAAATTTAGTAAAAAAAAAACTAAGAAATTTCTAACATAATACACATGACATAGACGTTTTATTGTGACCACTGTTCTGCAATATTCTATTATTTATGTTCATGCATGGCCGAGTGGTTAGCACGCTTGGCTACTGATCTACGGGACCTGGATTCGAGCCCCGGGTAAGGCATGGATGTTCGAGTTGTTTTCTGCTGAGGTCCTGCCATCCTCTCAGATCTTCTACTGTGGCATATAAACTGGCAGGCTCCTGTCATACCTCTGTGGCAAGCAGCTGCTTGAAGGGGTATTTTTTTTTGTAATCACATGAGTGGAACGTGAGTTAATTAATGGGCTACCGTCGTAATCACGAGTTAATTGGTGGGCTACCGTCGCCAACAATTAGCAGCTTTTCGTACGGTGGATTTAGGATGAGGAGATGAGGGGGCTTGACCCCCCTTTCAGAGGGCGATTAAGGGTAGAAGAGGAAAAAAATTATTAAACTTATTTATATTCCATGAATTTTTTTTAAGAAATTTTTTTAAAAACTCATAAAACGAAGGGGGAACTGCGTTGGATATCAAGTATCTTGCCCCTCCCCCCCTTTACATTTTTTCGGCTAGATTGTGTCTCTTGGCCCCACCCACCTCGATTGTTTTCTAGATCCGAGCATGGTATGTAGCAATACAGAGCCTCTTCAAGGGCACGGAGCAGTGCATGCCATTTGAAACACGTTGCGTTGCTGTGGCAAGTACAGTCGCTCAAAAAATATCCGAACACTAAGGTTGATTACAGAATTCAGAAAAAATATCTGGCAACGATTTTTTTTAGAAATTAGTGATCTGACAACCTTCGTGTCACGTGGCACGAAGGTTGCCAGATCACCAATTTCTAAAAAAATCGCTGCCAGATATTTTTTCTGAATTCTGTAATCAACCACAATGTTCGGATATTTTTTAATATATATAATGCAATGAATATGGAGCGTGTGCAGTTGGCACACGCACAGCAAACTGGACAGCAAACTGGAGCGGTTGCGGTTAATGTTCACACCACAATATTCGGATATTTTTTAATATATATAATGCAATGAATATGGAGCGTGTGCAGTTGGCACACGCACAGCAAACTGGACAGCAAACTGGAGCGGTTGCGGTTAATGTTCACAGCACATTGGATCGTGTGAGCTCACAAAGACCTGGATCGTGTTAGCTCACTCACGGAAATATTGAGCGTGTGCAGTTACCGTTCACAGCAAACTGGAGCGTGTGCAGTAACTGCACACGCTCCAGATATTTTTTCTGAATTCTATAATCACGTTACACGAAGGTTGCCAGATCACTAATTTCTAAAAATATCGTTGCCAGATATTTTTTCTGAATTCTGTAATCAACCATAATGTTCGGATACTTTTTTCAGTGACTGTACACGGCAGAACAGACGCAATAAGTCTGACGTTTTCTAGCTTTAGGAGGCTGTTCGTTTTGCTGTGAGTGCGATTTTTTGCAGGCTGTCGCTGATCTGGAAACTGAGCAGCCGATAACTGTGTTTAGGGAGGCTTAAATGATGCAGAGACGCTCACAGAAATGGCTCAAGTGTACAGTGGCTCAAAAAAATATCCGAACACTATGGTTGATTACAGAATTCAGAAGAAATATCTGGCAACGATTTTTTTAGAAATTAGTGATCTGGCAACCTTCGTGTCACGTGATTACAGAATTCCAGGAAAAATATCTGGAGCGTGTACAGGAACTGTATACGCTCCAGTTACCGTTCACAGCAAACTGGAGCGTGTGCAGTTACTGCACACGCTCCAGTTTACTGTGAACGGTAACTGCACACGCTGAATATTTCCGTGAGTGAGCCCACACGATCTAGTATCAAAATAATATGACCACCTACAGTCGCTCAAAAAAGTATCCGAACGCTATGGTTGATTACAGAATTCAGGAAAAATATCTGGAGCGTGTACTGCAACTGTACACGCTCCAGTTACCGTTCACAGCAAACTGGAGCGTGTGCAGTTACTGCAGAACAGACGCAATAACTCCAGTTACCGTTCACAGCAAACTGGAGCGTGTGCAGTTACTGCACACGCTCCAGTTTGCTGTGAACGGTAACTGGAGTAACTGCACACGCTAAATATTTCCGTGAGTGAGCCCACACGATCTAGTATGAAAATAATATGACCACCTACAGTCGCTCAAAAAAGTATCCGAGCGCTATGGTTGATTACAGAATTCAGAAAAAATATCTGGCAAAGATTTTTTTTTTAGAAATTAGTGATCTGGCAACCTTCGTGTCACGTGACACGATCCATTTTATTAAGGCTTACTATGAAAGCTTTTAGTAATTGCAAATGAATGTGGTGAATTTATTAAAACAAGAACAGTAAATGACATATTACCAAAACTTTTTCTAGTAATTGCAAATGAATTTTCCTAAACTTCTATCTCTTTGGTTATTTAAAAAGTTTTGGTACTATATCATTTACTGTTCTTGTTTTAATAAATTCACCACATTCATTTGCAATTACTAAAAGCTTTCATAGTAAACCTTAAGAAAATGGATTTCATATGTTATGAATCAAAGGTAGTAATTGGTCTTAAGAGCCTGACTTAATGCTTTTATCATCAATATTTTCAAGGTTATACTTGGAAGGTGATTCCAACAGATGCGCAAAACATCGAATAAGTTATTCAGTGAAAACCCCCAAAAGTTTAACCGTGCAATGTTTTCAAAATTACTAATTTTTATGAGTCATGTGAATACATTTTACCAAATTAGCACGTACAGATCTTCTTCCAGAAGGGTCAAATCCTCTGCTTTAAGCAGAATCAAAAACTGCTTTATAATTTCTTTGTTCATAATTATCTACAGATAGAGCAAAAAGAACTCCCAATTGTGTTTCAGATATTACCTTAAGAAGTTTTTTTTATACTTGTATTTTATGAAGTTTTTATATTTACGACTTAGGAATTTTTGTCTTCAAATATTACTTTAAGAAGTTTTTTCGTATTAAGAAGTTTTTTCGCCTTAAGGATTTTTATACTTGTGTTTTTCTTTATACTTATGGCTTCAGATTTTTTATGCTTTCAGATATCATTTTAAGATTTTTCCCCCTTTTCATATATTATTTTATACTCGTGTATAACGGAACCTGTGGGTATCCGTGTGATAATCCGACTGAAGTGACACCTTTCAGTCGGATTATCACACGGATACCCACAGGTTCCACTACGTGAGACTTCAAAGGCAAGTGAATTTTCTTTTTAAGCACCCCCAAGAGAAAAACAAAAGTCATCAATCACAGTACATGTAATACAAGGGTTCAAACACACTTATTTACATTTCAGGTTAATAACGTAGATTACAAACAGTACATCATTTCTTACAACAATAGGAAATATATATATATATTCTTTATTTGGTTCATTAACAGATCTATTTGGTCCTCACATGGTTGTTGTTATAAATTCTATCCAAACATGCATTACAGTCTGCCCTTGTTTCCACAAATTACATTTTGTAGTGTAACATATATAATAAAAAAATAAAATAAATACCCCCTCAAGCAGCTGCTTGCTACAGAGGTCTGACAGGAGACTGTCTTTATATGCCACAGTAGAAGATCTGAGAGGATGGCAGGACCTCAGCAGAAAAACAACACGAACATCCATGCCTTAATCCGGGGCTCGAACCCAGGTCCCTTAGATCAACAGCCAAGCGCGCTAACCACTCGGCCACGGGACGGCTGTAACATATATGCAGGGGTAAAAATGATGCTAAACTGTCACCTGCTGCTCTGTGTACATTTTCAATTCTTGAACATTTTGGAGTAGTTGCTTATTAATTTCTCATACTGTACAGGTAGTCTTGAATAACTTTATTGTGGATTTAATTCAGTTGAAATGCTGATTAATGCGCCTAGTATCAGTTTTAATCCAGAAGCTCCTCTCGTACTTCAGTTTGCTTTACCTCTTATTAAAATTATTTTGAGATATCTAAGAAAACGTTATCCACACTACAATGTACATGCGAAAGTTTTTATTAGTTTCAAATGTACCAAAGACAGTTCGCTTTCCCAACGTTTTTTCAAGGTATGCCGGAACATTTCCTAAATTCTAGATCCCTACATTACCGAAAATGTGGTCGCCAGTTACGGTCGTACACGGTTTAATCCGTGATTCAAAACAAAGATTGTCAGAACTGTCAGACTTAATAATATATTACAGTAAAGCCAAGGTAATTTTGGATACTAAACGTTCAAGTGGTTTGACACCCCAGTACATAAAATAAAAATGACAAATATTGTAAACTTAGGAGGTAGGTCGACAGAGAGTAATATTAAAATGAACAGGGATAATCCAGACAAAGATGGGGAATAGGGATCATATAGTTTCTGATTTTAAAGAAGTGATATCGCTCGGTAGAGTTCAAAGAAATTCCACCATTCCTGATTTATATCAGAATATTTGTTATGTCTTAGAAAATAATGGGTTATCTAGAGTGAAAAGCCACATAATTCTAGGTAAAAAATTCAGGACTTGAGTTTTTCAAATCCTCCCCTGCCAGGGTACCCACGGAGCTGAGGATTTCAAGGTCCCCGTCTGTCTCCGCATTGGCCGAGGCACCTGGGCGACTTTGTGGCTTCAATACGCCTAGTAAAAAATCACGCGTCCTGTGGCAACTTGAAACGCACAGACAATTATACCGATGTTTTAAACTGAAAGCACGGACAGAGTGCAAGACCTCAGTCGTAAAATCTTATAGTTCACCATTTGATGTCCGTACATTTCACGCATGTACAAGACAACTTATTCATCAGAGAGTATATTTATGTCGTTTTTGATTTTAATCATCGGAGAGTGAATATAGCGTGTGTATTTATGTCATTTTGATTTAAATCACCAGACAGTGAGTATCCGAATATGGACTTTGACAGCTTTTTTTCAGTTCGCACTACCACCTAAGAATATGGAAGCTGGTTTGTCCTCATATCGATGTCGTATCCTAGAAAAACAAGCTTTGAATGGGTTTGATTCTTTAGTCCATGGTGTATTGCAGAAAAGCGTGCCGCCAAAGTTACACATTTGACGTGTATATATTTGATTTAAATCACCAGCCATGTGAATATAATCTGTGTATATGGAAGCTGGTTTACCCTCATATCGATGACGCATCCTAGAAAAACACGTTGTGAATGGGTTTGATTCTTTAGTCCATGGTGTATTGCAGAAAAGCGTGCCGTCAAAGTTACACATTTGACGTGTGTATATTTGATTTAAATCACTAGCCATGTGAATATAATCTGTGTATATGGAAGCTGGTTTACCCTCATATCGATGACGCATCCTAGAAAAACACGTTGTGAATGGGTTTGATTCTTTAGTCCATGGTGTATTGCAGAAAAGCGTGCCGTCAAAGTTAAACATTTGACGTGTATATATTTGATTTAAATCACCAGCCATGTGAATATAATCTGTGTATATGGAAGCTGGTTTACCCTCATATCGATGACGCATCCTAGAAAAACACGTTGTGAATGGGTTTGATTCTTTAGTCCATGGTGTATTGCAGAAAAGCGTGCCGTCAAAGTTACACATTTGACGTGTGTATATTTGATTTAAATCACCAGCCATGTGAATATAATCTGTGTATATGGAAGCTGGTTTACCCTCATATCGATGACGCATCCTAGAAAAACACATTGTGAATGGGTTTGATTCTTTAGTCCATGGTGTATTGCAGAAAAGCGTGCCGTCAAAGTTACACATTTGACGTGTGTATATTTGATTTAAATCACCAGCCATGTGAATATAATCTGTGTATATGGAAGCTGGTTTACCCTCATATCGATGACGCATACTAGAAAAACACGTTGTGAATGGGTTTGATTCTTTAGTCCATGGTGTATTGCAGAAAAGCGTGCCGTCAAAGTTACACATTTGACGTGTGTATATTTGATTTAAATCACTAGCCATGTGAATATAATCTGTGTATATGGAAGCTGGTTTACCCTCATATCGATGACGCATCCTAGAAAAACACGTTGTGAATGGGTTTGATTCTTTAGTCCATGGTGTATTGCAGAAAAGTGTGCCGTCAAAGTTACACATTTGACGTGTATATATTTGATTTAAATCACCAGCCATGTGAATATAATCTGTGTATATGGAAGCTGGTTTACCCTCATATCGATGACGCATCCTAGAAAAACACGTTGTGAATGGGTTTGATTCTTTAGTCCATGGTGTATTGCAGAAAAGCGTGCCGTCAAAGTTACACATTTGACGTGTGTATATTTGATTTAAATCACCAGCCATGTGAATATAATCTGTGTATATGGAAGCTGGTTTACCCTCATATCGATGACGCATCCTAGAAAAACACATTGTGAATGGGTTTGATTCTTTAGTCCATGGTGTATTGCAGAAAAGCGTGCCGTCAAAGTTACATCTTTGACGTGTGTATATTTGATTTAAATCACTAGCCATGTGAATATAATCTGTGTATATGGAAGCTGTTTTACCCTCATATCGATGACGCATCCTAGAAAAACACGTTGTGAATGGGTTTGATTCTTGTCCATGGTGTATTGCAGAAAAGCGTGCCATCAAAGTTACACATTTGACGTGTGTATATTTGATTTAAATCACCACCCATGTGAATATAATCTGTGTATATGGAAGCTGGTTTACCCTCATATCGATGACGCATCCTAGAAAAACACGTTGTGAATGGGTTTGATTCTTGTCCATGGTGTATTGCAGAAAAGCGTGCCATCAAAGTTACATCTTTGACGTGTGTATATTTGATTTAAATCACTAGCCATGTGAATATAATCTGTGTATATGGAAGCTGTTTTACCCTCATATCGATGACGCATCCTAGAAAAACACGTTGTGAATGGGTTTGATTCTTGTCCATGGTGTATTGCAGAAAAGCGTGCCATCAAAGTTACATCTTTGACGTGTGTATATTTGATTTAAATCACTAGCCATGTGAATATAATCTGTGTATATGGAAGCTGTTTTACCCTCATATCGATGACGCATCCTAGAAAAACACGTTGTGAATGGGTTTGATTCTTTAGTCCATGGTGTATTGCAGAAAAGCGTGCCGTCAAAGTTACACATTTGACGTGTGTATATTTGATTTAAATCACCAGCCATGTGAATATAATCTGTGTATATGGAAGCTGGTTTACCCTCATATCGATGACGCATCCTAGAAAAACACGTTGTGAATGGGTTTGATTCTTGTCCATGGTGTATTGCAGAAAAGCGTGCCATCAAAGTTACATCTTTGACGTGTGTATATTTGATTAAAATCACCAGCCATGTGAATGTAATCTGTGTATATGGAAGCTGGTTTACCCTCATATCGATGACGCATCCTAGAAAAACACGTTGTGAATGGGTTTGATTCTTGTCCATGGTGTATTGCAGAAAAGCGTGCCATCAAAGTTACATCTTTGACGTGTGTATATTTGATTTAAATCACCAGCCATGTGAATATAATCTGTGTATATGGAAGCTGGTTTACCCTCATATCGATGACGCATCCTAGAAAAACACGTTGTGAATGGGTTTGATTCTTGTCCATGGTGTATTGCAGAAAAGCGTGCCATCAAAGTTACATCTTTGACGTGTGTATATTTGATTTAAATCACTAGCCATGTGAATATAATCTGTGTATATGGAAGCTGTTTTACCCTCATATCGATGACGCATCCTAGAAAAACACGTTGTGAATGGGTTTGATTCTTGTCCATGGTGTATTGCAGAAAAGCGTGCCATGAAAGTTACATCTTTGACGTGTGTATATTTGATTTAAATCACTAGCCATGTGAATATAATCTGTGTATATGGAAGCTGGTTTACCCTCATATCGATGACGCATCCTAGAAAAACACGTTGTGAATGGGTTTGATTCTTGTCCATGGTGTATTGCAGAAAAGCGTGCCATCAAAGTTACACATTTGACGTGTGTATATTTGATTTAAATCACCAGCCATGTGAATATAATCTGTGTATATGGAAGCTGGTTTACCCTCATATCGATGACGCATCCTAGAAAAACACGTTGTGAATGGGTTTGATTCTTTAGTCCATGGTGTATTGCAGAAAAGCGTGCCGTCAAAGTTACACATTTGACGTGTGTATATTTGATTTAAATCACCAGCCATGTGAATATAATCTGTGTATATGGAAGCTGGTTTACCCTCATATCGATGACGCATCCTAGAAAAACACGTTGTGAATGGGTTTGATTCTTTAGTCCATGGTGTATTGCAGAAAAGCGTGCCGTCAAAGTTACACATTTGACGTGTGTATATTTGATTTAAATCACCAGCCATGTGAATATAATCTGTGTATATGGAAGCTGGTTTACCCTCATATCGATGACGCATCCTAGAAAAACACGTTGTGAATGGGTTTGATTCTTTAGTCCATGGTGTATTGCAGAAAAGCGTGCCGTCAAAGTTACACATTTGACGTGTATATATTTGATTTAAATCACCAGCCATGTGAATATAATCTGTGTGTATGGAAGCTGGTTTACCCTCATATCGATGACGCATCCTAGAAAAACACGTTGTGAATGGGTTTGATTCTTTAGTCCATGGTGTATTGCAGAAAAGCGTGCCGTCAAAGTTACACATTTGACGTGTGTATATTTGATTTAAATCACCAGCCATGTGAATATAATCTGTGTATATGGAAGCTGGTTTACCCTCATATCGATGACGCATCCTAGAAAAACACATTGTGAATGGGTTTGATTCTTTAGTCCATGGTGTATTGCAGAAAAGCGTGCCGTCAAAGTTACATCTTTGACGTGTGTATATTTGATTTAAATCACTAGCCATGTGAATATAATCTGTGTATATGGAAGCTGTTTTACCCTCATATCGATGACGCATCCTAGAAAAACACGTTGTGAATGGATTTGATTCTTGTCCATGGTGTATTGCAGAAAAGCGTGCCATCAAAGTTACACATTTGACGTGTGTATATTTGATTTAAATCACTAGCCATGTGAATATAATCTGTGTATATGGAAGCTGGTTTACCCTCATATCGATGACGCATCCTAGAAAAACACGTTGTGAATGGGTTTGATTCTTTAGTCCATGGTGTATTGCAGAAAAGCGTGCCGTCAAATTTACACGGGTTTTTAGAAAGATCCTTTAACCCCTGGGGTCTTGTATTGCGGGGAAGCGCGCCATCTCGGAGCCCGTGTCACGCTTGTGGTAAACCATCTTTGGTGTCTTTTGTATAACCAACTTTTGTATAAGGATTTTCGAAAAATAGAGCATTCCCGTCGTGAAGGTACATTACGGTCTCAGCTTTGGTAACGGTTAAGTGTGTTTCTGCTTTAACATGAACAGAATATTCATTCGTTTTCAAGAAGTACATTTTGAAACTGCTTGGCTTGGAAACTTTTTCGCATTTAACTACTAGATGTTGAATGTTTCACACTTCTGGATTACTAGAAATTTTTTTTATATTCAATGTCCCACCTGATGTTTTCAATTGTTTCTGTATGCAGATCTCGCGAACTCTTGTGAGGCCTTAAAAGTTTTTTGTATGTTGTTAAAAATTATCTTATTTTTATTCAGTGACTATTGGCATGTCGTGTAGAACCTAAGTTATAATACGAGGACATAACGTACGCTTACACCTGAATATATTTCACTTACACGTAAAATTTATTGAATCACTTCTTCACACCTTTATATCGCGACCCGTGACAAACATCATGACTGTATTTTAAACGACTGATAATTATGTATTAAACGTAAAATATATTTGTATCACGCCTTTTTGTCGTGACTATGACAAACATCGTGAATATATATTAAAATGTACGGTAAATTATAAATAGAAATATATTACACTTAAACGTAATATTTAAAATGATAGTATTTGTACGTTGCACGTATTACGACCGGTAAATTATGTATATATTACACAAACAGTTTTTTATTCTAGGTACCGTGAATGTAGCTTTCTGTTTTGCATGCCACAACCCTCGTACAGGTTTATTAGAAATATATAATTCCACTTCCAAACGCCTATGTTCTAGTATTTAAATTCTTTGACTTTTTAACGGCGTACGCTTCAATTTGGCCGAACAGGTCTAACCACTCCTCGATACAGCCATCCCGGAAGATGCGTTCCTATGACGTCATGCTTCACGTACTCCGCGTAACGGAAGACTCGTCCGCCACACTCTACAATACTGTCATATGGAAAAGGTGCTTAGGGGGCCAGAAATGGGAGTTCAAAAATGATAGGACGCCCCTGCACAACATTCGAGAAAAATCTATGAAACAGGTCGGCTCATACAGGAAATGGGGGAGCCAAAAATTAAGCCCTCCCTAGGATGACGTCAAAGTGTGGGTACCCCAGGCCGCCTCCCACATACAGGGGTCAACGTACGCCACGGTAGCGGCCGGGCTGTGCGGGAGTCTTTCAATGCACATGTGCGAGTCTTCCAACCTCCCACCTCCCACCAATGGTGACCATTTTTTTTTTAATTTATATCACTCCTCATGACCGATTCTACCTACATGGGCGAACTTGTTTCCATCAACGGTCATTTTTCCGGATGTGAACACCATACTGCTGGGGGGCCTTTTCAAGGTTAATGCCAAACAAGTGCAGGAGTCTCCCACAACCTACCGAGATCAATGACCGGTGAAAAATATCTGAACCCAGCACACGTATGGGGGGTAAGAAATGGGGGTGGAAAACCGGTCAAAATATAAGTCCTCCCTATCACGGACCTAGGAGGTCAATGACCCTCTAGTACCAAGAAAAACATACGGGTGGGGTAAGAAATGGGGGTGGAAAACCAGTCAAAATATAAGCCCTCCCTATTACGGACGAAGGAGGTCAACGACCGAGAAAAATCTCTGAACCCGGACGTTACAAAAAATTAAGCCCTCCCCACCAAAGCATAGGGGCCTTTTTGGGGAAGCCCTCCCTATCACGGAAGTGGGGGGTCGTTGACCCCGACGCCATCAAAGCAAGAAAATTAAGTCTTCCCCAACAAAGTCCATCAGGCCAGTGCCCGCACTGGCGTGATGACCTCTAAGCGTGGGCGATTACGTCATTTCCGGTCTATGACGTCGCTTCCGACGCTATATCTTGGTCGACACTACTAGTGTAATATTTCGACCCTGGAGATATTTTCAAGACAATTGAACATGCTCTAGAACATAGATTCCCAACGGGGGCGATACCGCCCCCCCAGTGGGCGCTGGAGCCTTCCATGGGGGCGGTAGCGGATCCAGAGGCAGTCAAGGGGGACGGTCAAATAAATAAATAAATTTAATGGAATTTTCTGTGACAACCTTTTTATCTTTTCTATTCTAGGGTGTCTACCTGGTGATTCTGGTCATCCACTACCTCATCCGTCATGTACAACTTTTCAACTGCAGCTTGGACAATAAGTTCCCTGCTACCGCCTACTAGCGTACTGGTACGTCTGAAGTCGACTGAGATGCTCTCAAAAGTTCTCTTCAAGATCACAGATTGGATATAAGCTTCAACATGTTTTCCCACTCCAAGTCGCTTTGAGTATGCTTTATGGTACGTAGTTACAATACCATCCCACGTCAGAACATAAGGTATAATATTAACATTACACTTGTGAATTAGGCTCAACTCATTAGCCAGCAGATCATACTTCCTCTTCTTTTCAACCTCTACTGTCTGCAGGTTATCCTGAGATGTTATTCCTACTTCAATAATTGTAATCTCATTCAATACCTTAACATGCACTACTATATCAGGCTTATTATGTTGGACATGTGTGTCCGTCCTGATATGCAAATCAACCTTGATGCAATAATAATATAATAATAATAAATTTATTATATTTAATATTTTTTATAATTTTTTTAATATAATAAAATATTTTGAAAATACCTGTTTTCATGAATAAATATTTTATTTAGCTATGTAAATTATCTTATTGTTATCGCGTTAATAAGCATTTTTAAATTAGCATACATGGCCGAGTGGTTAGCGCGCTTGGCTACTGATCTGAGGGACCTGGGTTCGAGCCCCGGGTAAGGCATGGTTGTATGTGTCGTTTTTCTGCTGAGGTCCTGCCATCCTCTCAGACCTTCTACTTTGGCATATAAACTGACAGGCTCCTGTCAACCTCTGTGGCAAGCAGCTGCTTGAGGGGGTATTTTTTTTTTAGGTATACCTATATTGTTTTAGTTTAGAATAAATTGACGGTGACAAGTCCTTGCAAATTGGTAGGCAAACACGCGGTTCATGCAATTTAACATATTTCGACAAGAATATGGGAGCTTTGAAATGACTTGTTTACGGAGCAAGTGCGCCGGCATCGCAAACATACAAGTTAATGCGTGCACAAAATCAAATCTATAAAAGCGATAGCTCTAGGAATGTTTTATTATTTTTATGTGCTTCCCCGTGATAAATAGTCGTGAGTGATAAGTGTTAGAAGTCATTATAAACATTATTTTTATAACTATCTATAAATCTGTTGAGAAGTTAATTTGTATTTGAAAATGTCTGAATCTACATCTAAAAAGAAATGCAGGCAGTTCAGTATTGAGTATTTGAAATATGGATTTACGTACTCTCCTACAAACCAATCATTACCTATGTGTTTAATTTGCCGAAATGTTTTTTCAAATGAAGCTATGAAACCTTCTAGGCTACAAGAGCATTTAAATAAAATGCATGCTGATAAGAAGAACAAAGATTTATCCTATTTTCAAGAACTGGAAAAGCAATATTTAAAACAGCCAACTATGTCAAACCTTTTTGCGTCGTCTTCTAAACAAGATGATGATGGACTACGAGCCTCATATAACGTTTCATTGTTAATCGCAAAAGCAGGAAAACCACACACAATTGGCGAGGAATTAATTTTGCCGGCAGTCAAAGAGATATTAAAAACTGTTCTTCATCATAAGACACCGTCAGATATCATCAAAAAATTCCTCTCAGTAATAATTCAGTGCAAGGAAAAATAGATGAAATGGCAAAAGACGTTGAAATATCATTATGTGCTTACTTAAAAACTTGCAAATTTTCCATTCAACTCGATGAATCAACTCTACCAAATAACGAAGCTCTACTCTTATCTTACGTACGATTTATAAAAGAAGAAACAATTCATGAAGAGTTATTATTTGCTAAAAATTTGGAATCTGATACAAAGGGAGAATCTATATTTAATACCATGCAAAAGTTTTTTCAAGAGAAAGAAATTCCTATTTGCAATATTTTGTCTGCTGCTACTGATGGTGATTTACGCAACAGTTTAAGATGGTCGTTTCCTGTCCCTAACTGCAAGGTGCAATAGAATGATGTCAGGATGTCAACTTATGTCAGAGATATCAGCTGCCACAGGAAGGACAGTATCCATAGCACTGTATCCTGACAACTTCATTAAGGAGGGTTAAATGTTAGAGGGCCTGCAGTTTGCATACCACTAACCTCACCCCATCAGAGGAAACTGCTGGAATGGAGCAGGCAGCAACTCAATTGGACCAATGGTCAATGCGAACAGTTCTCGTTTTGCTTGAATCACGATGCAGCGTAAGTACTGATTCTCAGGGCCAATGCATCTAGACAAAGCATGGGGTACATTTTCACCCTCTGAATGTAGTGGAAAGGAACCCTTTTGATGGGAGTTGTTTGTTGATCTGCGGAGGTATCACTATCAATGGCCGCACTGTCCTGCAGGTCTTCTCAGGAGGGGCTGTAACTGCCCTAAGATACAGAGAAGAGCCCCTAAATCCTTATGCGAGACTTTTGAGAGGTGCCATTGGATCAGAATACATTTTTATGGATGATAACTCTCGTCCACATAGCGCTCAGAAAGTGGAGCAATACCTTGACAGTGAAGATATCCAGGGAATGGATTAGCCAGCGAGGCCCCCAGACGTAGATCCTTTGAACATGCAGGAGATGCTTTGGGAAGACGAGTTGCTAGTCAACTCCCTCCAGGGTCTCTTCAATATCTTAGAAATGCTTTTATAGAGGAGGGGGATTTGCTGCTCTCTGCTTTGTTGGATAACCTTATTAGAAGCATGAGAGAGCTCGTTGTGCAAGCTGCATTGCTCTTCAGAGATAATCATACTCTTTACTAAATAACGTTAACTTCAATAACTGTAATGATCTATAATTTGTTATTTGGAAACATTTTCTGACTTATTCTTGGGGCGGGGTTGGCTCAGTCGGTAGCGCGCCAGGCTCGTAATCTGTAGTTCCTAGGTTCGAGTTCCAGCTGGGTCAGCGTTGAGATTTATCTCCGCAAAATTCCCCGCCCTGCCCACTGTCAGTAGGGGACACCGATGGGTTTTTAAAGGCCATCGTCCGTCGGATGGGACGTTAAGCCGTGGTCCCGTGTGCGGGAGAGTCATACCCTGTGCACGTTAAAGAACACGCTGGATGGCCTTGACGGGAGGCTACCATCTGTCTCCCAACAGCTGTTCCAGTGGGTCCCCTCCCCCAACCTTATCTGAGCCTTCGGGGTCCATGTGACCTGGCCATTTAGCCCATGGTGTGCAAAAAAAGTGCCGCTCAGAGGTAAAACAACCCAACCCTGACGTATTCTTTGATCGGAAATTTAATTTTATAACTGGAAAAATATTCCAATTTATTCTTTAATTCAAATTTAAATATTAATATATGTAACATTAAATAAAACTCTGAAATATTCGTTAATTCTAAAAAGAATTTCTCGAGATATTTGCATTTTTGTTCAACTCCCTTAACTTTTGGACAGCAGTGTTTATATATATATAGCCCATTATGAATGAGCGAGGAAGGAAATGACAGATGAAATCTGTAATTCTAATTATGATGCAGAATGGGTAGAGCTCTGAAGATTGGCGTTAGGAGTAATCCGGGTTATTGGTAACGGAAAAAATCCGAAATTTAACATCCTACGTGTTCTTCAAGGTCAAACTGAGGTGAGACTGAGGTGAGATAGAGATCAACAAGTGCTAGAAACGTGGAAATTGCTCCTACGGGTGTTTCGGGATTGAGATCTCAGATAATTCCTTCGTGGAACAAAGAGATCAAATATCGACCTACCAGTGCTACAAAGCTAAAAATTGGTGCCTGCAGGTATTTGAAATGTTTTAAAATTTGGAATGGTGCAGGTCCTTCGAGGTCAAAGTCGATTTACTGGTGCTACAGAGCTAACAATTGTTGCCTAAGGATATTTCTGGTTGTAAACCCCATAAACAATATGAAATTTAGAATCTTATGTTGGATTAGTCCAGGAATTCTATACATATTTTGGAGGGCAGTGGTTGGGTTGTTTTACCTCTGAGCGGCATTTTTTTGGACACCATGGGCTAAATGGCCAGGTCACATGGACCCCGAAGGCTCTGAGAAGGTTGGGTGAGGGGACCCACTGGAACAGCTGTTGGGAGACAGATGGTAGCCTCCGGTCAAGGCCATCCAGCGTTTTCTTTAACGTGCATAGGGTATGGCTCTCCCGCACACGGAGCCACGGCTTAACGTCCCATCCGACGGACGGCGGCCTTTCCAAGCCCATCGTTGTCCCCTACTGACCGTGGGCAGGGCGGGGAATTTTGCGAAGATAAATCTCAACCCTGACCCAGCTGGGACTCGAACCTGGTAACTACAGATTACGAGCCTGGCGCGCTACCGACTGAGACATCCCCGCCCCGGAGGGCAGTGGTAGTGAGAAACTTTTAAAACCGGGCTCAGTAGATCTACATGATGACTTTTCGTAGCCTTTGGGAGTTGGAGGAGATCGCCACTGATCCGACGTCTTCTTAAAGGTCAAATTTCAGTCGAGTGGATTTAATATGTTTTCTGATACGTTAAAATTAGGGTCTAAGAGTATTTACGGTTGCATATTTGATAATCTTTACCGAATTTCTGATCCGACTGGTCAATCGAGTTCAGAGGTCAAATTTAGATCTGCGTATGCTACGAACCTGGAGGAATTACCATTTCGATATCTTTGAAATGTTAAGAAATTTCAGATACGGTTTTGCGTTCATGATAAAAAAAGGATCGGGGTGGCGATCGAGCAATCAGAAGCGCCGAAAGCGGTAATGGGTTGGGTTGTTTTACCTCTGAGCGGCACTTTTTTGCACACCATGGGCTAAATGGCCAGGCCACAAGGACCCCGAAGGCTCAGAGAAGGTTGGGGGAGGGGACCCACTGGAACAGCTGTTAGGAAGCAGATGGTAGCCTCCCGTCAAGGCCATCCAGCGTGTTCTTTAACATGCACAGGGTATGTCTCTCCCGCACACGGGCCAACGGCTTAACGTCCCATCCGACGGACGGCGGCCTTTCCAAGCCCATCGATGTCCCCTACTGACCCTGGGCAGGGCGGCGAATTTTGCGGAGGAAAATCTCAACGCTGACCCAGCTGGGACTCGAACCTGGGAACTACAGATTACGAGCCTGGCGCGCTACCTACTGAGCCACCCCCGCCCCCGAAAGCGGTGATGGATTTTTCGTAAAATAATATTTTGAGAAATGTAAGTCCCAAAATTCGAAAATATTTTTCAGTTCCTCATATTATATAGCATACTAAAAAATTTTAAATAATTGAAAAATTTTCAAAACAACATTAAAATCTCAATGTTATATAAAATTAAATATGCTAGAAAATGTTCGTAGAAACTGAAAATTCTTGAGTAAAAGTATCACAAACGCTAAATGTGATTCATTACTGGGAGAGTGAATCTCTGAAAAAATAATCAAACACTGAATAATGATAAAATAATAACACCAATTTATTACACACTGACCAAGAATTTTGTTTTTGTACAAGATAGCTAGGTAACTGGAAGGAGAGCTATGTACAGTCGCTCAAAAAAGTATCCGAATACTAAGGTTGATTACAGAATTCAGAAAAAATATCTGGCAACGATTTTTTTAGAAATTAGCGATCTGGCAATTAGTGATCTGGCAACCTTCGTGTCACGAATTAGTTATCTGGCACTATTAGAACGAATTAGTGATTTTGATCTGAATTAGATTTGATTAGTGATTTTGATTTGAATTAGTGATCACACGAATTAGTGATCTGGCACTGAATTAGTGATCTGGCAACCTTCGTGTCACGTGACAAGGTTGCCAGATCACTAATTTCTAAAAAAAATCATTGCCAGATATTTTTTCTGAATTCTGTAATCAACCTTAGTGTTCGGATATTTTTTAATATATTAATTCGTATGAATATATAATGCAATGAATATGGAGCATGTGCAGTTACCGTTCACAGCAAACTGGAGCGGTTGCGGTTAATGTTCACAGCACATTGGATCGTGTGAGCTCACAAAGACCTGGATCGTGTGGGCTCACTCACGGAAATATTGAGCGTGTGCAGTTACCGTTCACAGCAAACTAGAGCGTGTCTAGTAACTGCATACGCTCCAGTTTGCTGTGAACGGTAACTGGAGCGTGTACAGTTGCTATACACGCTCCAGATATTTTTCTTGAATTCTGTAATCACGTGACATGAAGGTTGCCAGATCACTAATTTCTAAAAAAAAAACGTTGCCAGATATTTTTTCTGAATTCTATAATCAACCTTAGTGTTCGGATACTTTTTTGAGCGACTGTACCAATCCCCTCTGATGATGCACAGAACCGGCCAGATTCCCGCCAATCTGACTCACGCCTTCGCATGGTACAGATCATTAGTACCTTTCAAAAAATGTATGCTCTTTTGGAAAGGAACAGAAGGGGAGGGCTGCCAGATCAGTGTGGCCTACTGATCATTTATGACCACTTTTTATTTATTTTTTTATTTTTTTGCCCTGTTGAGGAGTGATCAACTTCACTAGGTTCTAGTGCTGGCCGTTTAAACTCACAGGAGATATTATGACTTTGAGATTGATTATGGATCCTGGACTTGATTCAGGATCTGTAGGCCTCTGTAGGCCTCTGTTCAGGGAAAATCTGCTGTTATGTTTTCTGTTTGCCTGTGGGTTGCCAACACTAAGTGAGCAGATGCACAGGATACCTTATATCCAATATACCATCCAAAATGCTCTCCAGCAGCAATACAAATTTCTCATTTCTATTGCTGCTAGATAATCCTGATCAGAGGGGGTTGGCGGGGGGGGGCTCAGTCGGTAGCGCGCCAGGCTCGTAATCTGTAGTTCCCAGGTTTGAGTCCCAGCTGGGTCAGCGTTGAGATTTATCTCCGCAAAATTCCCCGCCCTGCCCACGGTCAGTAGGGGACAACGATGGGCTTGGAAAGGCCGCCGTCGGATGGGACGTTAAGCCGTGGCTCCGTGTGCGGGAGAGCCATACCCTGTGCACGTTAAAGAACACGCTGGATGGCCTTGACGGGAGGCTACCATCTGTCTCCTAACAGCTGTTCCAGTGGGTCCCCTCCCCCAACCTTCTCTGAGCCTTCGGGGTCCTTGTGGCCTGGCCATTTAGCCCATGGTGTGCAAAAAAGTGCCGCTCAGACGTAAAACAACCCAACCCAAAGCCACATACTTAAAAATAATTTTAAATCACTCTTCAGTGGGTGAGGATGGAAAGCATCTTCAAGGCGTAGGTTTGTTTCTCAGCAGACAAACCAGTGATAATCTTCCATGATATGGTGGCATTAATGAAAGATTTCTTACCGCTGAATTTAAAGCTAATATTAAAGACTTGAATGTTATCTCTTGTTATGTTTCCATAGAGAACTCTGATGAGGAAAAGTAGGTTTTATAGACAACTTCAGGATATTTTATATTCTGTCAAGAAAGGAGATATTTATCTTGTGCTAGGTGACTTCAGTGCTAAAGAATCTAGTATTCCTAACTGAATCAATGCTAAAAAAAACATTGGGTTGGGTCTTACCTCGGAGCGGCACTTTTTTGCACACCATGGGCTAAATGGCCAGGTCACATGGACCCCGAAGGCTCAGAGAAGGTTGGGGGAGGGGAGACAGATGGTAGTCTCCCGTCACAGGAACTGGAACAGCTGTTGGGAGACAGATGGTAGTCTCCCGTCAAGGCCATCCAGCGTGTTCTTTAACGAGCACAGGGTATGGCTCTCCTGCACACGGGGCCACGGCTTAACGTCCCATCCAACGGACGGCGGCCTTTCCAAGCCCATCGGTGTCCCCTACTGACCGTGGGCAGGGCGGGGAATTTTGCGGAGATAAATCTCAACGCTGACCCAGCTGGGACTCAAACCTGGGAACTACAGATTACGAGCCTGGCGCGCTACCGACTGAGCCGCCCCCGCCCCCGAAAAAACATTGATTTTAATGCTAAAGAATTATTGTTTCAATGATAAAGAATCTAGTATTCCTAACTGCTCTAACCTTTGGATAATGGTGAAAAGTCCTTTTGTCATTTGTAGTTGCAATGACAATGAGAAATATCTCCTACAGCTAAGTAAACCTAATGGTTTGAAAATAACCAATGCTTAATACAAACAATGGGACGTTTATAAGTACACATGGGTTTCACCTGATGGGTTCTATAGGATTATGATCGATTATCTATTAATTAATAATAAATGGCCTAGTTCAGTTAGGAATACTAGATCATATACTCATACCTTTTAAAAGTGTCTTGCAGGTTGAATTTAAGAAGTGTTGTGCTAAGGTTAAGAGAATTACCTTTAACAATGAATCTCTGAAAGACCCAAATATAGACAAAGCTGAACATGATAGGCCATTTAATTATTATGAGAATTATTGTTTGCTTACTACTGAAGTTGAGAAAGAATGTGATCAGTTTGAACAGGTTTTCGTGAAACTAACAGTAATCTTTTAGGTAAAAAAGGAATAGAGGAGAGAAAGTCATTTCAGTTCTATGGTTATGGATATATCTTGATCATATTTCTGAAGGAAGGATCTGCAAGAATTTGAATCATCACCCTGCTAGTCCTAACAGACAGCAGTAGAGATAGCTTAAAAAACGTTTAAAGGATCAGTTAACAGCTGATAATAATTTTGGGCTTGATAGCCTCGCTGACAAAGCAGAAAAGCAGCTAGACCGCAAAACAACAGGGCGTTGTATCAGATAGTTAATCTTTTGTATGGGAAGAAACAGGCTGGTAGACAGAGATTGAGGGATAAACATGGAAAGGTCATTGTAGGGGGAGGGGGGAGTCTGTCATTGCTAGGTGGGTTGGATTTCAGAGATGTTCTAAACAATGTGTTTAGTCCTATTATTTGTAATTAGGATAGATGCATTACTGGCTAATATAGCGCATAATGCCCTATATCACATTCTGAAGTTACTTTGGATATCTCTAAATTGAAGCTGCATAAGTGCCCAGGGGTAGATAAAATTACTAACTGAAATGTTACAGCTGGAAACGTTTCTGTTGTCACATGGCTGACTGAAATTTTGAATATTTTTTTACCATAACGGTCTTTTTCCTAAGGATTTTACCACAGCTATTAGGTGATCACAGTTCTAATGATAATTATAGGGGAATCAATCAACTTTCTATTCCAGTTAAAGTTTTTTGCATTATTATGCTGAATAGAGTTAAGAATTTGGCTGGTGGAAACTGCATGATGAACAGTGTGGATTCAGAAGTAGTAGGGGATATATAGATTAAATATTTTCACTTAGGCAGATTGTCGAGAAATATTTAGAGTTTCAGAAACCTTTATAGATTTTAAGAAAGTTTTAACTCTGTTGATAGCATAATTTTTGGTTGATTGTTAGATAGTAAATAATACCTGACAAGGTAATAAACATAATGAAAGCTCTCTATAATAACACTGAGTCATGTATGCGATTTAGTAAATCTTGTAGCAATTGGTTTATAATGCTAGTGGAGTTAGACCAGGGTGTATTTTGTTTCCTACTCTCTTTAGGTCGGTTTTTATGTTATGAGAAATTCTCTGCAGGGAGAGATTTTGGCCTTAAATGGTCTAGAAATGTGAAAATTTCTGATTTAGATTATGCTGATCCTTTGGTCTGTAAATAAACATAGAAAAAAAAAAAGCGACGATTGCTGTGTTCAGTTCGAATGTTATACACAAGGACAATTACCGGGATTAGATCTGGTTCTAGATCCGGAAACTTTACTTAAATGGCGCCCTGAAACTCTAATACATGTGGGGGAACACTTGAAAAAATGAGTTGAAAAGAATTGGTTTTCATCAGACAACCATTTTTTTTTCCAACTCATTTGTTCAAGTGTTCTTTATCTACACGACTTTTCCTGTTATAATTTATTACTGAATACTTGGGGAAGTTTTGGAATTTCTCCCGGGAGTCAAAAATGTATCTATAGCATTGGCTACAAGCGTTTCCATGTAGTGACACCTATAGAATTAACACCGATAGACTTGAAAAGGCCGCCGTCCGTTGGATGGGACGTTAAGCCGGGCAGCCGTGTGCGTCAGAGCCATACCGTGTGCACGTTAAAGAACACGCTGGATGGCCTTGACGAGAGGCTACCATCTGTCTCCCAACAGCTGTTCCAGTGGGTCCCCTCCCCCAACCTTCTCTGAGCCTTCGGGGTCCATGTGACCTGGCCATTTAGCCCATAGTGTGCAGAAAAGTGCCGCTCAGAGGTAAAACAATCCAATCCAATCCTATAGGATTAATAGAACTGACATAAAGTTTTAATATTATTTCAACATATTTCAACACGGAGGTGAATGTTAGTTAAGGAACAACTTAATGAAATACAAATTCATTACATATAAATCGAAAATAAATATTCTGAAATTCGATTCAGTACGACCTGAGTTATCGGAAGCATATGGAATAGAGAAGAAGTTCCTTAAGCTAGAGAGCAAATGATTATACACGATATTTTTTCCAGTGTGAAAAAAGTCTTTTATTAGTTTTAATACTTTCTTACTATGTGTACAATATACCTGTTCAAAGCTTTGAAGCGAACAAAATATAATCCATTGTGAACAACTAGAATACATACTCTTGCAATTATATATTGCCAATCCATTATTTATATAAAATAGACTTTGACAATTTGAATTCATAGTGTCATTTAAATGAATGTCGTATAAGTGAGTTATAATTTTCTATTTTAACTTGTATTTGATGAGCTCTCACCTTCTCTATCTCTGTGCAGTTTCAGTTTGCACTTGCTAGAATCAGAAAGCATGAGCCGAGAAGTGGTGAGCATCAGCCGAGCAGGAAAGTGAGGCACTTGGAGGTTTCATGGTTCATCACAGAGCTCTTGGAGTCGGCTTAAGTTGTCCTGAAGACATTTCGAATTTCTTCGTCTTTATTCTAAAGTTAAAGGAAAAAAGCATCTAATCATTTTAAATGATTTGAAGCAGTTTAAATTTTACAAGGTTGGTTGTTTTACCTCTTAGTAGCACTTCTTTGCACACAATGGTCTAAATGGCCAGGTCACAAGGACACCGAGGGTTGTGAGAAGGTTGTGGGTAGGGGATCCACTGGACATCTGTTAGGAGACAGAAGGCAACCTCACTTCAAGGCCATCCAGAGTGTTCTTTAAAGTGCAAATGATAAAGCTCTCCCACACCCGGAGCCAAAGTTTTAGGTCCCATCAGATAGACGGCGTCCAATCCAAATCCATCGGCGTCCCTACTAAGGTCGGTGTGGGGATCTTGCGCAGATAAATTTCAGCGTTAACCTAAGTGGGACTCGAACCTGGAGACCGCAGATTACGAGCCTGGCGCGCTACCGACTGAGGTTTTGAGCTTACCGACTGAGCCTTTGAACTTACCGACTGAGCCACCCCGCCCCCTTTAATTTTAAAGAGACTCGGTTAAATATCAATTAATGGTTTCATTTTCCGAGCAAAGTACAATTTTAATGTTATTCGATTTTTTTTAGAATTTTGCTTTTGCGTATTCCCAAGAATTGTGCATCATAAACGCTTTGGCATGGATCATTTCATTTTGAACAAAAGAATTCTGTATGCAAAATTGGATCTAAATTTTGCAGGTAAACAACTCATAAATTCTCCTCTTAGACAAAAGAAAACCCATAATTACAAAAGGTCCATGTAAAAGAATCAAGCTAGTTTAAGACTATCATAATTAAATATGGTACTTGAGGTTCCAATACTAAGTTGCATTCAAGGGGTTTCCCTGAACCGTTTTGTATTAAAAATCCAAGTTCCACTTGTAACAGAACCCGATTTTGAACTTGCTACCACTCCCCCTCTCCCTCCTACAATTTATTGGTTGAAACTTTCCTTAAACACTTTTCTACCTACCGTAACTCCCAAAATACTTCACTGCCCAGTCCCAAACTTTTGTTACGGGTTTGTTTGGTTAAAATTTCAAGTTTCGTACTGCGTAATATAAATCCTCAGATCGAGTTCAAAACAACTTTTATTTTTTCGCTTCAAGGGCCAAATGGACAGTGCCGATGACAAATGACAGTGCTTCGAGGGCCAAATGGACGATGCCGATGGCAAACGACAGCGCTCCAAGGGCCAAAGGGACGATGCCGACGGCAAACGACAGCACTTCAAGGGCCAAAGGGACGATGCCGACTGCAAACGACAGCGCTTCAAGGGCCAAAGGGACGATGCCGACGGCAAACGACAGCGCTTCAAGGGCCAAAGGGACGATGCCGACGGCAAACGACAGCGCTTCAAGGGCCAAAGGGACGATGCCGACGACAAACGACAGCTCTTCAAGGACCAAATGGACGCTGCTGAGAACCAAATTGACAATGCTTCAAGGGCCAAAAAAAATATCAGTGACAAAAATCAATGACAATCAATGACTCAATGACAAAAAAAAGGACCAAAATGACAATGCTTCAAGGGCCAAATGACAGAAACTTCCAAAGGGTGAGAGTGGGAGTTTGACGTCTTGAGTCTGTGATTTTCTGGGACTTCCTTTCGAAAATATACGTTGTTCAAGCCCTCAAGGGAGACTTATAACCCCAAACCCTCCCCTTGGGTGAAAACACCACTGCCACTAAATTTCAATTATAATAGTGGTCAATACGTTACAGTATTGAATACAAATTCTGGCCCACTTTTGTTACTTCAGGATACATTTTTGGACATTTAACGCAAATAGAATAATATTGATTCTATGTCCCCTCACACACATAATCTGATGGCAGTTGTAAAGATTCCATCTGATATTGCAACCAATATAACGCAGATAACAAGTTCTTTTATGAAAGCAGCACTTTCAGAATAAGAAGCGAATATTTCTTGCCTAACTTTGGAAGTTTAATGTTAGAAAGCATATGAGAATACTAAAGCCAGGATCTTTCAGTCGCGATGTTTTCGTTTTTGGAAAAAAGACGAATTCAATCCTCTCTTAATGACTAACGGGTGTGAGTGGGAGTCAGTCGGTAAACCTCCAGGTTCCTAATCTGCAGGTTATATGTTCCATTGCTGTAGAGATTACAATAAATCTGGTGGGATACTTTGCTACGTTAAAAGTTCTTTAATAGTCAAGCAAATTGCATTTAATGATATAAGTTCAGCTGAATATATTGCTATTTATCTGGAAAATTATCAGCAATATTTCGTATGTATCTATAGATCTCTTTGTATTCCACTTACCACCTTCCTAGTAGAATTTCAGGAACTACTCTTATCATTTGATAATAAAAGCGAAGTTGTTGTAATTGGTGATTTAAATATAGATATACTAGGAAATGATCACTACACAAATGAATATCTAAATTTGCTGTCATCAAATGGCTTTCAAAGTTTCATAAATTCACCGACCAGAGAAAGTATGATATCTTCTACTTGTTTAGATCACATTGTTGTTAAAAGCAAAATCGAAAGTTCATTCAAGAGTAGTATTGTTAAATTAGCAGTGACTGATCATTATCCCATTGCCTTAACAGTTAATTTTAACAATAATATGAATATTCAGTGTGATAATTATACAGAGCCTAATCTTTATCACTACATAGACTATACTTTATTGAACAGGCTTTTAAGTGAATGTTCCTGGGACGAGGTATTAACTCTTAATGATGCCAATGAAGCTTATAATAAATTTTTAACCACATTTAATCTCATAATTAAAGATTCAACTAGAGAAAGAAAAATTCAAAATAAATCACAATCAGCAAAGCCATGGATTACTTCCAAAATTCTGAACTTATTAAAAGAAAGAGATAAGCTATATAAAAAACACAAAAAATACTCTTTAAATGAAACTTACGAAAGTAGTTTTAAAAACTTTAGAAATCAAATAAATTATAAAATACGAGATGCAAAAAACAGTTTCCTTGCAACTCAGTTTCAAAATTGTGATGGAAATATATCAAAGCAGTGGAAATTGATAAGAGAGATAATAAATCAGAAGAAGGTAGAAAATAAATATCCAGAATTAGAAAGTGGTTCTGATTCAACTGAAAATGCTAAGTTATTGGCAAACCAATTTAATGAATACTTTGTAAACTGTTAAAGAATAGGATTGTAAGAAATCAAAATAGCCATATGAGTAAAAATGTCAAATCCATGTTTTTAGCTCCAACTTGTAGAAAGGAATTGACTGATATTATAAAAGGATTTAAAAATAAAAAAATCTGCTGGGTATGACAATATTTCCATTATTGCTGTTAAAAAATGTTCTTTAAACTTGATTCAACCATTGGTTCACATTTGTAATTTATCCTTCGAAACTGCCACTTTTCCAGATTTAAAATGAAGAAAGCTATTGTAACTCCAGTTTACAAAAAGGGAAATAAAAATGATTTTAAGAATTATCGACCGATATCTCTTCTCCCAGTATTTTCAAAAATATTAGAAAAACTAGTTAATAATAGACTGATAAAATTTTTTGATAGTTTTAATTTTCTCTCTGAAAACCAATTTGGGTTTAGGAAGGGTAGAGGTACAGAAACTGCATTGTTGAATTATACGTCAGAGGTGTTTCATTCCATAGACAATAATCAATTTACTCTATCCGTATTTATGGACCTGGAGAAAGCTTTTGACACCGTTGATCACGAAATTTTACTTAGCAAACTAGAAAATATTGGCATTCGTGGTGTTGTATTAAAATGGTTTAAAGACTACTTACAGCACAGAACGCAATATGTTAGTCTTTTTAATACACTTAGTAACCCAAAACATATTTCATGTGGCGTACCACAAGGTTCAGTCCTGGGACCAGCTTTGTTTCTGATATTCATAAATGATCTATGTAAATTAAAAATAAATAGCTATATTAACACTTTTGCTGATGACACATCATTAACTTTATGTGCTGATTCTCTGGAAAATCTCCTTTATAACATGAACACTGATCTAAAATGTGTGATGAAATGGTTTGATTTGAATTCATTACATTTAAATACGAAAAAGACTAAGTATATTCTATTTAACCTAAAAAAAGAAACCATACAATCCAAATTTGATTAAATTAAAATTGCATACATTTTCATGCAATAATTACTCAGCTTGTTGCTGTGAAGAAATTGAACAGGTTCAAAGTCTACTCTACCTAGGCGTTTATATTGATAGCTCTCTAAGTTGGAAAATGCATATTGGAAAACTAACAAACACACTTAGACAGATGTTATATAAATTTTATTATTTAAAAAAAAATCCTCAGTAATAAAATGTTAATAATGTTATACAAATCTTGGGTCCAGTCTGCTATACAGTATGGTATTACAAGTTGGGGAGGAACATACATTTCATCATTAAGGAGTCTAATCTCAATGCAAAATAAATTTATATTCCAAATTTTACCAAATAAATATAAAACT
Organism: Ryuthela nishihirai; assembly: GCA_038380435.1. NCBI lineage: Eukaryota > Metazoa > Arthropoda > Arachnida > Araneae > Heptathelidae > Ryuthela > Ryuthela nishihirai. The sequence continues at coordinate 21,512,573 of JAWZYU010000010.1, forward strand.
GTCACCATCTTTTGTAAGTATACCATTTCAGGTGTATTTCCACTGAGACATTTATTTGTTTATAGAACATTAAATTACTTCTTTAAAAACAATAATGCAGTGCTGCATTATACAAATTATTCTACGCGAGATAATGGGGAAAAGGTTTCTGTTACCACTTGCAAATAAAGAAATCATGCACAAACACTTTGATTATTTGGCCCCTAAAATTTTTAATTCTTTACCGATTATAATTCGAAATGAAACTAATTTTATGCATTTCAGATCTATCACTGCTAATTATCCAATGACCATTACAAATGCAGACAGCCTGTTTTCAGTGTTAAGTAAAAAAAATTAATTCGTTTTATAAATTCGTGTTGTTTTTGTATATATATTTTATGTAATTATATGTAATTTTATGTAATTATTTTATGTATTTCTTTATGTAAAGTTGAGTGTCAGTGTTGCCAAAATTATGTATTTAAATAATTTATAAATTAACCTACATGAGCTTAGATGCTCTTGGGTTAATAAGAGTATTACAAATATATGTTGTTTGTAACCTTATTATTATAATAAAACTGAACTGAAACTGAACAGTTCGCAGATCTCTTCAAAACTCCGCACCTTGCCCTTGGTTAGTAGGGGACACTAATGGGCTTGGAAAAGCTGTCGTCCGTCATATGGAATATTAAACCATGGCCCCATGTGCGGGAGAGCATGTTAAAGGATAGGCTGCATGGCCTTGACGGCACGCTATCGTCTGTCTCCTAATAGCTGTCCATTGGGTCCCCTTCCCCCAACCTTCTCTGAGCCCTCGGGGTCCTTGTGACCTTTCCATTTAGCCCATGGTGTGCAAAAAAGTGCCGCTCAGAGGTAACCCAACCCTAATGACTTGTATTAAACCTTTTGTTATTCAGTCAATAGTCTCTTGAATTGAATTGTAAATGAGGTATTGTTTATGACGTGAAACTTTTGAGATGTAAATGTACCGTAAAAAAATGTAAAATAAAATTAATAAATTTCCCCTCAAGCAACCGATTGCCATAGATGTCTGACCGGAGCATAACATAGTGAAGATCTAGGACGACGGGGAGACCTCAGAAGAAACCCAACACGGAAAAGAAACATTCATATCTTATACGGGCTCGAATCCAGGTTCTTTATTCAGTAAAGAAGCTCGCTGACCACGCGACCACCGTGACGTATACTATATATTGAATAAATTTTCTCGCACCCGCAGTTATCAATCAACGCGGAATGAAATCGTTTAGAAAAACTTGACACTAATTCCTTCATACTGGTGGGGGGGGGCTCAGTCGGTAGCGCGCCAGGCTCGTAATCTGTAGTTCTCAGATTCGAATCCCAGCTGGGTCAGCGTTGAGATTTATCTCCGCAAAATTCTCCGCCCTGCCCACGGTCGTAGGGGACACCGATAGGCTTGGAAAGGCCGCCGTCCGTCGGATGGGACGATAAGCCGTGGCTCCGTGTGCGGGAGAGCCATACCCTGTGCACGTTAAAGAACACGCTGGATGGCCTTGACGGGAGACTACCATCTGTCCCCCAACAGCTGTTCCAGTAGGTCCCCTCCCCCAACCTTGTCTGAGCCTTCGGGGTCCATGTGACCTGGTCATTTAGCCCATGGTGTGCAAAAAAGTGCCGCTCAGAGGTAAAAGAACCCAACCCAACCCTTCATAATTGTGGGGGGGGGGCTCAGTCGGTAGCGCGCCAGGCTCTTATTCTGTAGTTCCCCGATTCGAGTCCCAGCTGGGTCAACGTTGAGATTTATCTTCGCAAAACTTCCTGCCCTCGGTCATTAGAGGGGTGGCTCAGTCGGTAGTGCGCAGGCTCGTAATCTGTAGATCCCAGATTCGAGTCCCAGCTGGGTCAGCATTGAGAAACGCTGACCCAGCTGGGACTCTGCAAAACTCCCCGCCCTGCCCACGGTCAGAGGGGACACCGATAGGCTTGGAAAGGCCGCCGTCCGTCGGATGGGATGTTAAGCCATGGCCCCGTGTGCGGGAGAGACATACCCTGTTCACGTTAAAGAACACACTGAATGGCCTTGACAGGAGGCTATAATCTGTCTCCCAACCGCTGTTCCAGTGGGTCCACTCCCCCAACATTCTCTGAGCCTTTGAGGTCTTTCTGACCTGGCTATTTAGCTCATGGTGTGCAAAAAAAGTGCCGCTCAGAGGTAAAACAACCCAACTCATACTGGTGGATATGCAATGGATGAAGGCAAGGTGTGGTCATCTGTAGTGGAATGGAAGATAAGGCTTATTCAAAAGCATTTATGAGCGAGTTGGGTTGTTGTTTTACCTCTGAGCGGCACTTTTTTGCACACCATGGGCTAAATGGCCAGGTCACATGGACCCCGAAGGCTCAGAGAAGGTTGGGGGAGGGGACCCACTGGAATAGCTGTTGGGAGACAGATGGTAGCCTCCCGTCAAGGCCATCCAGCGTGTTCTTTAACGTGCACAGGGTACGGCTCTCCCACACACGGGGCCACGGCTTAACGTCCCATCCGACGGACGGCGGCCTTTCCAAGCCCATCGGTGTCCCCTACTGACCGTGGGCAGGGCGGAGAATTTTGCGGAGATAAATCTCAACGCTGAACCAGCTGGGACTCGAACCTGGCGCGCTACCGACTGAGCCACCCCCGCCCCACATGGTTTCATATTCACAGGGTATTAATAGCCGTGAAGGAAGTCAAAGTGAAATATAAAATTCTCACTGAATAACTTGAACTGTTAGACTCCCTTAATTAGGGACCAGCCCACGCGGACAGAATGTCGAAAATAACATATCCTATTCGAAAAATTCCACATTAGTTTTATCTTTATAACAATACATTGTATTAGAAAGCTAAGAAGGAAGATGGACTCCAATTAGTCCCTGTTTCAGACGTAATAGAACTTTGCTATTCTAATAATCTAATTACATTTTCATTACACCTAGCCTTCGATTTATACGGTTTTGGTTTTACACGGAAATCAATCAAGTTTGATTTACCCGGTAATAGACTCGGTTTTACACGGTCAAGAAATTGTAACCAGTTTCGTTTCATACGATTATAGACTCGGTTGTGCAGTCGCTCAAATAAATATCCGAACACTGTGGTTGATTACAGAATTCAGAAAAAATATCTGGAAGCGATTTTTTTCAGAAATCAGTGATCTGGCAACCTTCGTCTCACGTGATTACAGAATTCAGGAAAAATATCTGGAGCGTGTACAGCAACTGTACACGCTCCAGTTACCGTTCACAGCAAACTGGAGCGTGTGCAGACTGGAGCGTGTGCAGTTACTGCACACGCTCCAGTTTGCTGTGAACGGTAACTGCACACGCTCAATATTTCCGTGAGTGAACCCACATGATCTAGTATCAAAATAATATGACCACCTACAGTCGCTCAGAAAAGTATCCGAACACTTTGGTTGATTACAGAATTCAGAAAAAACATCTGGAAGCGATTTTTTTAGAAATTAGTGATCTGGCAACCTTCGTGTCACGTGACACGAAGGTTGCCAGATCACTAATTTCTAAAAAAATCGCTGCCAGATATTTTTTCTGAATTGTGTAATCAACCAAAGTGTTCGGATATTTTTTTTGAGCGACTGTACATGGTACTGAATGAGATTTTTTTAATGTATGTAGATATAATGCATATTTCGAAGTAGCAGTGGCATAAAGTGAAGGAAAATTATTACCCTTTCACCGCAAAGCAAAACTAAATGGTTTTAGTTGATGTTTATTTTTAAGAATAAATAGATAATACTAATTCTTATATTAATAAACAGTAAGTAAACAGACAATAGATTCCTATATTAATTAAATCATTTGTTACAAGTTATATTTATATTTTTTGCCGAAATTGTGTTCTTGCCAATTGTTATACAATGTGTCTTGCTAGCATCTTCATAAAATAAAACATTTTTTGGATCAGTAGCGAGATCTATATTTTCTAGACTGAATTCTTTCAGGCTTGTGAAAATAGTGTTTTATCTAATTTTTAGCCGCTTTAACTTTGAAGACTATTATATAGGTTAAATACAGATAATTCGTAAGCACACTGTCCAATAAAATAACATATAGTGGATTTATTTGTTAAAATTAATATTTAAAGCATTGGTAAAATTGCTTTATTTCTAAATTTATAGACGTAAAATATCATATTGTTTGCACTGACTCCATTTGGAAGAATTAAGAAACAGAATAGGATTAGAAATATAAAATGAATTAAATAAATACGTACAACATCACATATAAGAAATAGACTAGGATAAATGCATCCCTTAGGAATCTTGAGATGAAGGCAATTGAAAATCTTAAACTAAGGGCATTTGAGATTTTTACACGAGTCTGTGCTTCCTAAATGCTTTTTAAAAAACGGCTATGATAGGAGAGATGACAACGTCCTTCGGATTCCTCTTTCCTCCTCCTCCTCAACGTCCTTCGGATTCCCCTTCCCTCCTCCTCCTCAACGTCCTTCGGATTCCTCTTCCCCCTCCTCCTCAACGTCCTTCGGATTCCTCTTCCCCCTCCTCCTCAACGTCCTTCGGATTCCTCTTCCCCCTCCTCCTCAACGTCCTTCGGATTCCTCTTCCCTCCTCCTCCTCCTCCTCCTCAACGTCCTTCGGATTCCTCTTCCCCCTCCTCCTCCTCCTCCTCCTCCTCAACGTCCTTCGGATTCCTCTTCCCTCCTCCTCCTCAACGTCCTTCGGATTCCTTCCCTCCACTTTCTTCGAAATTCGCTGGTGTACGTCTAGATTAACGATGGGTATTTTTCATAACCAGAAACAAATGTTGGAGAAAATAAGCTTATCCAAATTAGTGCATATATAGAATAAAATAATACACTAATAACGTTTATTATTGCTGCTGAATTAAAATTTGAGATGAGTATGCATAAATAACATTTTCAACCTACGTTTTATTAACGGAAAAAGGATTTTTTTCGGAACCTATCCTCCCTTTCCCATACTTCCTTGGTCTCAATTTGCAAGGTTTTGATTTACACGGTGATCTCCCGGAACCTATCTACCGTGTAAATAGAGGGATGGGTGTATATTTATAGAGAGTTTGTTTCATCCAGAACTTCTACAAACGGTAAGAATCGTATGAAACTCAAAGCGTATTGTTATAGACCCCGCAGCTTTGTTCTGCCGTAGAACCTCACTGTTAGGGTAGGATTTAAAAAAAAAATAAAAATTTATGGGGAGACTTAGTTGTGTATATAATTCTAATTAAAGGAGAAAACCTGGAATTTTTTTCCGTATCTTTGAATGAAAAAAACTATTTCGTTTTCTCTACTAGAAATTCCTTTTCTTGCTGCCTGTGGGCTAAAGCTCATTGTCTCAAAGCCTTTACTTAGTTCTTTAATGAATGACATTTATACCATATGATTAATTTTCGAGTAAGTGTTTTATAGGTATTTAGTATAGGTATAAAACTAAGATGGTGTTTGAATTAAAACGCACACCATTTGCATTTTATGTAGCAAACTATAATAATTTGGGTTTTACGTAAAATATCTGTGCGTTCTAAATATGTAAATTATTAAAAACTGTAGAAAATCATAACATTCCAGAAATTGAAAGTTAATGAATTTTAACAAAAAGGTTCCCTGAAAATTTTTTTCCGGGCTCCCCAAGATTTTCCGGTACGCCACTGAATCATGACCACTAAATTCGGTATTCAATTACTTCTTATTATAACTTAAAACAATATAGGGGTTTCCTCCACTCACGCGCCCTACTCACAAAAAAGGGCAAATGAGTGAAGAATTACGAAAAGAAGGAGTTATATACCGCATGAAAGCTTCTGAAGTAGGAGACTTTTGAAGTGAAAGCTTCTGAAGTAGGAGACTTTTGAAGTGAAAGCTTCTGAAGTAGGAGACTTTTGAAGTGAAAGCTTCTGAAGTAGGAGACTTTTGAAGTGAAAGCTTCTGAAGTAGGAGACTTTTGAAGTGAAAGCTTCTGAAGTAGGAGACTTTTGAAGTGAAAGCTTCTGAAGTAGGAGACTTTTGAAGTGAAAGCTTCTGAAGTAGGAGACTTTTGAAGTGAAAGCTTCTGAAGTAGGAGACTTTTGAAGTGAAAGCTTCTGAAGTAGGGAGTTTCAAAGTAGGAGACTTCTGAAGTGGAAGCCTCTGAAGTAGGGACTTTCTAAAGTAGGAGACTTCTGAAGTAGGGAGTTTCTGAAGTAGGAGACTTCTGAAGTGGGGAGAGTCATACACTACCTCAAATTCTCTCCTCACTTTTCCGCTCTCCTACAAAAAGGAGGAATGTTTCACATGGGTTGATCGTAACGAGTTTTATGTCAAATGGAATCTTGCGACTTGAAAAGTATCATCCGCTAGATATTTTAGAGAATTTTATTGTGTTAAAGACCAAAGCAACAATTGGTAAAGTTCCTAGTAAATTCATAAAAATTAGTTGCAACTTATCATTGGCTTATGGAAAACCTTTTATGTTGATGGAAGTATACTGGTTTCCATAAATCAAGGAATAACCTTATGATATGTAAATGGGAAGCTTCTTTTAGTCCATTGTGGGCAAAAAAAGTGCCACCAGGTGTAAATGGGAAACTAACTTCTAAAAAATATATATATGTTTGTATTATTTTGAAAAATGTGATTGCAGATAAAGATTTCAATCAAATAAACCAATATCTCGATTTTCAACAATATTCTTTCAGTATTTAATCATTTATGGAAGTTTTGAATATTTAGCAATAACAATGCAAGCCACAAAAATTGACTTCAGAAGTTAATTAAAACTTATTAAAAAGTATTGGATCAAAGTGTTTAATAAAACAAGCTTGTATTTTAGAAGTTTGTGTAAAGAATTCTTTCACTATTGATCATTTTTGCATGTGTTTTTAATATTGGCATTGCTTTCGTTAAATATTCAAACTTCCGTAACTCATTAAATTCTCCAAAATTCCCGCCCTGCCCACGGTAAGTAGGGGACACCGATGGGCTTGGAAATGACGCCGTCCGTAGGATGGGACGTTAAGCTGTGGCCCCGTGTGCGGGAGAGCCATACCCTGTGCACGTTAAAGAACACGCTGGTGACCTTGACAGGAGACTACCATTTGTCTCCCAACAGCTGTTCCAGTGGGTCCCCTCCCCCAACCTTCTCTGAGCCTTCGGGGTCCATGTGACCTGACCATTTAGCCCATGGTGTGCAAAAAAGTGCCGCTCAGAGGTAAAACAACCCAACCCATTAAATTCTGAACGAATATTGTTGAAAATCGAGATAATATTAAAAACTAAAAATCTGTTATATCGAGATATTGATATATTTCATCAAGATCTTTATTTGCTATCACATTTTTCAAGGCAAAATATCTTCTTTCGGAAGTTATAGAACTTTGACGTTAGCTTTCCGGTAACATAGGGTTTTTCTTTAATTTATGAAAACAAGTGTATTTCTATTAATAAATTATGAATTCTCATGGATGAGCAAAATTCTATAGCAAGGAGGTAATTATCACTATAAAAACATATACCAAGGTGTCTGATGAAAACTCCTGCACCTCTGCAAAGCGTCGCCATGAATAGAAGGAAAAAGAATAAACAGAAAGCATCCTTTTTCATGTCTCTCGTGAAGGTGATTATCCCTTTAAAGCTAATGGTGTTAGTGAAGATATGAACAAGGATAGCTAATTGATCTTAATTAAGCATTGATCCTATAGTTATTTACCAGCTGGTTATTATTATTATTAATGCTTCACCTGGATGTCTTAAATAAATAAATATTGAAAAGCATTTTCTAAACAATTAATATTTGGTTGGGTTGTTTTACCTCTGAGCGGCACTTTTTTGCACACCATGGGCTAAATGGCCAGGTCACATGAACCCCGAAGGCTCAGAGAAGGTTGGGGCAGGGGACCCACTGGAACAGCTGTTGGGAGACAGATGGTAGCCTCCTGTCATGGCCATCCAGCGTGTTCTTTAACGTGCACAGGTATGTCTCTCCCGCACACGGGGCCACGGCTTAATGTCCCATCCGACGGACGGCGGCCTTTCCAAGCCCATCGGTGTAACCTATTGACCGTGGGCAGGGCGGGGAATTTTGCGGAGATAAATCTCAACGCTGACCCAGCTGGGACTCGAACCTGGGAACTACAGATTACGAGCCTGGCGCGCTACCGACTGAGCCACCCCCGCCCCGATAGCTACTAGGACTTAAAGTATACATTAAGTATGTGTACATTAATGTATACATGGTACTGCTTCTCTGCACTCTGAGTCATGCCTTAACATATCATCCGACGGATGTCAACGTTTCCAAATATGGCGTCTCGTTCCTCTTTTTGGTGGAGTGTCGGTTGCGGAGAAAATCTCAACACATGCGCCGAAGTTGGGTTGGGTTGTTTTTCCTCTGAGCGGCACTTTTTTTGCACACCATGGGCCAAGTCACAAGGACCCCGAAGGTTCAGAGTTGGTTGGGGGAGAGGACCCACTGGAACAGCTGTTGGGAGACAGATGGTATCCTCCCATCAAGGCCATCCAGCGTGTTCCTTAACGTGCACAGGGTATGTCTCTCCCGCACACGGGGCCACGACTTAACGTCCCATCCGACGGACGGTGGCCTTTCCAAGCCCATCGGTGTCCCCTACTGACCGTGGGCAGGGCGGAGTGTTTTGATGCACAGAAGGGATTCGAATCCGGAATCATCAAGTTATGAGCCTGATGAAATACCACGCAGAAAAAACACTTCTGTTTCATACTTAGTTTTACGCTTTCATTCAATAAATGGTGTCAAACAGTCGGATCTGAGTGGAGAAGGGATCCGTGCCACCCTTTGAGAATGCTAGTAAGAGTAATGGAGGCCAAAAAATATTAAACTTGTCCATATTCCACGTACGTTTCATGAAAATTTTTAAAAATTTCTAAAACGAAGGGGAAATGAAACTGCAATGAAAATAGTCTCTTTTGACTCCTTCCCCCCATTTATCATTCTACGGTCTCGATTGCGTCTCTTAATCCCCCCCCCTCTCATTTTTTTTGTAGCTCCGTGCCTGATGTCAAGAGTAACAAATTATGATAATTAATACGTTAAATTATAAATATTCTTAATGTTAACTTTTTACCTGAAGTTTTCCTCGTAAATACACATTTTCTTTTTTCTTCTGAAATTTGCGATATCATTATTCCTTTTACACAATATATTAAATACAATTTCCTCCCCCGACAACTACGGTTGCTATTTCAGACTCATCAAGATTTCCTTAAAAGGTGGGGCGGGGGTTGCTCAGTCGGTAGCGCGCCAGCTCGTAATCTGTAGTTCCCAGGTTCGAGTCCCCGCTGGGTCAGCGTTGAGATTTATCTCCGCAAAATTCCCCGCCCTGCACACGGTCAGTAGGGGACACCGATGGGCTTGGAAAGGCCGCCGTCCGTCGGATGGGACGTTAAGTCGTGGCCCTTGTGCGGGAGAGCCATACCCTGTGCACGTTAAAGAACATGCCGGATGGCCTTGACGGGAGGCTACCATCTGTTTCCCAACAGCTGTTCCAGTGGGTCTCCTCCCGTATCCTTCTCTGAGCCTTCGGGGTCCATGTGACCTGGCCATTTAGCCTATGGTGTGCAAAAAAGTGCCGTTCAGAGGTAAAACAACCCAACCCATCCTTAAAAGATATTGATTGCAGTTTTTATGAAGAGTGCTGCGTCCCATTGTCTCCCACCAGGAGAAGTCACATATAAATCTAACCGGGAAAATTCACTTTGGCTTTTAACCCGCCACCAATTAGTCCTAAGTGAACCGAGAGTGGTGAATCTCACTAGAGCTATAAATTTATTTGGCTCCTCGGATATTTCCTGATCCTCTGCTGCGCACAAGCGGCCCCATGCAGATATCATCTAGCATCATCTGCCACAAAAACCACGAGTTCTTTATTCGGAGCTCCACCCTGAAGCATTAATTAATCAGCGCTGAGCGTGTCTCTCCACGTGGCGGCATTCCGTGCGCGGCAGCGTACGCCGATGGCGGGAAGCCAGCAGCATCAGAAGAGCCTGCCATGGCGGAGATTGATGATGTTCGTTAGACGCAGCGGAGATCTCCGAGCAGTCGAAACATTCCGCTCCCTATTGTGTCCGATGTCTGGCCCGGCCCTTCCACTCAGTCGCACCATCCCTTGGCTAGCTTTCCCAGTTTAGACGGGCAGAGGAGTGAAATGGAGGAGCTGTTATCACATGTTGGATGGACGTCAGGGAGGAGAGAAGGAACTCCAACTGACAATGTTTCTTCCTTCCGCAGAAGAGGGAGGAAGAAGAAGAAGAGGAGAGACGATTTGTAATGGTTTCTGTCATAGGTTTCGCTTTCCTTTGTTGCTCTCATCCTCGGGATGATATGTGGCCTTTGTTGCCGAATTCTTACTTTAATTTGTGATGTTAACTCTGTCTCTTGTTGAGGATATGCAAATGTGGTAATTGAGCTCTTTTCGAGATTGTTAGTAGAATTAAGTGCTGTCAGAATAACTGCAATGTCAAAACTGAAGGGCAGTTAATCGTAACAAAATGATGAGAGCGAATGTTCATCAGTTCCTTTCGTGCCAAAGTTCATGAAACAGCATAAACGTTAAGACTCGCTAATGAAGTTCGACTTTGCCCTTAGCCATTAAGTACAGCATTTATCGTGTGATACATTAAGACAAAATGTGCGTCGATTATTAATCACGATCAAAGACTCGGAACTAAGAAAATCTGGAGCATGAGGGGGGAGTGATGAGGGGGGGAAAGTAGTTGCATTGATCCAGAAGAGACCAATACAATTCCGATATATTTTTTCAGAAATTATTCTCCCCAAATAAAGCAAGTTTTGTTTTTTCCTTTCTTTCTAATGTGTTTTGAAAAAATATTTTAAAATACGTGCTATATATATATTTGTTTTTGTTAAACTCCTCCCATATTTGTTCTTTATTTTTAGACTTCTGAAGCTTGTTTTCAAAACATTAGTTTCTATTTCATTTGTGGTCTGTCCATCCGTCTATACTTCTGTAAACAATAAATGTTTTAAGAGATAAAATAATTTTTTTTATTTTTTTTTTATGTACTAATCAAATATTAGAATTAGCGTTTACGTAATTGTACATTTTTCAAGAATATTAAAAAAGGAAAAAAAAATGAAGTTAAAAAAAACTTTACTGGGGAAAATATTTTATTGCTTTATTTAGAAAGAAAAAGTTGTTAAAAGAACAAAACCGGAACAATGTTCTGGTTTATTCCATGACAATCCAGTCATTTGCTCTACAGTAAATCGTTCTGATTCCGAGCTTGCATTGGCTTTTGGATTGGATTGTTTTACCTCTGAGCGGCACTTTTTTGCACACCATGGGCTAAATGGCCAGGTCACATGGACCCCGAAGGCTCAGAGAAGGTTGGGGGAGGGGACCCACTGGAACAGCTGTTGGGAGACAGATGGTAGCCTCCCGTCAAGGCCATCCAGCGTGTTCTTTAACGTGCACAGGGTATGGTTCTCCCGCACACGGGGCCACGGCTTAACGTCCCATCCGACGGACGGCGGCCTTTCCAAGCCCATCGGTGTCCCCTACTGACCGTGGGCAGGGCGGGGAATTTTGCGGAGATAAATCTCAACGCTGACCCAGGTGGGACTCGAAACTGGGAACTACAGATTACGAGCCTGGCGCGCTATCGACTGAGCCACCCCCGCCCCACTTGCTTGCATTGGCACTCCGTGATAATCGTTAATAAAGGACTGTACTTTTTGTCTCAAAATATATCATGATGAATAATTAAATGATGCACTTAATGGCTAGGGGCAAATTCAAGTTTTATTACGTGAGTCTTAAAGTACGTTAATTTATTAGTTTTAATTTCCACCGCTAGGAGACGCTAAAGTTAGAAAATAACCAACTGTTCTATGAAACGAGAATTCCATAAGCCACTAGAGGCGATGGCTCTTGATGATGCAAACTTGTTAATACTAACGGATAACGGAATTCTTCCTCTCGAATAATTTTCTTCCCAGAAAGCTGAAGAACATTATTTTTGTAGACCGAGAAAAGTTCCCTGATTCCACTTCACACTTCTTCATTTTTACCTCTGGTCACCCGTGGCCGAGTGGTTAGCTACTGATTAACAGAACCTGGATTCGAACTCCAGGTAAGGCATGTTATGTTTGTGTTGTTTATCTGCTGAGATCTCGCCATCCTCACAAATGTTCTCTATCGCATATAAACTGACAGGCTCCTCTCAGATCTCTGTGGCAAGCAGCTGCTTGAGGGTCTTTTTATTTGGTTGCTTCATAATTAGGGTGACCAGACGTCCCCGTTTCCCAGAGACAGTCCCTTGATGAAAAGCTCTATCCTCGACGAATAAATGTCCTCGGAATTTATTTTTAGATATTGTTTTAAAAACTAAATTAACTATACAGCATGAGCAAATCTTTTAGTAATAGAGCAGTAGGGGGCGACACTGTTGTAAAAAACAATCCGTCGTTAATACAGGTGACAGAAATTTGAGGCTAGAATTGTAAAATGAAAGTCGTTATTTCCTAGCTGTTGAACTAGGGTGATCAGACGTTCACAGGTTGGGTTGTTTTACCTCTGAGCGGCACTTTTTTGCACACCATGGGCTAAATGGCCAGGTCACATGGACCCCAAAGGCTCAGAGAAGGTTGGGGGAGGGGACCCACTGGAACAGCTGTTGGGAGACAGATGATAATCCCCCGTCAAGGCCATCCAGCGTGTTCTTTAACGTGCACAGGGTATGTCTCTCCCGTATACGGGGCCACGGCTTAAGTCCCATCCGACCGTCAGTAGGGGACACCGATGGGCTTGGAAAGGCCCACCGATGGCCTTTCCAAGCCCATCGGTGTCCCCTACTGACCGTGGGCAGGGCGTGGAATTTTGCGGAGATAAATCCAACGCTGACCCAGCTGGGACTCGAACCTGGGAACTACAGATTACGAGCCTGGCGCGCTACCGACTGAGCCACCCCCGCCCCGACGTTCACAGGAAAACAGGGATGTCTGGTCGCGCAAGTTTGATGGCTCACACTTGAATTAAAAAAAAATGGGACATTCTTTTTCTGTAAATCTGGTCACCCTATTCATAATAATTCTCAAATTATTGCATGAATCGTTTAATCGACTTTTAGAAGAAAAAAAAAAGTCGCATGTAGTCACCGGAATACCACAACATGACTAAATTATTAATAAACAAAATTTATGAAATTATATTTTTATTATATTGTTAAGACTGTATAATAGTTTGGTTCTTTCTAGGGTTAGTTATGGTAGCGAAATTTGGATGCTGTGTAAACAAGATAACAGGAAACTAGATGCTTTGATTCTAGATGCTTACGCAGTGTCTTGGGTATTAGGTGGTTCAACTTTGTAACTAATGATGAGGTTAGGCAAAGGAGTTTGCAACCTCCTTTAAGCAGCATATTGTGCAGAGAGAGACTCCGTTGGTTTGGCCATGTTGCCCGATGGATAATTATAGATTGGCGAATAGGGTTATGAACAGTGTGCCTAAAGGCCTCAGAAAGAGGGGGAGACCTAGGATGCAGTGGGCAGACAATGTCAAACAAGACCTTATTAGAATTGGTGTGCAGTGGCCAGATGTAGCTCAGGACAGACTTGCTTGGAGAACTAAATTGCGCAATCTGGTTGGACCTCCGTAGCCCATGGCTGCTTGAGGATAATGGTTCAGTTTATAGGAAGGAGGAGGCAGCGCCCTCTCGAGAATGTTAATAATCTGAACGGAGGCGAAAAAAACGATATTAAATATATAGGTATATATATATGGAAATATTTTGAAAACAGTAAAAAAATTAAAACCACTAAAACGGAGTGAAACAAAAGAGTGTATTCAGGAAAACCTTACCCAGTCTAATGATTAGAGTACCTGACTACTAAGCCAGTGGGTATGTTATATGAGAAACCAGGATAAAGTTTCTAGGTTTTATTTATCCTTCGTGTATAGGAATCCATTTAAAAAAAAAAACACGTTTTCCTTTTCCGTGTCAGCCGTCCCGTGTGGTTAGCGCGCTTGGCTACTGGTCAAAGGGACCTGGATTCGAGCCCGGGGTAAGTCATGGATATTAGTGTCGTAGGGCGCCAGGCTCGTAATCTGTAGTTCCCAGGTTCGAGTCCCAGCTGGGTCAGCGTTGAGATTTATCTCCGCAAATATTCCCCGCCCTGCCCACGGTCAGTAGGGGACACCGATGGGCTTGGAAAGGCCGCCGTCCGTCCGTCGGATAGGACGTTAAGCCGTGGCCCCGTGTGCGGGAGAGCCATACTCTGTGCACGTTAAAGAACACGCTGGATGGCCTTGACGGGAGGCTACCATCTGTCTCCCAACAGCTGTTCCAGTGGGTCCCTTCCCCAACCTTCTCTGAGTCTTCGGGGTCCATGTGACCTGGCCATTTAGCCCATAGTGTGCAAAAAAGTGCCGCTCAGAGGTAAAACAACCCAACCTGCTGAGGCCCCGCTATCCTGACATATCTCTTACTATGGCATATAAACTGACCGGCTCCTGTCAGACGTATGTGGCAAGCAGTTGATTCAGGGAGTATTTATTTATTTTAATTTATCTCCGTGTCATTCGATGCAGTAACTATTCCCAACCCCATCACTCAAAATTGCTTTGAACATCTTGGTTAGGTTGAGTCTATTACATGTTTCTCTTAGTATTCAGTTTTATTAAATACTTTTAGGAGACCGGTTTGTAAAGTAAGGTGAATGTCTACTCACTACTGGGGATGCTAATGATTTTGGAATGTAATTCGAATTCAGACGATTCAATCAAATTAATGAAAACGAATGGTTGTGTGTCTAGTGCACGTTCTCAGGTTACAATCCTAAGTACTAGCATTGAGATTTATTTTCGCAGTCTCCTGCACTCGGTAAGAAAGAGGACACCGGTGAACTTGGAAAGATCGCAATCCCTGGATGGCACATTAAGCCGTGCTCCGTGTGAATATCGTATGAACAGTCTGAAATGGCCTTGAATGGAGCTTTCGGGGGACTGTAGCGCGCCAGGCTCGTAATCTGAAATTTCCAGGTTGAAGTCCCAACTGGGCCAGCAATGTGATTTATCGCCGCAAAAGTCCTCGCCCTCCCCGCGATCAGTAAGGGACACCGATGAACTTAGAAAGGCCACCGTCCGTCGGATGGGATGTTAAGCCGTTGCTCCGTGTGCAGGAGAGCGATGCCCTATGCACGTTAAAGAACACGCTGGATGGCCTTGACGAGAGGATGCCATCTATCTCCCAACAGCTGTTCCAGTTGGTGCCCTCTCCCCCAACCTTCTCTGAGACTTCAGAATCCTTGTGACCTGTTATTTAGCCCAATGTGTGCAAAAAAAGTGCCTCTAAGAGGTAAAACCACCCAATCCGGAGCTTTCGATCTGTTTCTTAGTAGCTGTCCAGCGGACCCCCTTTCCCAAACATCTCTGAGCCGTTAGGTTTTAGGCGACTTTTTGTGGAAAAAAAGTTCCGGTCGGAATTAAAACAACGGCTGCAAAAATGTTGGGTGCAGCTAGCAGGGAGTGAAGAATAGATTACAGAGTTCAAATGATCTGCTCTTTGGTGGGGAAATTGACTCAACATCTTTTTCGAATGGTATATTCAAGAAGCCGTCCCGTGGCCGAGTGGTTAGCACGCTTGGCTACTGATCTAAGGGACCTGGGTTCGAGGCATGGATGTGTGTGTCGTTTTTCTGCTGAGGTCCTGCCATCCTCACAGACCTTCTACTATGGCATATAAACTGTCAGACCTCTGTGGCAAGCAGCTGCTTGAGGGGGTATTTATTTATTTTATATTCAAGAGTCAAGAACTCACCAAACGGAAATTGACTCAACATCTTTTTCGAATGATATATTCAAGAGTCAAGAACTCACCAAACGGAAATGACTCAACATCTTTTTCGAATGATATATTCAAGAGTCAAGAACTCACCAAACGGAAATTGACTCAACATCTTTTTCGAATGATATATTCAAGAGTCAAGAACTCACCAAACGGAAATGACTCAACATCTTTTTCGAATGATATATTCAAGAGTCAAGAACTCACCAAACGGAAATTGACTCAACATCTTTTTCGAATGATATATTCAAGAGTCAAGAACTCACCAAACGGAAATGACTCAACATCTTTTTCGAATGATATATTCAAGAGTCAAGAACTCACCAAACGGAAATTGACTCAACATCTTTTTCGAATGATATATTCAAGAACTCACCAAACGGAAATTGACTCAACATCTTTTTTGAATGGTATATTCAAGAGTCAAGAACTCACCAAACGTTTCGGATTGATGCTATGACGTTTTGAAAAGATTTCACATTGAAGATGGGACTAGAGAGAAATGGCTCTGTGGAAATTACCATGAATAGAAACTATAGTTTCATGTAAGAAATGTGATGGTTCAGATTTCGAAACATTTTTTTAGAATAATGAATTTTGGAATAATTTTTCTGAAAGTATTTAGTAGAGGAAAAAAAATATGGCTTCCTATTACTATTCAAAAAACAAATGCAATCCTTCAGTCTCGCTACAGATACTTTTCAGTATGTTTACAACATCCAGTATGTAGAACTCGACGTTTTCGACTAGATATTAACAAAACTGATGTGTTTAAAAGAAGGTTGGAAATCATTACGTGTAACGTAACGAAATGATATTTGAATAACGTTAACGGAATTTCAAAATATTCATAACAATAAAATATAACAAATAACGAAAAAAAATAATTTTCACTGTTTTTGCGTTGTCACATTTCAGATATTGTTCCTTTATAAGATATACTTCGAAACCTGTGTGAAACAGACAGATAGTTTCATTTATGATCAACGAACAAAAGCCTTCGGTGACTCTGTTCAATGACACATTCCTAAAGAATTTGGGATGCAGTTGTCATAGTCACCTTCTTCGTAACTGGCATTTAGAGAATAGGATTTGTGGTAGCCAGATGACAGATGCAGTGGAAAAGAAAGGGAAAGTCTCCATTCATTCAGAAGGGAAGCAGATTCAAATAAGACAATGATTACCTAGATCAGGGGTGGGCAATTGTTTTCGTATCTACACTGCGCATGCGTATTGACGTGGCCGTCCTAGTGGAAAATACGAGACGAATCTTCGGTCGCGCACGGGAAGGAAATCTCGGTTCAAGGCGGATTTTTCTGACTGTTTGGCGGGCCACAAAAAACTCTTAGTGGGCCGAATGTGGCCCGCGGGCTGCTATTTGCAAACCCCTGACCTAGATACATTACAGTTCCCTATGATCCACTTAAAGAGAGAAGGAACTACAGGGCTTTATCAAAATAATGGAAACATGCACCGTTTGTGGAGATGATTTTATTAATAAGCTGTAGGCCTACCTCGGGCATTCAGAACAGAAACAATTCGACGTGGAATAGACTTATACAAGTCATGCACATACGGTAATGGAATGTGGGACCATTGTTCCTATAAAATCGGGTCGGGGGTGGCTCAGTCGGTAGCGCGCCAGGTTCGAGTCCCAGCTGGGTCAGCGTTGAGATTTATCTCCGCAAAACTCCCCGCCCTGCCCACGGTCAATAGGGAACACTGATGGGCTTGGAAAGGCCGCCGTATGTCGGATGGGACGTTAAGCCGTGATCCCGTGTGTGGGAGAGCCATACCATGTGCACGTTAAAAAACACACTGGATGGCCTTGACGGGAGGCTACCATCTGTCTCCCAACAGCTGTTCCAGTGGGTCCCCTCCCCCAACCTTCTCTGAGCCTTCGGGGTCCATGTTACCTGACCATTTAGCCCATGGTGTGCAAAAAAATGCCGCTCAGAGGTTAAACAACATAAACAACCCAATCCTATAAAATCGAGGAAAAGGCCATTAGTCATTAACTTTGACGATAATCGAAACTATCAATTTTGACCTTCATCACCATACATCTTTTTGAATTTTCACCAGATCATCGCAACTGAACTCTCTTCATGACACCCACCCTCGAAATATTCCCGTTATGTATGTTTGCAAATTCATTAACAATCAGTCTCACCCTACAGTCGCTCAAAAAAGTATCCGAACACTATGGCTGATTACAGAGATCAGAAAAATATCTGGCAATGATTTTTTTAGAAATTAGTGATCTGGCAACCTTCGTTGTTCGTACGCTGTTTCTAGGACCTTTTTCCGTCCAATATGTTGCAATTTAAAGAAACAAAATTCGTTTATTAAAAATTCTTGATTAATTTGGCCCATAAACTATTCATATTGGAAAAAATTTAATGGTCTGGATAAAACGGTTTAAGGGACCTTATGTTTTGCCCTCCTCTTCTCAAAGTTATATGACTTACACTGTTTATCAATAAATTACAATTTTCAACGAATTATATGGCTCGTCCAAATGGAAGTGATCGAACTGTACAGTCGCTTAAAAAAGTATCCGAACATTATGGTTGATTACAGAATTCAGAAAAAATACCTGGCAACGATTTTTTTTAGAAATTAGTGATCTGGCAACCTTCGTGTCACGTGACGAGAAGGTTGCCAGATCACTAATTTCTAAAAAAATCGTTGCCAGATATTTTTTCTGAATTCTGTAATCAACCGTGATATTTTTTAATATATATAATGCATATGAATATATAATGCAATGAATATGGAGCGTGTGCAGTTACCGTTCACAGCAAACTGGAGCGGTTGCGGTTAATGTTCACAGCACATTGGATCGTGTGAGCTCAAAAAGACCTGGATCGTGTGGGCTCATTCACAGAAATATTGAACGTGTGCAGTTACCGTTCACAGCAAACTGGAGCGGTTGCGGTTAATGTTCACAGCACATTGGATCGAGTGTGGGCCCTCTCACAAAAATATTGAGCGCCTGCAGTTACCGTTCACAGCAAACTGGAGCGTGTGCAGTAACTGCACACGCTCCAGTTTGCTGTGAACGGTAACTGGAGCGTGTACAGTTGCTGTACACGCTCCAGATATTTTTCCTGAATTCTGTAATGACGTGACACGAAGGTTGCCAGATCACTAATTTCTAAAAAAAATCGTTGCCAGATATTTTTTCTGAATTCTGTAATCAACCGTAGTGTTCGGATACTTTTTTGAGCGACTGTACAATGCGAAGTGGTCATTTCGTGAAATAATAGCTAATTAAAAGAATTTTCCTGTATCTGCTATTTTTGAGACTTTTCTCTAAACTAAGGGGAGTTTCTAAACTACGTATTGCGAAATAGCAAAGTCCAAATATATTAATGCCTCTTACCTCTCCTGTCCGCTGAATTTTTACAAATCCTCGAGTTTATATACAACTATAAAATATGTGCATGATTAGGCAATAAAATAATAAATAAAAATAAATACCCCCTCAAGCAGCTGCTTGCCACAGAGGTCTGACAGGAGCCTGTCAGTTTATATGCCATAGTAGAAGGTCTGAGAGGATGGCAGGACCTCAGCAGAAAAACAACACGAACATCCATGCCTTACCCGGGACTCGAACCCAGGTCCCTTAGATCAGTAGCCAAGCGCGCTAACCACTCGGCCATGGGAAAGCAAAAAACATATAAATTGGAGGGTAAAAAAATTCTTCCTCGAATCATTTTCTCGAGAGTTTTTTAGTGCAAGTTAAAAAATGATGAAATGATTTGTCTAACGCAAAACAAATGGAATTCAAATCTAAATAACTAAAGTGAATGAAATTTAAATTGAATCGATTGCTGAGGTTCAGCCTATTAGAAAGCCCCGGGCTCAGAAATATGAATTTTAGAACGAAACACTTTTTTAAACTGTTTGGTATTTCGAGCCGTCCCATGGCCGAGTGGTTAGCGCGCTTGGCTACTGATCTAAGGGACCTGGGTTCGAGCCCCAGGTAAGGCATGGCTGTTTGAGTCGTTTTCCTGCTGAGGTCCTGTCATCCTCTCAGACCTTCTACTTTGGCATATAAACTGACAGGCTCCTGTCAGACCTCTGTGGCAAGCAGCTGCTTGAGTAGTTTTTTATTTATTATTTTTTGCATTTCGCAGGAAAGGAGCAAAGCAGACCATTTTCACTTTACTATACGGCACTTAATTAACTTTGGACGTTCTAGCTGTGATTAATGTCTATAAATCTTATATTTTTCTTGAAACGATTATTCAGCGAAAAAAATCCACTTGGGTTGTTGTTTTACCTCTGAGCGGCACTTTTTTGCACATCATGGGCTAAATGGCCAGGTCACATGGGACCCACTGGAACAGCTGTTGGGAGACAGATGGTAGGCTCCCGTCAAGGCCATCCAGCGTGTTCTTTAACGTGCACAGGGTATGGCTCTCCCGCACACGGGGCCACGGCTTAACGTCCCATCCGACGGACGGCGGCTTTTCCAAGCCCATCGGTGTCCCCTACTGATCGTGGGGAGGGCAGGGAGTTATTCGGAGATAAATCTCAACGCTGACCCAGCTGGGACTCGAACCTGGGAACTACAGATTACGAGCCTGGCGCGCTACCGACTGAGCCCCCCCCCCCCCCCCCCCAAAAAAAAAAAAAATCCACTTCCACTCTTTCCACAACATGAATGGCTAAAATATTCTTAGATTTAAACTAAATTTCATTCTATATCTTTGGGAAGTTTTTTTAAAATAAATTAATGCCTCATTAGAATCTTTTAAACAGATTTTAATGTGTTTAATGAATATTTTCAGTAGTAAGAGATCAAACTGATATAGTGTTTAGAGAACCAGACTACTTTTTCCGCATTAGTGATTTCCTTACTAACTGAAATAATGCAAGGTGTCTTATTTTACTTTCCATTTCGTTTATTCCGCATTGCCCTGGTCCTCAAAAGAAATGCAAAAATGGGCATATCTTGTACCATAAAAAAATACCCCCTCAAGCAGCTGCTTGCCACAGAGGTCTGACAGGAGCCTGTCAGTTTATATGCCACAGTAGGAGATCTGAGAGGATGGCAGGACCTCAGCAGAAAAACTACACACACATCCATTGCCTTACCCGGGCTCGAACCCAGTTCCCTTAGATCAGTAGCCAAGCGCGCTAACCATTCGGCCACGGGACGGCTCAATAAATAAATACCCTTCAAGCAGCTGCTTGCCACAGAGGTCTGACAGGAGCCTGTCAGTTTATATGCCACAGTAGGAGATCTGAGAGGATGGCAGGACCTCAGCAGAAAAACGACACACACATCCATTGCCTTACCCGGGGCTGGAACCCAGGTCCCTTAGATCAGTAGGCAAGCGTGCTAACCACTCGGCCACAATTGACATAAATAACAACGGTCAGATTTTTTTTACATAAAAAAAAACCGATGCCGAGTTCAAATCTACCCACGAAATTTGCATTAAGTACAGTCGTGAATGCGAAGCAGGTCAGTATAAAAAACACCTCATTTGTACGTGGACATCAGTTCGTCTTTGGGTCTTGGCGTACGACATCCCAGATAGATAACAGTTAGAAAATTACCAGAAGAAATCTTTTGAGCGAAGAAATGAAGTAGCGAGCAATTGGAAGGCACGAGGCCAGGCAGTCTGCGAGATGGCTCAATGTGAATCGTAACGTTGTAAGATATCTTTGGATTCGATTTCGAACAAGCCAAACTATCGCTAGAAGACCTGTTGCTGTACGTCCGAGGGTCACATCGACTAGGGATGACCGTTACCTGCTCCTAACTACAAGTCACCATACATACCTAACTACAAGTGGGGGCGGGGGTGGCTCAGTCGGTAGCGCGCCAGGCTCGTAATCTGTAGTTCCCAGGTTCGAGTCCAGATTTATCTCCGCAAAACTTCCCGTCCTGCCCACGGTCAGTAGGGGACACCGATGGGCTTGGAAAGGCCGCCGTCCGTCGAATGGGACGTTAAGCCGTGGCCCCGTGTGCGGGAGAGCCATATCCTGTGCACGTTAAAGAACACGCTGGATGGCCTTGACGGGAGGCTACCATCTGTCTGCCAACAGCTGTTCCAGTGGGTCCCCTCCCCCAACCTTCTCTGAGCCTTCGGGGTCCATGTCACCTGGCCATTTAGCCCATGATGTGCAAAAAAGTGCCGCTCAGAGGTAAAGCAACCCAACCTAACTACAAGTCACCCACACAGCATTCCAGCTCGCTGTCGATCTCGCTGCATCCACAGGATGGGCTGTATCCCAACAAACTGTGTCCAAAAGGATTCGTGCAGGTCATCTTCATGAATACGACCAGTTGTGTGTGTCCATTTGACCTCTGGCCATCTGCAGATCATCGCAACTGAACTCAACGTCAATGGGGGAAATGTTCTGTTCACGAGAGAATTCCAATTTAGTCTGCAAACCGACGACTATTGTTCTGGAGACAGCCTGGAACCAGATATCATCGCATTGATATCCCGGAAGACAACAGTTTTAGAGCTGGTGGAGCATGTTGGTGGGGAGAGGCATCACTCGTAATGGCTGCAGAGACCTTCGTGTCTTCCCAGGAGGGACTGTAATAGCTGTAAGGTATCGCAATGAGATCTTCGTATCTTATGCTCGTCCATTTCTCGGAGCAATGGGTTAATGGACGACAATGTTCGCCCTAATAAAGCTCGCTTGGTGGACCAATACCTTGAGAGCATGTAATCATAAGCTTGGTGGACCAATACCCCGAGAGCATGTAATCATAAGCATGTAATCATAAGACGTATACATACGTATACGGACTGGCCTTAGGGCGGGGGTGGCTCAGTCGGTAGTGCGCCAGGCTCGTAATCTGTAATTCCCAGGTTCGAGTCCCAGCTGGGTCAGCGTTGAGATTTATCTCCGCAAAATCCCCGCCCTGCCCACTGTCAGTAGGGGACACCGATGGCCTTGGAAAGGCCGCCGTCCGTCGGATGGGACGTTAAGCCGTGGCTCCCTGTGCGGGAGAGCCATACCCTGTGCACGTTAAAGAACACGCTGGATGGTCTTGACGGGAGGCTACCATCTGTCTCCCAACAGCTGTTCCAGTGGGTCCCCTCCCCCAACCTTCTCTGAGCCTTCGGGGTCCATGTGCCCTCGTCATTTAGCCCATGGTGTGCAAAAAAGTGCCGCTCAGAGGTAAAACAACCCAACCCAACGGACTGGCCTTCCCAATCAGCTCACCTAAATCCAACAGAACACGTTTGGGATGCTCTAGGATGATGTATCGCCAGTCGCAATCCACTTCACAGGACCCTTGAGGATCTCCTATCTGCACTCATGCATGAATGGCAATTACTCCCTCAAACCCTCACTGATACTCTGATTTGCATCATGACGAGTCGTTGTGTAGCCTGTATCGCTGTTCGAGGTGATCACACGCCATCACAGCCATACTTACGCATAAGCTAACTAAGCTATTGCGATATGAGTTTTACTCAGCCCTGTAAAAAGTATTTTAATATTTAAATTAACCTATTGTGCAAATCCTGTTCATCTTAGATGTAGATATATTTGTAAAATGTTTTTACCCCGCCATTTTTATGTTTGCTTTTTATTCTTTACCCTTCAATCAGGATAGTAATCTTGGATACATTCCTGCTATAGATCACTGGGCCACTGGTAAAACATTATTGCTATCGGGGAAACAAATTCGAGATGTACAGTCGCTCAAAAAAAATCCGAACACTGTGGTTGATTACAGAATTCAAAAAAAATATCTGGAAACGATTTTTTTAGAAATTAGTGATCTGGCAACCTCCGTGTCACGTGATTACAGAATTCAGGAAAAATATCTGGCAACGCTTTGTTTAGAAATTAGTGATCTGGCAACCTTCGTGTCACGTGATTACAGAATTCAGGAAAAATATCTGGAGCGTGTACAGCAACTGTACACGCTCCAGTTACCGTTCACAGCAAACTGGAGCGTGTGCAGTTACTGCACACGCTCCAGTTTGCTGTGAACGGTAACTGCACACGCTCAATATTTCCGTGAGTGAGCCCACACGATCTAGTATCAAAATAATATGACCACCTACAGTCGCTCAAAAAAGTATTCGAACACTGGGGTTGATTACAGAATTCAGAAAAAATATCTGGAAACGATTCTTTTAGAAATTAGTGATCTGGCAACCTTCGTGTCAACCACAGTGTTTGGATATTTTTTGGAGCGACTGTACGACTTCAAGTTACGCGATCGGTTTTCAAAACGCAACTGTCGCGTAATTGGGAACATTTGGGTAGTTTTTTTTCTGCTTCGCAAACCTTTCGTTTAGGTATCAGTTTTATTGATTACTGAGACTAGTTGGGTCAAACAACACTAATAGATTCCAAAGACTTTAAACAGAGGTATTTTATGTAAATCAGATTTCTGGATATCGGTTTGTTCACCACTCATTAGAGTAAACCATTCTGTTGTTTAGACAGCAAGACGAAGTTTCCATATTTCTCCATGTTTTACGCTTCAGCTGTTTATGATTTTAAAAAAATCCCTTTTGGTTTAGGAAAACATTTTAATCATCCTGAAAATATCCACTGAAGGCATCGAAAATTGGATATTATCAAAACTTATCAACAAGGATGGGTTGGGTTATTTTACCTCTGAGCGGCACTTTTTTGCACACCATGGGCTAAATGGCCAGGTCACATGAACCCCGAAGGCTCAGAGAAGGTTGGGGGAGGGGACCCACTGGAACAGCTGTTGGGAGATAGATGGTAGTCTCCCGTCAAGGCCATCCAGCGTGTTCTTTAACGTGCACAGGGTAAGACTCTCCCGCACACGGGACCACGGCTTAACGTTCCATCCGACGGACGACGGCTTTTCCAAGACCATCGGTGTCCTCTACTGACCGTGGGCAGGGCGGGGATTTTGCGGAGATAAATCTCAACGCTGACCCAGCTGGGATTCGAACCTGGGAACTACAGATTACGAGCCTGGCGCGCTACCGACTGAGCCACCCCCTCCCCTATTCAACAAGGTAGTAAAAAAAGAAAATACTACACAAATTGCCAACATATTATATATCACAATAGAAAAATTATGTAGAACTGGAATTAAAACCAGGTCTTAACACCAAACCTAAAATCCAAAGCATCATCAAAAAGCCTGCATTTCTTCTTAAAGAAACGTAAACGATCATTTTCTTGGGGGTGGAAGGGATGGGGGCTGGAGTTCGCATTGCGATTCATGTTTTAAAGGGAAACATTTCCCCGAGTCACTCATCCTCGAAACAAGGATATCGATATGATTGCGAACAAGGCTTAGCATTCTCTTCAGTCAGCACACAGCATCCATTCTTCACTCGAGTGTTGAACATGGAAACCTATCCATCGGCCTGCAAAGCATCGGACAGGAATCCACTCGGCACAAAAGGCCTTTGTGTCGAAGACGAAGAGGAAATGGTTAGACGCTGTAACGGAAATCAGTTTCTGCATACCTGGGAAGGATGCGAGACATGGAGGCGATAGGCACCTCTCCCCGAACATGCCAGGAGTGACAATAGAGACGGAGGTATCACTCAGCCTCAAGACTCCTTTCTTTGTTATCCTAGCTCACAATGCCAAGTCAAGCATCTTCACTTATCTTTCTATCTTTGCTTCAACAACTTCCCTAAATGGACAGACTCTGAACTGACTAAGAAGACTATGACGACCATTAAGATTTGGCACAATTTCATCTTTTTTCAAGTAAATAAGCAATTTTGAAGACCTTATCAGAATATTATCGTTAGAGTGATGAGTTTATTGTCAATCTCGGTGGCAGCGTGGTTAGCGCGCTTGGCTACTGATCAGTGGGGGCTCGTAGCTAAAATTAGTGGGGGTGCTGCTCCAGAAAATGTTTTGCCTTTGTTTTAAAATTGTGTAAAACTACCTTCAACAAGCACGCCAGGGTCGGCACTGCGGGAACGACAGTGCTCTCTCCCCCTTGCAGCCTCGCGTGTAGCTTCCTATGTGCGCATGCGCACAACAGTCAAACACCTCGCCACTAGTACTGTGAAGCGCACAGTTCCATACAAAGATTTTTGTATCTTTTTCATAAACTGGGGGATGGCTACTGACATTAAGCTTAAGGATTATATATTGTACAAGTATGAAGAAAGAATTGAAGAAAAAAGGACTCATTATATTAAATGTTATCGATAATATCAAGTTGAAATTGGGGGTGCTGCAGTTGCACAGTGCCTATACGCGAGCCGCCACTGCTACTGATCAAAGAGCCCCGGAAAAGGCGTGGATGTTTATGTAGTCTTTCTGCTGAGGTCTCTCACCCCTCATGGATATTCTCTTTGGCGTATTAAACTGACTGCCAGACCTCTGTAGCAAACAGCTGATTTAGGGGGTATTTATTAAGCAAAATGAGGGGCAATGACATATATATATATTACCAGGAATAATGCTAAATAATATGTGGGCGGGGGTGGCTCAGTTGGTAGTGCGACAGGTTCGTAATCTGTAGTTCCCAGGTTCGAGTCCCAGCTGGGTCAGCGTTAATACTTTTCTCCGCAAAATTCCCTGCCCTGCCCACAGTCAGCAGGGGACACCGAAGGGCTTGGAAAGGCCGCCGTCCGTCGGATGGGACGTTAAGCCGTATGCGGCAGAGCCATACTCTGTTCACGTTAAAGAACACACTGGATGGCTTTGACGGGGAGGCTACCATCTGTCTCCCAACAGCCGTTCCAGTGAGTCCACTCCCCCAACCTTCTCTGAGCCTTCGGGGTCCACGTGACCTTGTCACTGTGTTAAAAAAAAGTGCCTCTCAGAGGTAAAACAACCCAAAGCCTAATAATATTATAGTTCTTTGTTAAACATTTTGTTGATTATTAACAGTATGTTTAATTATGCTCGTGTTAGCGCGCTTAGTTACTGATCAGAGGAGACCTGGGTTCGAGCCGCCTATATAATATGTTCGTCGTATTAAACTGACAGGCTCCTGTCAGACCTCTGTCGCAAGCAGCTGCTTGAAGGGAATTTATTTTTATTTTTTGTTTCCAGAGTGAGGAAGTACTCAAGGAAGATGGAAAAGCAATCGGAAGTAAATGTGGAGCAATTCTTTCCTTACAATACTTGGGCGGGGGTGGCTCAGTCGGTAGCGCGCCAGGCTCGTAATCTGTAGTTCCCAGGTTCGAGTCCCAGCTGGGTCAGCGTTGAGATTTATCTCCGCAAAATCCCCGTCCTGCCCACGGTCAGTAGGGGACACCGATGGGCTTGGAAAGGCCGTCGTCCGTCGGATGGGACGTTAAGCCGTGGCCCCGTGTGTGGGAGAGCCATACCCTGTGCACGTTAAAGAACACGCTGGATGGCCTTGACGGGAGACTACCATCTGTCTCCCAACAGCTGTTCCAGTGGGTTCCCTCCCCCAACCTTCTCTGAGCCTTCGGGGTCCATGTGACCTGGCCATTTAGCCCATGGTGTGCAAAAAAGTGCCGTTCAGATGTAAAACAACCCAACAACCCAAATCCGTGATCCTGCGTAATAGTGCGCGCGCAGCGATGGCTCACTTTCGTGATTCAGAAAACCGTCAAGCATTGTCAGTGAGAGGTGTCTGTGACTTCTTATTTTCTGTTCGGTGTTGTTTATAGATCGTTAAAAATGTGAAAAAGGCCTGATAGTGATAACCCTTTGGGTAACAGCGATAACGAAGAAGAGGAAGCATTGAACGCTATGAATTGAACGGAAAGTAAATTTGTTGGGGAAATTGGACAACGGTCTAAACGCAAAACTTCTTGCAAAAGAGTTTGGATTTGGAATTACCACCGTCTGCGACTTGAAGAAACAAACAGACAAACTGTTCAAGTTTTATGCTGAAAGTGATGAACGGAAGTTAATGAAAAATAGAAAAACTTTGCATAAAACTGAAAACGATGATCTCGATTGTGTTTTGAAAGAGTGGATCCGTCGGCGTCGCAGTGAACATGTGCCACTTACCGGTCAAATGGTCATGGACCAAGCAAAAGTATATCACAACGAGCTAAAAATCGAAGGAGGCTGTGAGTAGTCAACAGGCTGTTTTCAGGAATTTAAGATGAGGGTTGGGTTGTTTTACCTCTGAGCGGCACTTTTTTGCACATCATGGGCTAAATGGCCAGGTCACATGGACCCCGAAGGCTCAGAGAAGGTTGGGGGAGAGGACCCACTGGAACAGCTGTTGGGAGACAGATGGTAGCCTCCCGTCAAGGCCATCCAGCGTGTTCTTTAACGTGCACAGGGTATGGCTCTCCCATATACGGGGCCACGGCTTAACGTCCCATCCGACGGACGGCGGCCTTTCCAAGCCCATCGGTGTCCCCTACTACGTGGGCAGGGCGGGGAATTTTTGTGGAGATAAATCTCAACGCTGACCCAGCTGGGACTCGAACCTGGGAACTACAGATTACGAGCCTGGCACGCTACCGACTGAACCACCCCTGCCCTAAATTTAAGAAGAGACATGGTATTAAGTTTCTATAGATTTGTGGTGATAAGGCATCTGCTGATCATGAAGCAGCGGAGAAATTCGTTGAAGAGTTTGCAAAAATCATTGCTGAAGACAATTTGAGACTGAACAAGTATATAATGCTGATGAAACATCCTTGTTTTGGCGTTATTGCCTCCGGAAGACAATGACTACAGCTGATGAGACAGCTCTAACAGGAATTAAAGATGCCAAGGACATATTAACTGTTCTGGTATGCACTAACGCAGCAGGCACACGTAAGTGTAAACTTACTGTAGTAGGCATCCTCACTGTTTTAAAAGGAGTGGAATTTTTACCAGTTCATTATTATGCTAACAAAAAGGACTGGATCTTCAGGGACATCTTTTCTGATTGATTTCACAAACATTTTGTTCCAGCGGCGGCTCGTGCTCACTCCAAGAAAGCGGGATTGGATGACGCCTGCAAAATATTATAATTTCTTGACAACTCATCTGCTCATTACTCATCAACATCACCAGCTGGATTACTCATCAAAAGTAATGTTTATGCCCTGTACTTTCCTCCGAATGTGACTTCATTAATTCAGCCTTGTGGCCAAGGCATTCTCAGATCTATGAAGTGTAAATATAAAAAGTCCTTTTTTAAAAGCCTGATGGCGGCAGTCAACAGAGGCGTGGATGTCGAAGGTTTCCAGAAGGAGTTTCACTTGAAGGAGGCCATTTATGCACTTTCTAACGCTTGGAACTCAGTGAGTTGGGTTGTTTTACCTCTGAGCGGAACTTTTTTGCACACCATGGGCTAAATGGCCAGATCACATGGACCCCGAAGGCTCAGAGAAGGTTGGGGGAGGGGACCCACTGGAACAGCTGTTGGGAGACAGATGGTAGCCTCCCGTCAAGGCCATCCAGCGTGTTCTTTAACGTGCACAGGGTATGGCTCTCCCGCATACGGGGCCACGGCTTAACGTCCCATCCGACGGACGGCGGCCTTTCCAAGCCCCTCGGTGTCCCCTACTGATCGTGGGCACGGCGGGGAACTCAGTGACTAAAGACACAGTTGTGCATGCATGGTACAATCTCGGGCCTGGGGTTATGTTCAGTGATGGTGATAGAGAAACTGATGATTTTGATAATAATGTGATGTGTGATCTCCTCTCACATGCAAAAGCGGTTCCTTCAGAGACTGTCAAATAAGCTAGGAAAGGTGGATATCGAAGAAGCCTTTAACATTGATAATGATGCTCCAGTTATTCATTCAATGACTAACTTTGAAATAGCTGAAATGGTTTTAAATCTAGGAGATCGTGGAGATAGTGACGATGAAGATGAAATTGTTAAAACTGCAGTAAAAATGCCTACAAACGACATGGTAAAATAATGTGATGAAGTCATTGGAGGACTGGAGAAGTGTGAATTTATTACAGAACAAGAAATAATGTCATTATATAAGATAAAAGAAAGTCTTTTAAAACAAAAACCTTTGGTAATGAGGCAAATGACACTACAGGAAATGTTAAAAAGGCCTCCAACAAGATGTGTCTTCTTCATCCCTGTAGGATCCAGTTCTTGGTCCATCAATCTCTTTCAATTTCCTTCCCAAGATGATAAATAAATGCATTTACATTCTTTGTTTGTTGCATTTATATTCATGTTTTTTTTATGTCAAATAAAAAGAAATCTTTCTGAAAGTCTGAATTTTTTTCTCACTTCTCTTCAACTCACAATATCATGTATTTCAAAATCCGGAAAAATCGAAAATCCGAAACATTCTCGGTCCCAAACATTTCGGATTAGGGATACTCAACCTGTACTAATAGATTTAAGTGGCTTTGCTCGGGCACTTAATTCAATTAAACTTTTTAAAATGTTTAGTAGATGACGTCACAAACTGAATGTTTAGTAGATGACATCACACATTTCACATACAACTCCATACGATCGACCTGCGTGAAGTTTCGCTCCCCAAGTTTTGGGGCAGAAAAGAGGAAAAAGAGGAAGCCCAAAATAATGCACCTTTCACTGAAGATATAAATCGTTATGTTTGGCGTCTCTTTACGCATTTCCCCTTTCATTGGTGGTTAAGGGCCAAACCTTTCTGTTGCCTTGAGTTCAGAGGGTTGGGTGGGTTGTTTTATATCTGAGCAGCACTTTTTTTCCACACAATGGGCTAAATGGCAAAGTCTCAAAGGCTCACAGAAGGTTGGGGAAGGGGATCCACCGCACAGCTGTTAGAATAGAGATGGAAGTCTTTCAAGGCCATCCAGCGAGTTCTTTAACGGTACAGAGTACGGTTCTCTCGCACATGGGGTTAGTAGATATGTAGTAGATGTACAGTCGCTCAAAAAAGTATCCGAACACTATGGTTGATTACAGAATTCAGAAAAAATATCTGGCAACGATTTTTTTAGAAATTAGTGATCTGGCAACCTTCGTGTCACCTGATTACAGAATTCAGGAAAAATATCTGGAGCGTGTACATCAACTGTACACGCTCCAGTTACCGTTCACAGCAAACTGGAGCGTGTGCAGTAACTGCACACGCTCCAGTTTGCTGTGAACGGTAACTGCACACGCTCAATATTTCTGTGAGTGGGCCCACACGATCCAGGTTTTTGTGAGCTCACACGATCCAATGTGCTGTGAACATTAACCGCAACCGCTCCAGTTTGCTGTGAACGGTCACATGACACGAAGGTTGCCAGATCACTAATTTCTAAAAAAATCATTGCCAGATATTTTTTCTGAATTCAGTAGTCAACCATAGTGTTCGGATCCTTTTTTGAGCGATTGTATGTTAGCTTTACGTCCCATTCGACAGACTGAAGACTTTCCAAATCCATCGGTATCTCCTTCTAACCGAGGGCCGGGTGGGATTCTAGGAAGATAAATCCGAACTTTTTATGAAAAAATATGACTGAAGATTGATTTTATTGAAATCTATAAATTGTGTTAATCTTAATTTCAACAATATTGGTCCAATATTCAGAGTTACCTCTAAATTAGAATATTTAACAGCAGCAATGCCAGTTTAAATAATTGGTCTGGAAATGAAAAGAAGTTAAAAGAAAAGCAATAACCATTGTATTAAACTTTACCAAACATGTAAGAGTACGTTAGTATAATAATTACTTTAAGAGTTATGTTAATTTTTCGCCAGTTTTGAACTTTTTCTGTAGAACGAGTTATTTTGCTAAATGTTTCAGCTTCAACAATTTTTTAAATACTGAACTCTTAGGGTTGGAAATCAAAATTTAAATAGATTTAACTGAGCTTTTTAAATCTCTTTTCGGTCACACTTTTTTCAGTAAAAAGCCTGTTTAAAAAGTTACTTAGGTACTATTGTACAATCGCTCAAAAAAAGTATCCGAACACTACGGTTGATTACAAAATTCAGAAAAAATATCTGGCAACGATTTTTTTAGAAATTAGTGATCTGGCAACCTTTGTGTCACGTGATTACAGAATTCAGGAAAAATATCTGGAGCGTGTGCAGTTACTACACACGCTCCAGTTTGCTGTGAACGGTAACTGCACACGCTCAATATTTCCGTGAGTGAGCCCACACGATCCAGGTCTTTGTGAGCTCACATGATCCAATGTGCTGTGAACATTAACCGCAACCGCTCCAATTTGCTCTGAACGGTAACTGCACACGCTCCATATTCATTGCATTATATATTCATACGCATTATATATATTAAAAAATATCCGAACACTATGGTTGATTACAGAATTCAGAAAAAATATCTGGCAACTATTTTTTTAGAAATTGATGATCTGGCAACCTTCGTGTCACATGATTACAGAATTCAGGAAAAATATCTGGAGCGTGTACAGCAACTGTACACGCTCCAGTTTGCTGTGAACGGTAACTGCACATGCTCAATATTTCCGTGAGTGAGCCCACACGATCTAGTATCAAAATAATATGACCACCTACAGTCGCTCAAAAAAGTATCCGAACACTGTGGTTGATTACAGAATTCAGAAAAAATATCTGACAGCGATTTTTTTGGAAATTAGTGATCTGGCATTACAGTCTATTGCATTCACATTATTAATTAGAAATTAGCGATCTGGCAGCCTTCGTATCACTTGACACGAAGGTTGCCAGATCACTAATTTCTAAAAAAATCGTTGCCAGATATTTTTTCTGAATTCTGTAATCAACCGTAGTGTTCGGATACTTTTTTGAGCGACTGTACAGTAGCGACTCGCGAATTTCTAAATATGTGGTGATCCACTAACTGCAATATTTTTATGTATGCAGACGATTGTTTTCTTTCTTTTACCTCAAGTTCTCTCACTTCTCTAAAACAAGAAATAGAAAATAATATTCATGATGTGCTTCATTGGTATATTAAAAATGGATTCACTGTCAATATCAAGAAAACCAATATCGTTTTTCTTTCTACTTCAAATTCTCCCCCTCCTGACACAAATATTAAAATTAATAACACCCATATTACAGTTTCCACTTCCATAAAGTACTTTGGTATGACGATAGATAATAATCTTGACTTTGGAATTCACATTAATAAAACCTTCGCTTCAGCTTCTAAAAGAACTTATATATTGAGGTACATTCGAAACTATACATCCTCCTATGACCCAATGTTCTACAAAATTTACATCGACCGAAACTCGAATACTGGGCTTCCACTCTTTTTTGCAATTAATAAAAAGAACTCTTATAATTTAGAAAAAGTTCAAAATGAAGCTCTTAAAATCATCAGCAAAATCTATTTTAACAAACGAGAATCTCTAACACTTACTGATATTCGTTCCAACTACCAAATTCCCACTCTTGAATCTAGGAGAAAGCTGCGGTATATTACCCTTATTCACGACATTATTTATAACAAGTCTCATCCCCTTCATTCGATTCTTACACCCCATATTCGATTACGACATCGACACATCCTTCACTCCGATATTAAAATGTTTTCTACTTCCAAGATTTTCAAAACTAAGTATGATGAAATTTCTTTTGCCTTTCAAGCAACCTCAACTTGGAACTCTCTACCGAGCGATATCAATTCTTTAAATTCTAAAACAAAATTCAAAAACTATATTACTCAACTCCTATTAGAATATTGAAACGTTTGATCAACAACATCTCCTCATCCCTATTCCCACTCCCTTATCTTTTCCCTTTGTCTGGATTATCCGCAATCTTTTTTTCTCCCTGTTCATTCATTTAATATTACCCTCTGTTGTCTTAAACCTTCCTTTTCTTCCCCCTAAGTTTATTATTTTTTATCATATTTCATATTATATGTTTGTCTTCATCTATGTAGCTTGTCATTTTGTTTATATGTATCAATTATGCAATTCCTGCAAACGTATTTTTATTTTTGTACTATCATCAATATTTCTTTTTAATTTCTCAAATGTACTGGGGAATCAAGCCACGTGAACGTTTCAATTAATATCTAAAATTACCTGTACCTTTGCTTTACTGTAACCCCCTGCATGGAATAAATTATTATTATTATTTGTATACAGAGAAACCAACTAGGTGGGAGGGCCGGTGATAACTCAGATGGCAGTGCGACAATTCTGTGATTTTCTCCGCTAACCCCGACTCTGTCCTCGGTGACAAAAAGAACATCACCTGGCTCTTCGTGGCCAAAAAAAAAAGGGAAGTTCACAGGCAAAACAATATAAATCCAACCCCGGATGAGATCGTAAAATGTCATTTTGTCCCTTTCTCCTGGTTGAAATATTTCTAAAGTCTCACATAGCAGTGTAACACGGAAATGCAGATATAGAAATGGCACTTATGGAGAGGTATATACGCTCTGAGGGTTAAAATGGTGCAAATATGTCTTTTAAAATAAGGATTACGAACAGGATTCTTAAAAGCGTACTTTTGAAAATGTTTTTGTTCATAATGACTGAATGCAGATGCAAAATTTAAGTAACAAATTTTATATTTTATCATTAAGCAGTTCGTCAAATTAGGTTCAAGTTTAAGCTTCTTGTATGAATTTTCGAATTTCGTCACAATGTAAGCATACGAAACAGTAATATGATAATTGTTTACTTAAGAATGCATTCAAACGTCAGAAGACGAACGAGGGAACAATGACAACAAAGGAATGCAAAGTGTTGAGGGGAAATAACGTTAATTAGAGAGATGATGTTGTGATTCGAAGGATTGCTTTCCTTTACGCTTTAATAAGGTGAAAAAGATTATTTGCTCTAGGAAGTATATTTGTTGGTAAGTTATTAAACGAGAGGATCTCGCTGCTGTTAGTTGAGAGAAGATTACGTCGCTGTTAGTTGAGAGAAGATTACGTCGCTGTTAGTTGAGAGAAGATTACGTCGCTGTTAGTTGAGAGAAGATTACGTCGCTGTTAGTTGAGAGAAGATTACGTCGCTGTTAGTTGAGAGAAGATTACGTCGCTGTTAGTGGATCTCTTCGCTATTAGTTGAGAAGAATTCGAGAGGACATTTATGTGAATAAGAGGTTTTTGAGAAGAAAAATAGACTGAGATACATTAGTGTGCAATTATGTGTGGAAAAGGATGTTTTCGTGGAGTGAGACGACGGATTTCCGCTTTTTTCAGGGCAGTGTTCTGTTGTGGTTGCTTTCGTGACTGCGAAAGTGATGATTCTGATAATTTCACTTACTATGATTCTGAAAATTTTACTTCCTGTGATTCTGATAATTTCATTTGCTATGATTCTAAAAATTCTACTTCCTATGATTCTGCAAATTTCCCTTCCTATGGTTCTAGCCAAGAAGAATATTATGAACTGCCCAGTGTTGATTTTGAAGAAAGTGAAGGGTTCAGACAACATGAAGAACGTGGTCTTGTGCTTCAGATTAAAACAGATTATCTAAAGGACGATTTCACACTTTGGAAAGTACGTTATGTGAGACTGATACTAACTCTTAAGACCACATTTCTCACCATCGAAAATGAAGTCATCTATGAAGAGTGTGAGATGGCTGTGCACGAAGGAAAGACTTTCGAACCGCTTTTTGAGTGTTATGAAGAAGATGATGAGTGATGAAGATAAGAGGGTGGGTGGGAGGCGCCTCTCCAAATCCAACCTCGAGCGTCCTAGTCGCGAGAGGTGGGCAACATCCATTGTGTGACGATTTCTTCCTTTGATTTATCTGGAGAAGGAAAACGCCATACGATGGATGGCTGATCGAGGCTCTGGTATACTCTAATCCCATTCCTTTCTGTAGACAGGTTGTTTTTCCTGTTAACGACGCTTTTCAACACACAATGGGTTATATGGCCAGGTCACAAGAACCGGAAAGGTTCAGAGAAGGATGGGAGAAGAGGGCCCACTGGACAGCTGTGAGTAGACAGATGAAAGCCTCCCATCAAGGCCATCCAGTGTGTTCTGGGCTCTCCTGCACATGGGAAAACGGTTTAACGCCCCATTAGATGGGCGGCTGCCTTTCCAAGCCCAGTGGTGTCCCTTTTCTCATCGAGGGTAGGGTGGGGATTAACAGGGAGTGGAGGTAATGATCAGATCCAAAATTCAGCTCCCTGTATGATGCCATAATATTCTCAACAGAACTAGTCCATTTGCTGTTAATTAATATATAATTGATCATATTCCTATGAAACCCATCAAGTGAAACCCAAGTGCATTTCTAAATGTTCCAATATTTGTATTATAGTAAATGTTATTTATTCTCAAATCATTAGATTTTCTTACCTATAGAAGACATTCCCATTGCCATTTTTAAATACCAAAAGAACCTATCCCCCTTGCCCAATGGCCAGAGTCAATACCAACTTTAGCATTGAAGTCACCTAATAAAAAATAAATACCCCCTCAAGCAGCTGCTTGCCACAGGAAGGTCTGAGAGGATGGCAGGCCCTCAGCAGAAAAACGACACAAACAGCCATGCTTTAACCTGGGTCTCGAACCCAGGTCCCTTAGATCAGTAGTCAAGCGCGCTAACCACTCGGCCATGGGACGGCTTCTGAAGTCACCTCGCACAAGAGAAATATCTCCTTTCTTAAACGAATTCATTGTTGTTTTATTAAATGGTTTCGAGATTTTAGCCATCGACTGTTGGCTTTGTGACTTAGTCCCGAGACAGTAATTTGGTCACGAGGTAGTACACGTTAGACAGTAGCCGTTATTTAATCAATGTGAAGTACACAACTTTTACGAACCTAAAATATTTCCCACTTATTTTTATTAACAGTAGATAATTTTTTATCAAATTGTCGCGAAACATGTACCATTACAGTAATAAAAAAGCAATTTCAGCGAAAGTTGAAGAATGTTTTTCTTTCTTTTTTGGGATTTGCTGCTATTCTTAAAAATAAATGTGATCAACTAAATTCATCAGTGCAGCCTTTGTAAGAAAAAAAAAAAAGGGGGAAGCGACACAGTTGAGCCGGAAAAAATTAAAAGGGTAGTAGGGTTGTTTTACCTCTGAGCGGCACTTTTTTGCACACCATGGGCTAAATGGCCAGGTCACATGACCCTGAAGGCTCAGAGAAGGTTGGGGGAGGGGACCCACTGGAACAGCTGTTGGGAGACAGATGGTAGCCTCCCGTCAAGGCCATCCAGCGTGTTCTTTAACGTGCACAGAGTATGGCTCTCCCGCACACGGGGCCACGGCTTAACGTCCCATCCGACGGACGGCGGCCTTTCCAAGCCCATCGGTGTCCCCTACTGACCGTGAGCAGGGCGGGGAATTTTGCGGAGATAAATCTCAACGCTGACCCAGCTGGGACTCGAACCTGGGAACTACAGATTACGAGCCTGGCGCGCTACTGACTGAGCCACCCCCGCCCCTTGTATACAGAGAAACCTCCTCAGCAGGGGCAATGATGACTCAGATGGTAGTGCGCTATGTCGACGATTTTCTCCGCTTACCCCGAAACAAAAAGTATATAGGTATACGAATTTCTTTTAGCTTCAGAAGCGGAAGGGACTGCATTGCAAAGTTTTTACTTCGTATATATATCTATAACTAATTAATTTATGATATTTATGATATAATTTCTCAGACCTATTGTATCCGAATTTCACATTAGATGACATTATCAAAATATTGTAGTGCTTCTAAATTTTTCACGCGTCTTTCCACCGTGCATTCCGAGTTGCGCTAAAAAATTCAAGTCTCGACCAATAACACAACCGGTTCGAATTTAAAACCATTTTTACCCTTGCATAGTTGCAGGGGGAGGGACATAATATAGGACCTATTGAACTTCAGCGCGAAATTTGCTATTAATACCAGACTGGTGATCTCTGCCCAAGAGGGTTAGTTAACCTGGAATTGCCCTCCTGTGCAGGAATTTGGCGCTTCCACCAACTCATTTTCTGTCGAAATCATTTCAATTGTTCTGAAAATAAACCTGTTTTAAATATAACCTGAGATTTTAAGAAATCCAATACAAACATTGCTTGGGACTTCAGTTGGTGTAAGGGCATGAATATGATTGGTGCAGGATTGCCCAGTTTTTACATGTGATTGAGTTAATATTATTACGAATGCCGAATTAGAATTATTACGAATATTATTTTAAATTCCTTGCGACGTCATCGTATCAGAATAAGGCAGAATCAACGAGTCCAAATGACGCGAATTCCGCAGTTAAGAAAACCACCGAGACTAAATAATCCAATCACTAAGCCTTATTAACGATTTTCCGGAATCAGTGCATCACAAAAATATACGAAGGAATTTGATCAACTAGTACTATTTAAGTTAAAAAATTTCTTTTTCGTATGAACAACATTTGCACGATACTGATGATATCAACGACGCTTTCAACCACTGACGATGCATCCTTCTTATTGCATACATATAAATTTGTAAACCAAGCGATAGATGCCTAATTTAAATATTTAGACTCATCTATTATTCAACTCAGTATTCGCGTTTATTTCCTGAACAGCAAATCCACTTTAAAATTTTTATCACAGACATTCTGATTAAGTAGCTCTATTCAAATTCTCAGCAACTGGTTATATGATGATCGATTGGATCGCCATTTTTTCCTTCAATGCAAAACAGATTAATAAGCAGCCAACATGGTGTTATTGGTAGCTATTGTCTGAAAGATTAACACATAATTCCCCGAACACTAAGATCTCAGTGTTCGTTTAAATTACACAAAAATTCTTTTGAAAAGTAACCTACATTAATATAATGCATATTGCTTTAGAAAGCTCTTATTGAAAAGCCATATTGGCATTGACTTCTTCACACGGTCGCTATTAAAATAACTTTAAATTTCCTGCTGCTTAGTAATATTTTCACTGTTCTCGAATGAATCAATAATATATGCATCACGTACACTATACTTCATATATTACTAATGTGCAGGGCTGGATCTGGGGGGAAAGGCAAGGGGGCCTTTTCAGAATGTTAGTAAGGGTAAAAGAGACAAAAAATTATGAAACTGATTAAACTTTAATGCAATTTTTTTCAAATTTTTTAAAGAATTGCAAAACGGATTGTGAAATGTTATACTGCGTTGGAAATCCAGTCTCTTGGTCCCCCTTTTACACTTTTCTGGCTCGATTGTTATTCTTGCGTCCCCCCCCCCCCGATTATTTTCTAGATCAGGCCTGCTAATATATATAACTAATATATTTTCAGTGCATTATAAAATATTACCCGAAGGCAGCAGCAATGGTGCCTCCTTCGTCACATAATAATAATAATAATAATAACTGCTGAGTTTTCAATAATCATCTAGTGGTGGCGCTGTAATCAGTGATATGATCTCTACGTATATTTGACTGTTGTGGGCCCACTTCCCAGCTGCCCACCCTCGCATCAACTTGCACACGGTTGTAGGCTGCGCGGAAAACGATTGACACTAGTATGGTAAATGATGGCAATTTCTGGGCACACTTATAGCTTGTCCCGTAATATCTCGTACTTGTAATTAAGGTCACGTGAGAGTTTCGAGTGTATTACTTCATTAAATGCTTATTGAAGTGAAACGGGCAAGATGTTTTAGAAAACAAATTTCCATGTAAAATATTTTATTTTCCTAATACGGAGTTTCATATTTCAGTTAAATTGCAGAAATGGTGGTGGGGCCTGACCTCTCTGGCCACTAATGACGAGTCGCCCCTCATCTTATTATTGCTCAATTGCAATTGACATTAACATGGAACTTCTCCTAATGAAGTGGCCTCTGAGTGTGGATAAATGCACTTAACGAGACTTTCTTCTTTAGTGACTTTGAAAGGTTTTAATACAGAGTTTTCCCTGTAACATTGCGATACATAAAATAGTAATCGATGCAAGAAAGGATCTTCAATCAATTGGAGCAGAACTGTGTCTTCGATGGCATATTAAAATCAGTTCTTCAGCGATCAATGTCTGTAAGAAAACATTTTTCGAAATTTAACTGCTTTTCGAACAGCCAATTTTTTAACCTGAGATGTTTCTATTTTCCGAAACTCGAATCCATTTGGATTACAATAAATTGATTTGCTATATCTTCATAAAAAAAAATCCTTACATAAATATTTGCCTTATTAGCATACTATGGGACAGGGTACAAAACTGATAAAAAAAATAAATAAATAATTGGATGAGATTGGAATGAGAGAGGAACCAATTCATAACATTATTTTTCTACGAGTGATTTGTGACGGGATTTCACGAGCCACTTGTGTCGTAAAGCAGTGCTGTAGTGCTAAATATAGAAATGTGGATCTCATTTGCTATCCCGTACTCTGGTGCTGTTTCCTATCGGATGTGTTGCAATCTCAAAGCTAGTAAATGCAAGCGATGCTCTCACCATAATATATTCATAAAGAAGAGTTGATTTTGTATTATTTGTGTTGTCTTCACTGTAGTTTCTCAAAAGAGACGGTGTCCTTAAGTTAAGTAAAGTTGTTGGGTTGTTTTACCTCTGAGCGGCACTTTTTTGCATACCATGGGCTAAATGGCCAGGTCACATGGACCCCGAAGGCTCAGAGAAGGTTGGGGGAGGGGACCCACTGAAACAGCTGTTGGGAGACAGATGGTAGCCTCCCGTCAAGGCCATCCAGCGTGTTCTTTAACGTGCACAGGGTATGGCTCTCCCGCACACGGGGCCACGGCTTAACGTCCCATCCGACGGACGGCGGCCTTTCCAAGCCCATCGGTGTCCCTTACTGACAGTGGGCAGGGCGGGGAATTTTGCGGAGATAAATCTCAACGCTGACCCAGCTGGGACTGGAACCTGGGAACTACAGATTACGTAAGTAAGTTAAGTAAATGGTCTGTATATATATATAAAGCCGTTAGAAGTGCTAGGGATATGTATTTCCCTTCATATTGTATGTACGGTCCAGGGTCGGATCTAGGAGGGAGGGGGGGGGACGACGCAAGGGCCTCTTTTCAGAATGCTAATAAGGGTAAAAGAGGGAAAAATTGTGAACTTATTTATATTTCTTGAATTTTGCAAGAAATTTTTTAAAGACCTGTGAAACGGGGGGCGAAATGATATATTGCATTGGAATCATCGTCTCTTGGCTCTTCTCCTTTTGCATTTTTTCGGCTCGATTGTGTTTCTTGTCCCCCTCCCCCTCGATTTGTTTTTAGATCCGGGCCTCTATACATCCATCTTTCGATTTACATGGTAGATATTTTGCGGGAATTCACCGTGTAAATCGAAACCGTGCAAAAAGGAGGATAAAATACGGGGGATAGGATCTGAAAAAAAAAAAAAAATATCCTTATTATGAATAAAACGTACATTAAAAGTTTTATTTACACGTATTTATCTCAAATTTTAGTACGGCGGTAATAACAAGAATTAAGGTAACATTATTCTGTGCATTATTTGCAGTAATCCAGGTAGGCTTAGATTTATAAAAGAAAGCATCAAGCCACTTGAACACTTAAATTAATATCCAAAATTACCTGTACCTTATCTTTACTGTAACCCACTGCATGAAATAAATTATTATTATTATTTTCATATATTTATTTTTGGTCACGAAAAATACTCTTCGTTAATGCAGACGTACAGTCGCTCAAAAAAGTATCCGAACACTATAGTTGACTACAGAATTCAGTAAAAATATCTGGCAACGATTTTTTTTAGAAATTAGTGATCTGGTAACCTTCGTGTCACGTAAACGAAGGTTGCCAGATCACTAATTTCTAAAAAAAATCGTTGCCAGATATTTTTTCTGAATTCTGTAGTCAACTATAGCGTTCGGATACTTTTTTGAGCGACTGTACACCATAGAATTTGAAGACGAAATTTCAAAGACGGATATTTATGAACTGAATATTAATTGGAAATGAAGCCTTTGTACCAACACTTAGTGCTGAATTTTGTGCAATTAGCATTCATATGAGATATTATGAAACTGTACTTGCGAATCAGCTGTATTTATCCTATATAATAATCTACAAAGTTAAACTTGTTGCTAAAAGTGAGAAAACACGATTTTTAGTAGCCTGAAAGAATTCAGTCTAAAAAAATGAGATCTCGCTGTTGATCAAAACAGGCTTTATTTTATTAAGATGTCGCGAGACAGATTTTATTACAATGGTAAGAATATAATTTGAGGGAAAGAATATGACTTGTTACAGGGTTGGGTTGTTTTACCTCTGAACGGCACTTTTTTTGCACACCATGGGCTAAATGGCCAGGTCACATGGACCCCGAAGGCTAAGAGAAGGTTGGGGGAGGGGACCCACTGGAACAGCTGTTGGGAGACAGATGGTAGCCTCCCATCAAGGCCATCCAGCGTGTTCTTTAACGTGCACAGGGTATGGCTCTCCCGCACACGGGGCCACGACTTAACGTCCCATCCGACGGACGGCGGCCTTTCCAAGCCCATCGGTGTCGCTTACTGACCGTGGGCAAGGCGGGGAATTTTGCGGAGATAAATCTCAACGCTGACCCAGCTGGGACTCGAACCTAGGAACTACAGATTACGAGCCTGGCGCGCTACCGACTGAGCCACCCCCGCCCCAAAACTTCTTACAGATGACGATTTTATTAAGATAAGAATTTACTATTATCTATTTATTATTTAAAATAAATGATGTCAATTTAAACATTTAGTTAATTTTTTACTTTGGAATCCAATCTAATACTCTCCCTTAGACGTTATACCAATACTACTTCATGATATGTATTATTCTGTGTATATATATATATAATCTGAATTAGTACTGTGTAAAACGAGTGTTTACACAGTACGATTGAGATTTTATATATATATACAGTTCCATAATCGTGTAAAACGAAACTGGTTGCATTTTCTTGACCGTGTGAAACGGAAATCTTGCAAACCGAGTATGGTGTAAATCAGGCGATAGTTGTATCTATATTTATAATACATACGTTATATTTTTATGCTGCTAAATAGCCATTGTTGCATTGTCTTCTGTTATATTGGTAGTATTATAGCTCGAGACAGCATTAATTGTAGCAACATAAGTCAATATAGATTATGGGAACAACAGGCCAAAGTTACCTACCAGATTAACCGTTTACCTACCAGATAAACCAAAGTTTATCTGGTAGGTAAACGTAACTCGGTAGATGCGTTCCGTGAACACCCACGTTTAACGAATTTTGGAGTTAAATAGGATATTCTTTTTTTTTTTACATATCATATTGATCGTTCTGATATTTTTTTCTTTGTATTTAATGAATGCTATCTGCTGCTTGAGGGGGTATTTATTTATTTTATTTATATTTTAACAAAAATAATTATAATTCAGTTTTTATAAAAAAAAATTCCATAAAGAATTCCTTAAATGTGTATTTATTTGATCGATTCAGTTAATACTAAAATGTATTCCTTAATAAGGACGGAATGTAGCGTGGTTTGATTGTCATCGTTTTGTGCGTAGCATTTGTTTGTAACTGGTGAAAACCTCGTCTTACGGAATCCACTCGCGAATAATCATTATCATAACAAAGGCCATGAATTTATTAAGCAGTGAAAGAGCTTCCTCTCAAAATTTAATTCTCAATACTCTTTCTGACTCAGGTTCTTGTTGTTCTTCAAAAGCAGCGTTGAATTCTAAAACCTGAACTTCATCGTTAGGGAGCTTCTCACTGTCAGAAGTTTAATAAATCCTTCACATCATCCAAAGTTAATGATTTGGATGATCATTAACTTTTTGATATCGTTTTATTTGATATCGTTTCATTTCGTTTTTTAACGTTTTGATATCGTTTTATTTGTATTTTAATGAATGTTTATTTGAGAAAAAATAATTGAAATTCTGTTTTATTTTTTAAAAGGGAGGGGGGGGGAAGAAACCTCGTTACAGCGAATCCGTGTTAAACGGGGGTTACTTACATATGTAGTGCATTACAGTGGTTTTGTATGTTTCTTGTAGCTAAGGAAGTATTAAATACTTATATATCACTTATCATTCATTACCTTTAAGTGCTTTTTTTATGCTGATTTCAAAACTGTGTTTATATTTTTCTGTCTATAACTGTTTTTTCAGTATAATTACCCGACCTGATCAACTATAACCTGTAGTATGTAATGACAAACGTATCAGAAACTTAAATTTCGCGAAATATTAAATTTTTTCTTATTTTAATCATTGTACAGTCGCTCAAATAAATATCCGAACACTGTGGTTGATTACAGAATTCAGAAAAAATATCTGGCAACGATTTTTTTAGAAATTAGTGATCTGGCAACCTTCGTGTCACGTGACACGAAGGTTGCCAGATCACTAATTTCTAAAAGAATCGTTGCCAGTATTTTTTCTGAATTTTGTAAGCAACCACAGTGTTCGGATATTTGTTTGAGCGACTGTACAGCATTTGTTTCATACGTTAATGAAACTATTAAACGATTTAGAATTGGTTCCCTTTGCTTTAGATATTTTCAGGTAGGCAATGTACTAATTCCAGAAGCATTTCTTCTATAACAATATTCTTAAAAAGAAATAGCAAAACCCCAATTAATTTACGCTTATTTGAAAGCCTCTTCTTGCAAATAAACATAACTAATTCTGTACCATAAGTTTTCGATTGGATTAAGATACGGAGACTGCATTCACAATTCCATCCCACCGATGG
Organism: Ryuthela nishihirai; assembly: GCA_038380435.1. Lineage (NCBI taxonomy): Eukaryota > Metazoa > Arthropoda > Arachnida > Araneae > Heptathelidae > Ryuthela > Ryuthela nishihirai. Next base: position 21,556,853 of record JAWZYU010000010.1, read on the forward strand.
TCTTGGAAAGGCCGCCTCCGTTGGATGGGACTTTAAGCCGTGCCCCCTTGTGCCGGAGAGCCATACCCTGTGCACGTTAAAGAACACACTGGATGGCCTTGACGGGAGGCTACCATCTGTCTCCCAACAGCTGTTCCAGTGGGTTCCCTCCCCCAACCTTCTCTGAGCCTTCGGGGTCCATGTGACCTGGCCATTTAGCTCATGGTGTGCAAAAAAGTGCTGCTCAGAGGTAAAACAACCCAACCCAACACAATTCCATCCTGTTAATGGTGCTATCTGTTAACTACCTCGAAAAACCTTCCCACAATGAAAAGGAGTGTTGTCGTTTTAAAAAATCCAAAATTTATCTGAAAAAAAAAAAAAATCCTGGGTGTTGGTAACAATTTCATTTTTAGTATTTCGGTGACGTAGTTCTATATTTTCACCGTTCCTTTTACGATACGTAGCTTTCCAACACCCCAACAGGGCATGCAACCCCATATCTTGACTTTGGTTGGATATTTCACAGCAATTTTAAAAAGAGGTCCATGGGAGCCAGCGGGTGGCACAAGAGGTAATAGTTGAACGGCTCTAGAAGAAGTGACACGAAATTAATTTATGATTTCCTTAATGAAATAAAATATTGATTTTTCTTGCTTTTTCTTCCCTAAAGCAGGTTGTTTTATTTAGTAATTTGAAAAATAATTTTAAACATTATTTCAATTAGAAATTCCATTTTTTCTCCGTTTTGTTTTCGGGCATCCTTAGTTCTATTAGGTACGATACACACATGACAGGGGCGGGGTGGGGGGTGGGTGCTCAGTCGGTAGCGCGCCAGGCTCGTAATCTGTAGTTCCCAGGTTCGAGTCCCAGCTGGGTCAGCGTTGAGATTTATCTCCGCAAAAATTCCCCGCCCTGCCCACGGTCAGTAGGGGACACCGATGGGCTTGGAAAGCCGCCGTCCGTCGGATGGGACGTTAAGCCGTGGCCCCGTGTGCGGGAGAGCCATACCCTGTGCACGTTAAATAACACGCTGGATGGCCTTGACGGGAGGCTACCATCTGTCTCCCAACAGCTGTTCCAGTGGGTCCCCTCCCCCAACCTTCTCTGAGCCTTCGGGGTCCATGTGACCTGGCCATTTAGCCCATGGTGTGCAAAAAAGTGCCGCTCAGAGGTAAAACAACCCAAAACAACAACAACAACAACGCAAAGCTTTTGGACAAGCTTTGCGACCTTGCAATCCGATTTCTTGGAGTCTTCCTCTTACAATTTTTCAGCATTTATTGATGTTTGCTGCTAATGTTCATTCTTTCAAAAGATGTGGTGGCCTGACTTTTAAAATATAAAGTGCAATCCTATATAATACCTTGTCACCGTGTAAAGTTGTTTTCCTAGTCACCCATTTCTTTCTCTATCAGCTAGTTTCGGAATGTCTTTACAATGTTCTCAAATTACCAGAAAGTCCGCATGACACTTTAGCTGCGATTTCGCTCAAAATAACCTTCTTCATTGATATGTATTATCTCAGATTACTAGGCAAAAATAAAAGATCCTACCATACATACACGCGGAATCCTCGAGTTCTCTAAACATGTCTGTCCTGAGCTCCAACTGCGGCATTTGGCCACTACGCCATTTGGACAATGCTAAAGAGGTACTGTTAGACATTGTCTGACCACCGCATCCTAGGTCTCCCCTTCTTTCTGAGGCCTTTAGGCACACTGTTCATAACCATATTCGCCAATCTATAATTATTCATACGGGCAACATGGCCAAACCAACGGAGTCTTTCTCTGCACAATATGCTGCTTAAAGGAGGTTGCAAACTCCTTTGCCTACCTCATCATTAGTTACAAAGTTGAACCACCTAATGCCCAAGATACTGCGTAAGCATCTGGAATCAAAAGCATCTAGTTTCCTGTTATCTTGTTTACAAAGTGTCCAAGTTTCACTACCATAACTAACCCTAGAAAGAACCAAACTATTATACAGTCTAATTTTAGTCTTTAGGTGTATACGCCTATTTCTCCATAGATTCTTAAAATTCCCAGTAGCAATCCCTATTCGTCTGTTAATCTCATGCCAGATGTCATCAGTATCTGTTACTGAACAGCAGCCTGTCTGACCAATTTTCATCACTTTAGTTTTCTCTCATTACCAAACCTATTCTACTACCAATTAATCTCATCAACATCATTTGCCAAAAGGGCCAAATCATCAGCATAATCTAAATCAATTAGCACAACTGTCCTTTATTAACACTGCACAAAAGGTGAACCAAAGTCAACATTCCTAATTTTATGGTTACTCATCTGTGATTGGTTGACATAACACAGCACTTAATTGTAGCAAGAGCCTTGAATTCCAATATCATTGTTGTTTCAACAGTAAAATCCTATCAAACATGTTAATGACGGTGGATTTTCGTATGCTCCCCTGAATTCTCTTAGCACATCCAAGGTATCGCAGGTTGGGTTGGGTTACCTCTGAGCGGCACTTTTTTGCACACCATGGGCTAAATGGCCAGGTCACATGGACCCGAAGGCTCAGAGAAGGTTGGGGGAGGGGACCCACTGGAACAGCTGTTGGGAGACAGATGGTAGCCTCCCGTCAAGGCCATCCAGCGTGTTCTTTAACGTGCACAGGGTATGGCTCTCCCGCAAGGGGCCACGGCTTAACGTCCCATTCGACGGACGGCGGCCTTTTCAAGCCCATCGGTGTCCCCTACTGACTGTGGGCAGGGCGGGGAATTTTGCGGAGATAAATCTCAACTCTGACCCAGCTGGGATTCGAACCTCGGAACTACAGATTACGAGCCTGGCGCGCTACCAACTGAGCCACCCCCGCCCCTAGGTATCACAGGTACCTTGGATGTCATTGGTCTCCAAGGTATGAATTTGTTACATGAAATGCTGCCAATTTAGTCGTTCACTCATTCAACGTTCCAGATCCTTTGCTCTCTTTTGCTCGTGAACAACAATAAAACCTCAAATAACTAACCACCCAATTCTATCTCCTCAAAACTGAGACACATCCCTCAAATATCGTATTGCCCCACTTTTGGAATTTCGACCTCAGGGATCTGATCGTCTGATCCCAGTCTTCCACATTCGAAAGAAATGGCATTTCTTGCGTCACATCAGCATTTCTTCTCCAAATTGACTTCGAAACTGAAAGGCGAATATCGATTTCAGACTTGCTTTCTCTTCTTTAGTAGAGATGCGTCATCACCATGCTTCAATTTCTCAAGGTTAGTTACTCTTAGTGCTGCAGTCTGAGTACAGTTGCTCAAAAAAATATCCGAACACTACGGTTGATTACAGAATTCAGAAAAAAATATCTGGCAACGATTTTTTTTCAGAAATTAGTGATCTGGCAACCTTCGTGTCACGTGACACGAAGGTTGCCAGATCACTAATTTATAAAAAAAAAATCGCTGCCAGATATTTTTTCTGAGTTCTGTAATCAACCGTAGTGTTCGGATACTTTTTTGAGCGACTGTAGGTGGTCATATTATTTTGATACTAGATCGTGTGGGCTCACTCACGGAAATATTGAGCGTGTGCAGTTACCGTTCACAGCAAACTGGAGCGTGTGCAGTAACTGCACACGCTCCAGTTTGCTGTGAACGGTAACTGGAGCGTGTACAGTTGCTGTTCACGCTCAAGATATTTTTCCTGAATTCTGTAATCACGTGACACGAAGGTTGCGAGATCACTAATTTCTAAAAAAAATCGTTGCCAGATATTTTTTTCTGAATTCTGTAATCAACCGTAGTGTTCGGATATTTTTTGAGCGACTGTACCAATAATGAAAATGCACAAAATCCTAATCCATTAACAGAAACAAAGAAACTGCCTTGGATCATTACAGACCTATCTAAGGCGGATCGAAGACCACCATCGCACATGCAGCGTGAAGTCGAATCTGCTATAGGCAGGATCTGTTCGTACCGCCCCCCCCCCCTCTCTTATTACCCTCCCAACCTCTTGAGCGTGCGTCACCAAGAAACGTCCCATCTGGCACAATCAGTCAGCTCAGTCGTGTCGGACTTCGCATAGTCCTGCAGAAAAATGCTAATTGTGATGCTGGGTCCTGACAGAGGAGCTCCATCAAGCGAAGGAATCCCGTTTTTCTGCAGGACTGGCAAAGTCCGCGTGTTACCGAGTGTGTGCGTCTTCGGCAAGGCCGTTAATTGGCAGATGGAGCGATAACAGGCGAACGCGCGAGCAGTAATGGCCGGGGCCAACAATGATAGATCCCGGAGGAAACCATTTTGCCTTTTCTCGGGACGAGCATGCTAGCACGTGGAGGAGAGGGCAAAAAGGAAGGATTTCCTCTGCACCTCGAGTGAGGGGAAAGTAACCAATCCTCGATGCTTCAATTAGTCGAAACGCTTTTTGCATCGCTGAGATGAGCGAAACGTTTCTTATTCGCTTAATTGGTTGGAGCTGACTTTGTCTCCTCCCTACCCCCGGGGGGGATGTAGGGGGAGGGACGTTTTCTCCCCCGGGGGATGTAGGGGAGGACGTTTTCTCACAATTGTAATTGTATGTGGCGCTTATTTCTGTCTGCAGTCAACTTCGGAGGCTTAATTCATAATGAGAGATTTTTTTATAGCATGTAATTTTTTTGTAGATTTTTGAAAGTTTTTTTTTATTTTTATTTTTTTGCAACTGAAACAATTCTTTGTCCTCGTACACATCAATTAATAGCCTCACAAATCTTCAGCCCATTCCCAGCACTCGGTGAGACAGGGAAAGCGAATGGAATGCATTGCAAACATGGCTCCTTACTTAGACTTGGAAACCCAAAAGGAAGAATGCAGCGTACATGTCTCCGTCTACTAATACGAAAAAATGTTCGAAATCAAAAGTCAAAAATCCCAAGTCAGTATAAAAATCTTTTTAATAAAAGTTGTCCCAACTATCAAGTTAACTTATTTGTAGGACAAGCTCTCCATTGCTCCTGAAAGATCCCAATGGTGAAAGATCCCACTGGTAAAAGATCCCAATGGTGAAAGATCCCAGTGGTAAAATAATCCAATAGTGAAATATCCCAGTGGTAAAAGAGCCAAATAGTGAAAGATCTCAGTCATAAAAGATCCTAGTGGTGAAAGAGCTCAATGGTGAAAGATCCCAGTGGTAAAAGAATCCAATAGTGAAAGATCCCAGTGGTAAAAGAGCCAAAAGGTGAAAGTTCCCTGTGGTAAAAGAGCCAAATAGTGAAAGATCTCAGTGATAAAAGATCCCAATGGTGAAAGAGTCCAATGGTGAAAGATCCCAGTGGTAAAATAATCCAATAGTGAAAGATCCCAGTGGTAAAAGAGCCAAAAGGTGAAAGTTCCCTGTGATAAAAGAGCCAAATAGTGAAAGATCTCAGTTATAAAATAGACGAATGGTGAGAGAGTCCAATGATGAAAGAGCCCAATGATGAAAGGACCAGTGATGAAAGAGCCCAGTAGTGACCACATAGACCTATCTAAAGCGGATCGAATACTATCTAATCACCCTTTTACCCAGTGGTAAAAGAGCCCAGTCGGGAAAGATCTCAATGGTTGAAGAGCCCAACTATTGAACAGAGTTGAGTTGTTTGTCCCAGCGGTACTTTTTTGCACACCATGGGCTAAATGGCCAGGTCACATGAACCCCGAAGGCTCAGAGAAGGTTGGAGGAGGGAACCCACTGGAACAGCTGTTGGGAGACAGATGGTAGCCTCCCGTCAAGGCCATTCAGCGTGTTCTTTAACGTGCACAGGGTATGAATCTCCTGCACACGGGGCCACGGCTTAACATCCCATCCGACGGACGGTGGCCTTTCTAAGTTCATCGGTGTCCCCTATACTGTGGGCAGGGTGGGGAGTTCTGCGGAGATAAGTCTCATCGCTGGCCCAGTAGGGATTCGAACCTGGAAACTGCAGTTACGAGCCTGGCGCGCTACTGACTGAGCCACCCCCGTCCCACGATTGAACAGTCCAGTTGTGAAAGACTCCGCTGTTGAAAGAACCCAAAAGATCCAGTCCAATGGCTGAAGTAAACAGAATATATAGAAATCCAAAGAGCTGCTAGCCAACATAAGATGTGAGAAAATTTTCATGAAATCTAAGCAGTTACAACATACCTTTCATACACAACCGGAAAAGCTCTGACATTCAACTTTAGTGCAGATCTGTAAAAAGCGGAACACAAAATTAGACACTTAAAGATTTTCGGTTGTACATAGTGGACATGTTATTATGCTCCCATTCTAGCCTCGATAAGAAAGGGGACACTGGTGGGCGTAGAAAGGCCATCCCCTTAGGATGATACGTTAAGCCGTGGCCCCATATACAGGAGAGCCATATATCCTGTTCGCGTTAACAACACGCTGGGTGACCTTGTAGGGTCCTACGACTTGTGGGTTCCTTCCCCTAACCAACTCTGAGTCCTTGGGGTCCTTGTGACTTGGCCATTTAGCTCATTGTGTGCACAAATATGCCGCTCAGGGGTAAAGCAACCCAAATCCATCTGCCTTAAAAGTTATCAGCTTTTAAATGAAACTGCGAATGGCGACACAGCGAATAGCGATGATTTTCTCTATTAGTATTATTTTAAATTAATATTTATATTAATAACGTTTTTATTTTCTGCTGCTGGTGATTTAGTTATTAAATATAACTGACTGCTGTTCTACATCAGCTTTTTTTTTTATCAGCGCTTCATTCGAGTTCCAAAAGCTGTAGTAGGTGTGTGCTAAAAGACCTGCTGGATAGCCTTGATGGGAGCTTTCCACCTTTCTCTAAAAGCTGTCTAAATAAGTCACTTTCCTTTTTCGAACCTGAGACTTGTAGTTCTATCTGGTCATTTAATTTATTGTGAATAAAAAAATACACTCTTAGTCAGGACTTATTTATGCATTGAGGCAGTTAAAGTCACCGCTTGATTTTTTTAGGCATTGAGGAAGTTTAAGGCTACAGCTTAATTTAGATATTGAGGAAGTTTAAGGCTACAGCTTGATTTAGATATTGAGGAAGTTTAAGGCTACAGCTTGATTTAGATATTGAGGAAGTTTAAGGCTACAGCTTGATTTAGATATTGAGGAAGTTTAAGGCTACAGCTTAATTTAGATATTGAGGAAGTTTAAGGCTACAGCTTGATTTAGATATTGAGGAAGTTTAATGCTACAGCTTGATTTAGATATTGAGGAGCCCTAGGCCCGAGCATGACTTAGACAGTGAGAAGCATCTGATCCGGGATTTAGATCAGTGGTCTCCAAACTTTTTTGATCCACGTACCCCTAAGGCAGAAAAAATTTATAGTGCGTACAACTGAATATATATGTATATACATACATACATAAAAAAATTGTTAATCTACAAAGATTTGCTGTCTGCCTCTTCTAAGAGTACCCATAGTGTCGCCGCTGTCAATTCCTCATCTATTTGATGTTCATGATCGTGTAATTTAAAAATACAAGTTAATATTTGATCATCTTTAATTAATTTTCTTATTTTTTCTGTCATTTGACGTACCTCCAAGTATCGACTCGCGTACCCCACTTTGGAGACCACTGATTTAGATAATGATGATCCAAAGAGCAGGGCTTAATTTACGAATCGATGATCAAAGGACTTATTTAGACATTGAAGAGCACAGGGCCAAGGATTGATTAGATAAATGAGGTGAACAAGGTATCATTGGTGAGTTGTTGTTTTACCTCTGAGCGGCACTTTTTTGCACACCATGGGCTAAATGGCCAGGTTGCATGGACCCCGAAGGCTCAGAGAAGGTTGGTGGAGGGGACCCACTGGAACAGCTGTTGGGAGACAGATGGTAGCCTCCCGTCAAGGCCATCCAGCGTGTTCTTTAACGTGCACAGGGTATGGCTCTCCCGCACACGGGGACACGGCTTAACGTCCCATCCGACGGACGGCGGCCTTATCCAAGCCCATCGGTGTCCCCTACTGACCGTGGGCAGGGCGGGGAATTTTGCGGAGATAAATCTCAACGCTGACCCAGTGGGACTAGAACCTAGGAACTACAGATTACGAGCCTGGCGCGCTACCGACTGAGCCACCCGCCCCTCATTGGGGAGTAAAGTGCTGGGTATTAATTTAGAAATCGAAGGGCAAAAGGCTATGATTGATTTAGACTTTGTGCAACAAAGAAACAGGACTTGATTTAAATAATGAGGAGCACATTCCCTGCTATTGATTTAATTATTGAGGATGGATGGATAAGCTAATATGGAAACTTATTCTTATTCTTTTCTAGGAAACCGAAACGAGAAAGTGCACTGTAAGTATTTACATACACTGACAATTCTTGGTAATTTGACTATTTGCATAAGTTTTCCATAATTTGAAGAACTGTAAATGACCATCACAGATTTCTTACGCAATATTTCCATGCATCTAGAAAATAACAAGCGTCTATGATTGGCTGGATATTATAATTAACCGTACTCGGTGGTAGGAATAGTAGTTAAAAATCTTTCAGAGTATTCTCTTTCAGCTGAAACATTTTGGGAAATTGAGTTCCCAGTTCTCTTCCTTCCCCCTTACAACATCACCACTCTTGACACACCAAATACTGCCGTTCAAATTCCGCCTATTGTTTAAGGCTAAATTTCCGTCACTCAAAATTCCCATGAATGTATCGCCCTTATTACACCTGGGTCAGCGTTGAGATTTATCTCCGCAAAATTCCTAGCCCTGCCCACGTTCAGTAGGGGACAACGATGGGCTTGGAAAAGCCGCCGTCCGTCAGATGGGACGTTACGCCGTGGCCCCGTGTGCGGGAGAGCCATACCCTCTGCACGTTAAAGAACACACTGGATGGCCTTGACGGGACGCTGTCATCTATCTCCCAACAGCTGTTCCAGTGGGTCCCCTCACCCAACCTTCTCTGAACCTGCGGGGTCCTTCTGACCTGGCCATTTAGCCCATGGTGTGCAAAAAAGTGCCGCTCAGAAGTAAAACAATCCAATCGTTCTTATTTGGTGCGTATTAAAAATAGTGTTTAATGCAGAACAAAATTCTAGAAGAAATATAGGAAAACGAGTTCAATCATTCTCCCCCTCCCCATCACACATCTCTCAAATAACACATAAGAGAGATGAAATATGTTTCTCGCAGCAACGGACCTGCTTAGTTGGGGGTAGAGAAGTAATGGATGCTCTAGAACAGTGGTTCTTATCCTCTTATGCTTCACGTACTCCCTGGAAATGTGTAAGTAACTGGCGTACCTCTTGTATAGATAGATAAAACTATAGTTATAGTATAACAATGGGAATAAAATAAAACATATATATCAGTGGTTCTCAACCTTTTATGCTTCACGTACCCTCTGGAAATGTGTATGTAACTGGCGTACCCCTTGTATAGATAGATAAAATTATAGTTATAGTATAACAATGGGAATAAAATAAAACATATATATCAGTGGTTCTCAACCTTTTATGCTTCACGTACCCCCTGGAAATGTGTATGTAACTGGCGTACCCCTTGTATAGATAGATAAAACTATAGTTATAGTATAACAATGGGAATAAAATAAAACATATATATATCAGTGGTTCTCAACCTTTTATGCTTCACGTACCCTCTGGAAATGTGTATGTAACTGGCGTACCTCTTGTATAGATAGATAAAACTATAGTTATAGTATAACAATGGGAACAAAATAAAACATATATATCAGTGGTTCTCAACCTTTTATGCTTCACGTACCCCCTGGAAATGTGTAAGTAACTGGCGTACCTCTTGTATAGATAGATAAAACTATAGTTATAGTATAACAATGGGAATAAAATAAAACATATATATCAGTGGTTCTCAACCTTTTATGCTTCACGTACCCCCTGGAAATGTGTAAGTAACTGGCGTACCTCTTGTATAGATAGATAAAACTATAGTTATAGTATAACAATGGGAATAAAATAAAACATATATATCAGTGGTTCTCAACCTTTTATGCTTCACGTACCCCCTGGAAATGTGTATGTAACTGGCGTACCCCTTGTATAGATAGATAAAACTATAGTTATAGTATAACAATGGGAATAAAATAAAACATATATATCAGTGGTTCTCAACCTTTTATGCTTCACGTACCCCCTGGAAATGTGTATGTAACTGGCGTACCCCTTGTATAGATAGATAAAACTATAGTTATAGTATAACAATGGGAATAAAATAAAACATATATATCAGTGGTTCTCAACCTTTTATGCTTCACGTACCCTCTGGAAATGTCTATGTAACTGGCGTACCTCTTGTATAGATAGATAAAACTATAGTTATAGTATAACAATGGGAATAAAATAAAACATATATATCAGTGGTTCTCAACCTTTTATGCTTCACGTACCCCCTGGAAATGTGTAAGTAACTGGCGTACCTCTTGTATAGATAGATAAAACTATAGTTATAGTATAACAATGGGAATAAAATAAAACATATATATCAGTGGTTCTCAAACTTTTTATGCTTCCCGTACCCCCTGGAAATGTGTAAGTAACTGGCGTACCTCTTGTATAGATAGATAAAACTATAGTTATAGTATAACAATGGGAATAAAATAAAACATATATATCAGTGGTTCTCAACCTTTTATGCTTCACGTACCCTCTGGAAATGTGTATGTAACTGGCGTACCCCTTGTATAGATAGATAAAACTATAGTTATAGTATAACAATGGGAATAAAATAAAACATATATATCAGTGGTTCTCAACCTTTTATGCTTCACGTACCCTTTGGAAATGTGTATGTAACTGGCGTACCCCTTGTATAGATAGATAAAACTATAGTTATAGTATAACAATGGGAATAAAATAAAACATATATATCAGTGGTTCTCAACCTTTTATGCTTCACGTACCCCCTGGAAATGTGTATGTAACTGGCGTACCCCTTGTATAGATAGATAAAACTATAGTTATAGTGTAACAATGGGAATAAAATAAAACATATATATCAGTGGTTCTCAACCTTTTATGCTTCACGTACCCCCTGGAAATGTGTATGTAACTGGCGTACCCCTTGTATAGATAGATAAAACTATAGTTATAGTATAACAATGGGAATAAAATAAAACATACATATCAGTGGTTCTCAACCTTTTATGCTTCACGTACCCTCTGGAAATGTGTATGTAACTGCCGTACCCCTTGTATAGATAGATAAAACTAAAGTTATAGTATAACAATGGGAATAAAATAAAACATATATATCAGTGGTTCTCAACCTTTTATGCTTCACGTACCCTTTGGAAATGTGTATGTAACTGGCGTACCCCTTGTATAGATAGATAAAACTATAGTTATAGTATAACAATGGGAATAAAATAAAACATATATATCAGTGGTTCTCAACCTTTTATGCTTCACGTACCCCCTGGAAATGTGTATGTAACTGGCGTACCCCTTGTATAGATAGATAAAACTGTAGTTATAGTGTAACAATGGGAATAAAATAAAACATATATATCAGTGGTTCTCAACCTTTTATGCTTCACGTACCCCCTGGAAATGTGTATGTAACTGGCGTACCCCTTGTATAGATAGATAAAACTATAGTTATAGTATAACAATGGGAATAAAATAAAACATATATATCAGTGGTTCTCAACCTTTTATGCTTCACGTACCCTTTGGAAATGTGTATGTAACTGGCGTACCCCTTGTATAGATAGATAAAACTATAGTTATAGTATAACAATGGGAATAAAATAAAACATATATATCAGTGGTTCTCAACCTTTTATGCTTCACGTACCCCCTGGAAATGTGTATGTAACTGGCGTACCCCTTGTATAGATAGATAAAACTGTAGTTATAGTGTAACAATGGGAATAAAATAAAACATATATATCAGTGGTTCTCAACCTTTTATGCTTCACGTACCCCCTGGAAATGTGTATGTAACTGGCGTACCCCTTGTATAGATAGATAAAACTATAGTTATAGTATAACAATGGGAATAAAATAAAACATATATATCAGTGGTTCTCAACCTTTTATGCTTCACGTACCCTTTGGAAATGTGTATGTAACTGGCGTACCCCTTGTATAGATAGATAAAACTATAGTTATAGTATAACAATGGGAATAAAATAAATCATATATATCAGTGGTTCTCAACCTTTTATGCTTCACGTACCCTTTGGAAATGTGTATGTAACTGGCGTACCCCTTGTATAGATAGATAAAACTATAGTTATAGTATAACAATGGGAATAAAATAAAACATATATATCAGTGGTTCTCAACCTTTTATGCTTCACGTACCCCCTGGAAATGTGTATGTAACTGGCGTACCCCTTGTATAGATAGATAAAACTATAGTTATAGTGTAACAATGGGAATAAAATAAAACATATATATCAGTGGTTCTCAACCTTTTATGCTTCACGTACCCCCTGGAAATGTGTATGTAACTGGCGTACCCCTTGTATAGATAGATAAAACTATAGTTATAGTATAACAATGGGAATAAAATAAAACATATATATCAGTGGTTCTCAACCTTTTATGCTTCACGTACCCCCTGGAAATGTGTATGTAACTGGCATACCCCTTGTATAGATATATAAAACTATAGTTATAGTGTAACAATGGGAATAAAATAAAACATATATATCAGTGGTTCTCAACCTTTTATGCTTCACGTACCCTCTGGAAATGTGTATGTAACTGGCGTACCCCTTGTATAGATAGATAAAACTATAGTTATAGTATAACAATGGAAATAAAATAAAACATATATATCAGTGGTTCTCAACCTTTTATGCTTCACGTACCCCCTGGAAATGTGTATGTAACTGGCGTACCCCTTGTATAGATAGATAAACTATAGTTATAATGTAACAATGGGAATAAAATAAAACATATATATCAGTGGTTCTCAACCTTTTATGCTTCACGTACCCTCTGGAAATGTGTATGTAACTGGCGTACCCCTTGTATAGATAGATAAAACTATAGTTATAGTATAACAATGGAAATAAAATAAAACATATATATCAGTGGTTCTCAACCTTTTATGCTTCACGTACCCCCTGGAAATGTGTATGTAACTGGCGTACCCCTTGTATAGATAGATAAAACTATAGTTATAGTGTAACAATGGGAATAAAATAAAACATATATATCAGTGGTTCTCAACCTTTTATGCTTCACGTACCCTCTGGAAATGTGTATGTAACTGGCGTACCCCTTGTATAGATAGATAAAACTATATAGTATAACAATGGGTATAAAATAAAACATAAATATATATGGTTCTCAACGTTTTATGCTTCACGTACCCCCTAGAAATGTGTATGTAACTGGCGTACCCCTTGCATAAATAGATAAAACTATAGTTATAGTATAACAATGGGAATAAATATCAGTGGTTCTCAACCTTTTATGCTTCACGTACCCTCTGAAAATGTGTATGTAATTGGCGTACCCCTTGTATAGATAGATAAAACTATAGTTATAGTATAACAATGGGAATAAAATAAAACATATATATCAGTGGTTCTCAACCTTTTATGCTTCACGTACCCTCTGGAAATGTGTATGTAACTGGCGTACCCCTTGTATAGATAGATAAAACTATAGTTATAGTATAACAAAGGGAATAAAATAAAACATATATATCAGTGGTTCTCAACCTTTTATGCTTCACGTACCCTCTGAAAATGTGTATGTAATTGGCGTACCCCTTGTATAGATAGATAAAACTATAGTTATAGTATAACAAAGGGAATAAAATAAAACATATATATCAGTGGTTCTCAACCTTTTATGCTTCACGTACCCCCTGGAAATGTGTATGTAACTGGCGTACCCCTTGTATAGATAGATAAAACTATAGTTATAGTATAACAATAGGAATAAAATAAAACATATATATCAGTGGTTCTCAACCTTTTATGCTTCACGTACCCCCTGGAAATGTGTATGTAACTGGCGTACCCCTTGTATAGATAGATAAAACTGTAGTTATAGTGTAACAATGGGAATAAAATAAAACATATATATCAGTGGTTCTCAACCTTTTATGCTTCACGTACCCCCTGGAAATGTGTATGTAACTGGCGTACCCCTTGTATAGATAGATAAAACTATAGTTATAGTATAACAAAGGGAATAAAATAAAACATATATATCAGTGGTTCTCAACCTTTTATGCTTCACGTACCCCCTGGAAATGTGTATGTAACTGGCGTACCCCTTGTATAGATAGATAAAACTGTAGTTATAGTGTAACAATGGGAATAAAATAAAACATATATATCAGTGGTTCTCAACCTTTTATGCTTCACGTACCCCCTGGAAATGTGTATGTAACTGGCGTACCCCTTGTATAGATAGATAAAACTATAGTTATAGTATAACAAAGGGAATAAAATAAAACATATATATCAGTGGTTCTCAACCTTTTATGCTTCACGTACCCCCTGGAAATGTGTATGTAACTGGCGTACCCCTTGTATAGATAGATAAAACTATAGTTATAGTATAACAATGGGAATAAAATAAAACATATATATCAGTGGTTCTCAACCTTTTATGCTTCACGTACCCCCTGGAAATGTGTATGTAACTGGCGTACCCCTTGTATAGATAGATAAAACTGTAGTTATAGTGTAACAATGGGAATAAAATAAAACATATATATCAGTGGTTCTCAACCTTTTATGCTTCACGTACCCCCTGGAAATGTGTATGTAACTGGCGTACCCCTTGTATAGATAGATAAAACTATAGTTATAGTATAACAAAGGGAATAAAATAAAACATATATATCAGTGGTTCTCAACCTTTTATGCTTCACGTACCCCCTGGAAATGTGTATGTAACTGGCGTACCCCTTATATAGATAGATAAAACTGTAGTTATAGTGTAACAATGGGAATAAAATAAAACATATATATCAGTGGTTCTCAACCTTTTATGCTTCACGTACCCCCTGGAAATGTGTATGTAACTGGCGTACCCCTTGTATAGATAGATAAAACTATAGTTATAGTATAACAAAGGGAATAAAATAAAACATATATATCAGTGGTTCTCAACCTTTTATGCTTCACGTACCCCCTGGAAATGTGTATGTAACTGGCGTACCCCTTGTATAGATAGATAAAACTGTAGTTATAGTGTAACAATGGGAATAAAATAAAACATATATATCAGTGGTTCTCAACCTTTTATGCTTCACGTACCCCCTGGAAATGTGTATGTAACTGGCGTACCCCTTGTATAGATAGATAAAACTGTAGTTATAGTGTAACAATGGGAATAAAATGAAACATATATATCAGTGGTTCTCAACCTTTTATGCTTCACGTACCCCCTGGAAATGTGTATGTAACTGGCGTACCCCTTGTATAGATAGATAAAACTGTAGTTATAGTGTAACAATGGGAATAAAATAAAACATATATATCAGTGGTTCTCAACCTTTTATGCTTCACGTACCCTCTGGAAATGTGTATGTAACTGGCGTACCCCTTGTATAGATAGATAAAACTGTAGTTATAGTGTAACAATGGGAATAAAATAAAACATATATATCAGTGGTTCTCAACCTTTTATGCTTCACGTACCTCCTGGAAATGTGTATGTAACTGGCGTACCCCTTGTATAGATAGATAAAACTATAGTTATAGTATAACAAAGGGAATAAAATAAAACATATATATCAGTGGTTCTCAACCTTTTATGCTTCACGTACCCCCTGGAAATGTGTATGTAACTGGCGTACCCCTTGTATAGATAGATAAAACTGTAGTTATAGTGTAACAATGGGAATAAAATAAAACATATATATCAGTGGTTCTCAACCTTTTATGCTTCACGTACCCCCTGGAAATGTGTATGTAACTGGCGTACCCCTTGTATAGATAGATAAAACTGTAGTTATAGTGTAACAATGGGAATAAAATGAAACATATATATCAGTGGTTCTCAACCTTTTATGCTTCACGTACCCCCTGGAAATGTGTATGTAACTGGCGTACCCCTTGTATAGATAGATAAAACTGTAGTTATAGTGTAACAATGGGAATAAAATAAAACATATATATCAGTGGTTCTCAACCTTTTATGCTTCACGTACCCCCTGGAAATGTGTATGTAACTGGCGTATCCCGTGTATAGATAGATAAAACTTTAATTATAATATAATAATGGGAATAAAACTTTGTTACTAGATCTAGTGACTTTTGAGCTCTCACGGCGTACCCCAAAATATTTTACCGCATACCCCTAAGGGGTACGCGTAACCCCAGGTTGAGAACCCCTACTCTAGAAACTGTCTCTCTAGCTGAAAGGGGAGGGGAATGTTTTTTATTTCAACTAGTTTGTCTTTCTACACGATTAATAAACTATTTCATTAAGTGTTAGCATTGTTTTTTAACGTTTGCGAATAAACTGACAGCAGTTTAAAAGCATGTATTGCATATCAATGTGCATGGCGTTTATCAATATCCATCACAATTTTTTTCCTAGTAAATATAACTAGGTGGTAAAGTCTGAACCATCAACCAGAAGTAGAATGTTGTTGAGTTGTTTACTTAGCAGCCGTGTCTTTGTGCACACAATGGGCTAAATAGCCAGGCCACAAAAGCCTCAATGACTCTTGGGGCGGGGGTGGCTCAGTCGGTAGCGCGTCAGGCTAGTAATCTGTAGTTCACAGGTTCGAGTCCCAGCTAGGTCAGCGTTGAGATTTATCTCCGCAAAATTCCCCACCCTGCCCACGGTCAGTAGGGGACACCGATGGGCTTGGAAAGGCCGCCGTCCGTCGGATGGGACGTTAAGCCGTGCCCCGTGTGCGGGAGAGACATACCCTGTGCACGTTAAAGAACACGCTGGATGGCCTTGACGGGAGTCTACCATCTCTCTCCCAACAGCTATTCCAGTGGGTCCCCTCCCCCAACCTTGTCTGAGCCTTCGGGGTCCATGTGACCTGGCCATTTAGCCCATGGTGTGCAAAAAGTGCCGCTCAGAGGTAAAACAACCCAACGCAACCCTCAATGACTCAGAATTGGGTACAGAATCTACTGATCAACTATTAGGAGACAGAAAGAAACCCTTTCAAGCAATCCAACTTGTGTTGCTTAAGGTCCACACTATGGCATGGCTCTCCTGAAACACGGTGCTACGTCTTTAGTCCCATCCGATGGACGTCGGTCTTTCCGAACCTAACGGTGTCATCTTTCTCATCGCGAGCAGAACGGGAGTTAGCGGAGGAAATTCTTAGTACAGGTCCACTTGAAACAGAAATCTGGGAACTGTCAAACCCCATTCCTTATATCGATGCTAACTATTTTTGAAATGGCTTGGATCTCAGGTGGCGAACTCAGATGAATTTCCTGTGAAGGATCCCACATTACTATCAAGTGTTGAAATAGAAACTGCATTAAATTAAAAAAAAGAAACTCAATACCAAGAAAGAATCGTTGTTCTTCTTTCTGCAACAACTGAAATATTGGTGCCGTATGAAAGAAATGTGCGAAAGTAAAGGGGAAACGTTATAGATTTGACTCAGTCGAAAAATATATTTTGGTTGACTAGTTTTACTTCTGAGCAGCACTTTTTTGCATACAATGAGCTAAATGGCAGGTCACAAGGACCCCAAGGGCTCAGTGAAGGTTAGGGAAGGAGGCCCACGTGATAGCGGCTAGGAGACAGAATGAAGCTTTTTTGTCTACGCCATCCAGTGTGTTCTTTGATGCGACAGAATGTGGCTTTCCTGTAAATGGTGCCACGGCATTTCCAAGCCCATCGGTGTCCCCTACTGACCAAGGCCATAAGTCATGAGAGAAAATGCCGTAAAAACGAAACGCCGTAAGTACGAAAAAGTCTCTAGGACGAAACGTCATAGGTACGAAAAAGTCTCTAGGACGAAACGTCATAAATACGAAAAAGTCTCTAGGACGAAACGTCATAGGTACGAAAAAGTCTCTAGGACGAAACGTCATAAATACGAAAAAGTCGCTTGGACGAAACGTCATAAATACGAAAAAGTCGCTTGGACGAAACGTCATAAATAGAAAACAAGTCTCTAGACTGAAACGTCATAAGTACGAAAAGTCTCGTGGACGAAACGTCATAAATAAAAAAAAAAGTCTCTAGACCGAAACGTCATGAGTACGAAAAGTCTCTGGACGAAACGTCATAAATACGAAAAAGTCTCTTGGACGAAAACGTCATAAATAGAAAAAAAAAGTCTCTAGACCGAAACGTCATAAGTACGAAAAGTCTCTAGGACGAAACGTCATAGGTATGAATCGTCGCTGGTTACTAACTGCTGGGATGAGATACCACTGGACGAACAGAAGCTGGGAGAAACGTCAAGATCCCATAATCAATTAGCCAAGAAAGACAATTCAGCAATTTTGACAATTGAACAAAATCTTTCGAAGTCATTCAAATATGATGTTATCATAGATGAATTGGATCACTTAAATGCCAGGATAGTATGTTTCCGAGATCGAATAAGTTCTTCATAAATAATATAATAATACCGCATAATTTCTATAAATCGAACTTCTGGGGCAGGAATTCTCGTAAATCAAACTGAAGACAGAGGACTCTGCGAAACTTCTCCCCCGCCCCTGCCCTCAGTCATTAGGGAATACGATGGGCTTGGAAAAGCCGTCGTCCGGCGGTTGGCACTTTAAGCAGTGGTCCCGTATGCAGGAGAGCCATTTCCTGTGCACGTTAAATAACACGCAGGATCACCTAGACGGGAGATTGCCATTTGTCTTTCCTAACAGCTGTCCAATGAGTCCATTTCCTCCAATCTTCTCTGAGCTTTCGGGGGTTCTTGTGACCTGACCATTTAGCTTACTGTGTGCAAAAAAGCACCGCTCAGAAGTAAAACAACCTAACACAACGTCAATGAAAATATAACTCTCATCTTTCAAAAATAAGTTATTGAAAACGAATCGAACATAACGAGGTGTACAAGAGCAGACGTACGTAAATGAAAAGTGATCAAAATGTAAAGATAAAAAAAGTTTAGTTGATCTTTTATGGGCTGTTTCACTTCTACTTATCGTTAGCTAAATAGAGAGGTCGCAAGGACCCCAAGGGCTCAGTGTTGGGTAGGGAAACCCAGCGGAGAGTTGTTAGGATGCTGCATTCTTCATCCTTACAGTTCTCCGCTCAGAATTGGGGGCAGAATCAGTAGATCCTGTCCCCAATTCTGAGTCATTGGGGTATTTGTGGCCTGGCTATTTAACCCAACTGGGAGTTTAGCAGAGGTAAATCTCATTTGGACTGGAACATGAAACTGCAGTTTACTAGTTAAGGTCATCATGTAGTATGTTTCTTCAACCTGCACGGGGCAACGAGGTGACTTTCCATCCGACGGTGTCCTCAAGTCTCTCCGAGTCCTCTTTCTCACTGAAAGGCAGGGGATGTGCGAGCAGGGTGGGGGAATGGGGTAGAGATCAATCTCAAGTCAGACACAGTTCTACATCAGTTTGCTGCTTGGGCGCTACAGACTGAGATAACTTCCGCCGCGATTGCTTACGGATTTAGCTTACTGTTTGGTGTTGTAAATACGAGTATTTTTACTTAACGTTAACCTTGACATCATAAAATATCATCATAACATAATCATAAAATAACACCGAATTGATATTTTATGATTTATATTTTCAATCTTTCATACAGGTAATTAAATGAAAATTCTTTCTCCAAAGAGGTTTTGGAAAACTCATAAAATTTGCGGTTCAGTCCATTTAACTGTTGTATGCTATATTAGGAGTTTAGCAGAGGAAAATCTCGTTGGGACTGGAACAGGGAACTGTAGATTACGAGCCTGACGCGTTATCCATTGAGCAAATCTCCACCCCTAATAATAGGTGGGAGATGAATCGATTACTCATTTTCTTTCAGGAAGATTCAGAAATGCTTTTATATCAGGGGAAATCCTGTGGGGAAAGAATAGCGTAGTTTTATTGTTAACAGTTAACGAGCTTGGCTACTGATCTAAGGGACCTGGGTTCGAGCCCCGGGTAAGGCATGGCTGTTTGTGTCGTTTCTCTGCTGAGGCCCTGCCATCCTCTCAGACCTCCTACTGTGGCATATAACGACTCAGTCGGTATCGCGCCAGGCTCGTAATCTGTAGTTCCCAGGTTCGAGTCCCAGCTGGGTCAGCTTTGAGATTTATCTCCGCAAAATTTCCCCGCCCTGCCCGCGGTCAGTAGGGGACACCGATGGGCTTGGAAAGGCCGCCGTCCGTCGGATGGGACGTTAATCCGTGGCCCGTGTGCGGGAGAGCCATATCCTGTGCACGTTAAAGAACACGCTGGATGGCCTTGACGCTGGGAGGCTACCATCTGTCTCCCAACAGCTGTTCCAGTGGGTCCCCTCCCCCAACCTTCTCTAAACCTTCGGGGTCCTTGTGGCCAGGCTATTTAGCCCACGGTGTGCAAAAAAGTGCCGCTCAGAGGTAAAACAATCCAATTATAAACTGACAGGCTCCTGTCAGACCTCTGTGGCAAGCAGCTGCTTGAGGAGGTATTTATTTTTATTTTTTTTTAACGATAAAATAAAATGTTTTCTTTCGTTACTGAAAGTTCAATAGACTCGTTGATAATTCGAACACGACTCTGCATGAATTAATCCGGAATTGGGGAGAATGTGCTCTAGTTTTGGGAATGGACATCCGTGAAATTTTAAAAACAGTTGCAGTCTTCTTCACACAATAATAATGAAAACAAGAAATATTCCCTCAAGCAGCTGCTTGCCACAGAGGTCTGACAGGAGCCTGTCAGTTTATATGCCATAATAGAAGGTCTGTAAGGATGGCGAGACCTTAGCAGAAATACAACATAAACATTCCTTATCTTGGCTCGAACCCAGGTCCCTTTGAGCAGTAGCCTAGCACTCTATCCTCTCTGACATCACGGAAAACACATTACAAGACAAGAATTTCATGAAAAATTTACTGCTGATTAAAATAGTTTATTTTGCCGTTAATCAGAAGTTATTAATGCTTAGTTTTACTTTATTTTATTTGTTATTATGCTAATTACATCAAATCCCAAATCTCTATTACCCAATGGCAGTAGGCAGACACCTAATAAAGGAAGCCTCCCCCACCCCCCACCCCCCACCCCCGCCAGAAACTCTAACACGGTAAAAAAAAGGTTTAATTGCAAGAAATTAATTACTTTTTCATTCGTTCTTTAACATTATTATACCTTCATCAGCAATATATAGATGATATTTCACCTTTATCGGGGGCGGCTCAGTCGGTAGCGCGCCAGGCTCGTAATCTGCAGTTCCCAGGTTCGAGTCCCAGCTGTGTAGGCGTTGAGATTTATCTCCGCAAAACTCCCCGCGCTGCCCACGGTCAGTAGGGGACACCGATGGGCTTGGAAAGGCCGCCGTCCGTCGGATGGGACGTTAAGCCGTGACCCCGTGTACGGGAGAGCCATACCCTGTGCACGTTAAAGAACACGCTGGATGGCCTTGACGGGAGGCTACCATCTGTCTCCCAACAGCTGTTCCAGTGGGTCTCCAACCTTCTCTGAGCCTTCGGGGTCCATGTGACCTAGCCATTTAGCCCATGGTGTGCAAAAAAGTGCCGCTCAGAGGTTAAACAACCCAACCCGCACCTTTATCGAATTTTTTATTTCTCTCTTCTTTTTTTAATTAATTTTGGGAATTTTCCTAGAATATTTTCTGTATATATGCCTGGAAGATGATACAATAAAAAAAAAATACAGTAAAAGTTCAATAAAATAAAAGGCTAAAAAGTAATGAAATCAAATAACACCAATAAAAATTCCGGAGGAATGCATCGATAATAGTTAATTATTGATCAATCCTTCGTAATATTTATTCAATAATTCTACAATATCTATTTTTCTATACATTTAGGTTTGTATTCCTTTGGTGATATATGAAAGAAGTTTAATTTTTTTAATAATGTAAATCATTAAATATATTATGGAATATGCATAAAAATTTGCTAGTTTAAATCAATCTCGAAATCGCAGATTTAAAATAAATTAGTTCTCAGACTTTATTTAGGAACCTGATTCGCACCGAATTGAATATTCTGATTGCTCAATATAATTATTCGGGAATTTATGAAAAAGTAGGTTAAATATGTAGTAACTTTCCTCCGTAAGTCAAAGTTTTTTTACGGAATTGTTTTTTAGAATTTACTGTGTAGCTATGGTAACCATACCTTCAATGTACATTGAAAAGCAAAAACATAAATCTGTCGGTTAATAAATAGTATCTCCAATTAATAAACATTTTTTCCAATTATCTTTGGGTATTGCATTTTGCATTTGATCGAACACTGGGAGAACTTAACTAAGTACAAGAATTTTTCCTTTATTATGCATTATCATCCTTAACTACTATTATTTGCAGTCACGGTGCAACTATTTTTTATTTGCTGCATCGGCGGTGGCCTAACCGTCTCTTCTTAACGTCCTTCATTTATCAGCCTCCCCGACCAACGCGAAGAGGAGGGGCTCCGACGAGGACCGTCCACAATGACAGCAGCGGAACGCGGCTGGGCGACTTCGCCTATACGTGCCAACCTCCTGACCAAGACTGGTATTGATCGGCCAATGGTAGACTCCACCCACAGACGTCTCGTATGCAACAGACGGTGACGTTAGCTCTATTGGCTGTTGCCTTGTTTATTCAATGGAAAAGTCTCTGTGCAGATGTTAAATCCTGCTGATAGATTAAACAGTAAAATATCTCTTTTGGATGGAAATTCGACAGATCGGTTGAATAAGTATTAAGGTTTTCTGTGGATGCTAAGGCTTTTGAAGGATTTTAGATATGAATAGTTCCGATATGTTAACTAGGAGTCTCGATTGCTTTACTTCAAGGGAAGATGTATATTATGCTCTACCTAACGAAGTATTAGCTCCAGCAACTACAAGGATCCACTGACAGATTCAGAAACATTGAGGGAAGAGGCTAATTAAAAAATTTGATCCGGCAGGTGAGAAGCCCTTGAATTTGAATAAACATTTGCAGGGTTGATTTGGGTTGTTTTACCTCTGAGCGACACTTTTTGCACACAATGGACTAAATTGCCAGGGCACAAGGACCCCGAAGGCTCGGAGAAGATTGGGGACCTACTGGACAGTTGCTGGCAGACAGATGATAGCCTCCTCTCAAGGCCATCCAACTTGTTCTTTAACGAGCACAGGGTACGGCTGTCCGCACGCGGACCACGGCTTAACGCCCAACCGACGGACGGCGTTCTTATCAAACTCGTCGATGTCCCTACTGATCATGGGCAGGGAGGGGAATTCAGCGAGATCAATCTAACACTGGTCGTGGGACTCGAACCTGGGAACTACTGATTACGAGCATGACGTGCCCACTTTACCACGCCCTCTCCAACATGTGCAGGCATAGGACCGGATCTATGGGGGGCGGGGCAAGGGAGACTCCCACCCCCCTCTTGAGATTGCTGGTATGGGTAATAGAGGCAAAAAATTGTTCTACTTATGTATATTTCATTTATTTTTCAAGAAATTTTTAAGACCTCTTTAACGGAAGAGGAAATCTTATATATTACAATGTAAATCCAGTCTCTGGCCACCTCAACTCCTATTTTTGCTTACTGCTTTTTACCCCAACTACTACTTTTGCCATTTTTTAGGGGTGGCTCAGTCGGTAGCGTGCCAGGCTCGTAATTTGTAGTTCCCAGGTTCGAGTCCCAGCTGGGTCAGAGTTAAGATTTATCTCCGCAAAATTCCCCGCCCTGCCCACGGTCAGTAGGGGACACCGATGGGCTTGGAAAGGCCGCCGTCCGTCGGATGGGACGATAAGCCGTGGTCCCGTGTGCGGGAGAGCCATACCCTTTAGCAATTAGACGCCAAACTTTATGGCGTCTAATTGCTTTGCCTGATGATTATTGCAAAATTTAAACAAAAGTAGACGAAAGCAGCAATGTGTAATTTATTTATCACTTCAAGCAATTTTAGCGAAATTTATATAAGTTTTAACCTATTGTTTCGAAAAACTAAGAGATTCGATCAGAAGCTGAGTCAGGCTATAAATATATCTGCTGATATAACCGAGTATATGAAATGGAAACAACACTTGCTAGCTTGTCTTCTGCGTATAGAACGTGTGCTCGCAACTGAAAACAACAATAGTCCACATCGAGAATTGTTCCAACTTTCTTCTTCTGGGGCGTGGGTGGCTCAGTCGGCAGCACGCCAGGCTCGTAATCTGTAGTTCCCAGGTTCGAGTCCCAGCCGGGTCAGCGTTGAGATTTATCTCCGGAAAATTCCCGCCCTGCCCACGGTCAGTAGGGGATACCGATGGGTTTGGAAAGACCGCCGTCCGTCGGATGGGACGTTAAGCCGTGGCCCCGTGTGTGAAAGAGCCATACCCTGTGCACGTTAAAGAACACGCTGGATGGCCTTGACGGGAGGTTACCATCTGTCTCCCAACAGCTGTTCCAGTGGGTTCCCTCCCCCAACCTTATCTGAGCCTTCGGGGTCCATGTCACCTGGCCATTTAGCCCATGGTGTGCAAAAAAGTGAAGCTCAGAGGTAAAACAACACAAATTTGCTTTTTTCTAATTATTGCTGGGGTATTTTTAATAATTCGAATTGAAAATTGCATAATTTTTAATATTTCTTTTATTTATTTTATCTATTCGATTACTAATTCGATTGAGAGTCTTGGCTAACCTCTCCCCTATAATTTTTTTGAAGATCTGGGTCCTGCAGGCATAATTATTCAACAAAAAATAATTCAGCATCGCTCGGCAAGAAATCTTTGAAATGTATGCTTACTCATTCACACAGTATTGCATTTTCACCAATTCTAACGACTATGAAGACCAAAACTGACAAATTTAAAGGCCATAATGGCACAAAGGGGAGAAATTTGGTGACCACAAAAACCAAACTTGTTACTTCTAAGGACCTAAGTGACCAATTCCAAAAGATTTCAAAGACAGAAGAGAAAGTTTCAATAATTGCAAAGACTGAAGTAGCCAGTTCCAAATGCTACAGACCGCTAGGCTGGGTTGAGTAGTAAGTAAGTAGAGTCGCTCAAAAAAGTATCCGAAAACTATGGTTGATTACAGAATTCAGAAAAAATATCTGGCAACGATTTTTTTTTAGAAATTAGTGATCTGGCAACTTCGTGTCACGTGACACACATGACACGAACTCAACCATAGTGTTCGGATACTTTTTTGAGCGATTGTACACATGGAATGAAGAATACCTTAGTAGGATAAATTTTTCATAAAGAAATCATTGCAATGGCCTAGCGGTTAGTGTGTTTGTCTGCAGAACAGAAGGATTCAGGTTCTACTCTAGGATAAGGTATGTGTGCTTTCCCCTAAGATGAATATATCAAAAAGTTAGATGCTTGTGACAAGTGATTTTCTAAAGGTAAAAATACATAGGAAACTAAAAAAGTGTTTCTTACTGACAGATCTCAAGAGCCATTTTCAGTGAAAAATGATATCCGACTAAGGAGAGTGGAAATATGGCAAGACATTTCTTTCAGTGTGGATAGGTTATGTTATCCCATAACGTGTGGGGAGGGGGTGGCTCAGTCGGTAGCGCGCCAGACTCGTAATCTGTAGTTCCCAGGTTCGAGTCCCAGCTGGGTCAGCGTTGAGATTTATCTCCGCAAAATTCTCCGCCCTGCCCACGGTCAGTAGGGGACACCGATGGGCTTGGAAAGGCAGCCGTCCGCCGGATGGGACGTTAAGCCGTGGCCCCGTGTGCGGGAGAGCCATACCCTGTGCACGTTAAAGAACACGCTGGATGGCCTTGACGGGAGGCTACCATCTGTCTCCCAACAGCTGTTCCAGTGGGTCCCCTCCCCCAACCTTCTCTGAGCCTTCGGGGTCCATGTGACCTGGCCATTTAGCCCATGGTGTGCAAAAAAGTGCCGCTCAGAGGTAAAACAACCCAACCCGAACTTGGTTTAGGGGGGGGGGGGAGTTTCCCTGATGCGTCATATACGACTACGATTGTGAGTGACTGATTGGCGGCTGACTGACAGAGGATCACGCTAATTTCAACTATGATGAAGAAATGGTACAACTCGGAAAATTTCCACCGAAGGGTAGTCCGGGTCGTAGATCTCGGCAAATATCCGAAATTTGACCTCCGACGTCTCGCTCAAGGTCAAATAGAGGTCATGTAGAGGTCATACCTCGATCTACAAATGCTAGAAACATGGAAATTGATATCGGGGGTGTTTCGGTTTGTTGGAACGTTAGAAAATTTTAGAACCGGAGGGTCGTTCTGGGTCATAGGTCATATTTAGATCTATTGGTGCTAGAGAGCTAAAAATTGGTGTCTAGGGATATTCTGAGTTGCATATCTAGGAAACACTACGGAATTTCAGATCAAATGTTAGATAGGTCCTTCGAGGCCAAAATTCAAATTTTGATATTATGTTACTAGAGAGCTAACGTTGTTGAATCAGGCTCTTTCGAGCAGTAGAACTCATAATTATTAAAGATGTTCTGATCCGACGTTGCGTTCAAGGTCAAATGGAGATTGGAGTGACGGGCTAGAAATCAAGAGGTGCAAAAGACACCGATCGATTTTTAATAAGAACCGTCCCGTGGCCGAGTGGTTGGTGACCTTGGCTACTGATGAAAGGGTTGGGTTGTTTTACCTCTGAGCAGCACTTTTTTGCACACCATGGGCTAAATGGCCAGGTCACATGGGCCCCAAATGCTCAGAGAAGGTTGGGGTGGGGACCCACTGGAACAGCTGTTGGGAGACAGATGGTAGCCTCCCGTCAAGGCCATCCAGCGTGTTCTTTAACGTGCACAGGGTATGTCTCTCCCGCACACGGGGGCACGGCTTAACGTCCCATCCGACGGACGGTGGCCTTTCCAAGCCCATCGGTGTCCCCTACTGACCGTGGGCAGGGCGGTGAATTTTGCGGAGATAAATCTCAACGCTGACCCAGCTGGGACTCGAACCTGGGAACTACAGATTACGAGCCTGGCGCGCTACCGACTGAGACACCCCCGCCCCTCTGATGAAAGGGACCTGGGTTCGAGCCCCGGGTAAGGTATGGATGTTCGTGTTGTTTTTCTGTTGAGGTCCTGCCATCCTCATTGACCTTCTACTATGGTATATTAAATTGGCAAGTTCCTGTCAGACCTCTGTAGCAAGCAGCTGCTTGAAGGGGTATTTATTTTATTTATTATTTATACAAAAATGTATATCACTAATCATTTATTTTTTAATTATTACGTTACGTAATAATTATAATCATTTTAAGATAAAATTAAAATGTTAATGCTATTTGAAAGGAAAAAGTTTAGAAAAACTAGTAGAAACTAAAAGTTCACGGGTAATAAAACCATTATAAACACAAACAAATAATAAAAATATAAATAAATACCCCCTCAAGCAGCTGCTTGCCACAGATGTCTGACAGGAGCCTGTCAGTTTCTATGCCATAGTAGAAGGTCTGTGAGGTTGGCAGGACCTCAGCAGAAAAATACCACACACATCCATGCCTTACCCGGGGCTCGAACCCAGGTCCCTTAGATCAATAGCCAAGCGTGCTAACCACTCGGCCACGAGACGGCTACTACTTCTTTCCTACGGTCGCACGAGGCGACTTCGTCAGAACATCACACCTCCCAAAGGCGGCTGGGCGCCTAGCAACGCCATGTATTTATTCAAGATAGCTAATACGTACAGTCGCTCAAAAAAGTATCCGAACACTATGGTTGATTACAGAATTCAGAAAAAATATCTGGCAACGATTTTTTTAGAAACCTTCGTGTCACGTGATTATAGAATTCAGGAAAAATATCTAGAGCGTGTACAGCAACTGCACACGCTCAATATTTCCGTGAGTGAGCCCACACGATCTAGTATCAAATAATGACCACCTACAGTCGCTCGAAAAAGTATCCGCTCAAAAAAGTATCCGAACACTATGGTTGATTACAGAATTCAGAAAAAAATATCTGGCAACGATTTTTTTAGAAATTTGTGATCTGGCATTACAGTCTATTACATTCACATTATTAATTAGAAATTAGTGACCTGGCAGCCTTCGTATCACGTGACACGAAGTTTGCCAGATCACTAATTTCTAAAAAAATCGTTGCCAGATATTTTTCCCGAATTCTGTAATCAACCATAGTGTTCGGATACTTTTTTGAGCGACTGTACATTGAGTATGGAGGAAAAATTGCGTTGAGTAGGGTCGGATACGAATCAACGACTCGGGATGTTTGAGCTCGGGCTTTATAGGTCTCAACCGATAAAGGCCGAATTCATACTCATTTCTAGTTTACACACTTGCGTGTGTAAACTGTGTTCACTAAGGATATGAGACTTCATTTTTTTTAGGATGCGGTGGGGAAGAGAGTTGAAAATGGAAATACAGTAAGCTTCCGGTTATCCGATATTCAAGCATCAGGAATTCTCATGCAACTGGCATAAATTTCAAATTGAGCATTGGAAATTGGTAGGGCGAATTTAAATGTACGTGGTAGTTGTCTCGGATCTTTCCGCATTGTTACATTCACACTATGACACGCCTATGCACGCTAGTTAAATTTAGGCCATTAAAGTAGCTGGCGATTTGAATTTGCGATCGTGTTGTTCTGCTTATAGGAAATCTTTCACCCCGCAATTTGTAATGTTGTTAGGATTTGGGTTGTTTTACCTCTGAACGGCACCTTTTTGCACACCATGGACTAAATGGCCAGGTCACATGGACCCCGAAGGCTCACAGAAGGTTGGGGGAGGGGACCCACTGGAACAGCTGTTGGGAGACAGATGGTAGCCTCCCGTCAAGGCCATCCAGCGTGTTCTTTAACGTGCACAGGGTATGGCTCTCCCGTACACGGGGCCACGGCTTAACATCCCATCCGACGGACGGCGGCCTTTCCAAGCCCATCGGTGTCCCCTATTGACCGTGGGCAGGGCGGGGAATTTTACGGAGATAAATCTCAACGCTGACCCAGCTTGGGAACTACAGATTACGAGCCTGGCGCGCTACCGACTGAGCCACCCCCGCCCCAATGTTGTTAGGAAGAATACCATCAAAGGACTAAAGCGAAAACGTGTTGTTTTGACTTTGAAACAAAAATATGGAATATGCAAAAGACTGCAAAAGTGTGAACATCGCAATATACTTATACAAGAACTCAGTGTTATTTCGTTAATGATCTAAGCGCAAAGTGGAAAGCTTCAAGAGCTCTTTGTGAAATCCGAGAGTGATAAGAGCGTAGAACTGCGTCATATAATTCACATCCCTAAGCTTGAAAACTCGGATAGTGCGTTGTAAGAATGGTTCTCGTTGAAGATGTTCCATTTGTATTAAGGGCAATATACTTCATTTATCATTGTTTTTAATTGCATTTTTATTTTAACTAACTCTTGAGTACAAGTGCCGTCCCATGGCTGAGTGGTTAGCGCGCTTGGCTACTGATCTAAGGGCCCTGGGTAAGGCATGGCTGTTTGTGTCGTTTTTCTGCTGAGGGCCTGCCATCCTCACAGACCTTCTACTATGGCATATAAACTGACAGGCTCCTGTCAGACCTCTGTGGCAAGCAGCTGCTTGAGGGGGTATTTTTTTTTGAGTACTAGATTGTGTCCAATATATTTGGTTTGTATAAAAGAAAAACCGTCCCATGGCCGAGTGGTTAGCGCGCTTGGCTACTGATCTAAGGGACCTGGGTTCGAACCCCGGATTAAGGCATGGACGTTTGTGTTGTTTCTCTGCTGAGGTCCTGCCATCCTCACAGACCTTGTGCTAAGGCATATAAACTGACGGGCTCCTGTCAGACCTCTGTGGCAAGCAGCTGCTTGAGGGGGTATTTATTATTTTTTTTAAACATTCAACAGTCACATTTTGTTTTTTTAAGTGGCAACAAAATTATGCCCTCTTCATTTCTTAGAAAAAAAAAAACTAATTGTAAAGATCCGTGGTTCAAGATAGATTCAAAGGACTCTCTCTCTCTCCTGACAGTGTACTTAGTTATTATACTTTATTTATAAAAGAAAAACTCATGCAACCGGCAGATTCATATAACCGGAAACCCCCATTCATCCTAAATGCCGGGTAACAGGGAATTGACTGTACAATGAGGCTTAGCCTTTTAGTGAGAGCTTCAGTTGGGAGACGTCATGCGCCATTTCTTTTCTGTCATTCCTCTCAATTCTTGCCTACTGAAGGTTTGCAGCAAATAACCTTCCACTAACGGAAATAACTTCCCTGACGAAAAAATTACTTTAAAAATTTTTAGAAAAAGTGCTTGAAGAAACAAACATTTGTTTATTATGATCTATCAGTCGATAATTTTTTTCGTCTGCTAACGATTTGATTAATCAGATCTATTAATTTTTTATCTGTTAACGATTTGATTAATAAGATCGAATAATCTTTCATCTGTTAACGATTTGATTGCAGATCGATTATTTTTTCGTCTGTAAACGATTTCAGGTCTGTAAATGGTAGCTAGGTAGTCACTGGAAGGAGAGCTATGCACCAATCCCCTGTGATGATGCATAGAACCGGCCAGGCCCAGCACCTAATGTCCGACCCCGCCTTCTCGTGGTGCGGACCGTTAGTAACTTTCAAAAGAGATACTCTCTTGTGGAGGTGAACGGAAGGGGAGGGCTGCCAGATTAGTGTGGCCTACTGATCTGGACAACTATGGCTACTTTTCTTTTTTTTCTACCCTGCTGAGGAGTGGTCAACCACACAGGGTCCTGGTGCTGACCATATAAACCTACTGGACTGGACAGATATATGGCTCTGAGCTTGATTATGGATCCTGATTTTGCTGCACTGGTGGGCTTCTGTGGAGGGAAAATCTTCCGCTGTGTTTTCTGTTTGTTTGTGGGTTGACAGCCCCAAGTGAATAGATTCACAAGATATGTTTATCAGCTGGTGGATAATCCTGAGCAGAAGTCATCGCAGGCACCTGAATTCTTTGCTTCTATTGGAATCGTCAAATTCTACATTGGAGGAAGTCTTCCAGTGTAGATGGCTTTAGCCTTTAGTGGTGGGGGAACGGGTCTTTGCCCCATGTCTGCGATTAGGGGACTGTTTGATATTGTCGGCATTCCCTCTCTCAATAAACATAGTTTCTTTAAACATCCCACTAACCATTTTCTCTCCATAGGTAGTTGGAATGTGAGGACTCTGCACAGAGCTTTTTCTCTTGATGTCCTCACACAAGAATTCCACCGTTATAATTTAGATATTCTCGGCTTGCAAGAGACCAGATGGACAGATAAAGGTCAGATTCTTAAAAATAATCTTAAATTTCTCTTTTCAGGGAGGGACGACAATAAGCATCACCAAGGCGTGGGTCTGCTTCTCAGCAGACACCCTAGCGATGCTCTTCTAGGATATGAGTGCATCAATGAAAGGTTTCTTACAACAAAATTTCAGACAAGCGTTAAAGACTTGAATGTTATCTGCTGTTATGCCCCCACTGAGGATGCCGATGAGGATGAGAAGGATAGGTTTTATGAACAACTTCAGGATATTTTGAATTCTGTCAAGAAAGGAGATATTACCCTTGTTCTTGGTGACTTCAATGCCAAAGTTGGTACTGACTCTGCCCTTTGGGGAGGAGTAATAGGCCCTTTTGGTATTGGTAGCTGCAATGGCAATGGGCAACGTCTCCTACAGGTAAGTAAACTCAATGGATTCAGAATAACTAACACTTATTACAAACACCGCGACATACATAAGTACACATGGGTTTCACCTGATGGGCTGCATAAGAATATGATTGATTACATATTAATTAACAGCAAATGGGCTAGTTCTGTTAGGAATACCAGGGCATATAGGGGAGCTGAAATTGGATCTGACCATTACCAGTTAAAAGTGTCTTGCAACTTAAACTTAAAAAGTGTTGTGCTAGGGTTAAAAAATTTACTTTTAATACTGAAGCTCTGAAAGATCCAGTTATAGCCAAAGCTTACCATGATAGGTTACTTAGTCATTATGACAGTCATGGTTTGCTTACTACTGAAGTTGAGGAAGAATGGGATCATTTTAAACAGGCTTTTTTGGATACTAACAGTACTCTTTTAGGAAAAAAGGAGCAGAAGAGGCAAAATTATCTGAGTGATAAGGCACTTGAGCTTATTTCGGAAAGAAAGAACTGCATGAATGTCCTTAATCAATACCCTACTAGTCCTAATAGAAAGCATTACAGAGAACTTAATAAACGTGTAAAAGATCAGTTAGCTGCCGATAAGAATCTTTGGCTTGATGGTTTGGCTGACAAAGCCGAGGAAGCAGTTAGACAGCACAACAGCAGAGAGCTGTACCAGATAGTTAATGTTTTGTGTGGTAGAAAATGGACAGGCATACAAGGATTGAAGGATAAACAAGGTAAGGTTATAGAAGGAGAGGATTCTGTCATGGCTAGGTGGGCTGAGCATTTCAGTGATGTTCTAAACAATGTAGTTAGTTCTACTCCCATTGTTTGCAATGATGATAGATGCATTGGTGGCTTTAATGTTGGACCTATAACACAATCTGAAGTTATTTTGGCTGTTTCTAAACTTAAACTTCATAAATCCCCAGAGGTAGATGAAATTACTACGGAAAGGCTTAGAGCTGTGAATGTTTCGGTTACCACTTGGATGACTGAAATTCTGAATATCTTTTATGATAAAGGCATGGTTCCTAAGGATTTTACCACAGCTATTATTATCCCTATTTTCAAAAAAGGTGATCGCAGTTCTTGTGATAACTATAGGGGTATCAGCCTACTCTCTGTTCCAGGTAAAGTTCTTTCCATGATTGTGCTTAATAGAATTAAGAATCTGGTTGACAGTCAATTGCGTGATGAACAATGTGGATTCAGAAGTGGTAGGGGATGTGTGGATCAGATATTTTCACTTAGGCAGATTCTTGAGAAATGTTTAGAGTTTCAGAAACCTTTGGTTGCTAGCTTTGTTGATTTCAAAAAGGCTTTCGACTCTGTTGATCGTCATAATTTGTGGTTGATTGTGAGATCATATGGTATACCAGACAAGTTAGTTAACATTATGAAAGTCTCTATAATAACACTGAGTCGTGTGTGAGAGTTGGTAAGGCTTGTAGCAATTGGTTTAGCATTACTTCTGGTGTTCGACAAGGGTGCATTTTGTTTCCTTTTCTCTTTAGCTTGGTTATTGATTATGTTATGCGAAATTCACTTCAAGGGAAAGATTTTGACCTTAAATGGGCTGGAGATACGAAAATTTCTGATTTAGATTATGCTGATGATTTAGCCCTTTTGGCAAATGATGTTGATGAGATGAACTCTTTCATTCGAGCTGTTGATGAGACTGGTAGTAGAGTAGGTTTGGTTATAAACAGAGAGAAAACTAAAGTGATGAAAATTGGTTAGGCAGGCTGTGATTTAGTTAATCTGAATGGTTGCAGTCTTGAGCAGGTGTCACACTTTAATTATCTTGAGAGCTATGTAACAGATAATGGTGATGTGCGGCATGAGATTAACAGACGAATAGGGATTGCTGCCGGGACTTTTAAGAACCAATGGAGAGTGTGGAGAAATAGACGTATACACCTAAAGACTAAAATTAGACTGTATAATAGTTTGGTTCTTTCTAGGGTTAGTTATGGTAGTGAAACTTGGATACTTTGTAAACAAGATAACAGGAAACTAGATGCTTTTGATTCCAGATGCTTACGCAGTATCTTGGGCATTAGGTGGTTCAACTTTATAACTAATGATGAGGTTAGGCAAAGGAGTTTGCAACCTCCTTTAAGCAGCATATTGTGCAGAGAGAGACTCCGTTGGTTTGGCCATGTTGCCCGTATGAATAATTATAGATTGGCGAATAGGGTTATGAACAGTGTGCCTAAAGGCCTCAGAAAGAGGGGGAGACCTAGGATGCGGTGGGCCGACAATGTCAAAGAGGACCTTGTTAGAATTGGTGTGCAGTGGCCAGATGCAGTAGATTTAGCTCAGGATAGACTTGCTTGGAGAACTAAATTGCACGGTCTGGTTGGACCTCTGTAGCCCATGGCTGCTTGAGGATGATGATGATGAAACGATTTCATTACAGATCAATTATTTTTTCATCTGTTAACGATTTGATTAAGAGATCGATTAATTTTTTCATCTGTTAACGATTTGATTAAGAGATCGATTAATTTTTTCATCTGTTAACGATTTGATTAAGAGATCGATTAATTTTTTCATGTGTTAGCGATTTGATTAAGAGATCGATTAATTTTTCATATATTAACGATTTGATTAATCAGAACGATTTAATTTTTCATCTGTTAGCAATTTGATTAATAAGACCAATTAGTTTTTATCTGGTAAAGATTTGATTAATTAGATCGATTAATCGGCTATTTAAAGGGTACCCTTGTAGAAAATATCAATTTATTGCTATTTACGATACATTTCATGCGGCTAATGTTCATTAAATTCATGTAACTGACGGTATTGAACACCGTCAGTTACACTGTATTACTTGGATGGTTTTTGAATCATCATCAAATGGAAATTCAGCAGCACAAATAGCTTACAATTATTTTGCAGTCTCTTCTTCAGACAAGAATTGACGCACAAGAATTTGTTGACGTTAAGGGGTTTAGAGAAGCACGAAATTTGTTTACAACAATTCTGGAGTCATTAAACTTTCTCCCAGTTGGCACAGATGTGAACGGAATGAGGAACACTTTTTTTTATTCGAGCATCAGGTAGCGGCAGCTGGAATGAGGAGCACATTTTTTTTTATTCGAGCATCAGGTAGCGGCAGCTGGAGTGAAAGCGCTTTCCACTACCCAAGATTTCCAAAGTCAGCATCCAGTTTAAACAAGGTATTGTACAGTACTCGAAGGGTTAATGATATCGGAACTATTTTGCCATTTTCGTGATCATTATTTTCTGCTCTAGAGGTTATCAAAAGGTAGTCTTGAGTGCCAGTTAAAACACTTCTTGGACAGGATGTGTGGTCGAGAGACGGGTGAGAATAAGACTATTTTTCATTATCTAAGGCAGGGGTTCTCAACCTTTTATGCTTCACGTACCCCCTGGAAATGTGTATGTAACTGGCGTACCCCTTGTGTAGATAGATAAAAATACAGTTATAGTATAACAATGGGAATAAAATAAAACATATATATACATTAAATTTTGTATTCATAAATTACATATATCGATAAACACAAAAAATGACATAAACAATTTAACAAATCTTATAAAATTATAAACATTTTACTGGGTAATCAGATCTAGCGACTTTTAAGCTCTCATGGCGTACCACAAAAAATTTTACCGCGTACCCCACATTGAGAACCCTTAATCTAAGGGATAGTTTTTTAGGATTTTTAACATAAAAAAATATATTTAAAAGCCGAGGAATTAGACCCACAAATATATTCCCGTTAATTATACGGGATCTGAAGACTATGGAACTAGCGGAATGGCTTCTCCCCATTTCCATTCCTGACCCACATTTTGACCATTAGCCACGTTGATGCTTCTTGTAAGCCTGAAGTCGATTATTCGTGTTTTTTTTTTTATTTGACTATACATGCTGATTAAATATGCATTTTCTAGGGCATCCTAGCCGTCCCGTGGTCGAGTGGTTAGCGCGCTTGGCTACTGATCTAAGGGACCTGGGTTCGAGCCCCGGTTAAGGCATGAATGTATGTGTCGTTTTTCTGCTGAGGTCCTGCCATCCTCTCAGACTTTCTGCTATGGCATATAAACTAACAGGCTCCTGTCAGAACTCTGTGGCAAGCAGCTGCTTGAGGGGTTACTTATTTTTTTTAGGACATCCTATAAAGTACCAACCAACCTGAAAGAGGAGGGTCAAGAACCTTTTTAATGGGAAAGTTCCAAGGCATTGATAGAAGGACTTTGCAAGTGCGAAAGTGTCCAAATATTTTCCATAATCCCCTCATCCAAATAAAGATGATAGCTTTGATGTGCAGGTATTTCTCTCCTGTACACGAAGCCACGGCTTAACGTCCCATCGGGCGGACGGCGGCGAAGGCAGATCGGGGAGTTTCGAGGAGATAAATCTCAACAATGGCCCAGGTAGGACTCGAACCTGGGAACTGCAGATTAGATTTTAATGGCCATTTAGTTGACATCAACGGTTATGCACTGTAGGCCTAAAGTCAATCTGCTAAAACGCTTCCACTTTCATTTTCATAGCAAAACTCTGTTGTATGGTGAGAGATAGAAATGAGACTTCTGGTCGACATGCCTCTTCGAATAAATATCTGTTACGTTGGAAATCGAAATATTTAAATCAAATAATCAATATATTTTAATATAACCATTAATTTTAGGCAATTATTTTTAGGCCGTTAATTTTAGGCTATGTTGAGAGCAAAATTATTGTGGTGAATAATTTTGCTCTCAATATAGGACATGTTTCTTCAGACCTAATTGCATTAAAGCGCGAAACTACTACTGAAACATGCGACGATTAACTGAACAATTTATTTATTTACTTTATTTATTTCCCTTTAATACAAAAGGAATAGACACACACAAATTTCAAAAAATGTGCCGTCCAAAGCTACTTAGCTTATCTGCAGGGAATAATACGAGTTGTAAAACGATTTCCAGCTATTTTAAACACCTTTACTCACAGCTAACAAAAAGAAAACACGTTTGCACACAGCACAATTTTAAGTCTATTTAACAAGTACAACTTCATTTTCATATATTAAGCATATAGCTGTTTAATTATATTTCTAAATTAAAATTTAATAAACAATTTTTGACATTTTCAAAAATTATTACATAAAAAGTTTTTTTTTTTTATTTTCGTTTTACTTAGTACATTTTTTTTCCGATT
Organism: Ryuthela nishihirai; assembly: GCA_038380435.1. Classification (NCBI taxonomy): domain Eukaryota; kingdom Metazoa; phylum Arthropoda; class Arachnida; order Araneae; family Heptathelidae; genus Ryuthela; species Ryuthela nishihirai. The sequence continues at coordinate 21,593,643 of JAWZYU010000010.1, forward strand.
ATTTATTTTATAAATTATTTCAGTACCCTAAATGTAAGGGAAAATATGTTTTTCCCTAAAAGAATTAAATTTCTGCAATTATCCAAGATGGCGACGGGGTCACCTCAATTAAGGTTGAGTATGCATCCGTTTCTCATCGATTTCTTGAAAATGCTTTCGGATCCGTACTTTATTAGTGATGGCAAACACTATCAGAACGCAAATTTTGTCTATTACAAGACAGCGTTTTATGTGAAACTAAAAGCACCAAAGAATTTCTTATCGGTGGTAGAAAAAAAAACACTATTGATATTTCATATGCCTTGGTGCTTTCCCCTTAAAAAAGGTTCTTGACCCTCCTCTTTCAGGTTGGTTGGTACATTTTAGGATGTCCCAGACGTGCATATATAATCAGCATGTATAGTCAAATAAGACAATCATGAATAATTGACTTCCGGCTTACACAGAAGCATCAACGTAACTAATGGTCAAAATAAGGGCCAGGGTTGGAAATGGGGGAGGGAAGACGGCGTTCCCCTAGTTCCAGAGTTTTTAATCCCGTATAATTAATGGGAATTATTTGTGGGTTATAATCCCTCGATTTTCAAACATATTTTTTATTTTTAAAAATCCTAAAAAAAAGGAAAAAAAAACCTTTGAAATAAAACAACACAATCCAATTTACTCTTAATTTTATTGCTAATTTCCAGGGGATTCCCTTTCCAAACCGTTGGGGGTGCTTGTGACCTGGCCATTTATCCAAAAAAGTGCCTCTAAGATGTAAGACAACCATATCCTTGAAATGCTTCGGTTCAACACCTTCTACAGTAAAAGGCCAATGTACCAAATTTTTGACGAAACTAAGTAGGCCTACTATGTAGATAATTTTTATATTTTTGATTCTAATATTATTACTGGTGGACTCTTGTGCTAATCTTTATACTAATGTTTATCTATATTTATATTTTATTTAGAAAGAAAATTATTCTTATTTATTATTAAATATAATAATGTTAATTGATATAAATAAATTTTCTCCTAAATAAACAATATTTATAGATAAACATTAGTATAAAAATTAGCACAGAATCCGCCAGTAATAATATTAGAATCAAAAATATAAGAAGTGTCTAAATGGTAGGACTACTTAAGTTGACATTATAAATTTGACCTCTGACTTTCTGTCACAGGAGGTGTTTGGTTGCAATTTCAAAAATATTTGGAAGCATGAACTTATCAGCATGAGTTTTTAAATACCCTTAAATATCAACTTCGCTTTCAAATTTCTATCGCAGAATTAATATCCAATTGAAATGCTTTTCGTGTTAAAAATCCAATTAAGAAAGCCAACTTTTCCCGTAATCGGAAATAGAATCTTTACGCTGAAAAATTTTACTAAATTTTTAAATTATTTTAATAGTTTTACCTAAAAAAATAATTTTTTACACTTTAACGAAAAACATTGTTTAATGGATTTCTGAAGAAAGAAAAAAAATCCCTGAAAATTGACATTTGTTTTTAAACAAACGTTTTATTTCTTTTAGGAAATGTTATTAAATTAATGAATATTCAATTAACTGTTTTGAGTTGAAATATAACGTTTGCCCAATTAAATCATATACATGAAAATCTTATCTCAAATCCAAGATAAATAGCATACACTAAAACATTTCTCAGACCTTCTACTATGGCATATAAGCTGACAGGCTCCTGTCAGACCTCTGTGCATTGTGTCCTGTCAGACCTCTGCAGCTGCTTGAGGGGGTATTTTATTTTTTTATATAGAAAAGATCTTACTTTAAATTTAACTACATGTCAAATATTTTATTTTTCTAAGAATGAATATTTGAAATTTATAATATTTTTGTGTTAAAATAAAGCTATCCATAGTTGCATTAATATTTGTAAACTTTGGTTTTAATATTCTCCAATAAAATGTATATTATTTCCATTGAGTAAGCCGCAATGTAACTGTTGATTGTTTATGTTTTAATAAGTGCTTGCGATTTTGTTCACTTTCGAGCTTGGTTCTTCCTTCGACAGGGGTGGCGGGGGTGGCTCAGTCGGTAGCGCGCCAGGCTCGTAATCTGTAGATCCCAGGTTCGAGTCCCAGCTGGGTCAGCGTTGAGATTTATCTCCGCAAAAATTCCCCGCCCTGCCCACGGTCAGTAAAGGACACCGATGGACTTGAAAAGGCCGCTGTCCGTCGGATGGGACATTAAGCCGTGACCCCGTGTGTGAGTGAGACATACCCTATGCACGTTAAAGAACACGCTGGATGGCCATGCCGGGAGGCTATCATCTGTGTCCCAACAGCTGTTCCAGTGGGTCCCTTCCCCCAACCTTCTCTGAGCCTTCGGGGTCCTTGTGACCTAGCCATTAAGCCCATGGTGTGCAAAAAAAGTGCCGCTCAGAGGTAAAACAATCCAACGTTAAAGAACACGCTGGATGGCCATGACGGGAGGCTATCATCTGTCTCCCAACAGCTGTTCCAGTGGATCCCTTCCCCAACCTTCTCTGAGCCTTCGAGGTCCTTGTGACCTAGCCATTTAGCCCATAGTGTGCAAAAAAGTGCCGCTCAGAGGTAAAACAACCCAACCTTTCGACAGAAGCAGCTGCTAATTGACCATCCTCAATGACTATAGCTATTGTGTTCTTGCCATGCATGTAGTACTCCAAATCCCGCTCCCTTCTTTTTCCCCCGCAAGAGAGACACGCTTTTTGTCACGTCACTTACTGATCTTCCTTAGGTAGACTTATTTACGGGTCGTATCATAAAATGTTTCCAAGATTTTGTTGAGACATTTAAAATAAATAAGTATTCTCTCAAGCAGCTGCTTGCCACAGAGGTCTGACAGGAGCCTGTCAGTTTGTACGCCAAAGTAGAAAGTCTGTGAGGAAGGCGAGACCTCAGCAGAAAGACAACACAAACATCCATGCCTTACCAGGGGCTCGAACCCAGGTCCTTTTGATCAGCAGCCAAACGCGCTACCACTCGGCCACGGGACGGCAAAAATGCAGAACGCTTCACGATTTTGCGTATCATCCTTGCGCAGAGAACATGCTAATTTCTGTATCATTCCAATATTAGTATATGTATTGCGTTATTAAAAAAAATTCCTAAAGCTTTAAAAAAATGAAAATAATATTTTAATTTTCCTTCCTTAAATCGTTCGCGTGATAGGATCCGGAGCTAATAAAAAAGCTTTGGGCTGGGTTGTTTTACCTCTGAGCGGCACTTTTTATCACACCATGGGCTAAATGGCCAGGTCACATGGACCCCGAAGGCTCAGAGAAGGTTGGGGGAGGGGACCCACTGGAACAACTGTTGGGAGACAGATGGTAGCCTCCCGTCAAGGCCATCCAGCGTGTTCTTTAACGTGCACAGGGTATGGCTCTCCCATACACGGAGCCACGGCTTAACGTCCCATCCGACGGACGGCGGCCTTTTCAAGCCCATCGGTGTCCCCTACTACCGTGGGCAGAGCGGGGAATTTTGCGGAGATAAATATCAACTCTGACCCAGCTGGGACTCGAACCTGGGAACTACAGATTACGAGCCTGGCGCGCTACCGACTGAGCCACCCCCGCCCCTAAATAAAAAAAAAAGGCTAGGTCTTAAAGTTAGCGCAATTAGAAGTCACTTCTTAGCTATTAAGGGTTCGAAACTGTTTTTAAATATTAAACATTGGATATTATTTTCAAGAAAAACATTTACCTCAGGTATAGCAATATCAGATATTGGTGGTCAAATATGATTTCTGTTCATTCAGCTTTAATATTTGATAAATGAATTGAAACTAAGGTTGCATTTTTTGTGATCAGGTATTCCTTATTTTTAAAACACCTTTTTTATTTAATTCGAAAATTTCAATTTCCTCTACACAACAAATTGTCCCAAATTTTCACAAACCGTCAAAATATACCAATTTTTATTGCCCAATTTCCGGAGCAGGGATTGAATTTAAAAACGTGAAAACATTTCTGTTTAACATTAATTTTCTTCAGTTTCGCTGAAGTCAACGTCGTTGAGGTGCTTTGCCTCGGTTTCGAGTTATAAAATTTAAAATTCTACAGAAAAACTAAAAAAACATGCATTTTCCGAAAGAGTTTTGCAAAAATGTTTAAATTCTAAAGTTTCAAAATTTCTGCTCTAAACCTACGATTTTCGTATTTTTTTCTGAAGTCAGCTGCTTGAGGGGGTATTTATTTATTTTTATTTTATAATTGCATCATTTGATTTTTAAATTAGGTTGACTAAGTGGAATGGAGATCTGAAATTGGATTTCTTTTCTTTTAATTGCTCTCCAGAGTTTCAGAATTTTTTTGAAAATATAACAAAAATAAATACCTCCTCAAGTACTTGATTGCAATAGAGGTCTGACAGCGGTATATTGCAATAGAGGTCTGACAGCGGTATGTCAGTTTAATACTCCATAGAAAAGATTGTGAGGAAGGCGACACCTCAATAGAAAAACAACACAATCCATGTCTTATGCAGAATGGGGCGGGGGTGGCTCAGTCGGTAGCGCGCCAGGCTCGTAATCTGTAGTTCCCAGGTTCGAGTCCCTGCCATGTCAGCGTTGAGATTTATCTCCGCAAAATTCCCCGCCCTGCCCACGGTCAGTAGGGGACACCGATGGCTTGGAAAGGCCGCAGTCCGTCGGATGGGACGTTAAGCCGTGGCCCTGTGTGCGGGAGAGCCATACCCTGTGCACGTTAAAGAACACGCTGCATGGCCTTGACGGGAGGCTACCATCTGTCTCCCAACAGCTGTTCCAGTGGGTCCCCTCTCCCAACCTTCTCTGAGACTTCGGGGTCCATGTGACCTGGCCATTTAGCCCATGGTGTACAAAAAAATGCAGCTCAGAGGTAAAACAACCCAACTTATGCAGAACTCAAACTATTTTTTTTTTTTCAAATATTGCAGTACAACTAATGATCAAATCGAACTAAGTTCCTCTACCACTCTGCCAAAGCATATTTTTTTTTACTCTGAAACATGCCGGAACCCACTAAATGTTATCACAAGTATCGTATCATTCAACATAAGAGAAAATCTAAATAATTTGAAACAGTTTTTTTTTTTACCCTGAATTCAATAACTTGATTTAAAATCCAAATCCTGATAATGTTTCCCTTAATTTCCTTTCATTCTACTCTACCTACAATAATATCAATTAGTGGTTTTGGGTTGTTTCAGAGTTAAAAAAATATCCTAAAAACTTTAAAAAAAAATTCCAAAACTCTGCAGAGCAATAAATAAATCAGACCCTAATTTCGCTTAATCAGTCTACTTTAAAAGCTTAATAATATTTGTGCTTCGCCTTTGCTTGTGCTGTACAGTCAAAGAAATATCGGAACACTATGGTTGAGTACAGAATTCAGAAAAAATATCTGGCAGCGATATTTTTTAGAAATTAGTGATGGAATGCGAATCAGGTTTCTTTGTATAGCAAGCTAAGCCAATCAGTTAATACAAATTTATCAATTTGCATGTTCCTTGTTTTACATTTTGGTAACAGGCAGGGTCTGGCGCCCCCTGGGCTTATAAAACGGTATTGCGCTCTTATATGCAATCGGCTCTTTTAATTTTTTTCATTAACAACGTTTCAAGGAAGTTGTTGTTGTTGTTGTTGTTGTCACATGTAGAGAAATTGGCCATAAAAGGAAGCAATATAATTAAAAAGTATATAGGAATTTTAAAACAGTTTTGTCACCGAATACTATAAAATTAATGTGATGAATCAATATTATATTTAGCATATAATGTGCACAATTTAAAAATCACATTATCCCTTTTCAAATTTAACCCATTATCTGCCACATATTTATTTATTTTTTTCTCTAGAATGAAAAAAAAACATATTAAATGAAAAGGTATTGGGATACGGCCATGTTTTATAAATCGAAAATAAAACAAATAAATACCCCCTCAAGCAGCTGCTTGCCACAGAGGTCTGACAGGAGCCTGTCAGTTTATATGCCATAGTAGAAGGTCTGAGAGGATGGCAGGACCTCAGCAGTAAAACGACACACACATCCATGCCTTATCCGGGGCTTGAACCCAGGTCCCTTAGATCAGTAGCCAAGCGTGCTAACCACTCGGCCACGGGACAGCTATATTCGAACTATGTATTTTTCCTGTGAAATTATCATTTTGTAGCAAAATGTCACAGGTAATAAACTGAAAATCTAGAAATCTCTCCAAATCTTGTTTTCGATCACTATTTGTCAACTATTTAAAGAGATGTTGAAGTTGAAACATTAACACCAATTCTGCGAGTCGTAGCTAAGAAGTTTGCAAATCGTTAATTAAAATAAATAGCATTTTTGAGTATTGTTGACCTACAATTGAAATGAAAATGATCTACGATATAACACTAAGTGGATTTTAGATTTCCGTCAATTATAATGCAGTGTTTAGAACTGAAATAATTTAACAGCAGTCTGCTGCCAAATTATTATTTCAGCTTCAATAGCTAATTACATATCAACGAATATTGCTTAAAATTGAGAACCTGTGACATTTTTCCTGTAAAAAAAAAAACTGATTAAATTTACGATATTTTAAAAGTGGTTTCCATTCACATACCATGGAAACGTTTCAGTGCGTTTGATAATATGCTGAATATTCTCACAATTCGTATTATTATAATTTCACTTCCGATTGTCAGGAGAGAGAGAGAGTCCTTTGAATCTATCTTGAATCATGGATCTTTACAATTAGTTTTTTTTTTCTAAGAAATGAAGAGGGCATAATTTTGTTGCCACTTAAAAAAACAAAATGTGACTGTTGAATGTTTAAAAAAAATAATAAATACCCCCTCAAGCAGCTGCTTGCCACAGAGGTCTGACAGGAGCCTGTCAGTTTATATGCTATAGTAGAAGGTCTGAGAGGATGGCAGGACCTCAGCAGAAAAACGACACACACATCCATGCCTTACCCGAAGCTCGAACCCAGGTGCCTTGGATCAGTAGCCAAGCGCGCTAACCACTCGGCCATTTTTTTACGCCTCTCTATTACGTTGGCGACCCTGGCAATTGGTTAATTGGAAGTTCTTGCCCTGATAACAGGGCAGTCTTGCCATTTATCTGGAGTTATTCAAGAAGGGGAGAAGAAATAATCCAAGAGCAGGTCTTCTTTTACATAAAATTTCGATTTTGATATAAATTCCATATTATTTTACAAAGAATAATGAAAGAAGTGAAATATTTCCCAAAATATCTGTTAAAGTTTTCGAATTAGTTGGGTTGGGTTGTTTTACCTCTGAGCGGCACTTTTTTGCACACCATGGGCTAAATGGGCAGGTCACATGGACCCGAAGACTCAGAGAAGGTTGGGGGAGGGGACCCACTGGAACAGCTGTTGGAAGACAGATGGTAGCCTCCCGTCAAGGCCACCCAGCGTGTTCTTTAACGTGCACAGGATATGGCTCTCCCGCACACGGGGCCACGGCTTAACATCCCATCCGACGGACGGCGGCCTTTCCAAGCTCATCGGTTTCCCCTACTGACCGTGAGCAGGGCGGGGAATTTTGCGGAGATAAATCTCAACGCTGACCCAGCTGGGACTCGAACCTTGGAACTACAGATTTCGAGCCTGGCGCACTACCGACTGAGCCGCCCCCGCCCCCTCTTACAGAGATCACATAGATCAATGGAACCCAGGATATAAAATGAAATGACCTAAGATATGAAATAAAAATGACCTACGATATAAAATCATAATGATCTATAACATAAAATTAAAATTATCTATGATATAAAATGAAATACGATACCTACGACCTACGGTTTAAAAAAGAAAATGACCTACGACATAAAAATGAAAATGACCTACGATATAAAAATGAAATTGACTACAATATCAAATAAAAGTGACTTACGATGCGAAATGAATATGACATACGATATAAAATTAAATGGACTACGATATAAAATAAAAATGACTTACGATATCAGATAAAAAAAGCCTATGATATAAAATAAAAATGATCTATAATAATAATAATACCCCCTCAAGGAGCTGCTTGCCACAGAGGTCTGACAGGAGCCTGTCAGTTTATATGCCACAGTAGAAGGTCTGAGAGGATGGCAGGACCTCAGCAGAAAAACGACACATACATCCATGCCTTACCCGGGGCTCGAACCCAGGTCCCTTAGATCAGTAGCCAAGCGTGCTAACCACTCGGCCTATTGTATAAAAATAAAAGATGACTTATTCATCGAAGACAAACATACTTCGTAGAGTCCATACTTTAATCAAATTCGTACTTCTCAATTACGTTTGGGAAATAATTGTTCATTCAAGTTCATACTTCACAAAGTTACAAAATATAACATAAATTCAATTCGATACTTAAATTTAGTATTTAGAAATGAAACTTGATTCAAATTAGTAAGAATTCTAGCGAAAAATGTAAATTATCTATTTTTTATAATGTAATTTAAAAGTTAAAGTTCACTTGTATTTCAAGGGGAAAATATAGACGATTATCAATTAATAATTTTGCAAAACATGTTACAAAATTTGAATTTCTCTTTATATACAATATATTTAATTTTCTCAATAAAATTCAATGCTTTACGTTGATGAATCATACATTTTTAACTGAACTCTCAGCTTAACAGAGCTAACCTCAATGATTATGTGGAGGGAATTTATTTTATTGAGCCTAGGGTGCCAAGAGCCCTTAATTCCGAGCTACATTTATGAACTTCTTAACTTCGAATACTTTATTTTTGCAAAAATAACCTGCAATGGGAAAATATACGCGACAGGCTCATAATCTGCAGTTTTCAGGTTCGATTACCTACTATGCCAGTGTTAAGGTTTATCTCCGCTAAAACCTTCACCCATCTCCTCAGCCATAAAGTGGATGGGCTTGGGTGGGTTGTTTTACCTCTGAGCGACACTTTTTTGCACACCATGGACTAAATGGCCAGGTCACATGGACCCCGAAGGCTCAGAGAAGGTTGGGGGAGGGGACCCACTGGAATAGCTGTTGGGAGACAGATGATAGCCTCCCGTCAAAGCCATCCAGCGTGTTCTTTAACGTGCACAGGGTATGGCTCTCCCGCACACGGGGCCACGGCTTAACGTCCCATCCGACGGACGGCGGCCTTTACAAGCCCATCGGTGTCCTCTACTGACCGAGGGAAGGGCGGGGAATTATTGCGGAGATAACAATGGGCTTGGAAAGGCCGCCGACTCTCGGATGGGACGTTAAGTTTGGCCCCTTATGCAGGATTCATTGAAGCCGCACTTTGTGCCGGTTAATAAACAAACTAGATGGCCTTTACTGGAGGCTTTCATGTCTCTTAAGAGCTGTCCAGTGGATCTCCTAACCAACGTTCAGTTTCTGGAGGGGCGGCGGCGGCTCAGTCGGTAGCGCGCCAGGTTCGTAATCTGAAGTCCCCAGGTTCGAGTCCCAACTGTGTCAGCGTTGAGACTTATCCGCAAAACTCCCCGTCCTGCCCACGGTCAGTAGGGGACACCGATGGGCTTGGAAAGACCGCCGTCCGTCGGATGGGACGTTAAGCCGTTGCCGTGTGCAGGAGAGCCATACCCTACTCACGTTAAAGAACACGCTGGATGGCCTTGACGGAAGGCTACCATCTGTCTCCCAACAGCTGTTCCAGTGCGTCCCCTCCCCCAACCTTCTCTGAGCTTTCGGGGTTCATGTGACCTGGCCATTTAGCCCATGATGTGCAAAAAAGTGCCGATCAGAGGTAAAACAACCCAAACCAACAGTTTCTGGAGTCTTGTCTATTTATCCCGTGGTATGTCCAAAAATCACGTTCAGATGTAAAACAACTCAGCATTCTTACCAAGTGATTAACACCTTGTCTACGTGAGTGACAGGGAAGCCAGAATTATTAGCATAATGTTCCAAGTTAAAACATTTAAGCCTTATTCTTTTGAAATATTTATGTTATGAAGAGCAATTTTTAACTCCTTTTCACAAGAGATATTGTTGAAGAAATCCCATCTTATTTCTTTTTCCTTGGGATTTCTTTGTGGATTCAGTTACACAGCATCGGCAGAAAAAATGGTTATGCAATAAACATTGAAAGTTTTCAACAACACCAAATCATATTTAATAAAATTCAAGAATAAGTTGGTAAACATCAATATAAAGTAAAAAAAGTTGTAAATATTTTTAATACGCATTCTCTTTTGTGCAAAAAGAGAACGAAAACAATAGGCAACTATTCCTTTCTGCTCGACATGCATTTCTTTCACTCTATAATGAAGAAATGATTGCTTACCCCAACGCCAAAGGCAGGATGTTCCGAATAGTATCGTCATCATTTAAAACTGCCGTGATGTCTTCTGCCCATCTCCTCTATTATCTCCACACGTGGCGAGATCGCGAGGTCATCCGCTTTCATCTGCTCCGGCCATTCCGCAGTCCATCTCGCGGCGACACTCGCCCGCATCGCAACCGATGTCCACCTCCGCCATTCGACCCGTCGCCATTGGCGCACATGCCGCGTCAGTGGGCGTGTCCAGAGCGCACTAGCGGTTCCGCCTCTCGCGTTCAACCTGGCGCACATCGATCACCTCCGTCGGCAGGGAAGAGGGGGGTCCGGTGCGGGAGGGAACACAAGTACAAGTGGGGCCGGTCTGAAGCTAAGGGTTTGGTCGCAGCCGAGTACAGAATGAGTTGTGCTCAAGTAATGTACCACCCATACTCGTCGTACTTCCCGTACCAACGCCCGGTGGCTTCGGCCGCTGCGGCCTCTCCCACGGCCGCAGCGGCAGCGTCGTCGTCGGGCCAAGTGCCGCAGCAGCAGCAGCCGTCGACCGCCGAACCGAAGGTAATGTTGCATTCTCTTGTGTAGAGAAGGGAGATGTGGCAGGCAGGCGAGGAATCCTCGGCACTCCTTGATGCAGCACATGACAGAGCTGCACATGCCCGACTTCATTCAAAAATTTCATTATTTCCCCAGCCACCGCGGCAAGCCAGCTCGGAGCTTGACCATAAAATGTGTGCAATGCGAGCACCGCGGCGCGTCTGGAATATCTGGCGTGCCTAGCGCTCTGCCTCTTCTCGGGAGCGGGCTACGCCTCCTCTCGCGCGCGTTCCTGCCACCTCTCTTCTCTCACTCACTCGCTTCGCCTCTCTCCCTTTCTTCTTTTTCGATAAAAACAATCGACTTCTTTGCATGTTCATACTAGCACAGCCGTTGTTTTTCTTCGGCTCGTCGTCGGAGCCCCTTGCCCACATTGCTGACGTTCCTGTTTTGCGAATTTCAGAAATTCGCCGTTCCAAAGATGCATGAGACTCTGGCGGAGAGCGGCGAATGCAGCGTCGCGAGTCAGTCTCCCGCCAGCCTGCCGAAGGAGAAAGACAAAGGAACGCATTACGTGTCCGCCAACTGCGTCGTCTTCACTTACTACAGCGGAGATATCTCTGCAGTGGTGGACGAACACTTCACAAGAGCTCTGAGTCAACCAAGCAGCTATAGTCCAGAGCCCGGAAAGACGCCAGCCAAAGGTAAGCAATCATTTTCAATGATAATCTAGTCCTTACCTCAAGAGGTAAGTGTTAGAGAGGGTAGTGTATGTGTGTTGGGGGGGGGGGGGGATTGTTGTTGTATGCATCGCTGCTTAGTTCAAGAGCCATTTTAAGATTATTTGACTTTTGACATTTTATCAGCATGTTCCTGATACTGCTGAGTAAAATCTGGCGGTCGTAGCGAGTTGGGTTGTTTTACCTCTGAGCGGCACTTATTTTGCACACCATGGGCTAAATGGCCAGGTCACAAGGACCCCGAAGGCTCAGAGAAGGTTGGGGGAGGGGACCCACTGGAACAGCTGTTGGGAGACAGATGGTAGCCTCCCGTCAAGGCCATCCAGCGTGTTCTTTAACGTGCACAGAGTATGGCTCTCCCGCACACGGGGCCACGGCTTAACGTCCCATCCGACGGACAGCGGCCTTTCCAAGCCCATCGGTGTCCCCTATTGACCGTGGGCAGGGCGGGGAGTTTTGCGGAGATAAATCTCAACGCTGACCCAGCTGGAACTCGAACCTGGGAACTACAGATTACGAGCCTGGCGCGCTACCGACTGAGCCATCCCCGCCCCACGGTCGTAGCGAAAGAAAAGTTTTAATTGTTTTTCAACTTTTAAGAGGTTACTTATTGATCGCAAAACAAATGGGTAATAAATTCAGTAAAGGAAATCAAGAATCGCAGGAATTTTTTGCTTACTAGATTACAGCTTGCCCAAATTAGTTGGTATCTTTGGTAGAATTATTATTGAAAACTGAAACTTTCGATTAATACTGCACGTTGGACAGAAGAAAAGAAACTATCTCAAGTTTCTGCTTCTTCAGGTTTTTTTTTTAAAGACAGAGCCGCTGAAATGAAAATCAGGTCATTCGACAATTGCATCACTTAGAGCAAACCTATAAGAGAGAAACCAATAAGTATACGACAGCAAAGCATTTGGTAAAAGCATATTGTCGATTTCCGATTGTGGATGAAGATTAACACCCCTTGTCGAAAATACAGCAAAATATAAATTTCACTCCATACTTTTCGATAAAGAATGTGATCAAACCAGCACTTTAAACTCAATAGGGTTTTTGTTATTAAAGCACAGTTTTTGTCTAACTTTCGCTCCTTTTTTACTGCAGTATTTGGGGCGGGGGTGGCTCAGTTGGTAGCGTGCCAGGCTCGTAATCTGTAGTTCCCACATTCGAGTCCCAGCTGGGTCAGCGTTGAGATTTATCTCCGCAAAATTCCCCGCCCTGCCCACGGTCAGTAGGGGACACCGATGGGCTTGGAAAGGCCGCCGTCCGTCGGATGGGATGTTAAGCCGTGGCCCCGTGTGCGGGAGAGCCATACCCTGTGCACGTTAAAGAACACGCTGGATGGCCTTGATGGGAGGGTCCATCTGCCTCCCAACAGCCGTTCCAGTGGGTCCCATCCCCCAACCTTCTCTGAGCCTTCGGGGTCCATGTGACCTGGTCATTTAGCCCATGGTGTGCAAAAAAGTGCCGTTCAGAGGTGAAACAACCCAAAAACAACAACTGCAGTATTTCCCACTCCTGGATCAGTTCTGTCTGCAAGATTTATATATTGTCTGAAGAAAACGCTCTTCTAATGGCAATTTAAGAAAATCTTCGTAGTCTTTAGCATTATTCTTATTTGGAAAAATATGTTTATCTGTTATTCTATTTCTGTGATACGCAGAAGCGAAAGCGACTTTAATCGTCGACAGCGACAGATGTAATGGATGTAAACATTGCAAGACTCTTGAATTTAGGTAGAGTTATTTAGCTCTGAATAATGCTTTTGTGGACACCATGAAATAAATGATCAGGTCATAAGGACCCCAGAGGCTCAGAGTTGAGGAGGGAAGGAGACCCATTTGTCAGCTATTTAGAGAATATATAAGCCTCTCTTCAAGAAAATACAATGTGTTATTTTAGTGTGCATTACGGAGCAAAGGCTTTGGTGTCCCTTTTCTCTCAGCAGAGTTGGTGTCTAATCACCTACGAAGACCTTTTGAAACCCATCGGCAGGGCCGGATTTACACATCACATGCCCCTAGGCACAAGAAGTGATAGTGAGCCTTTATCTGCAGTAGTTTTGTTTGTTTTTTTGTATGGAAAATATTTACTTTTTATTTGCTTTCACAACCATGGGTTGGGTTGGGTTGTTTTACCTCTGAGAGGCCATCTGGCTTTTTGGCTTTTCTGCCAAAAATACAGGGACCGAGGAGGGGGTTGTAAAATAACGCAATCGAGCCAGAAAAAAAATTAAAGACGGGGGCCATCTGGCTTTTTTGCACACCATGGGCTAAATTGGCAGGTCACATGGACCCCGAAGACTCAGAGAAGGTTGGGGGAGGGGACCCACTGGAACAGCTGTTGGGAGACAGATGGTAGCCTCCCGTCAAGGCCATCCAGCGTGTTCTTTAACGTGCACAGGGTATGGCTCTCCCTCACACGCGGCCACGCTTAACGTCCCATCCGACGGACGGCGGCTTTTCCAAGCCCATCGGTGTCCCCTACTGACCGTGGGCAGGGCGGGGAATTTTGGGGAGATAAATCTCAACGCTGCACAACCATGGATAAAGGAAATATTGTACATAATTGAAATGGATGTGGGAATTTTAATTACAAGTATTACATTTTTGTTAATAAATAGTAAAATTGATGTAATAGATTAATATTGTACGTAAGCTATAACTTATAATAATAAATAGACAGTAACATTTAAAAATCGAATTATTCGTTTGAAATTTAATTATTTTTCTTCCTTGCTTTTTTCAATATGGGAATAAACAAATTGCGCTTATAAAATATGGATCTAAAATAAAATTGAACAGAAGCAACATTTTTGTATTTCAAAGCTGGAAGACAAATTCGAGATTTTGTATAAGACGACAGGATTTTCTTGGGGGGGGGGGGATCAGGTCCCCACCCTCGGGTATGTTCATGATGTGAACAGTTCATTTTTTTCCCCCAAATTATCATCTTTCAAAATATCTTGTATTATACTTTTTCTTAGAATACTCTAATGCCCTGAGGTTTATGGTTTTATATTAATATAAACTTTAGTTAAAAGTACAGTTGCTGAAAAAAGTATCCGAACACTATGGTTGATTACAGAATTCAGAAAAAATATCTGGAAACGATTTTTTTAGAAATTAGTGATCTGGCAACCTTCGTGTCACGTGACACGAAGGTTGCCGGATCACTAATTGGAGCGTGTGAGCTCACAAAGACCTGGATCGTGTGGGCTCACTCACGGAAATATTGAGCGTGTGCAGTTACCGTTCACAGCAAACTGGAGCGTGTGCAGTAACTGCACACGCTCCAGTTTGCTGTGAACGGTAACTGGAGCGTGTACAGTTGCGGTACACGCTCCAGATGTTTTTCCTGAATTCTGTAATCACGTGACACGAAGGTTGCCAGATCACTAATTTCTAAAAAAAATAATTGCCAGATATTTTTTCTGAATTCTGTAATCAACCGTAGTGTTCGGATACTTTTTTGAGCGACTGTACCTTTGTAGTGATAAAGCGAACTTTCCTTATTGAAATCTTGATCCTGACCCGCATAAAATGAGTGTTAGCCTTGGTATTGACGAAGTTCAATGACTCATTATTGAGATTAATTAGTTTTCTTTAAACACTTTTACAATCATATATGGGATAGAATTAATACCTTCCAGTTCTTGACCCTCCTTTTTTAAACGAAGGGAGACGTTTAGCCCTTTCCAAATTAAAACGCAAAGGTAAAATTTAAATTAAAACAAGGTTCGAGAAATTTCTCAAAATTACAAAAACCGTTTAATGTCGAGATTGTTATTCAGTAACGGCAAGAGGCATATTTCAGCGACCCATTTCCTCCGGAATTACCAGGTTTTTATTTGATGACTTTTATGAATATCTTGAGTACATCCGGGCTTCCATTTTGAAAACTATTAAGGACCGAGGGGGAGCTGGGCAAGGGGTGGGGAAAGGGTTCTGACTGGATTGATCATATCTGTAATATATGTTTATTTTCTATTATCTTCCATCTGGTTTTTTAATCCATTTTGGTGTGATGGGATTAGGCCTGGATTTAGAGAAAAAAGTCAGGGATTGGGGGGGAGGGGGTTGTAAAATAACGCAATCGAGCCAGAAAAAAAGTTAAAGACGTGGGGGGGGACAACAGACTGGATTTCCACTGCAGTATAACATTTCCCCCCTCTGTTTTAGAGATTAAGGAAAAAAATTCTTAAAAAATGCGTGAAATAGAAATATGTTCAAGTTTAATCATTCCCCCCCCCCCCACAACATTACGCTTATTAGCATTTTGAAATGGAAGGGTCGTGGTCCCCATGGCCCCCTCACTATATCCGGCCCTGGATGGAGGCATTGCTACCCTCCTCCCTCTAGATTCAGTCCTATCTATACCATTCAACGTTACTTTCAACCAGGCCCGGATCTAAAAAAATTTAAAAGGAGGGGGGAGGGGGCAAGTAACTGGATTTCCATTGTAAAATAGCATTTTTTCCTCTGTTTTAAAGGTCTGTAAAACTTTTCTTGAAAAATGAGTGAAATATGCATAAGTTTAATAATATTTTGCCTCCAGTACAGTCGCTCATATTATTTTGATACTAGATCGTGTTTGCTCAATCACGGAAATATTGAGCGTGTGCAGTTACCGTTCACAGCAAACTGGTGCGTGTGCAGTTACTACACACGCTCCAGTTTGCTGTGAACGGTAACTGGAGCGTGTACAGTTGCTGTACACGCTCCAGATATTTTTCCTGAATTCGGTAATCACGTGACACGAAGGTTGCCAGATCACTAATTTCTAAAAAAATCGTTGCCAGATATTTTTTCTGAATTTTGTAAGCAACCATAGTGTTCGGATACTTTTTTGAGCGACTGTACCTTTACTAGAATTCTGAAGGAACTATTCCTCCATTTGATCAGGCAATGCTTTTGAAGAACTCGTGATAAAGAAAAGCAATGTTTTTGAACTTCTTTTGTATTTTGTGTTTTTCACTGACAAAAAATCCTGTAGTTCCCTCTGATATAAAAGCTTAGTTCCCACGAGAAGACTGAATTCAAAGTGGGAGGGAGAGAGAGTAGAAGCGTACAACTCATTTTTTAATGCAGGACACAATACAGTTTCAGGGAAAAAAAGCTGAGCAGGAAACATTTTGCTGGTGGAATAGTGGAGGAGAGGCGTAGCAAAAATCCTTTCCAGAATATCTTTTATAGAGTAATTCTCGTGAAAAAGGGTGAAAAATACTTTTTTTTCCTTTATTGTACTGGTCCTGGGTTCGAGCCCCGGATTAGGCATGGATGTGTGTGTCGTTTTTCTGCTGAGATCCTGCCATCCTCTCAGATCTCCTACTGTGGCATATAAACTGACAGGCTCCTGTCAGACCTCTGTGGCAAGCAGCTGCTTGAGGGGGTATTTATTTATTTTTTTATTATTTTAGCAATATTTGTTAAACCCACGCCAAAAGTTTGGTGCGAAACGTATATGCATTGATTAGTTTATTCACAGGTTTCCATCTTTAACGCACTACCCCAGTCAAAACAGTCGTCGATAACGTACTACTTCATTCAAAAGACAGGGGACTTCATTCAAAACATTGACTTCATTCAAAAGACAGGGAACTGCAGCGTCCCCAGAAATCTCGGACTCTTTCCGAGAGATCACCCCTGACTCACCGCACTTAGAAACCCGATATGTTACCCCCAACAGGGTTAGAATGAAGCCAGAGACCACACCTCCAAATTTGGGACCGATCCTTCAAGTACCTGCGGAACCACAGGGAGACTGACATGATTTCTGCCCCCGATGACGTCCGCCCGAAATTACGGTTATTATTAAATATGATGGATTCTTGAAGAATATGTGTAATGTTTTAAAATGTGTTCGTCCCCATTTTGAACCTTTTCTTGTACCTCTCGTAAATGAAATATCGTGTAACGGACTAAATACAATCAGGGGACACTTCTTTTTAGGAAAGTTCCATGTCAATGTTAACCCAGATGTAGAACTGAGTAACTTTTTAAATAAGCTTTTTATGGAAAAATGTGACTGATGATAATTTAAAGAATTCATTGAAATCTTTTCAATCTCGATTTTCAACAATACTCGTTCGGCATTTAGAGTTAAAGAAATCGGAATATTTAACAGAAACAATGCCAGTTTAAGTAGTTTCGTTGAAAAGTTAATAATAATTTAAAATGAAAGCGATAACCGTTATATTAATTTGAGAAGAAAGAAGATACTAATTTGACATCAAGAACCTGTTTAGATTGTGCTTTCAAGCTGAACATTTTGATATTGGTTAAGTGAATTTTTGAAGACCCCTTTTCTGTCTCGTATCAAGGTACAGTCGCTCAAAAAAGTATCCGAACACTATGGTTGACTACTGAATTCAGAAAAAATATCTGGCAACGATTTTTTTAGAAATTAGTCTAAAATTTAGAAATTGCCAGATTTTAGATTGTTGCCAGATTTTAGAAATTAGTCTAAAATCTGGCAACCTTCGTGTCACGGACACGAAGGTTGCCAGATCACTAATTTTTAAAAATATCGTTGCCAGATATTTTTTCTGAATTCTGTAATCAACCATGGTGTTCGGATACTTTTTTCAGCGACTGTAGGAGGTAATATTATTTTGATACTAGATCGTGTGGGCTCACTCACGGAAATATTGAGCGTGTGCAGTTACCGTTCACAGCAAACTGGAGCGTGTGCAGTAACTGCACACGCTCCATTTTGCTGTGAACGGTAACTGGAGCGTGTACAGTTGCTGTACACGCTCCAGATATTTTTTCCTGAATTCTGTAATCACGTGACACGAAGGTTGCCAGATCACTAATTTCTAAAAAAATCGTTGCCAGATATTTTTTCTGAATTCAGTAGTCAACCATAGTGTTCGGATACTTTTTTGAGCGACTGTACGTATATTATACATAGGATGTTTTTCAGACATTAGAGAAAGGTACTGTTGAGTTTGTCCTGGTTTCGGTGATCTAATATGAACTCAGTAGTAGCTAAGAATACTAGATCTGCTAAGAAAAAGAGTAAAGCCGATGGCTCTGGGCTTTCTAAGGGTAGTAGTAAACCTAAGAAACGAGATGTAGCTATTAGGTTGACAGACCTTGTTAAAATAGAAGAGAACCCTGTTTCTGAACCTGGCGGACATGATTATAATAGGATGGATAGCGATCTTGATGATGACGACACGGCTGAATTGGAGCTGTCCTCCCTGCAGCCTGAAAGGAGTTTGGATTCTTTTACAGTGGTTGAAAATGGTAAAAGTAAGAAGAATCAGACAAGAATATACTCACAAAATGTAGAGAATAGAACAATAGTTGCAATTCTTTCTTGTGAATAAAAGAAGTTAAGTTGTTTAAATGTACTAAAGGTAACAAAAATCACTTGAGAATTCCTTGGATTGTAAAGTTAAAGGGAAGTTTACCAGAAAAGGGAATCTGCTTATTTACCTTGAAACACAACAGCAAGTTGAAAAACTAAAAAAGCTTAAAACGATTTTGGGCCTGAATATTTCTTGCCCTTTCCCAGTCAGTGATTTCAAAACAAGAGACGAATTTCGGATGTTTGCGAGGATTTGTCCGAGACAGAAGTGTTAGATGCTCTAAACGAGCAACGAGTTACGGATTGCAGAAGAATGGTCAGATACTCGAAAGAGGGAAAAGGTATCCCACCTGAAAGAATAATCACTGCTAATATTGTGCTAACTTTTTCCGTAAGCAAACTACCACGCAATATTTATTTAGGAGCTTGTAGCTTTCGTGTTAAGGAGTATTTTAAACCGCCTAATCTTTGCTTCAACTGCAGTGAGCATGGGTACCGAGCTGCCATGTGCAAAAACGCAACAAAGTGTAAAAGATACGTGGATATAAAGAGTGCACTGTTGAAGCATTCTGTTGTCCTAATTGTGGCCTTGATCACCCAGCCACATACGCAGGGTGCAAGGAAAAGATAAAAGTATGTCAAATTAAAAAACTACAAGTGAAGAAAAATATTTCATGGGCCGAAGCTGTCAAAGGGTATAATTCTTTCCCTCAAACTTTCAACGAGAATGAAGAGGTTATCTACCCTAAAAGACAAAACTTCAGGCCCTTTCTTCCTCTGTCTTTGCATGATTTTCCAAAGCTTCCTAGCTGTAGAGAGGAAGAAGATGCCACTAGTGACAAAATACAAACCTGTATTAACAAATTGGTAGTTCTTGTCTTCAAGTGCAGGGGCGGCTTAGTCGGTAGCGCGCCAGGCTCGTAATCTGTAGTTCCCAGGTTCGAGTCCCAGCTAGGTCAGCGTTAAGATTTATCTCCTCAAAATTCCCCGCCCTTCCCACGGTCAGTAGGGGGACACCGATGGGTTTGGAAAGGCCGCCGTCCGTCGGATGGGACGTTAAGCCGTGGCCCCATGTGCGGGAGAGCCATAACCTGTGCACGTTAAAGAACAAGCTGGATGGCCTTGACGGGAGGCTACCATCTGTCTCCCAACAGCTGTTCCAGTGGGTCCCCTCCCCCAACCTTCTCTGAACCTCCGGGGTCCATGTGACCTGGCCATTTAGCCCATGGTGTGCAAAAAAGTGCCGCTCAGAGGTAAAACAACCCAACCCAAATCCTCCAGTGCATCGATTTCATAAGTGCAAAAGTTACATTAAGCGAAAAAGAATTAAACTCCTTAAATGATATGAAAAACTAAATCCAAGATGGCCAACTTTAAAGATTCTTATCATATTCTACAATGGAACTGTCGGAGTATTGGAAACAAATATTTTAATTTAAACAGATTAATTTCACAGTATAATTTAAAAGTCCTGGCACTTCAAGACACCTTTCAGAAACAAGTGCAGATTCGAGGTTTTGTTTGTTACCAGACGAATAAAAAACAGAGAGGAGGTGAGTGGCTGCACTTGTAGACAGAACTTTAATTCAAAAGCAGATTGTTTTACCTGATAATCATTCATTAATGGAAGCAATTGCAGTGCAAATAAAGATTCATAATAAGAAATTCACTATTATTTCTTGCTACAAAAAAAAAAAAAAAAAATCCCCCCTCAAGCAGCTGCTTGCCACAGAGGTCTGACAGGAGCCTGTCAGTTTATATGCCACAGTAGAAGATCTGAGAGGATGGCAGGACCTCAGCAGAAAAACGACACATACATCCATGCCTTACCGGGATTCGAACCCAGGTCCCTTAGATCAGTAGCCAAGTGCGCTAACCACTCGGCCAACACTGAAGAAAATGTTCCCTTTGAAGTATTTTATGGCTTATTAAAGGCATGTCCTCCGCCTAGAATTTTTTTGGGCGATTTCAATGCCCATAACTCCCTGTGGGGATCTACTTTAGAAAATCAAAGAGAAATCGTATTGTATCAGATCATTGAAGAATTTAATTTAGTTATTAAAAAAGATGGCCAGGCAACGTTTTGGAATGGTAGACAAAAATCAATTATTGATCTTACTTTAGTAGATCCAACGTAAAACTCTTGATTGTTCTACATTGAATGATACAAACCTTAGTGACCACTTCCCCGTTATAATCACTGGTCTAGGAGCATCTCAAAATAAGTTGCAAAATAAAACTAAGATCACAAATTGGACATCTTTTAGACTAAGCCTTGAAGAAGAATTAGAACACAATGTGACGTCATTAGAACAGCTTACCAATATATTTAAGGAAGCTAGAGATAAAAGTAAAATTCTTGTGCACAATCCAAAATATCTAAAACACAACATTGTATTTAGTAACAGACTAATAGCGTTACGTAGGAAGGCGGAGAGAAGGGCCAGAAGGACAAGAAAATTGGATCACTTGATCTACTATAAGAAAATCAATGCCTTTGTTAAAAAGAGAATTAAGGAAGCTGGACGAGTTGAGTGGGAACGGTTTTGTGAGAATTTAGACAATTTTTCGAGTTCCGGGAAGATTTGGAAGTTTATTAAATCTATTGGTCAGCCTGTGAAACTAGTTTCTCCTTGGAAATTCTTAGTCCTTGAAATGGATCTCTCCACACAAGACTTAGCTAACAAGTTCGCAGAATACTTCTCTTCTTCTGAAGACACTTCGACTCTCCCATGCTTTATACAAACTGAAACGGAAGTGTTAGAAGAACTTGAAAGATTTAATTTTCTTACCCAAAAGGGAAGCGATGTTTTGAGTTTAAATTTTAGCATCTCTGAACTTAAGATAGGTCTCAAATTTTGTAAGAACTCCACTGCCCCAGGACCTGACGAACTTTCTTATAAAGTTTTCAAAAAACTGCCTGACTCTGCTTTAAATAAATTACTAACTTTTATCAACATGTGGACTATGGGAAATTTCCCAGAGAGCTGGAGTACTTCATATGTGGTCCCGATTCCAAAACCAGGGAAAAATTTATCAGAATTAAAATCATTTAGACCAATTTCACTATGCTCATGCATTGGAAAAGTTGTGGAAAGAATGGTCAATAAAAGATTGAGTTGGTCTATTGAATCCCAGAATATTATATCTCCTCGTTTTTCAGGTTTTCGCTTTGGGAGAAGTGCTCAGGATAGTATACTGGACCTTGTCACAGAAGTCAACATTGGAATAAAAAATACTTATACAATTGCAGTCTTCTTGAATCTAAAAAAGCATATGATATCCATAGATATGGTATGGATAGAGGGATTGCTTTATAAGTGTCTAAAGCTTAACATTAAAGGTAAAATATTGAAATATTTACAAAATTTGTTAATCAACAGAAATATGAGAGTTAAACTAAATGACATCCTCTGAAGGCTAGTCAAACTTCAGAGAGGCTTGCCTCAGGGCGTATCCTTGAGTCCCTTATTGTTTAATTTATTTTTGCATGATCTTCCAAATGCCTTTCCTACTACTGTCAAGTTCTCTGTTTTTGCGGATGATATCGCAATATGAATATCTGGAAGAAATTTACAATCATTGGAGGAACAGCTTCAGAAAACGCTTTTCAAGATAGAAATTTACTTCGATAAATGGGGACTGCAGGTGTCACCAGAAAAAAACTGTTGTGCTCCTCTTTTGCTCCCTCCGCAAATTTCCTTCCTTACAGTTAAGGATGAACAATACAATACTAAAGGTTGTTAAATTTCACAAATTTCTCGGAGTTGTACTAGATTCAGAACTGAAATGGTCAAAATACATCGAATTCATGGAAGAAACTACAAGACCCTTCGTAAATATCCTGCGATGTCTGGCTCCGAGGAAACGAGGAACCTCCATTCAACAAATGCTAAACATTTATAAAGCCTTAATAAGATCCAGAGTGGAATATGGAGGATTTCTTTTGGAAAATGTTAGCTACATCTTAATTAAAAAAATGGAAAAAATCCAAAATAGAGCCGTAAGGATTTGTCTAGCCCAACTCCCTCCTTGTCCTACTGGGGCGGGGGTGGCTCAGTCGGTAGCGCGCCAGGCTCGTAATCTGTAGTTCCCAGGTTCGAGTCCCAGCTGGGTCAGCGTTGAGATTTATCTCCGCAAAATTTCCCGCCCTGCCCACGGTCAGCAGGGGACACCGATGGGCTTGGAAAGGCCGCCGTCCGTCGGATGGGACGTTAAGCCGTGGCCCCGTGTGTGGGAGAGCCATACCCTGTGCACGTAAAAGAACACGCTGGATGGCCTTGACGGGAGACTACCATCTGTCTCCCAACAGCTGTTCCAGTGGGTCCCCTCCCCCAACCTTCTCTGAGCCTTCGGGGTCCATGTGACCTGGCCATTTAGCCCATGGTGTGCAAAAAAGTGCCGCTCAGAGGTAAAACAACCCAACCCTTGTCCTACTGTCTCGTTTCTTGTTGAAGCCAATCTGGAACCTCTTTCTTTAAGGAGATCATTTCAACACTTTTTAAGAATGATCTGTAAACAGAGGACTAACCCACTGGTTGAGAAGATTTTCAGTCATTCTCTGAGGAAAACATGTCTATTTATGAAGTATTCAGAGGGTTTCCTCTGTTCGAAGACATTCGGAGCTTTCAGCGACCAGTGGACCAATGGGATGATTTGCCCCCATTGGATTTTTGAAAAAACCACACATAGATCAAAAACCCCACATGGATTTTTGAAAAAAATTCCACTACTAAGAAAAATTAAGATGTCTATGTACTCAAGAATTTAGCTGAAACTTTAATTGAGGCAAAGTATGCTTCCTTTACAAAACTATTTACGGATGGCTCTGTGAGCAAGGATGAGGGAAGAGCGGCTGCTGCAGTTTGGATCCCAGATCAGAATATTCATTTAGCAGTTAGACTACCGGACCAAACAGAAGTTTTCACAACTGAATTGGTAGCCATAGAAATGGCCCTTAAGTGGGCTACTACCCTGTCCTGTGACAAAGTTGTTATTCTGTCTGATTGTCGATCAGTTATTCAATTTTTACAAGGAGATCCGGGAAGATCTAGTAACAATGAGCTTTTTTGCAACATTTTGAAGTTGGCGAATAAAATGATGAAAAGTGGTATTGAGTTAAACGTGCAGGGATTCCCAGCCACGTCGACGTTGGAGGAAATGAAATTGTTGACAAAATTGCTAAGGAAGCGTTATTACGTAAAAACTGGCTCAATATTCTAAGAGGTCTCAATTATTATAAAAGCAAAAATAAGCAATTTTTAAAACGAAATTTTATGCATTATTTTAAAGTTTATTCTTCCTCACATCTGAATCGTAGGAGTTTGATTAGTCAAACCATTGATCCATTTCAAGATTTCGGACTGACTAAAAACGACATAGTGACCATTACCAGGCTCAGAACAGGGATCACAAGACTGAATGATCAAATGCATAAGATGAACAGAGCTGAGTCGTCTTCCTGTGATAAATGTAGAACAAAAGAAACAGTCTCTCATGTGTTACTTAATTGCAAGCAAATTTGATACTCATAGAGATCAAATGTTTCACTCACTGGAAGAAATTGGAATTAAGGAATTTACACTCAAAGATCTACTCGGACATCAGAATTTGATAAAAAGAAAATATACTTTTAAATTAATTTTACAATTTTTAAAGGATACTAATTTGATTGACAGAATTTGATTTAGTGCCCAAATAGTGCCACGATGTTTCTGCATTAAGAGATTGAACGCTCTTAAAATTTTAATAATGTTAATCAAGAACATTGTTTCTACTGAACTACCTCCTTCCTTCAGAAAACTCTGGAATGCTTATGGAATGTTTATTTGACCGCCAATCTAAGATTACTGGCAATTTTAGGGGGGCGGGGGTGGCTCAGTCGGTAGCGCGCCAGGCTCGTAATCTGTAGTTCCCAGGTTCGAGTCCCAGCTGGGTCAGCGTTGAGATTTATCTCCGCAAAATTCCCCGCCCTGCCCACGGTCAGTAGGGGACACCGATGGGCTTGGAAAGGCCGCCGTCCGTCGGATGGGACGTTAAGCCGTGGCTCCGTGTGCAGGAGAGCCATACCCTGTGCACGTTAAAGAACACGCTGGATGGCCTTGACGGGAAGCTATCATCTGTCTCCTAACAGCTGTTCCAGTGGGTCCCCTCCCCCAACCTTCTGCGAGCCTTCGGGGTCCATGTGACCTGGCCATTTAGCCCATGGTGTGCAAAAAAGTGCCGCTCAGAGGTAAAACAACCCAAACCCAACTGGCAATTTTATGGTTTTGCTTTTGAAATTTTGGTCAAAGACTCCGACATTAGTGGACGGACCTTTCTTAAAAAGAATTTCCGGACGATAGGGGCGAAAGGCCCCGAGTGATTTCCGGAATAATAATTTATGTTGAAGAAGAAGAAGAAAAAGTTATATTAAGCTTTACTAATACGTTTAAGAGTATTTTAAGCAGTTCGCGTGATAATTATGTTTTCTGCAATTTTGAGCAACATTTGGCAGAAACGAGCAAACTTGCTAAATGTTTCAGCATCCATAATTCATTGAAAGCCGAATGCATGGTGTTGCAAACAAAGAGTTCAATAGATTTTATTAAGATCTTATATTGTAATAATCCAATTTGTGTGGATTTCAAAGAAATCGCGCGTGGAACATCTAAAATAAAAAAATGTGCGGTTTTGTTTCGTTTGTTAAACGTTTCATTTTTGACTATCATGGTCTACTATTGATTACATCTAAATGCATGCTGACATAAGTAGTCTGTTTAAATGCTGATGTGGAAGTAGATGCTTTCTAAAAATGAATATTTAAAGAAGTTGGATTGGGTTTTACCTCTGAGCGGTACATTTTTGCACTCAATGGGGTAAATTATATTTTCTGCAATTTTGAGCAATATTTGGTCAAGTCAGGTAACAAGGACCACGAAGGGACAGAGAAGGTTGGGAGAGAGGGAACCCAATGGACAGGTGTCAGGAGACAGATGATAACCTCTCGTCAAGGCCATCCAGCATGTTGTTTAACGTGCATAAGGTATGGTTCTCCTGCTCACAGGGCCACGGTCCCATCCGACGGACGGCGGCCTTTCCAAGCTCATCGATGTCCCCTACTGATTATGGGCAGGGCGGGGAGTTTTGCGGAGATAAATCTCAACGCTGGCTCAGCTGGGAGTCCAACCTGGGAACAGTAGATTACGAGCCTGGCGCGCTACCAACTGAGCCCCCCCCCCCCCCCCCCGCCCCTGATTGTAACTTTATTTTTATTTAGTGCTGTAATGCTTTTGATAATTAAGTGCATAAACTAATTAATTCCTTCATTCAGTTATTATCGTAAAAGTAAAAATAATATTTGTTGCATTAGAATTAATAAAATTCCATGTCGATTTAAGAGCTCACGAGTGCTTCCCGACACTTAAAGTAAGGGAAGTCAAATATGCTTTCCTGCATAACTTTATTTAAGCAAGGGTTAGCTTAATTGGTGAAGCAACTGGCGCATAACCCAAGTTGTCCCGCATCCGGGAGGAGGAGGAGTGGCAGGTATTTTTCATAATTGCTTAGTCCCATGAATATTAAAATGATTCATGCTACTGATTTCGACTAAAAGTAAAGAATTTCTGTTGCATTTTAATATTCAAAGAATCAAGCAATTAGTTAGTGATATATTTTTGTGATTTTTGTTTTACGGCTGAAAATATTTTATACATTTTATATATTCAACAATATTACCTATGAGGGATATCATCATCATCATCATCATCATCCTCAAGCAGCCATGGGCTACGGAGGTCCAACCAGACCGTGCAATTTAGTTCTCCAAGCAAATCTATCCTGAGCTACATCTACTGCATCTGGCACTGCACACCAATTCTAACAAGGTCCTGTTTGACATTGTCTGCCCACCGCATCCTAGGTCTCCCCCTCCTTCTGAGGCCTTTAGGCACACTGTTCATAACCCTATTCGCCAATCTATAATTATTCATACGGGCAATATGGCCAAACCAACGGAGTCTCTCTCTGCACAATATGCTGCTTAAAGGAGGTTGCAAACTCCTTTGCCTAACCTCATCATTAGTTACAAAGTTGAACCACCTAATGCCCAAGATACTGCGTAAGCATCTGGAATCAAAAGCATCTAGTTTCCTGTTATCTTGTTTACAAAGTGTCCAAGTTTCACTACCATAACTAATCCTAGAAAGAACCAAACTATTATACAGTCTAATTTTAGTCTTTAGGTGTATACGCCTATTTCTCCACACTCTCCATAGGTTCTTAAAAGTCCCGGCAGCAATCCCTATTCGTCTGTTAATCTCATGCCGCACATCACCATTATCTGTTACATAGCTCCCAAGATAATTAAACTGTGACACCTGCTCAAGACTGCAACCATTCAGATTAACTGAATCACAGCCTACCTGACCAATTTTCATCACTTTAGTTTTCTCTCTGTTTATAACCAAACCTACTCTACTACCAGTCTCATCAACAGCTCGAATGAAAGAGTTCATCTCATCAACATCATTTGCCAAAAGGGCTAAATCATCAGCATAATCTAAATCAGAAATTTTCGTATCTCCAGCCCATTTAAGGCCAAAATCTTTCCCTTGAAGTGAATTTCGCATAACATAATCAATAACCAAGCTAAAGAGAAAAGGAGACAAAATGCACCCTTGTCGAACACCAGAAGTAATGCTAAACCAATTGCTACAAGCCTTACCAACTCTCACACACGACTCAGTGTTATTATAGAGAGCTTTCATAACGTTAACTAACTTGTCTGGTATACCATATGATCGCACAATCAACCACAAATTATGACGATCAACAGAGTCAAAAGCCTTTTTGAAATCAACAAAGCTAGCAACCAAAGGTTTCTGAAACTCTAAACATTTCTCAAGAATCTGCCTAAGTGAAAATATCTGATCCACACATCCCCTACCACTTCTGAATCCACATTGCTCATCACGCAATTGACTGTCAACCAGATTCTTAATTCTATTAAGCACAATCATGGAAAGAACTTTACCTGGAACAGAGAGTAGGCTGATACCCCTATAGTTATCACAAGAACTGCGATCACCTTTTTTGAAAATAGGGATAACAATAGCTCTGGTAAAATCCTTAGGAACCATGCCTTTATCATAAAAGATATTCAGAATTTCAGTCATCCAAGTGGTAACCGAAACATTCCCAGCTCTAAGCATTTCCGTAGTAATTTCATCTACACCTGGGGATTTATGAAGTTTAAGTTTAGAAACAGCCAAAATAACTTCAGATTGTGTTATAGGGCCAACATTAAAGCCACCAATGCATCTATCATCATTGCAAACAATGGGAGTAGAACTAACTACATTGTTTAGAACATTACTGAAATGCTCAGCCCATCTAGCCATGACAGAATCCTCCCCTTCTATAACCTTACCTTGTTTATCCTTCAATCCTTGTATGCCTGTCCGTTTTCTACCACACAAAACATTAACTATCTGGTACAGCTCTCTGCTGTTGTGCTGTCTAACTGCTTCCTCGGCTTTGTCAGCCAAACCATCAAGCCAAAGATTCTTATCAGCAGCTACCTGATCCTTTACAAGTTTATTAAGGTCTCTGTAATGCTTTCTATTAGGACTACTAGGGTATTGATTAAGGGCATTCCTGCAGTTCTTTCTTTCCGAAATAAGCTCAAGTGCCTTATCACTCAGATAATTCTGACTCTTCTGCTCCTTTTTTCCTAAAAGAGTACTGTTAGTGTCCAAAAAAGCCTGTTTAAAATGATCCCATTCTTCCTCAACTTCAGTAGTAAGCAAACCATGACTGTTATAATGACTAAGTAACCTATCATGGTAAGCTTTGGCTATAACTGGATCTTTCAGAGCTTCAGTATTAAAAGTAAATTTTTTAACCCTAGCACAACACTTTTTAAGTTTAAGTTGCAACACACTTTTAACAAGGTAATGGTCAGATCCAATTTCAGCTCCCCTATATGCCCTGGTATTCCTAACAGAACTAGCCCATTTGCTGTTAATTAATATGTAATCAATCATATTCTTATGCAGCCCATCAGGTGAAACCCATGTGTACTTATGTATGTCGCGGTGTTTGTAACAAGTGTTAGTTATTCTGAATCCATTGAGTTTACTTACCTGTAGGAGACGTTGCCCATTGCCATTGCAGCTACCAATACCAAAAGGGCCTATTACTCCTCCCCAAAGGTCAGAGTCAGTACCAACTTTGGCATTGAAGTCACCAAGAACAAGGGTAATATCACCTTTCTTGACAGAATTCAAAATATCCTGAAGTTGTTCATAAAACCTATCCTTCTCATCCTCATCGGCATCCTCAGTGGGGGCATAACAGCAGATAACATTCAGGTCTTTAACGCTTGTCTGAAATTTAGCTGTAAGAAACCTTTCATTAATGCACTCATATCCTAGAAGAGCATCACTAGCGTGTCTGCTGAGAAGCAGACCCACGCCTTGGTGATGCTTATTGTCGTCCCTCCCTGAAAAGAGAAATTTAAGATTATTTTTAAGAATCTGACCTTTATCTGTCCATCTGGTCTCTTGCAAGCCGAGAATATCTAAATTATAACGGTGGAATTCTTGTGTGAGGACATCAAGAGAAAAAGCTCTGTGCAGAGTCCTCACATTCCAACTACCTATGGAGAGAGAATGGTTAGTGGGATGTTTAAAGAAACTATGTTTATTGAGAGAGGGAATGCCGACAATATCAAACAGCCCCCTAATCGCAGACATGGGGCAAAGACCCGTTCCCCCACTACTAAAGACTGAAGCCATCTACACTGGAAGACTTCCTCCAATGTAGAATTTGACGATGCCAATAGAAGCAAAGAGTTCAGGTGCCTGCGATGACTTCTGCTCAGGATTATCCACCAGCTGATAAACATATCCTGTGAATCTATTCACTTGGGGCTGTCAACCCACAAACAAACAGAAAACACAGCGGAAGATTTTCCCTCCACAGAAGCCCACCAGTGCAGCAAAATCAGGATCCATAATCAAGCTCAGAGCCATATATCAGTCCAGTCCAGTAGGTTTATATGGTCAGCACCAGGACCCTGTGTGGTTGACCACTCCTCAGCAGGGTAGAAAAAAAAGAAAAGTAGCCATAGTTGTCCAGATCAGTAGGCCACACTAATCTGGCAGCCCTCCCCTTCCGTTCACTTCCACAAGAGAGTATCTCTTTTGAAAGTTACTAACGGTCCGCACCACGAGAAGGCGGGGTCGGACATTAGGTGCTAGGCCTGGCCGGTTCTATGGGGAGGGGACCCACTGGAACAGCTGTTCGGGACAGATGGTAGCTTCCCGTCAGAGCAATCCAGCGTGTTCTTTAACGTGCACAGGGTATGGCTCTCTCGCACATGGAGCCACGGCTTAGCGTCCCATCCGACGGACGATGGCCTTTCCAAGCCAATTGATGTTCCCTACTGACCGTGGGCAGGGCGGGGAATTTTGCGGAGATAAATCTCAACGCTAACCTAGCTGGGGCTCGAACGTGGGAACTGCATATTACGAGTCTGGCGCGCTACCGACTGTCCCCACAAAAATGAGTCAATTACGTCCTTAAGAAGCATTTTATCTCCTCTTGCAATCTTATGAGGCAACTGTTAAATTGCATCGCACTCTCAGCCAAAGACGGCCATCCTGAGGCATGATATCAGTTATGGCACACGCAAATCTTGTCAGAGGAGCACCTCCAATTTGGGAGAACCTAATGTAGAGAGCAACTGATTTGTTCTCCCAAATTCTATTCACCATTGGTGGCTTCTGGATGTGTTTTAGATGGGATGCCACAGATTTTGGAATAAAAAGGTTCTTTCCACCTGGTTTAAGCCATTGAAATTCAGAGGTCACGATGAAAACAATCTCCAAGATAAATGAGAGAGGGTTGGGTTTTTGTACCTCTGAGCGGCACTTTTTTCACACAATGGGCTATATGGCCAGGTCATAAGGACATAAGGTCATAAGGGTCATAAGGTCAGGTCATAAGGGTCATAAGGCCAGGTCATAAGGGTCATAAGGCCAGGTCATAAGAGGTTGGGGGAAGGGGATTCACTGGACAGCTGTTAGAGACAGATGGAATCCTCTCTCAAGGCCATCCAGCATGTTCTTTAACGTGTATAGGGTGTGGCGGTTAATTTATATTCGATGGACGTTGGTGTCCCCTACTGGCCGAGGGCAGGGTGGGGAGTTTTGCGGAGATAAATCTCAACGCTGACCCAGCTGGGACTCGAATTTCGAAGTGTGGCACGTTACCTACTGAGCCACACCCGCCCCATTTATGAAAGAGGAAAATCCGACAGTCTTCCATCAGAGACAATGGCGAAGAATGTCATAACATCAGAGCTTTTCTTAAAGTTCTCTCTTCAAGGGCATCCAACGTGTTCTTCACCATGCACAGGATTATGACTTTCCCGTAGAAGAGGATACGGCTTAATTCACCATATGAGGGACGGTCACTTTTCAAAACCCATCAGTGTCTCCTTTTTCACCGAGGGCACTGGGAAGGTTAGTTGAGGTAAATCATTACGTTGGCTAGTTGGGACTCAAATCTTGATCTGGGGTGAGAAGTGGGATGGAATCGATCTCAATGAGTTTTATACTAATGATAATTTGCGACTTGGAGAGTGTCAGCTACTACATACTTTAAAGCGTTTCAAGCCATTGCAAAGCATACTAAATTTTCTAGTAATATAAAAATTATAATTTTCCGAAATAGAATACTTTGTAACAATCTCATTTAAAGAAGGTAACCGAACTTTAAAAGCATGAAATTATATTCTCGTGTAATGGAGAAATGAGGTTTGTAAGAGTCTGGGAAATAATTTTATACGATGGGAGCCCACCTCACGCACGCGCAACTCAACGTTATTATGTATGAAAAAGGGCCCCTTGAGTCTTTGGATGATGACTACGTTGGGTTGGGATGTTTTACCTCTGAGCGGCACTTTTTTGCACACCATGGGCTAAATGGCCAGGTCACATGGACCCCGAAGGCTCAGAGAAGGTTGGGGGAGGGGACCTACTGGAACAGCTGTTGGGAGACAGATGATAGCCTCCCGTCAAGGCCATCCAGCGTGTTCTTTAACGTGCACAGTGTATGGCTCTCCCACACACGGGGCCACGGCTTAACGTCCCATCCGACGGACGGCGGCCTTTTCAAGCCCATCGGTGTCCCCTACTGCCCGTGGGCAGGGCGGGGAATTTTGCGGAGATAAATCTCAACGCTGACCAAGCTGGGACTCGAACCTGGGAACTGCAGATTACGAGCCTGGCTCGTGTAATGGAGAAATGAGGTTTGTAAGAGTCTGGGAATAATTTTATACGATGGGGGCCCACCTCACGCACGCGCAACTCAACGTTATTATACAGGGTGATTCAGAATTCATCATCAATATTTGGTGGGGAGGTAGGTAATAAGAAACGAAGGAGATTTCACATAGGAAAGCATGGGCGCATATGCCATGTAGTAGGGCAAAATGACCCCAGTTCAATGATGGAAAGAACACATAAGAAGGAAGTGGTAAGGAAAAAACATTTATTTTCTTACATGTAACATTTCTTTGCATTGGTTGTACAGACTTACAAGAGGTGCTCGAACTGCCGACCATGTGCTAGAATGCATGACTCACAACGGCGTTGCATGGACAGCCGGACCCTGTGGAAGATGCCTGGCATTTCCCGGATGTTTGAGGCAGCAACTGATATGCGTGCTACAAGATCCATAGCACTATCAACAGGGGTCTCGTACACCATGTTTTTCATAGCACCCCATACAAAGAAATCGATTGGAGATAAATCCGGTGAACGTGGTGGCCAAGAAACCGGTCCACCGCGGCCAATCCATTGACCACCAAACTGTCTGCGTAGGTACGCACGCACAGCATTTGCAAAATGTGCAGGAGCGCCGTCATCTGGAACCACATTCGCTGGAGACTACCATCAGGAACCTCGTTCAGAAGATCCGGTAACACAGTCTGAAGAAATGTTAGGTACTTGGCACCGTCCAAACGGGATGGTAGTAAATACGGGCCCAACAAACAGTCACCGACAATCCCAGTCCACACATTGACAGCAAAACGTTGTTGCGCAGCTCCAGGTCTTGTACCGTGTGGGTTCTGATGAGCCCACACATGCTAATTGTGTGTGTTGAAGACACCCTCTCGAGTGAACAACGCCTCATCGGTGAAAAGAACATACGTTGGGAAATTGGGATCAACGGCTGTTCTCTGCATGAACCACTGACAAAAAATAACACGCTTGGGATGGTCGTCTGCTGCCAATAATTGCACTCTTTGCAGATGAAACGGATGTAACCCTTTATCGTGTAATATCCGCCACGCTTTTGCTTGCGAAATTCCAAACTGCCTAGCCATACCTCGTGTGCTAGCAACAGGTTGTTCCTCGATTTCCTGTAGGACAGCTTCCTCTACTGCTACTGTCCGTGCCGATCTGCGCCTCCATCGATAAACATTACTAGCAGCAAACGATCCTGTTTCACGCAGTTGGCGATGAATACGTGAAACATTTGATGCTGTGGCACACGGCGGTTTGGGAAGCGCGCTGCATACAATTGCCTGGCTCGAAGATGCCCCTGCCGCACCGTAAGTTACATGCATATCTGCACATTCATTCCACGTATACCGGTTCATGTTACTTCTGCAAATTCACCTTGTCGAATGACAAATGACTGCACGCGTCAAACAGCTGTGCTTCTGTATGACAGGTGTGTACACACAGCGCCCTCTACACCACCATGCGTTCGTCTGCCCCCATACTTTCCTATGTGAAATCTCTTTCTTTTCTTATTCCCTTCCTCCCCACTAAATATTGATGATGAATTCTGAATCACCCTGTATATGAAAAAGGGCCCCTTGAGTCTTTGGATGATGACTATAATGATTCATAGGAGCATTGATTGAAATCAGATTAGAGATGCTCTTAACTGGTTAAGAAAAAAGAATCGGCATGTAATTCAGAAGTCTCATTATTGTTATTAAAATTGTAGTGAAACATTAATAAGCGAATTTGTTTTACGACAAAAACTTCGTAAGGCATGAGCTTTTCCGAAATGCCATTAAGACTGCTAAAAAAGGAGAAAAAGACAGTCTGTACAAGAGCGCCTATCTTTTCTTGACCAATGTGCGGTCGTACAGTCGCTCAAAAAAATATCCGAACAGTATGGTTGATTACAGAATTCAGAAAAAATATCTGGAAACGATGTTCTTAATATTTCCGTGAGTGAGCTCACACGATCTAGTATCAAAATAATATGACCACCTACAGTCGCTCAAAAAAGTATCCGAACATCATCATCAAGCAGCCATGGGCTACGGAGGTCCAACCAGACCTAGCAATTTAGTTCTCCAAGCAAGTCTATCCTGAGCTACATCTACTGCATCTGGCCACTGCACACCAATTCTAACAAGGTCCTGTTTGACATTGTCTGCCCACCGCATCCTAGGTCTCCCCTTCTTTCTGAGGCCTTTAGGCACACTGTTCATAACCCTATTCGCCAATCTATAATTATTCATACGGGCAACATGGCCAAACCAACGGAGTCTCTCTCTGCACAATATGCTGCTTAAAGGAGGTTGCAAACTCCTTTGCCTAACCTCATCATTAGTTACAAAGTTGAACCACCTAATGCCCAAGATACTGCGTAAGCATCTGGAATCAAAAGCATCTAGTTTCCTGTTATCTTGTTTACAAAGTGTCCAAGTTTCACTACCATAACTAATCCTAGAAAGAACCAAACTATTATACAGTCTAATTTTAGTCTTTAGGTGTATACGCCTATTTCTCCACACTCTCCATAGGTTCTTAAAAGTCCCGGCAGCAATCCCTATTCGTCTGTTAATCTCATGCCGCACATCACCATTATCTGTTACATAGCTCCCAAGATAATTAAACTGTGACACCTGCTCCAGACTGCAACCATTCAGATTAACTGAATCACAGCCTGCCTGACCAATTTTCATCTCTTTAGTTTTCTCTCTGTTTATAACCAAACCTACTCTACTACCAGTCTCATCAACGGCTCGAATGAAAGAGTTCATCTCATCAACATCATTTGCCAAAAGGGCTAAATCATCAGCATAATCTAAATCAGAAATTTTCGTATCTCCAGCCCATTTAAGGCCAAAATCTTTCCCTTGAAGTGAATTTCGCATAACATAATCAATAACCAAGCTAAAGAGAAAAGGAGACAAAATGCATCCTTGTCGAACGCAAGAAGTAATGCTAAACCAATTGCTACAAGCCTTACCAACTCTCACACACGACTCAGTGTTATTATAGAGAGCTTTCATAATGTTAACTAACTTGTCTGGTATACCATATGATCTCACAATCAACCACAAATTATGACGATCAACAGAGTCGAAAGCCTTTTTGAAATCAACAAAGCTAGCAACCAAAGGTTTCTGAAACTCTAAACATTTCTCAAGAATCTGCCTAAGTGAAAATATCTGATCCACACATCCCCTACCACTTCTGAATCCACATTGTTCATCACGCAATTGACTGTCAACCAGATTCTTAATTCTATTAAGCACAATCATGGAAAGAACTTTCCCTGGAACAGGGAGTAGGCTGATACCCCTATAGTTATCACAAGAACTGCGATCACCTTTTTTGAAAATAGGGATAACAATAGCTCTGGTAAAATCCTTAGTTACCAGGCCTTTATCATAAAAGATATTCAAAATTTCAATGATCAATGTGGCAACCGAAACATTTCCAGCTCTAAGCATTTCCGTAGTAATTTCATGTACCCCTGGGGATTATGTAGTTTAAGTTTAGAAACAGCCAAAATAACTTCAGATTGTGTTATAGGGCCAACATTAAAGCCACCAATGCATCCATCATCACTGCAAACAATGGGAGCAGAACCAACTACATTGTTAAGAACATCACTGAAATGCTCACTCCGAACACTATGGTTGATTACAGAATTCAGAAAAAATATCCGGCAACGATTTTTTTTTTTTGAAATCAGTGATCTGGCAACCTTCGTGTCACGTGATTACAGAATTCAGGAAAAATATCTGGAGCGTGTACAGCAACTGTACACGCTCCAGTCACCGTTCACAGCAAACTGGAGCGTGTGCAGTTTGCTGTGAACGGTAACTGCACACGCTCAATATTTCCATGAGTGAGCCCACCCGATCTAGTATCAAAATAATATGACCACCTAGAGTCGCTCAAAAAAATATCCGAACACTATGGTTGATTACAGAATTCAGAGAAAAATATCTGGAAACGATGTTCTTTAACGTGCAATTCGAAGCTATGCTTCAAATGAAAGCTTCTGACTCGAGGATAGTCATAGGCTATAAAATATTTGAAAACCCCTCATGCTTTCTTACCCCCTTTTAAAGGGAAAATGTGAAAGTGATTGTTCTACTATGTCATCGAAACGCGATTGCCGAAAGTAATGTGTTGTATATCAAATGAAAGCTTGTGAAGTGGGGAGTGTTGGGGTAATAAAAATATATTCCCCTGGCTTTCTTCCCTCACAAAAACGGGAAATATTAAAGTCGTTCTTCTACTATATCTTACTAACGCGAGGGTCTGCAATTACGAGTTAGGTGTCAAATGAAAGCTCATATAACGATAGTCATAAACTATTTCGAATTTTGCCCCAACATTCTCCCCCAGCTGATGAGAGATTCGACCTTAACGAGTCGTATCTCTAAGAATGTGACATCTCCAATGTAACAGGCTACCTCAAACACGAATGGGGCGGGGGTGGCTCAGTCGGTAGCGCGCCAGGCTCGTAATCTGTAGTTCCCAGGTTCGAGTCCCAGCTGGGTCAGCGTTGAGATTTATCTCCGCAAAATTCCCCGCCCTGCCCATGATCAGTAGGGGACACCAATGGGCTTGGAAAGGCCGCCGTCCGTCGGATGGGACGTTTAGCCGTGGCCCCGTGTGTGGGAGAGCCATACCCTGTGCACGTTAAAGAACACGCTGGATGGCCATGACGGGAGGTTACCATCTGTCTCCCAACAGCTGTTCCAGTGGGTTCCCTCCCCCAACCTTCTCTGAGCCTTCGGGGTCCATGTGACCTGGCCATTTAGCCCATGGTGTGCAAAAAAGTGCCGCTCAGAGGTAAAACAACCCAACCCAAACACGAATCCAAAAGGGAGGTAAAATGTGATTGATGTTTATGAGTCATACATCAAATGAAAGATTTTGAAAGTAGATGTTTTTAGTGACAAAGAAAACATATAACTAAATATAAAAGCACCTATATTCCTATAGTGCCCTAAAAATAGAAAATAAACATAAAGCATATGGATGGTGCAATCAGTCACTGAGTCGTATTCACTTCAAAGGATTTGGGTTGGGGTGTTTTACCTCTGAGCCGCACTTTTTTGCACACCATGGGCTAAATGGCCAGTTCACATGGACCCCGAAGGCTCAGAGAAGGTTGGGGGAGGGGATTCACTGGAACAGCTGTTAGGAGACAGATGGTAGCCTCCTGTCAAGGCCATCCAGAATGTTCTTTAATGTGCACAGGGTATGGCTCTCCAGCACACGGGGCCACAGCTTAACGTCCCATCCGACGGACGGTGGCCTTTCCAAGCCCATCGGTGTCCCCCTACTGACAGTGGACAGGGCGGGGAATCACTTCAAAGTAGGATAGGGCGCCTATCTCCCTTTGAAATCAATTCGAACTCAGTGATAGATTGTAGCATCGATATGCTTTACATTTATTTTCTACTTTTTAGGGCACATATAGGAAAATAAATATTTTAAAATATATTTATTTTATTATATTTTTTTAGGTGGTAGATCTTAGAAAAGTTGTGAAATTTTGGATGCCACAGGTCTTTTGAAGTCAAAGGTCTAATTTCGACATACCAGCGCTAAAGAGCAGAAAACTTTACTGCCTTGGGGTATTTCCGATGGTACATCTCAGAAAAAATTGGAAAGTTTGTATGCGATAGGTGTGCAAGGTCAAGTAGGGGTCTAGAAACCAAGGTTCCGAAGGCACGATTCATTTTTAATTATATATTATAATCAATAGATTTATTTTACATTGTTTATCGCATATCAAACTTTTTTTTTTCTGATTCTCTAATATTGTGGCCGTCCCATGGCCGAGTGGTTAGCGCGCTTGGCTACTGATCTAAGGGACCTGGGTTCGAGCCCGGGTTAAGGCCTGGATGTATGTGTCGTTTTTCTGCTGATGTTCTGCCATCCTCTCAGACCTTCTACTATGGCATATAAACTGACAGGCTCCTGTCAGACCTCTGTAACAAGCAGCTGCTTGAGGGGGTATTTATTATTATTATTTTTTAATATTGTGGTCTCGGGTAAAAGTTCCTCGGGATATAAAAAAGCAATTCTTTTTACAATTCGTTTTGGGGGCGATAAAAACGCATTCTTCGCGTTGTTAAAGAAAATTCCGGTAATTGCCAATTAGCAAAGAATCGAAATATTCGAATGCAAATGACCACTGCTTAAACATTTTTCCCAGAAAGGTAAAAAAAAGGACCCTTTCTAGTGTCCAAAGTAGTGTCACGTGAGCTAAAGATTCATACTCAAGAGATTCACCACTTGACGGATTCGTTCTCACTTGGCCTCCGCTCATTCGGGGCGTTTCATTATAATTCGGACCACGAAGTCACGTGACCCGAAGATTCATACTCAAGAGATTCATCACTTTACAGATTCGTTCTCACTTGGCCTTCGCTCATGAAGGGCGTTTTGAATAATTCGGCAGGCGGTGTATTGTAGATCGAGATACATTAAGAATACCTTAAAAAGGCGATTCGGAAAGGAGATAATAAGAGATGAAAAAGGCGATTCGGAAAATACGAAAAAGTACAATGTACCGGCTAGTACAATTCCGTAGTAGCCGAAATAATTGGTGTTTCAATGATTATTGTTGTATTAACTATTCTACATTTAATAATGCTGTTTTTAAAAATATCTGCTTAAGTACCTATTTCTTTTGTTAATTAGTTTAGAATAAATAATTTGTGTTTAAATGACTATTGTTGTATTAACTATTCTATATTTAATAATGCATGGTTTACTAAATAAATACTTTTAATATCTAAACAATATTATATCATCTTTTCACTAAAACAGTTAAGGGATTTGATCAAATCACTTACTTTCTTCAGGGAAATCACCCCACAGAGTTGTTATTTTAATATCTTCCGTGAATTGATCATATACCTTAGGGATTTGATCAAATCACTATTTTTATCATCTCCCTGCGACATATATTTGCTTCATTTTATTCCCATTGTTATACTATAACTATAGTTTTATCTATCTACACAAGGAGTACGCCAGTTACATACACATTTCCATTAGGGTACGTGAAGCATAAAAGGTTGAGAACCACTGATATACATGTTTTATTTTATTCCCATTGTTATACTATAACTATAGTTTTATCTATCTATACAAGGGGTACACCAATTACATACATATTTCCATGGGGGTACGTGAAGCATAAAAGGTTGAGAACCACTGATATATATGATTTAATTTATTCCCATTGTTATACTATAACTATAGTTTTATCTATCTATACAAGGGGTACGCCAGTTACATACACATTTTCAGGGGTTACGTGAAGCATAAAAGGTTGAGAACCACTGATATATATGTTTTATTTTATTCCCATTGTTATACTATAACTATAGTTCTATCTATCTTTACAAGGCGTATGACAGTTACATACACATTTCCAGAGGGTACATGAAGCATAAAAGGTTGAGAACCACTGATATATATTTATTATTTTATTCCCATTGTTATACTATAACTAGAGTTTTATCTATGTATACAAGGGGTACGACAGTTACATACACATTTCCATGGGGTTTCGTGAAGCACAAAAGGTTGAGAACCACTAATATGTTTTATTTTATTCCTATTGTTAGATAAAACAATAGTTATAGTATATCTGTATAAGGGGTACACCAGTAACATACACATTTCCAGGGGGTACGTGAAGCATAAAATGTTGAGAAACACTGATATACATGTTTTATTTTATTCCCATTGTTATATTATAACTATAGATTTATCTATCTATACAAGTGGTATGCCAGTTACCTACACATTTCCAAGGGCTACGTGAAGCGTAAAAGATTGATAACCACTGATATCCTTTTTTTATTCCCATTGTTATACTATAACTATAGATTTATCTATCTATACAAGGGGTACGCCAGTTACATACACATTTCCAGGGGGTACGTGAAACATAAAAGGTTGAAAACCACTGATATACATATTTTATTCCCAATGTTATACTAAACCTATAGTTTTATTTATCTATACAAAGGGTACGCCAGTTACATACATATTTCCATGGGGGTATGTGAAGCAAAAAAGTTGAGAACCATGTTTTATTTTATTCCCATTGTTATACTATAATTACAGCTTTATCTATCTATACAAGGGGTACGCCAATTACATACATATTTCCATGGGGGTACGTGAAGCATAAAATGTTGAGAAACACTGATATACACGTTATATTTTATTCCCACTGTTATACTGTAACTATAGTTTTATTTATCTGTACAAGGGATACTCCAGTTACATACACATTTCTAGGGGATACGTGAAGCATAAAATGTTGAGAACCACTGATATACATGTTTTATTTTATTCCCATTGTTATATTATAACTATAGATTTATCTATCTATACAAGTGGTACGCCAGTTACCTACACATTTCCAAGGGCTACGTGAAGCATAAAAATTGATAACCACTGAAATACATGTTTTATTCCCATTGTTACACTATAACTATAGTTTTATCTCTCTACACAAGGGGTACGCCAATTACATACACATTTCCATGAGGGTACGTGAAACATAAAAGGTTGAGAACCACTGATATACATATTTTATTTTATTCCCGTTGTTATACTAAAACTATAGTTTTATATATCTATACAAGGGGTACGCGACTTACATACACATTTCCATGGGGGTATGTGAAGCATAAAAGGTTGAGAACCACTGATATACATGTTTTATTTTATTCCCATTGTTATACTATAAATATAGTTTTATTTATCTGTACAAGGGGTACGCCAGTTACATACAGATTTCCATGGGGGTACGTGAAGCATAAAAGTTTGAGAACCACTGATATACATGTTTTATTTTATTCCCATTGTTATAATATAACTGTAGTGTTATAGATCTATACAAGGGGTACACCAGTTACATACACATTTCCAGGGGGTACGTGAAGCATAAAAGTTTGAGGACCACTGATATACATATTTTATTTTATTCCCATTGTTATAACTATAGTTTTATAGATCTATACAAGGGGTACGCCAGTTACATACACGTTTCCAGGAGGTACGAGAAGCATAAAAGGTTGAGAACCACTGATATACATGTTTTATTTTATTCCTATTGTTATACTATAACTCAGGGCGGGGGTGGCTCATTCGGTAGCGCGCCAGGCTCGTAATCTGTATTTCCCAGGTTCGAGTCCCAGCTGGGTCATCGTTGAGATTTATCTCCGCAAAATGCCCTGCTCACGGTCAGTAGGGCACACCAATGGGCTTGGAAATGCCACCGTCCGTCAGATGGGACGTTAAGCCATTACCCCGTGTGCGGGAGAGCCATAATCTGTGCACGTAGAGATCATGCTGGATGACCTTGACGGGAGGCTACCATCTGTCTCCCAACAGCTGTTCCAGTTGGTCCCCTCCCCCAACCTTCTCTGAGCCTTCGGGGTCCATGTGACCTGGCCATTTAGCCCATGGTGTGCAAAAAAGTGCCACTCAGAGGTAAAACAACGCAACCCAATACTATAACTATAGTTTTTTCTATCTATACAAGGGGTACGCCAGTTACATACACATTTCCATGGGGGTACGTGAAGCATAAAATGTTGAGAACCACTAATATACATATTTTATTTCATTCCCATTGTTATACAATAACTATAGTTTTATCTATGTATACAAGGGGTACGCCAGTAACATACACATTTGCATGAGGGTACGTGAAGCATAAAAGGTTGAGAACCACTGATATATATGTTTTATTTAATTCCCATTGTTATACTATAACTATAGTTTTATCTATCTATACAAGGGGTACGCCAGTTACATACACATTTCCAGGGGTACGTGAAGCATAAAAGGTTGAGGACCACTGATATATATATGTTTTATTTAATTCCCATTTTTATACTATAACTATAGTTTTATCTATCTATACAAGGGGTACGCCAGTTACATACACATTTCCAGGGGGTACGTGAAGCATAAAAGGTTGAGAACCACTGATATATATGTTTTATTTAATTCCCATTGTTATACTATAACTATAGTTTTATCTATCTATACAAGGGGTACGCCAGTTACATACACATTTCCAGGGGGTACGTGAAGCATAAAAGGTTGAGAACCACTGATATATATGTTTTATTTTATTCCCATTGTTATACTATAACTATAGTTTTATCTATCTATACAAGGGGTACGCCAGTTACATACACATTTCCAGGGGGTACGTGAAGCATAAAAGGTTGAGAACCACTGATATATATGTTTTATTTAATTCCCATTGTTATACTATAACTATAGTTTTATCTATCTATACAAGGGGTACGCCAGTTACATACACATTTCCAGGGGGTACGTGAAGCATAAAAGGTTGAGAACCACTGATATATATGTTTTATTTTATTCCCATTGTTATACTATAACTATAGTTTTATCTATCTATACAAGGGGTACGCCAGTTACATACACATTTCCAGGGGGTACGTGAAGCATAAAAGGTTGAGAACCACTGATATATATGTTTTATTTAATTCCAATTGTTTTACTATAATTATAGTTTTATCTATCTATAGAAGGGGTACGCCAGTTACATACACATTTCCAGGGGGTACGTGAAGCATAAAAGGTTGAGAACCACTGATATACATGTTTTATTTTTTCCCCCATTGTTATACTATAACTATAGTTTTATCTATCTATAGAAAGAGTACGCCAGTTACGTACACATTTCAAGGGGTTACGTGAGGCATAAAAGGTTGAGAACCACTGAGCAAAGGGATTGCAATTAAAAAGTTGTCAATCAGGTTGGAAAACACACTTTCTCCCTCTGAATTGCATTATTTCTTATGAGACATTCCTCTCTAACTAACACGATTTCACCTTATATGATTATTTTCAAAGAACACATCTATCGTATTGGTCGGGTACTGGATTTATTAGAAGAATTTCATCTCAAAATTTTCTTGTTGTTTGAAAAATAAAGGCAACTTAGCAAAAATCTAGAGGAGTTGGCAAAATTTGAAGCCCCATGGGTAGAAACAGGTGAGTTGCGAAAATTAGGATTGTTTTTCTGAAATTAATGGGAGTTGGCAAAATCGAGGGAGGCGTAATTAAATCCTGACAGAGACATAATTAAATTTATGTACTTATTTTCTCAGTTGGGAACAAAATTTGATTTCGGAGAGGGGAAATTTTTGTTCTCTCTCCACCAACCATATCCCTTCGCTACGCCCCTGCTTACATAGTCGAACCATCTGATATTCGACTTACTCTGTTAGCATCTGGAATCAAAGGCATCACGTTTCCTGTTAGACCAGGGATGGGCAACCTTTTCTCATCGGCGTGTCGGATGAGAATTTTTCAGACTACCGCTGGCAAGATCCTTAATTTAAACTCTCTTAGCTTCACCCCTCTTCCCACCTCTTAGGGCGGGGGTGGCTCAGTCGGTAGCGCGCCAGGCTCGTAATCTGTAGTTCCCAGGTTCGAGTCCCAGCTGGCTCAGCGTTGAGATTTATCTCCGTAAAATTCCCCGCCCTGCCCACGGTCAGTAGGGGACACCGATGGGCTTGGAAAGGCCGCCGTCCGTCGGATGGGACGTTAAGCCGTGGCCCCGTGTGCGGGAGAGCCATACCCTGTGCACGTTAAGGAACACGCTGGATGGCCTTGACGGGAGGCTACCATCTGTCTCCCAACAGCTGTTCCAGTGGGTCCCCTCCCCAAACCTTCTCTGAGCCTTCGGGGTCCATGTGACCTGGCCATTTAGCCCATGATGTGCAAAAAAGTGCCGCTCAGAGGTAAACCAACCCAACCCTTCCTCCTTGGTTATTCCATTGCAGAGTACTGCTTTCTTGAAAATTAATTATGCATATCGAAAAAGCGGAGGCCCAGAATGTATTATGGGCTTCAGTGTATATAACGCAAAAACTAGTTTAGGATCGGAAGTAGAATACTTTAAATTTCAAATATTTCTTGCAATTGCGAAAAGTAATTAAAAACACAAATTATCTTTTATTACAATTTCAACCTTTTAATCAGTCTTTAAGAGTTTTGGGATAGCAGGATTTTTGGTTGATTGGTTGTTTTTCCTCTGAGCGGCACTTTCTTGCACACAATGGGCTAAAAGGCAGGTCACAAGGACCTCGAAGGCTCAGAGATGGTTGGGAGTGGGGACCCACTGGAACAGGTACTTAATAATAATCAAAAACCGCATTGTGTTTATTTTTAATTTTTTTTACATATTCTCAATCTGTAATAA
Organism: Ryuthela nishihirai; assembly: GCA_038380435.1. Taxonomy (NCBI): domain Eukaryota; kingdom Metazoa; phylum Arthropoda; class Arachnida; order Araneae; family Heptathelidae; genus Ryuthela; species Ryuthela nishihirai. Next base: position 21,638,036 of record JAWZYU010000010.1, read on the forward strand.
ATGAGGGGTGGCTCAGTTGGTAGCGTGCCAGGCTCGTAATCTGTAGTTCCCAGGTTCGAGTCCCAGCTGGGTCAGCGTTGAGATTTATCTCCGCAAAATTCCCCGCCTTGCCCACGGTCAGTAGGGGACACCGATGGGCTTGGAAAGGCCGCCGTCCGTCGGATGGGACGTTAAGCCGTGGCCCCGTGTGCGGGAGAGCCATACCTTGTGCACGTTAAAGAACACGCTGGATGGCCTTGACGGGAGGCTACCATCTGTCTCCCAACAGCTGTTCCAGTGGGTCCCCTCCCCCAACCTTCTCTGAGCCTTCCGGGTCCATGTGACCTGGCCATTTAGCCCATGATGTGCAAAAAAGTGCCACTCAGAGGTAAAACAACCCAACCCCACGTCTTATGTCCAATTCACTGAATAATAGACAATATGCATTTACAATCTAGGAATTTATACTGATCATATATATGAAATGTAAACAATTAACTTTCACATATACCTGTTTATTACAAAAGTGAAAAATGTACATTTTTTTTTTCAATTTTAATTAAAACTATTATTTTTTAAATAAAATTAGGATTAAATATATAAGAAAATAATAAATAAATATAATTAATATAATAATAATTGAATATATATCAATCTTCGTGTCACATGACACGAAGGTTGCCAGATCACTAATTTCTAAAAAAAAATCGTTGCGAGATATTTTTTCTGAATTCTGTAATCAACCATAGTGTTCGGATATTTTTTTGAGCGACTGTACATCCACAACATCATTGTTCCCATTTACTTATTTATGTTTTATTTAGAAAAATACGCACTTTATATTTTATTTTACGCATTTTGTGTATTTATGTTTCATTAATAAAATTTATTATCATTCAAGAATACATTTTATGTATCTCTGTTTTATTAGAAAACATTCAACAAACTGAAGATATTTTAGCATAAATACGAGCATCTCTAAGTATGAGTAAAGAAAACAGAGCTCCGTAGTTCCTGAGGAATAACACCCCACTTTGAGAAAAGCTCTCGAAGCATCCTTCCCCCCTCCAAAGAATGAACCTCTTTTAAAGACAGCCCCTTAAGAGAGTCATTAGCAGAGGCACGGGCCTCGCGCTTACTGGCGGAGTGAGGGTGTCTGTGTGGCAGGAACAAGGCTCCATTGAAAAGAGCAAAAATAGCGAAGCGGTAGAAGGCACCTGAAGCAGCTAACAAGGGATCGAGACCGGAACTAATTGGGAATGAGAAGGGATGCGGGGACGTCCGGGTGGAGAGGATGGTGAGAAGACCGGGATCGAAATCTTGGATGGGGGCGTATCTTATGACAAAGTAGTATTTGTCTGAAAGTTGCAACTCGTGCTTCTTATACATTTGGTTTTTGATGAATATCGACGAGACTATTAACAGGCGGATGTAGACAACTTGTTTTGCACCCAAATGCAACTGGAAAAAAAAAACGGCGTTTCAGTAGGAAATTCTTTCTCGGAGTGTGGCGAAGAATTTCATCCATCTGTGAATGTTTCGTTAATCAGTAAACGTCATCAGAGGTAAGAGCAAAGAAAGGACGTTGGCCGCTGGAATATTTCAGTGAGACAGATGCTGTCCATCTGAGGATTTCCTCTGAAAGTCCTTCTTATTTGTCCCCAGAGATTCTGTTTATCGCTTATTTTTCTGTCTTTAGAGGGGAAAATAAAGCAGAAATATCATTTATGTATTTAGCATTTTAACCAAAATTTTCCTGTTTACCTTTTATGTCATATGATACTTTGTTTATAATTTGTTGAAAACATAGTCTCGAATATTCTACCCATATTCTGCGGCCCACAAGAAATGCATTATATCATAATCAGGTGGCGACCTTGTTAGAATTGGTGTGCAGTGGCCAGATGCAGTAGATGTAACTCAGGATCGACTTGCTTGGAGAACTAAATTGCATGGTCTGGTTGAACCTCCGTAGCACATGGCTGCTTGAGGATGATGATGATGAGCTTGGCTGACTGAGATGTTCTCACGTGAGGATGAAGAAATGGTCGCTTTCGGTTTACAGTCAAATATGAAGCATGTACAGTCGCTCAAATAAATATCCGAACACTATGGTTGATTACAGAATTCAGAAAAAAATATCTGGTAACGATTTTTTTTAGAAATTTGTGATCTGGCAACCTTTGTGTACGTACACAAAGGTTGCCAGATCACAAATTTCTGAGAAAATCGTTGCCAGACATTTTTTCTGAATTCTGTAATCAAGCACAGTGTTCGGATATTTATTTGAGCGACTGTACAAATGAAATTTACTTTTGTGTTTTTTTTATTAAAATATGTGACATTTAAATAATGAAACAACAATACAAGAAAGTATGTTTTGATTATAATTTATTGAAATAAATAGCTTCCAGCCATATATTGGTATTTGGTTTGGGTTGTTTTACCTCTGAGAGCCACTTTTTTGCATGCAGTTGGTTAAATGGCCAGGTCACCACGACTCCACGGGTTCAGAGAAGGTTGGGCGAAGGGAACCCACTGGACAACTGTTAGAAGACAGATGGAAGGCTCCAGTGAAGATCATCCAGCGTGTTTTTTAATGTGCACGGGATATGGCTCTCTGGCACACGGGTTGGGTTGTTTTACCTCTGAGCGGCACTTTTTTGCACACCATGGGCTAAATGGCCAGGTCACATGGACCCCGCAGGCTCAGAGAAGGTTGGGGGAGGGGACCCACTGGAACAGCTGTTGGGAGACAGATGGTAGCCTCCCGTCAAGGCCATCCAGCGTGTTCTTTAACGTGCACAGGGTGTGGCTCTCCCGCACACGGTGCCACGGCTTAACGTCCCAACCGACGGACGGCGGCCTTTCCAAGCCCATCGGTGTCCCCTACTGACCGTGGGAAGGGCGGGGAATTTTGCGGAGATAAATCTCAACGCTGACCCAGCTGGGACTTGAACCTGGGAACTACAGATTACGAGCCTAGCGCGCTACCGACTGAGCCACCACCGCCCCACTCTGGCATACGGGATCACGGTTTTGCATCCCATCTGACAGATGGCAATCTTTCTTTCTGACCGAGAGTAGGGTGGGGATTTGCGGAAATAAATTTCAACACTCGCACAGGCGGGACTCGCACCTGAGAATCTCGGATTACGAGACTGACGCACTACGACTGAGCCAAATCCCCTCCTCCCATATGTGGGGAAGTAAAGGATTTGGCCCCTTATATCTGATGCACACGGGGCGGGGGTGGCTCAGTCGGTAGAGCGTCAGGCTCGTAATCTGTAGTTCCCAGGTTCGAGTCCCAGCTGAGTCAGCGTTGAGATTTATCTCCGCAAAAGTTCCCCGTCCTGCCCACGGTCAGTAGGGGACACCGATGGGCTTGGAAAGGCCGCCGTCCGTCGGATGGGACGTTAAGCCGTGGCCCCGTGTGCGGGAGAGCCATACCCTGTGCACGTTAAAGAACACGCTGGATGGCCTTGACGGGAGGCTACCATCTGTCTCCCAACAGCTGTTCCAGTGGGTCCCCTCCCCCAACCTTCTCTGAGCCTACGGGGTTCTTGTGGCCTGGCCATTTAGCCCATTGTGTGCAAAAAAGTGCCGCTCAGAGATAAAACAATCCACAATCCAATCTGATACACACAGCATCCCAATGCAGTCGAAATGAAATATTATCATACCTACTAGTCACAATTAGTTTCAATTTTTGAAGGTGTGTATTTGGGTTTTTAATGAGGATTTTTCAGTTTTCAACGATTCTTGTAGTCATTATCTCATTTCGATAATTATGAGGATTGCACGACCAAGCCGAAAGAGCACAAGCCCTTTATATACATGTGTGGGGGGAGAGGGATTGACTCTTGCCATTTAGCCAGCTGTGAAGACGTATTACATGTGAGATGCGAGTATGCTGAACCTAGCTCCTATGTATCTCCAATCTTAATCCAAAGTGAAAGAATGCCAAGGTGGCTCAGTCGGTAGCGCGCCAGGCTCGTAATCTGTAGTTCCTAGGTTCGAGTCCCAGCTGGGTCAGCGTTGAGATTTATCTCCGCAAAATTCCCCGCCCTGCCCACGGTCAGTAGGGGACACCGATGGGCTTGGAAAGGCCGCCGTCCGTCGGATGGGACGTTAAGCCGTGGCCCCGTGTGCGGGTGAGACATACCCTGTGAACGTTAAAGAACACGCTGGATGGCCTTGACGGGAGGCTACCATCTGTCTCCCAACAGCTGTTCCAGTGGGTCCCCTCCCTCAACCTTCTCTGAGCCTTCGGGGTCCATGTGACCTGGCCATTTAGCCCATGGTGTGCAAAAAAGTGGCGCTCAGAGGTAAAACAACCCAACCCAAGCCAAAGTGAAAGGATAGGCATTTTTGATGACTGGCGTTATTTCAGGCTTCTGCAATGCAAAAGTAACTTCACCACAAATGTTACAAAAATGGTGTTCGCACAAGAACGAGGCATATCGCTCACTTACAGCAGCCGCATCAATTAATAAACGGACGATAACTGAGGAAGGGTAACTCCCGAATGATGCAATAGTTCCCGGATATTCCTTGTCTCGATTGATGCAATAGCTCCCTGGTATTGTCACCACGGCGCTTCGTACAACGTGCGAAAGACTCAAATCAGTATACACTGTATATTGACGCAGCCTCCGATATTTTCAATACAAGTGCCAATCAGCAATCTTTAATTTCATAATCATCTTTAGCGCCTCGAAATGAAAAAAAAAAACGGTTTTTCATTTCCGAAACATTTTTTTTGGGGCGGGGGTGGCTCAGTTGGTAATGCGCTAGGCTCGTAATCTGTAGTTCCCAGGTTCGAGTCCCAGCTGGGTCAGCGTTGAGATTTATCTTCGCAAAATTCCCCGCCCTTCCCACGGTCAGTAGGGGACACCGACGGACGACGGCCTTGAAAAGGCCGCCGTCCGTCGGATGGGACGTTAAGCCGTGTCCCCGTGTGCGGGAGAGCCATACCCTGTGCACGTTAAAGAACACGCTGGATGGTCTTGACGGGAGGCTACCATCTGTCTCCCAACAGCTGTTCCAGTGGGTCACCTCCCCCAACCTTCTCTGAACCTTCAGGGTCCTTGTGGCCTGGCCATTTAGCCCATGGTGTGCAAAAAAGTGCCGCTCAGAGGTAAAACAATCCAATCCGAAACGTTTTCAGTGTTATACAGTGCTATTGATGTCAGTGGAATATATTGTTATGACAGATAAACGTGCTATATGTATTTATAAAAAACGCGTCATGGACGCTCGCGTATGCTTCATCATGAGAGTTACGTTACTAACGAGATTGAACAAACTCGACTTCAAGAAGAAGAAAGAATGATCTGTTGGAATTAAGGAGAATTATAGTATGATGAAACAATTAGTTTGTTTTTTGTCTGTGCACTAAAGTTTAGAGAAGAAATGATTTTATTTGGTATGTTCGCGGGAGATTACACAAATATACTTAGCTGCGGTTTTAGAGTACTTGAAGTGTAAAACTTTAGGAAGAAGTCATTTGATGCATAACTATTTAGGAATTGGTAAGGTTATTTTCGAGATATCGCAAGTATTCACATATATGATTCTCGTTAGATTGAAAATTTGTTCACACATGAGATAAACATTAGTGCCTTTAGTTTACGTACATACTTTTATCCGTACTTTTGTATTAAATCACATTATTTTAGATTTAATGTTACTAGTTTTAATTCACTCTAAGTTTTCGCCTGTTTGAATTCATATCCATAACTTCACACTCTACTAGGGGCGGGGGTGGCTCAGTCGGTAGCGCGACAGGCTCGTAATCTGTAGTTCCCAGGTTCGAGTCCCAGCTGGGTCAGCGTTGAGATTTATCTCCGCAAGATTCCCCGCCCTGCCCACGGTCAGTAGGGGACACCGATGGGCTTGGAAAGGCCGCCGTCCGTCGGATGGGACGTTAAGCCTTGGCCCCGTGTGCGGGAGAGACATACCCTGTGCACGTTAAAGAACACGCTGGATGGCCTTGACGAGAGGCTACCATCTGTCTCTCAACAGCTTCTGCACAGCTGTCTCTCAACAGCTGTGCCCTCCCCCAACCTTCTCTGAGCCTTCGGGGTCCATGTGACCTGGCCATTTAGCCCATGGTGTGCAAAAAAAGTGCCACTCAGAGGTAAAACAACCCAACCTTCACACTCTACCAGTGAAATTTCAATTTCTAAACGTAACAGTACTTGCAATATTACTTAATTTTTTTTCCTTTTCCATGTTTAGTGACCTTTAATGATGTAGATAAAAAATGCGACTTATGATATTCATTATTCCCAATCCATCTAAAAAAGAGGTAAAGCAAAACAGTTGTATTTGCCATCCACCATGGCCGTAAGTTGTCACCTCATTGTTGCCAGTAGAATCTTCAAGATCATCACATCCCACAATCAAAACTCGAGCATAAATGCATTGTTTCAATATTCATTAAAGGTTTGGATTTTCGATTTTTTTCACCGTTAGAGGACGCAATTATTGCTTTTGGGAGACTTGAAACGTGAAAATCGTAATATTTCATCGATAACAATAAAATACAATTTTTTTTAAATTTATCTCTAAAAAAAAATTGCTGTTGAAACAAAAAAAAATTGGGTCTAAGGGGCCAACACATTATTCCGAATGGAAACTTCATGAGCATCACATTCCGTCACCCAAATGTCAAAATTCTAGCTTAAATACATCGTTTGCAATATTGCTTTGAAGTTTTGGAATTTCTAAATTTTTCCACTGTTAAAGGGTACAGTGGCTCAAAAAAGTATCCGAACACTACGGTTGATTATAGAATTCAGAAAAAATATCTGGCAACGATTTTTTTTGAAATTAGTGATCTGGCAACCTTCGTGTCACGTGACACGAAGGTTGCCAGATCACTCATTTCTAAACATTGGATCGTGTGACCTCACAAAGACCTGGATCGTGTGGGCTCACTCACGGAAATATTGAGCGTGTGCAGTTGCTGTACACGCTCCAGATATTTTTCCTGAATTCTGTAATCACGTGACACGAAGGTAGCCAGATCACTAATTTCTAAAAAAAATCGTTGCCAGTTATTTTTTCTGAATTCTGTAATCAACCGTAATGTTCGGATACTTTTTTGAGCGACTGTACAAATGGCGTTTGGGAGATTCAGAAAGGGCAAATTGTAATAATTCATCAATACCTATCCAACCGAAAAATAATTTTTATTTTAGGTCTGAAAACAAAAAAAAACAAAAAAATCAATGTCTACAGATGATCGCTTTTCTTTAAATTATATAATAAAACGAAAAGATGTCTCAGTTCGTACAAAATTATTTTGATAGTTTCTAGAAATAGACCCAATGTTAGTTTAAAATGCGTAATATCTGAAAGAGGGGTTAATTGAGAAAATCTCAAAGATAGTACGCTGTTGGGACTCAAACATGGAAATATCAGATTATTTTCTTGGCTCGTGAAACCAACCCTAGTCCCAATTAGCAAAGTTATGATAATTGATGATTCGTGTTATTTGAGAAATGAAGAACCCTGAGTAGGAAATCTCAAAAAATGAGCAGTAATATCAAATTAGTAGAATAATGAGAAGTGATGGATCACAAGACTTGAGCAGAGTGAAGTTGTAAATTTTAATAAATGAGCAATGAATTACAGGAGATGTTTAGAGTGTATGAAAAATTATCAGTTTTACAGAATGAGAAAGTTGGGTTGGATTGTTTTACCTCTGAGCGGCACTTTTTTGCACACCATGGGCTAAATGGCCAGGTCACATGGACCACGAAGGCTCAGAGAAGGTTGGGGGAGAGGACCCACTGGAACAGCTGTTAGGAAACAGATGGTAGCCTCCCGTCAAGGCCATGCAACGTGTTCTTTAACGTGCACAGGGTATGTCTCTCCCGCACACGGAGCCACGGCTTAACGTCCCATCCGACGGACGGCGGCCTTTCCAAGCCCATCGGTGTCCCCTACTGACCGTGGGCAGGGCGGGGAATTTTGCGGAGATAAATCTCAACGCTGACCCAGCTGGGACTCGAACCTGGGAACTACAGATTACGAGCCTGGCGCGCTACCGACTGAGCCACCCCCACCCAGAATGAGAAGGAATATTATCTTAAGATCTAAATAGAGGATGAGAAGTTATAAATCACAAAAAATCAGAAGGAGCGTAAGAAGTTATTAATCACAAGAGAAACGATGAATCCTAAGAGATGAGATGAATCTGAAGAGATAAGTGGAAAAATAATATATTTTAAAAATCATTTAGCAGAGTGAGAAATCACAAGGTAGGAACAGAATGATGAGGTTTATCTCAAGAGCTGAGGAGTGTCAGGAGAAATAATAGACGTTAATAAATCATTAGAGCAATAAATCACAAGAGACGACAGGAGTGATGAGAAATGATCAGTCCTAAAGGATGAGAAGTAATGAGCCACAAGAGTCGGCAAAATGATGACAAGTAATGCATCTCAAGGGTGATCATCTGATGAGAAATTACATCTCAATAATCAAGAAGAGTGGTAAAATAGTTAATGAATCGCAAAAGTGACATTAGAGATGAGAAATGATGAATCCTATGGAGTATGAAGTGATGAATCTGAGGAGATGAAAAGAGTGATGAATTGTTACAAATATCAAATAATCAACAAAGTAATGAAAATTAATGCATCTCAAGAGTTTATCAGAATGAAGTTTCTGAATCTGAATAAATCAGCATAGCGATGAGAAGAAAAGAAACACAAATGTTGCGCAGAATAAGACTAAACGCATCTCAAGGGTTGAGCCGAGTGATGAGAAAATATTAATCTTTAGAAATCATAAGAGTGATGACAAGTAATAAATCATAATAAATCAGTTGAGTGATAAAATGATGAATCCTTACGGATGAGAAGTGATGAATCGCAAATGATGAGAAGAGCGATGAGAAATATTAATCTCTAGAAACAGAGGAGTGATGAGAGTTAGTGAATCACTATTAATGAGATGAGTGCTGATAAGTAATGAATCGCAATATATGAGATGAGCGATAACGATGAATCCTTACGGATGAGAAGTGATGATTCTCAAATGGTGAAGAGTGATGAGAAGAAATTTGTCTCAAGTGTTGAGCAGAGTGATTAGAAATCGTGAATGGCAAGAGAGGTGATGAATTTCAAGAGATGAATAAAGAGGCGAAAAAGGATGATTGCCATGATATGCTGAGCAGAAAATCTCAAGATATAGGAGTGATTAATTCCATGAGATGAGTGGCTTAATGAATCTCAAGGCATGATTTTAAAATAAGCGTTTCACACTCATTACTGAGGTGAGTCTTAGCAGATTATTTTGGTGCAGTAAACAAATTGTACAGAAATAAATGTTTAGTGGCATATTTGTGGATTGGGTTGTTTAATCCTTTAACTATACCTTTTCAATTGGGGCGGGGGTGGCTCAGTCGGTAGCGCGCCAGGCTCGTAATCTGTAGTTCCCAGGTTCGAGTCCCAGCTGGGTCAGTCGTTGAGATTTATGTCCGCAAAATTCCCCGCCCTGCCCACGGTCAGTAGGGGACACCGATGGGTTTGGAAAGGCCGCCGTCCGTCGGATGGGACGTTAAGCCGTGGCCGCGTGTGCGGGAGAGCCATACCCTGTGCACGTTAAAGAACACGCTGGATGGCCTTGATCCTATCATCTGTCTCCCAACAGCTGTTCCAGTGGGTCCCCTCCCCCAACCTTCTCTGAGCCTTCGGGGTCCATGTGACCTGGCCATTTAGCCCATGGTGTGCAAAAAAGTGCCGCTCAGAGGTAAAACAACCCAACCTTTTCAATTTACCAATGGGCTGAAATGGCGCCTGCGTAGCCCAGGACAGAAGACAGGCGCCCGCACTGTAAGTTGATGGGTTCTCGGTTTCCTGAAACTTCCAGTACTCAAGAATTCCGAAGTTTGGAATAAATCCAACTGGGCATCTGCTAACGACATATGGGAATTTATCTCTAAAGCATCATCATGTTCTTTAACGGACATAAGACATACGGAACACGACTTAACAGCTTTTCCGATGTAAGTCTCATCCATGATCTCTGTCGGTGCGAAAAAAGTCTCAGTAAAAGTTATAAACCAAACAGTAAGCTACGAGTTTTCCACGATCTCAACGTGTATAGCCTCCTAGTAGTAGATCATAGCAGGCAGTATAATTTCTGTTGTCGATAATTATTCACCGCTGTGTTATTTGAAATTCGTTATTTTGTTCAACAAGCATCAAATTTCGTAAAGCAAAAGAAATTCAGAAAGTCAATTTTCTTTCTCTATACCCTCCCATTGTAAGCGGCGTGCGAAATCTTGTAAGACTGCTCCTGCAGAAAAGATATTCTCCCATCAATCATCTGCATCCTGTCCTCATTACCCTGCCTGCGTTGCTGAGGCATCGTGCAGGGGCAGATCCAGGAGCACTCCCCACCTCCAGGAAGCCGAACACCCATCAACTTCCGGTGCGGGTGCTTGTCTTCCGTCCTTGGCTACGCAGGCTCCATTGGCTGCCATTAGCACATTCGTAGTGGCGCGTGCTGTGCCGGAGGTGGGTAATGGAGCGGCACACGAGATAAGCTGGCTCGGGAGTGTCGGAAGCTGAAGAGGAGGAGAGGGGATGACGGGTAATCGGTGTCGGATCAGTAGTCAGGGAGGCTGGGACACGTGCACTACATCATCTGATGTGCTTCAACAGCTCTTGCTTGCTGAAGAGGTGGAAGGTGAGATGGACGCGAAACCGTTCGCTGATTTTAATCGCTCCCGCAGGTGGAGATGCTGAGACACAGAAAACGCATATCGGCAATGATTAAAGACTGCATGTTTTTGGATTGTTTTACCTCTGAGCGGCACTTTTTTTTGCACACCATGGGCTAAATGGCCAGGCCACAAGGACCCCGAAGGCTCAGAGAGGTTGGGGGAGGGGACCCACTGGAACAGCTGTTGGGAGACAGATGGTAGTCTCCCGTCAAGGCCATCCAGCGTGTTCTTTAACGTCCACAGGGTATGGCTCTCCCGCACACGGGGTCACGGCTTAACGTCCCATCCGACGGACGGCGGCCTTTCCAAGCCCATCGGTGTCCCCTACTGACCGTGGATAGGGCGGGGAATTTTGCGGAGATAAATCTCAATCGGGGTCACGGCTTAACGTCCCATCCGACGGACGGCGGCCTTTCCAAGCCCATCGGTGTCCCCTACTGACCGTGGATAGGGCGGGGAATTTTGCGGAGATAAATCTCAATGCTGACCCAGCTGGGACTCGAACCTGGGAACTACAGATTACGAGCCTGGCGCACTACCGACTGAGCCACCCCCGCCCCAAGACTGCATGTAATAGATATATATATATATTAAATAGAATATTAATCTTTTGTGATATTTGTTAACGGAGAGGGAACGGTTTCCTCAACACAGTTCGACTCCTACTGACTCTAGGACCTTTTAGAATACATCACATGATTAGTATTCTTCTATCCAGGAGTTTTTTGTAGAACTGCAAACATGTTAAGTTGTAAAAGATATTAAATTAAATGAGAGCGTTGTTAAGAAGGAGAATTAAAAATTAAAATCACGTGTCTAACAAACTACAACAGTAAATTAAAATCTTATTGAGACATCCTCTTATATTCTATTGCAAAAATAATAAAAAAGCAAATCTTGAATGAAACTAGTTTTACGTATATATTTGAGAATTTCTTCAGAACAGTTTTATTTCCTATGACTGGTTCGTTGAATCACAAGGAAAGGGGCGGGGGTGGCTCAGTCGGTAGCGCGCCAAATATGTATTGACATATTTGAGTCTAATACAGGGGTTCTTAACCTTTTTCAGGTCCTGCACCCCTTCCAGCAATATGTGAAAGCCTCGCACTCCCATCATTTCTCATCGTATCCCTATTTACAAAACTTCTTGCTTGATTTATTTTTGAAAATACACAAAAAACTACGAGTTCCAAATGTTTCTCTAGTACCCTCTGACCTTCCTTGCTGTAATGGGTAGATTAACGTGCTGAAGCCTTTATCGTGATCTCTTGGAAATGTACTTCATTCAAGCCCTTAGAAACTTGTTTCATTGGAAATCTTTTATACATTATTGAAGCCCTAGTTCTTAGAAAGATACATTACTTCAGAGTTGGGCTTTTTTACCTCTGAGCGGCACTTTTTTGCACACCATGGGCTAAACGGCCAGGCCACATGGACCCCGAAGGCTCAGAGAAGGTTTGGGGAGGGACCCACTGGAACAGCTGTTGGGAGACAGATGGTAGCCTCCCATCAAGGCCATCCAGCGTGTTCTTTAACGTGCACAGGGTATGGCTCTCCCGCACACGGGGCCACGGCTTAAAGTCCCATCCGACGGACGGCGGCCTTTTCAAGCCCATCGGTGTCCCCTACTGACCGTGGGCAGGGCGGGGAATTTTTCGGAGATAAATCTCAACGCTGACCCAGCTGGGACTCGAACCTGGGAACTACAGATTACGAGCCTGGCGCGCTACCGGCTGAGCCACCCCCGCCCCACATTACTTCAGGCATATACATAGAATATACATACTTCAAGCCCGGAACTAGAGGGTCAAAGGTGGCATAGCCCGATCCTTTTTTTTTTTTTGAAAACTGACGCAATAACTGAACACTGAGGCCACTTAGATCTCCTCAGGTCCAAAAATAGATTTAAAAAAGCTGCATCAATGTTATCTCTACTACTCAAACTTACTTACTCAAGGGGAAGGTATAACCCTGCGCCATTTGGGTACGTCACTACATATGACATCACTGTTTGAGGAATAAGAGTTGATGTCGAGAGTTATAGAACACAACATTATTATGACTCCACAAAAACGTGATTTTTGGCACTTTTGGCTAAAACTGTCTGTCATCCACCTCCTCATTAAACGAATCCTGTGTCATAGTACTTCAGTTGTACTTTAGTTGTATTTCATTTATTAACAATTACGAATTTCTTGGCTTAATCCTCTATCAGAAAATGACCTGGAACGCCCGCATCACTAATTTGAAGGCTACTAGCGGTTCCAACAAGGTAATTATTCTCGTTTTACCTTGTAATGGGGGACTAATGACAGGGAAATGCCCTTCTTCGTCAATGCCTTCATCAAAGATATCCAGACATAATATGCAAAAGTGTATTTAATAATACAGTGATCCCATATAGCCCTAATGAAATTAAATGTTCAGACTTTTGATAATTTGTCTTGAACTGAAAGGAAGCATGCCAAAACTTGGCGGTTTTAGAGCGCTCTAGCATATATCTAGAGAGTTGCGGGTTCGATTCCCGCGCGTCAGCGATAATTTTTTTCAGATGTTTTTAACAAACATCCATGCTTCATCCGGGGCTCGAACCCAGGTCTCTTTAATCAGTAGCCAAGTACGCTAACCACTCGAACAAGAATATGATAATTTCTCTGAAACGGCACAAACTATCTGAAATAAAATAGCTTTCAAAGACTAGAGAATGATCAAAAGTGTCAATTTTTCCCCCCTTTTCTCATTGGATTATTAAACCCTATTTGTCGAAATGAATGTACATTGCAGAAATCCCCGTTCTCTCTCTCTCTCTGCCCCCCCCCCAAAAAAAATAAAAAAGGAAAAAGAAAACCTCCACTGCAGGCAAAAATACAACAGATTACCAATGAAATGGTAGTAAAATATCCCTGAATAGACATCTTTTTTACCAATGGCTACGTGTTGGAACTGAACACTTAAAACTGATTTCCTCCTCCCCCCCGCTAGAAGAAAAATTCTGTTTCGTATTTTTTATGCAACAATTTACACTCAGGCCCGGAACTAGAGGGTCAAAGGTGGCATAGCCCGATCTTTTTTTTTTTAAACTGACGCAATAACTGAACACTGAGGCCACTTAGATCTCCTCAGGTCCAAAATTAGATTTAAAAAAGCTGCATCAATGTTCTCTCTACTACTCAAAGGAAGTATCAAACGGCCATTCATAGCCATAAAATGAGACGAGCTCAACGAATATCTCTTTCAGAATAAAAAAAATCAGAAACGCCAGAGTGTAAACACTATCTAGTCCAAAAAACACTGAACACTATTTTCGCTACTGCGCAATGTACAACTTTTTCAGGAATGAACTGCAACAGTCACTCACAAAATCACTCGCAATATCACTCGCAAGGGACTTAGGAACGAATTTCATTACGCTGACCAAATATATCCTCAACACACGGAATGCTTACAACTTAGCAGAAAAACACGTTGATCAATAGATGTGAGCTCTCAATTTTTGACTGAAGTTTGTTTTTTGTCACTTGAGTGATTTTTCTGCAATTCTGAGCGTTACTCTTTCTTTTGTGTGTATTTTGGTCTAACAAAAGATGACCTTATTCTCTAAAATTCGTATTCCCAGCACATGGGGGCGGGTGTGGCTCAGCCGGTAGAGCGACAGATTCGTAATCTGCAGTTTCCAGGTTCGAATCCCTACTGGGCCTGGGGGCGGGGGTGGCTCAGTCGGTAGCGCACCAGGCTGGTAATCTGTAGTTCCCAGGTTCGAGTCCCAGCTGGGTCAGCGTTTAGATTTATCTCCGCAAAATTCCCCGCCCTGCCCACGGTCAGTAGGGGACACCGACGGGCTTGGAAAGGCCGCCGTCCGTCGGATGGGACGTTAAGCCGTGGCCCCGTGTGTGGGAGAGCCATACCTTGTGCACGTTAAAGAACACGCTGGATGGCCTTGACGGGAGGCTAACATCTGTATCCCAACAGCTGTTCCAGTGGGTCCCCTCTCCCAACCTACTCTGAGCCTTCGGGGTCCATGTGACCTGGCTATTTAGCCCATAGTGTGCAAAAAAGTGTCGCTCAGAGGTAAAACAACCCAACCCTACTGGGCCGGCGATGAGATTTATATCCGTAAAAGTCCTCGCATTCCCCACGGGCAGTAGAGGACACCGATGGGTTTAGAAATGCCGCCATCCGTCGGATGGGACATTAAGACGTGGCCTCGTGTGCAGGAGAGCCATACCCTGTGCACGTTAAAGAACACGCTGGATGGCCTTGACGGGAGACTCCCATCTGTCTCCCAACAGCTGTTCCAGTGGGTCCCCTCCCCCAACCTTCTCTGAGCCTTCGGGGGTTCTTGTGACCGTGGTCATTAACCCATGGTGTGCAAAAAAAGTGTCGCTCAGAGGTAAAACAACCCAACCCAAATCCCAACACATGCAATCTACGTATATATGGACATTCTCTTGATGGCATCCAAGCTTTATGGCGTGTAATTGCTTTGCCTGATGAAACATTATTGCAAAATTTAAACAAAAGTAAACGAAAGCAGCAATGTGTAATTTATTTATCACTTCAAGCAATTTTAGCGAAATTTATATAAGTTTTAACCTATTGTTTCGAAAAAATAAGAGATTCGATCAGAAGCTGAGTCAGGCTATAAATATATCTGCTGATATAACCGAGTATACGAAATGGAAGCAACACTTGCTAGCTTGTCTTCTGCGTATAGAACGTGTGCTCGCAACTGAAAACAACAATAGTCCACATCGAGAATTGTTCCAACTTTCTTCTTCTTCTGGGGCGTGGGTGGCTCAGTCGGTAGCACGCCAGGCTCGTAATCTGTAGTTCCAAGGTTCGAGTCCCAGCCGGGTCAGCGTTGAGATTTATCTCCGCAATATTCCCTGCCCTGCCCACGGTCAGTAGGGGACACCGATGGGCTTGGAAAGGCCGTCGTCCGTCGGGTGGGACGCTAATCCGTGGCCCAGTGTGCGGGAGAGCCATACCCTGTGCACGTTAAAGAACACGCTGGATGACCTTGACGGGAGGCTACCATCTGTCTCCCAACAGCTGTTCCAGTGGGTCCCTTCTTCCAACCCTCTCTGAGCCTTCGGGGTCCTTGTGACCTGGACATTTAGCCCATGGTGTGCAAAAAAGTGCCGCTCAGAGGTAAAACAACCCAAATCCGACTTCCTTCTAAATCAGAGAAGTGCAACTTACAGACTATTAATCAAGTTCGCCCGGCCTGCTAAGTGAGTGTAGATGGTTGTTAGTACTTTCGTGTGATCGGGAATTACATTCAGTTAAAGCATTCTTATGCTTATTCTGGCAAGAGATCTCTAAGAAAGCATAGGGATTTGTCTTCAGGAAATTAACATATCGTAGAAACAAGCGGCCTTGTTCATAGTCCACTGGATTTGTAACATAAGAGTGCATGTCTTAAGGTCTTATTTCAATATTCTTATACCGCTTAATCAACATAGAACGTCAATGTTCTGTCCTGAGAGTTGCATCTCATATTAAACAAATGGACGGCCTATTGTTTCCACTGTTGAACCAGAAGACTAACGTAATCGTTTCTGGCGGATCTGGTTTTCAACGAGAATGAAACTTTTTATTTTTTGTATTTAACTCCCTCTAGCAATGGAAATTTGAACTAGTAATATATTATTTAGTAACATTTTATTAAATTGAAAATAGTAATAATCTATTTGTATTTTTAATAACACGCATATACTAGTGGGCGTGGTGGTGCAGTCGGTAGCGCGCCAGGCTCTTAATCTGTAGTTCCAAGGTTCGAGTCCCAGCCGGGTCAGCGTTGAGATTTATCTCCGCAAAATTCCTGCCCACGGTCAGTAGGGGACACTGATGAGCTTGGAAAGGCCGCCGTCAGTCGGATGGGACGTTAAGCCGTGGCCCCGTGTGCGGGAGAGCCATACCCTGTACACGCTAAAGAACGCGCTGTATGGTCTTGACGGGAGGCTACCATCTGTCTCCCAACAGCTGTTCCAGTGGGTCCCCTTCCCCAACCTTCTCTGAGCCTTCGGGGTCCACGTGACCTGGCCATTTAGCCCATGGTGTGCAAAAAAAGTGCTGCTCAGAGGTAAAACAGCCCAACCTCTGATTTATATCTAATTAGCCACTACAGACATCCATTCTGAGTGAGGCTCCTGAATATTGTCCTTAGTTACATCATTGAAAATAATCACCATCAGTTAGAGATAGTGTGTGTGTGGGGGGGGGGGGGGGGGAAGACTACTCTCTCCCTCTGGATGGCTTTAAAAACCGGAACGGAAAAATAATCTATAGTGAAAACGTTTTGCATAAATATTTTCATATGCGACTACTAAAATTGCTGGATTGTTTTACCTCGGAGCAGCACTTTTGTACATTACAGTAGACAAAATCGCAGTCAATGCAAAATGATTACTTCAGAAAAGTATGCATTTGCGAAAACGCAATTTTTATATTTCAAATGTGTCTGAAAAATCAAACTTTCTTATGCCAAGCATAAACTTAGATTGCTAGAAATGTGATAATATTTTTTGATTTTATTTCTATAAAATACTGATTGCATAAACATTATAAAAATTTCTGTATTTTGTTAATGTGATTGTTTTTGCATTAACAATGCGAAATGTCCATGTTACAATGATACGAAGGGGTCGATTAAATAAGGGATGGGGGTCCACTAGAAAAGTGGTATTTATCGTGGGCCATATGACCTCCCCCAAGGGGCCACGTCATGCTTCTAGAGGGCCACAGGGTTGGGTTGTTTGACCTCTGAGCGACACTTTTCTGCACACAATGGGCTAAATGGCCGGGTCACATGGACCCCGAAGGCTCAGAGAAGGTTGGGGGAGGGGACCCACTGGAACAGCTATTGGGAGACAGATGTTAGCCTCCCGTCAAGGCTATCCAGCGTGTTCTGTAACGCGCACAGGGTATGGCTCTCCCGCACACGGGGCCACGGCTTAACGTCCCATCCGACGGACGGCGACCTTTCCAAGCCCATCGGTGTCCCCTACTGACCGTGGGCAGGGCGGAGAATTTTGCGGAGATAAATCTCAACGCTGACCCAGCTGGGACTCGAACCTGGGAACTGCAGATTACGAGCCTGATTCGCTACCGACTGAGCCACACCCCGCCCTAGAGGGCCACATGGAAAAAACGGAAGATTAAAGGGTCACAGTAAGTTTTTAAGGGGTCACCCAAACTTTGCTGCCAGAATAAAATATTGTAAAAATTATATTTGTTATTTTCAAGACAAACCTATTTTATAACTTTTAACAAGGCTCCCTGGAACGCTGCGTTCATTTTTTTTTTTATTTATTTTTTACTACACGTAACAATAAATAACGAAAAATTTCAAGTCTACATCAACCAAAAGGTTCACACGAAATAAAGTGACAATTATTAGAATATTTTTAATAAGTCTTATGCTGCTACTATGCATTTGGGGGCAGGGGTGGCTCAGTTGGTAGCGTGCCAGGCTCGTAATCTGTAGTTCCCAGGTTCGAGTCCCAGCTGGGTCAGCGTTGAGATTTATCTCCGGAAAATTTCCCCGCCCTGCCCACGGTCAGTAGAGGACACCGATGGGCTTGTAAAGGCCGCCGTCCGTCGGATGGGACGTTAAGCCGTGGCCCCGTGTGCGGGAGAGCCACACCCTGTGCACGTTAAAGAACACGCTGGATGGCCTTGACGGGAGGCTACCATCTGTTTCCCAACAGCTGTTCCAGTGGGTCCCCTCCCCCAACCTTCTCTGAGCCTTCGGGGTCCATGTGACCTGGCCATTTAGCCCATGGTGTGCAAAAAAAAGTGACGCTCAGAGGTAAAACAACCCAACCCATATTACAATGATACCAAAGGGTCGATTAAATAATTGATGGGGGTCCACTAGACCAGTGGTATTTATCGTGGGCCATATGACCTCCCCCAAGGGGCCGCGTCATGCTTCTAGAGGGCCACATGGAAAAAACGGAAGATTAGAGAGTCACAGTAAGTTTCTAAGGGATCACCCAAACTTTGCTGCCAGAATAAAATATTGCAAAAATCATATTTGTTATTTTCAAGACAAACCTATTTTATAACTTTTAACAAGGCTCCCTGGAACGCTGCGTTCATTTTTTTTAATTTTTTTTTTACTACACGTAACAATAAATAACGAAAACTTGCAAGTCTACATCAACCAAAAGGTTCACACGAAATAAAGTGACAATTATTAGAATATTTTTAATAAGTCTTATGCTGCTATTATGCATTTGATGTCTTTGCGATTTAGAAATAGAGTACTATGATTAGAATATAGATTTGGGTTGGATTGTTTTACCTCTGAGCTGCACTTTTTTGCACACCATGGGCTAAATGGCCAGGTCACAAGGACCCCGAAGGCTCAGAGAAGGTTGGGGGAGGGGACCCACTGGAACAGCTGTTGGGAGACAGATGGTAGCCTCCCGTCAAGGCCATGCAGCGTGTTCTTTAACGTGCACAGGGTATGGCTCTCCCGCACACGGGGCCACGGCTTAACGTTCCATCTTGACGGACGACGGCCTTTTCAAGCCCAGCGGTGTCCCCTACTGACCGTGGGCAGGGCGGAGAATATAGATATACAGTACTGTGCGAATTAGTTGGGACAACCGAAGGAATGCTAAGTCCCTTCCGCTGCAGAGTCTAAACTGCTGCAAGTCTAAACTTGTTCGTAACCTTCTTCTGCAAGTGTAAACTAATCTAACAGACGCTTCACCCCATTGAAGGAATGATGGACAGCAAAAAGTATATATATATAGGCGTTCTGGAGACGAAAATGGTCCCAACACTGCAGAAGCTGTTTCCTAACGGCGATGGGGTGTTTCAACAAGATAACCATCCATTGTGTTCTTTAATGTGCTAACATTTTCCTTGCACGTGAGGACCACGGATTAACATCCCATCGGCGGATGGGAGACTTTTTCTTAGTCGATTAATATCAAATTTTTAGCAAGTGATGTGTGTGTGTGTGGGGGGGGGGGGGGGGGGATTAGAAGAAAAATCTCGATCCAGACACAGTTGGGATACCAGAGCAGAAATTAAGAAAAATACGTGTATGTATTTGCTTTATTTAGAGAGAAATAGAATATCTCCTAAATAGTATAAACGGAATGTAGAAACATTTAATCTGTTTAGCTTGTGGTTTAGATTTTTTTTTAAAGCGTCGTATAAGGTTGTGATGGTTAAAGAAATAATCCAGTTGCTAAATTTTGTGCTTTTTTTTCTTTGAATGTTTCCCTTTATTCCCATCCCTCGTTTCAAAGCATTACTAAAGCGTCTGCATCTATCTCGAATCTTCATATCGTTTTTCTGATTCGCCAATGTCGGCATCGTCCATTTTCTTCCGCTTCGGTCTGTAGCAAAGAATTCTCCATTGCAGGTCCGCAGTAAAGCGTCGAAAGCTTCGTGATTGGCGAAGAATGCGCCGGGGCCACTACTACACGTGTTGCCAGTTAGCTCCAAACTAAATTTGGCAGTCCGGGAGTTTTATTTTGGAGGAAACGCAATCGTTGTGGACGAGACTGAGCATCTTTGTTGCGGGAGGGGTGGCGCAGGTATTAATGGCCCGTGGCAGCTGTGTTGACGGCCGAGAGAGATGAGCATGCCGTAATATGACGTTTCGAATGCGGGATGATCTCGTGTCCCGATAGCGAACACTTTGTTTTGGCCAGACATTGTATTCGCCCATGACGCATTGCTCGCCACTTTCAGGGTCACAGTAGAGACCAATCAAAGATCTCCAGCAATGAAGGAACGTTTCTAAATATGAAGGGAAGAGATGAGGTTCAGGAAAAGGTGCATTAAATCTCTAATCATTTGCTGTTTTCGCTCACTTTCTCTCAAACCGTGAAAAACAGTTTATACATCTTTAATGGGGGTGGCTCAGTCGGTAGCGCGCCAGGCTCGTAATCTGTAGTTCCCAGGTTCGAGTCCCAGCTGGGTCAGCGTTCAGATTTATCTCCGCAAAATTTCCCACCCTGCCCACGGTCAGTAGGGGACACCGATGGGCTTGGAAAGGTCGCCGTCCGTCGGATGGGACGTTAAGCCGTGGCCCCGTGTGCGGGAGAGCCATACCCTGTGCACGTTAAAGAACACGCTGGATGGCCTTGACGGGAGGCTACCATCTGTCTCCCAACAGCTGTTCCAGTGGGTCCCCTCCCCCCAACCTTCTCTGAGCCATCGGGGTCCATGTGACCTGGCCATTTAGCCCATGGTGTGCAAAAAAGTGCCGCTCAGAGGTACAACAACCCAACCCAACAGCTGTTCCAGTGGGTCCCCTGCCCCAACCTTCTCTGAGCCTTCGGGGTCCATGTGACCTGGCCATTTAGCCCATGGTGTGCAAAAAAGTGCCGCTCAGAGGTGAAACAACCCAACATCTTTAATGGTGAAGACTACAACAAATCGCTTAATTTTTGATGCTGAATTTGTTTTGAAATGAAACTTATTGAACAAGTTTAGGTGCAAATTAAATTTAATGACCAACTAAAGCATATCTCTGACGAAATCTGTTTAATTCTGCTAAAACTAAGAACATCATAGAATGGGCTGATAAATGGTAAATATTTTAAGCTGATTTTTGAACTTTCTTCAGAACTTGTTTAAGAGATTCTCTATAACAGGGGTTCTCAACGTGGGGTACGCAATGAATTTTTTTGGGGTACGCCGTGGGAGCTGAAAAGTCGCTAGATCTAGCAACAAAGTCGCTAAGTTGGCATTATTATACTATAACTATAGTTTTATCTATCTATATAAGGGGTACGCCATTTGCATACACATTTCCAGGGGGTAAGTCGTCGTTTGGGTCGTTTTACCTCTGAGCGGCACTTTTTTGCACACCATGGGCTAAATGGCCAGGTCACATGGACCCCGAGGGCTCAGAGAAGGTTGGGGGAGGGGACCCACTGGAACAGCTGTTGGGAGACAGATGGTAGCCTCCCGTCAAGGCCATCCAGCGTGTTCTTTAACGTGCACAGGGTATGGCTCTGCCACACACGGGGCCACGGCTTAACGTCCCATCCGACGGACGGCGGCCTTTCCAAGCCCATCGGTGTCCCCTACTGACCGTGGGCAAGGCGGGAATTTTGCGGAGATAAATCTCAACGCTGACCCACTGGAGCTGGGACTCCAGGGGGTAAGTGAAGTATAAAAGTTTGAGAACCACTGCTCTATAGATTAAAAGTAATTATAATATTTGTTTGTATTTTTATCTCGTTTTCGGAGGAAAAAAAGAGATGATGTGTTCACTCGGTCGTCTGTTCGTCGTAGACATTAAATTCTTTTGTTCATAGAGACGAATTAAAAATTATTTTTGTGTTGGATAGGTAGTGACGAAACTCGATTCGCACTTTCCATATCTCCCATAAGCTACACCAAAGAGCCAAAACATTATGACTACCTGCCTAATATGATGTTGGTCTTCCACGTGCAGTCAAATCAGTTCCTACCCGGTGAGGTGGGGCGGGGGTGGCTCAGTCGGTAGCGCGTCAGGCTCGTAATCTGTAGTTCCCAGGTTCGAGTCCCAGCTGGGTCAGCGTTGAGATTTATCTCCGCAAAATTCCCCGCCCTGCCCACGGTCAGTAGGGGACACCGATGGGCTTGGAAAGGCCGCCGTCCGTCGGATGGGACGTTAAGCCGTGGCTCCGTGTGCGGGAGGGCCATACCCTGTGCAGGGTAAAGAACACGCTGGATGGCCTTGACGGGAGGCTACCATCTGTCTCCCAACAGCTGTTCCAGTGGGTCCCCTCCCCCAACCTTCTCTGAGCCTTCGGGGTCCATGTGACCTGGCCATTTAGCCCATTGTGTGCAAAAAAGTGCCGCTCAGAGGTAAGACAAACCCAACCCAACCCGGTGAGGTATGGACGCTACAAGATTTCTAAAGGTGTCTTGTGGTATCTGGTACCAACACGTTACTAGCAGATCCTTTAACTCTTGTAAGTTACGTGGTTGAGACGCCGCAGATCGGATATGCTGTTCCAACACAAACCACAGATGCTCGATTGCATTGATGTCTGGGGAATTTGGAGGCCAGGGCAATAACTGGAAGTCTTCCTCAGGTTCTGTGAACCATTCTCGAACAATCCGGGCCAATGTGACATGGCACATTATCCTGCTGAAAGAAGGTACTACTAGAGGAATATACTGAAAGGATGTATCTGGCCTGAAATGATGTTTAGGTAGGTGGTAGACGTTATAGTTTCCTGCACATAAGTAACTGGATCCAGGGTTTCCCAGCAGAACATTGCCTAAAGCATTACACTTCCTTCACTGGCTTGTTTTCATTCCACGGTGCATCCTGGTGCCAACACTTCCCCAGGTAAACGACGCACACGTACCTGGCCGTTCACATGGTGCAACAGGAAACGAGATTCATCGGACCACACGACCTTCTTCCACTCATTCGAGGACCACTTTTGATGCTCGCGTGCCCATTGTAAGCACCTTCGACTGTGAACCGACTTTAGCATGGACACTCGAAGCGACTTACAGCCACGCAGTCCCATTTTCAGCAAGGTTCGATGTACTGTGTGTTGCGACATATTACTCCCGTCACCAGCATTCAAATTACGGGCGAGTTGCGCCACAATATCTTTTCTGTTGAATCGTACCATACGGGATAGCCTTCGCTTACTTTTAGCATCAATGAGCCGTGGTCAGCCCACACTTTGCCAGTGGTTCGTGGTTTTTCCCTCCTCAGACCACTTTTTGAAGGAACTAACCACGGCTGACCATGAGCACCCCACAAGCCTTGCCGTCTCGGAAATGCTCTGATCCAATCGTTTGGCCATTACAATTTGGTCTTTGTAAAACTCACTTAAGTCCGCTGCCTTTTCCATCTGAAGGACAAGAATAACACTGATTAACAGAGCTCAGTATCAGTTGTTATTTATGCCGTTTCATGACCTTCACACGCTCCGTCGTTTACCTGCAGTTGCTTCGATTTGCATAAAGACGTGCTAGTCATAATGTTTTTGCTCTTCGGTGTATATTTGGGCTGGGTTGTTTTACCTCTGAGCGGCACTTTTTTGCACACCGTGGTATAAATAGCCAGGTCACAAGAACCCCAAAGTCTCAGAGTAGGTTGGGTTGGGTTGTTTTACCTCTGAGCGGCACTTTTTTTGCACACCATGGGCTAAATGGGCAGGTCACATGGACCCCGAAGGCTCAGAGAAGGTTGGGGGAGGGGACCCACTGGAACAGCTGTTGGAAGGCAGATGTTAGCCTCCCGTCAAGGCTATCCAGCGTGTTCTTTAGCGTGCACAGGGTATGGCTCTCCCTTACACGGGCCACGTCTTAACGTCCCATCCGACGGACGGCGGCCTTTCCAAGCCCATCGGTGTCCCCTACTGACCGTGGGCAGGGCGGGGAATTTTGCGGAGATAAATCTCAATGCTGACCCAGCTGGGACTCGAACCTGGGAACTACAGATTACGAGCCTGGCGTGCTACCGACTGAGCCACCCCCGACCCGTAGGTTGGGGGAGGGGACCCACTGGCACAGCTATTGGGAAACAGATGGTAGCCTCCCGTCAAAGCTATCCAGCGTGTTCTTTAATGTGCACAGGGAATGGTTCTTCCGCACACGGTACAACGGCTTAACGTCCCATCCGACGGACGGCGGCCTTTCCAAGCCCATCGGTGTCCCATACTGACCGTGGGCAGGGCATGGAGTTTTGCAGCGTTAAATCACAAGCTGACCTAGCTGGGACACTAACCTGAGAACTGCAGATTACGAGCGCGCTACCGACTGAGCCACCCCCGCCTCGTTTTTGTGGAGGAATGGGAATATTGAGAAAAAATTTTGATTGGCAGTAATGAGTTGACTTCTTACGCTCAGGATGGCTGGGAAGCGAAACTATTTCGTTTTAAGCGATAATTGGAAATTTTTTGTTCTTTAGTTGGATTGGTGAAACATTATAATTCGAATGTTTCCAATACTTAGGTGGTTTTAATTTATATCGTTAGAGATCCCTGAATATGGAAACTGTAACACTTTTAATGAATGTTGCAAGTCATATGTTTATGGTAGAAATTTGAAACTTTGCTCGTAGGGTTGGGTTTATCTCTGAGGGGCACTTTTTTGCACACCATGGGCTAAATGGCCAGGTCACATGGACCCCGAAGGCTCAGAGTACTTCGCTCGTAGAATGTCAACAGATATTCCACTGACAGCAACAATCTGATCGATTTTCTCAAAGAGTGTGATAAGAGCAACTTTTTAAATTTCAGGACTAAAAGACAAATATGATTTATGTTGTATAAATACTAATAGAATATTGCTATTTGCATTTTCGCCATTAATTATCTCGAATTAAAACTTTCATCATCATCATCCTCAAGCAGCCATGAGCTACGGAGGTCCAACTAGACCGTGCAATTTAGTTCTCCAAGCAAGTCTATCCTGAGCTACATCTACTGCATCTGGCCACTGCACACCAATTCTAACAAGGTCCTGTTTGACATTGTCTGCCCACCGCATCCTAGGTCTCCCCTTCTTTCTGAGGCCTTTAGGCACACTGTTCATAACCCTATTCGCCAATCTATAATTATTCATACGGGCAACATGGCCAAACCAACGGAGTCTCTCTCTGCACAATATGCTGCTTAAAGGAGGTTGCAAACTCCTTTTCCTAATCTCATCATTAGTTACAAAGTTGAACCACCTAATGCCCAAGATACTGCGTAAGCATCTGGAATCAAAAGCATCTAGTTTCCTGTTATCTTGTTTACAAAGTGTCCAAGTTTCACTACCATAACTAACCCTAGAAAGAACCAAACTATTATACAGTCTAATTTTAGTCTTTAGGTGTATACGCCTATTTCTCCACACTCTCCATAGATTCTTAAAAGTCCCAGCAGCAATCCCTATTCGTCTGTTAATCTCATGCCGCACATCACCATTATCTGTTACATAGCTCCCAAGATAATTAAACTGTGACACCTGCTCAAGACTGCAACCATTCAGATTAACTGAATCACAGCCTGCCTGACCAATTTTCATCACTTTAGTTTTCTCTCTGTTTATAACCAAACCTACTCTACTACCAGTCTCATCAACGGCTCGAATGAAAGAGTTCATCTCATCAACATCATTTGCCAGAAGGGCTAAATCATCAGCATAATCTAAATCAGAAATTTTCCTATCTCCAGCCCATTTAAGGCCAAAATCTTTCCCTTGAAGTGAATTTCGCATAACATAATCAATAACCAAGCTAAAGAGAAAAGGAGACAAAATGCACCCTTGTCGAACACCAGAAGTAATGCTAAACCAATTGCTACAAGCCTTACCAACTCTCACACACGACTCAGTGTTATTATAGAGAGCTTTCATAATGTTAACTAACTTGTCTGGTATACCATATGATCTCACAATCAACCACAAATTATGACGATTAACAGAGTCGAAAGCCTTTTTGAAATCAACAAAGCTAGCAACCAAAGGTTTCTGAAACTCTAAACATTTCTCAAGAATCTGCCTAAGTGAAAATATCTGATCTACACATCCCCTACCACTTCTGAATCCACATTGCTCATCACGCAATTGCCTGTCAACCAGATTCTTAATTCTATTAAGCACAATCATGGAAAGAACTTTACCTGGAACAGAGAGTAGGCTGATACCCCTATAGTTATCACAAGAACTGCGATCACCTTTTTTGAAAATAGGGATAACAATAGCTCTGGTAAAATCCTTAGGAACCATGCCTTTATCATAAAAGAGATTCAGAATTTCAGTCATCCAAGTGGTAACCGAAACATTCCCAGCTCTAAGCATTTCCGTAGTAATTTCATCTATCCCTGGGGATTTATGAAGTTTAAGTTTAGAAACAGCCAAACTAACTTCAGATTGTGTTATAGGGCCAACATTAAAGCCACCAATGCATCTATCATCATTGCAAACAATGGGAGTAGAACTAACTACATTGTTTAGAACATCACTGAAATGCTCAGCCCACCTAGCCATGACAGAATCCTCCCCTTCTATAACCTTACCTTGTTTATCCTTCAATCCTTGTATGCCTGTCCGTTTTCTACCACACAAAACATTAACTATCTGGTACAGCTCTCTGCTGTTGTGCTGTCTAACTGCTTCCTCGGCTTTGTCAGCCAAACCATCAAGCCAAAAATTTTTATCAGCAGCTAACTGATCCTTTACAAGTTTATTAAGGTCTGTGTAATGCTTTCTATTAGGACTAGTAGGGTATTGATTAAGGGTATTCCTGCAGTTCTTTCTTTCCGAAATAAGCTCAAGTGCCTTATCACTCAGATAATTTTGCCTCTTCTGCTCCTTTTTTCCTAAAAGAGTACTGTTAGTGTCCAAAAAAGCCTGTTTAAAATGATCCCATTCTTCCTCAACTTCAGTAGTAAGCAAACCATGACTGTCATAATGACTAAGTAACCTATCATGGTAAGCTTTGGCTATAACTGGATCTTTCAGAGCTTCAGTATTAAAAGTAAATTTTTTAACCCTAGCACAACACTTTTTAAGTTTAAGTTGCAACACACTTTTAACAAGGTAATGGTCAGATCCAATTTCAGCTCCCCTATATGCCCTGGTATTCCTAACAGAACTAGTCCATTTGCTGTTAATTAATATGTAATCAATCAGATTCTTATGCAGCCCATCAGGTGAAACCCATGTGTACTTATGTATGTCGCGGTGTTTGTAATAAGTGTTAGTTATTCTGAATCCATTGAGTTTACTTACCTGTAGGAGACGTTGCCCATTGCTATTGCAGCTACCAATACCAAAAGGGCCTATTACTCCTCCCCAAAGGTCAGAGTCAGTACCAACTTTGGCATTGAAGTCACCAAGAACAAGGGTAATATCTCCTTTCTTGACAGAATTCAAAATATCCTGAAGTTGTTCATAAAACCTATCCTTCTCATCCTCATCGGCATCCTCAGTGGGGGCATAACAGCAGATAACATTCAAGTCTTTAACTCTTGTCTGAAATTTTGCTGTAAGAAACCTTTCATTAATGCACTCATATCCTAGAAGAGCATCACTAGCGTGTCTGCTGAGAAGCAGACCCACGCCTTGGTGATGCTTTTTGTCATCCCTCCCTGAAAAGAGAAATTTAAGATTATTTTTAAGAATCTGACCTTTATCTGTCCATCTGGTCTCTTGCAAGCCGAGAATATCTAAATTATAACGGTGGAATTCTTGTGTGAGGACATCAAGAGAAAAAGCTCTGTGCAGAGTCCTCACATTCCAACTACCTATGGAGAGAAAATGGTTAGTGGGATGTTTAAAGAAACTATGTTTATTGAGAGAGGGAATGCCGACAATATCAAACAGCCCCCTAATCGCAGACATGGGGCAAAGACCCGTTCCCCCACTACTAAAGGCTGAAGCCATCTACACTGGAAGACTTGTTCCAATGTAGAATTTGACGATGCCAATAGAAGCAAAGAGTTCAGGTGCCTGCGATGACTTCTGCTCAGGATTATCCACCAGCTGATAAACATATCCTGTGGATCTATTCACTTGGGGCTGTCAACCCACAAACAAAAAGAAAACACAGCGGAAGATTTTCCCTCCACAGAAGCCCACCAGTGCAGCAAAATCAGGATCCATAATCAAGCTCAGAGCCATATATCTGTAGGAGTGAAAAAAAGTAGGTAAAAACCCATTCTCTTTGAAAAGAGATTACCATAATGCGCTAGAAATGATTTGCATGGGGCTGAGGTGGCTCAGTCGGTAGCGCGCCAGGCTCGTAAACTGTAGTTCCCAGGTTCGAGTCCCAGCTGGGTCAGCGTTGAGATTTATCTCCGCAAAATTACCCGCCCTGCCCACGGTCAGTAGGGGACACCGATGGGCTTGGAAAGGCCGCCGTCCGTCGGATGGGACGTTAAGCCGTGGCCCCGTGTGTGGGAGAGCCATACCCTGTGCACGTTAAAGAACACGCTGGATGGCCTTGACGGAGGCTACCATCTGTCTCCCAACAGCTGTTCCAGTGGATCCCCTCCCCTAACCTTCTCTGAGCCTTTGGGGTCCATGTGACCTGGCCATTTAGCCCATGGTGTGCAAAAAAGTGCCGCTCAGAGGTAAAACAACCCAACAATGATTTGCATTCTTCTATTTTTGTCTTATATTAATATTCCCAAAAATGGTCTATACTAAAAGTAAAATTTTTTCCTGTAGCAAGTAACAATTAATTGGAAATTGTAAGAGTCTAAATCATTTATGTATTACTAGTCAAGGTACCCGGCGTTGCTCTGGTAAAAAGAGTATTTTTAAAAAAGTGGCGAACACAATTTCATAGCAGGATAATATTAGATATTTAAAAATCATTCCTTGAAAGAGTTTCTACATGAAATCGTACTGTGACTATGCATTTCAATAACAGCTCGTGATTCACGTTCATTAAATTTCTCATTCAAATTAATACAAATATTATTATTTAAATTAATTTAAATATTGTCATTTATATTCTCGTAGACAAATGTAAATATTTTTATCTTTTCATTAATTAAAATAATAAATCAAATTTAATTAGAATTTTTTGTAAAATAAAAAAGATAAAAATTGATTTTTATCCTTTTATCGATTAAAATAATACTGCATAATCTCGTGCAGGCACGTTCTTTTATTTTGCTTGTGGCAAAATTTTGTCTTTTGCATTGGCAAAGATTAAAAAATGCTAAAAAAATTGTATCAAAGCATTTTTGAGAGTAACCGAAAAGTTTCGGGATTTTTTGGTTCAAATTTTGATAGCCTAGCCGTCCCGTGGCCGAGTGGTTAGCGCGCTTGGCTACTGATTTACGGGACCTGGGTTCGAGCCCCGGGTAAGGCATGGATGTTCGTGTTGTTTTTCTGCTGAGGTCCTGCCATCCTCTCAGACCTTCTACTCTGGCATATAAACTACATGCTCCTGTCAGACCTCTGTGGCAAGCAGCTGCTTGAGGGGGTATTTATTTATTTTTATTTTATTAAAACGCTTTTATGAATATGTTGAAAAACTGTAGAAAATTTGGTTCAGATCATTTCTGTATTTCTCGAGTTATAAGCTAACATGCATCAATACATAAGCTTCGTTTTATACTTGTAGATGTGGAAAATCCGTATTAAGTTTTTAGTTTTAGGGAACTGGTTCAGTCACTAAGATTTGAACATGCTGGGACACTAACCTGAGAACTGCAGATTACGAGCGCGCTACCGACTGAGCCACCCCCGCCTCGTTTTTGTGGGGGAATGCGAATATTGAGAAAAAATTTTGATTGGCAGTAATGAGTTGACCTCTTACGCTCAGGATGGGTGGGAAGCGAAACTTGAAAAACACTGTTGCATGTTAAAATCAACCCAAGTGTTACGTCAATATGCATCGGGTCAGCAAAAAATACGGCTAGCCTCAATATATGATATTTTAAGTAAAATATCTTGTTTTTACCACCTGTTGGACTAACCTGGTTAATATTTTGCACTGCATCTCCTTAGACTACTCCTTGGCCTCTACCAAAAATTCCAGACATTAAATTCCAGATGTTATTCCAGACCAAAAATTCCAGAAGTTACGGTGACCACGTTATTATCGATATCTGATTTATTATCATAGATGCATAGTATTAATCACATTTCATGCACGATATCGTCCATTTATATAGATTTCATTTGTTGCATTTTTCATGAGAGGGGCTGTGAATTCTTCTGCTCTAGCCAGAAATGTAAATCATATTGACGCAGGACCAAATATAAGCAGGGAGAGTTCTAGGGAATCAGGATCTTCGTAACTAAATATATGCGCGTATTCAATTTAAAATGAGGATTAGTTTAATGAGATAGTCTAATGAGTGAAAGCAAAATTGTAAAGTAGAATTTATGGAAAAAAGTTTTATTCTTTTAATTTCAAAATTTTCTTTTATTATTCGGCTTATTTTTTTCTTTCCTAAGTTATGAGATCTAAATCTTACGATGTCCGAATTTTAAATGAATAATATTTATTATCTGAAGAACAACGAGAATAATGCTCCTAATAACGGAATTCCTTCCTTTATTAGAGCTCGCTGATAATGCAGATAAAGCGTGAGTTTTTGCAAGAAATTCGTTTAGTTTAAGGATAAAATATTTGGCATAGTTGATAATAGAAATTCTGGTAATTAAGTTAAGAAATCATTCTATAATTTATCTTTATCAATGATAATAATAAAAGTAACATTCGATCTCAATGTGGCACAATAGAAGTACATTACCTGGTAAAACCACAATAGTTATACATTACTGGTTTTTGTTTCACTTTGTGCCAAGTTTTGCTTTCATTTCGTATTAACACCAACGAAAATAACTAAGCAATTGGAAAACTTATGATTAATTTATCTACATTCCTTTTCTCATCTGATAAAATATTTATACTAAAACTGTATTAATATTTAGCTGAGTTTTAGCCACTCTCACAGAATGAAATTTTAAAATACCGATTGCCGAATATTCTCTGCAGATCAACAGGACCAGGTTCGAATTCTATGCAAAACATGAATGGTTCTTTACTTGTGTTATTTCTCTTCTGAGGTCTTATAATCGTCACCAGTGGCGCTATGGGTTCTTTTCCCAGCTTCTGGGTGAGCTCCTATCCCCCCCATCTGGAGGCTCTCAATAATGACAGGCTGTTGACATGACAGGCTGTTGTCAAACTTCAAGTTGCAAAAAACTGCTTGAAGGATAAATTTATTTTTATTTTTCATTTGTGTTACAATACTTTAGTTCATATTTATGTTCCGTTTCTGGTACAGTCGCTCAAAAAATATTCGTACACTATGGTTGATTACAGAATTCAGAAAAAATATCTGGAAACGATTTTTTTAGAAATTAGCGATCTGGCAGCCTTCGTGTCACGTGACACGAAGGTATTTTTTTTTATTTGCGACATATAGGACAGAGAAGCTACTCCTAGCTTTTACAGGCCTTCTCATACAAGGACATGCCCTACTACGACCGAGGTCACTGCTGACCACTGCCTTAGTTAGAGCTAACACAACACACAAAGTTTGCCCTGCTGGAACAGTCGCTAGCTGCCTAACCACTATGCCAGTTAAGATCTGCCAACCTTCGTGTCACATGACACGAAGGCTGCCAGATCACTAATTTCTAATTAATAATGTGAATATAATAGACTGTAATGCCAGATCACTGATTACTAAAAAAATCGTTTCCAGATATTTTTTCTGAATTCTGTAATCAACCACAGTGTAAGGATATTTTTTTCGAAAGACTGTACACAGGCACAAATCAAATCCTTATTTCTCACAAGATATATATAAAATACTGTGGAGATAATTTCTGAGACTCCAATACTCCGTATTTAAACTCCTAAGAAATTCCGCGAAATAAAATTTAATATAGAAGAATATTTGGGCTGGGTTGTTTTACCTCTGAGCGGCACTTTTTTGCACACCATGGGCTAAATGGCCAGGTCACATGGACCCCGAAAGCTCAGAGAATGTTGGGGGAGGGGACCCACTGGAACAGCTGTTGGAAGACAGATGGTAGCCTCCCGTCAAGGCCATCCAGTGTGTTCTTTAACGTACACAGGATATGGCTCTCCCGCACACGGGGCCACGGCTTAACGTCCCATCCGACGGACGGCGGCCTTTACCAAGCCCATCGGTGTCCCCTACTGACCGTGGGCAGGGCAGGGATTTTTGCGGAGATAAATCTCAACGCTGACCCAGCTGAGACTCGAATCTGGGAACTACAGATTACGATTCTGGCGCGCTACCGACTAAGCCACCCACTTTGTCACGTGACACGAAGGTTGCCAGATCACTAATTTCTAAAAAAATCGTTGCCAGATATTTTTTCTGAATTCTGTAATGAATCATAGTGTTCGGATATTTTTTAATATATATAATGCGTATGAATATATAATGCAATGAATATGGAGCGTGTGCAGTTACCGTTCACAGCAAACTGGAGCGTTTGCGGTTAATGTTCACAGCACATTGGATCGTGTGAGCTCACAAAGACCTGAATCATGTGGGTTCACTCACGGAAATATTGAGCGTGTGCAGTTACCGTTCACAGCAAACTGGAGCGTGTGCAGTAACTGCACATCATCCAGATATTTTTCCTGAATTCTGTAATCACGTGACACGAAGGTTGCCAGATCACTAATTTCTAAAAAAATCGTTGACAGATATTTTTTCTGAATTCTGTAATCAATCATAGTGTTCGGATATTTTTTTGAGCGACTGTATAAGTATGGTTGGGAGCGGGGACCCACTGGACAGCTGTTGGGAGAAGGGTGTCGGCCTCCCGTCAAGGCCATCCAGCGTGTTCTTTAACGTGCGTGGGGTGTGGCTTCCCATACACGGAGACACGACTTAACGTCCCATCCGACGGACGGCGGCCTTTTCAAACCCAACAGTGACCCCTATTCACTGTGGGCAGGGCGGGGAGTTGGCAGAGAAAAATCTCTACACTTGCACAGCTGGAACCCGAACCTGAGAATTGCAGATTACGACACTGGCACGCTACCAACTGAACCTCCCCTACCCCTGAAATAAAAATAAAAAAAAAACAGTTAATAAAAAAAAGAGAGTAGGAGAAGAATGCAGTAAAAAAATAGGTAAAGAGACATAATATAATAATAAGATTTAAAAAAAATGAGGAAAATAAAATAGATGTTTGGGAGTTTAAAGTACTTTAACAGAAGTTTACAAAGTAATTAACATGTACAGAATGAAGGAGTATGAAAATTGATAAAATGAGTGTAGAAAAAATAAGAGGTGAACAGAAATTTAAATTGCATAATCAGAAGTACATATAGTAATTTAATAATGTATTACATATATCAGTTGAAAGTCTAAATTTAGTTGACATGTACAGAATAATAAATAAAAAATAAATACCCCCTCAAGCAGCTGCTTGCCACAGAGGTCTGACAGGAGCCTGCCAGTTTATATGCCATAGTAGAAGGTCTGAGAGGATGGCAGGACCTCAGCAGAAAAACGACACATACATCCATGCCTTACCCGGGGCTCGAACCCAGGTCCCGTAGATCAGTAGCCAAGTGTGCTAACCAAGGAAATATGTTAAAGGGGAAAGTGAGAGAAATCAGAAGTGAACGAAAATTAAGAAGAAAGAAAATTTTTATACAAAAGTACACCAGAAGGGGGGGGAGGGGGGGGGGAAAGGCGGCCCTCTTTCAGGATGTTAGTAAGGTAATAGAGACAAAAATTATTAAACCTATATAAATTTCATGCATTTTTCAAGAAATGTTTTAAAGAACTGCATTGGAAATCCAGTATCTTGCTCTTACATTTTTCAGGTTGATTGTTTGTTTTGCGTTCTCCCACTTGTTTTTTTTTAGATACGGTCCTGTTCATGTATAACTGTTATTTTTTCTTGATCCGTATACTTTGCATTGTTTAAATTACGTGGTAATTAAATACTTAGCATGCAAAGAAGATTATATTGCAAATTTAATGCTTCAATGAATTTACGAAATATAATGGGAAGTATAGAAATTTGGAAAATAAAATAAATAAATAAATAAATACCCCCTCAAGCAGCTGCTTGCCACAGAGGTCTGACAGGAGCCTGTCAGTTTATATGCCACAGTAGAAGATCTGAGAGGATGGCAGGACCTCAGCAGAAAACAACACGAACATCCATGCCTTAACCCGGGGCTCGAACCCAGGTCCCGTAGATCAGTAGCCAAGCGCGCTAACCACTCGGCCATAAGTATACCTAAATATTTGCCTTTTCCTAAATCGTATGAATTTATATATTTATTGTTTTTATTCAAAATTATAAATAGGATTAGTACGAATGTTAAGTAATATAATATTAGACGGTATTCTAAATATGTGCTTCATGCTGTTGAAAAATTAATTATTCATCCAAACATTGTACATTTGGACAAATTTTTTTAACAGCTAGCATATCTCTATAAAGTGTAAAAGGAGTGAAAAATATTAATAGTATTAGATTTTACTTAAGAAGTATTGAAAATATTGATAATTTATTTCGCATTATAACGTAATAATACAGGCAGTGTACTTTGTATTTTTTTTTTTTGAAGAATAGCATAATACTCGTGGATTGTGCTTAAGTGCTTAAATTTTGTTTTTACCTTTTCTGTGTTCTTTCTTGTTTCGGTAATATATTAATATTGTTATTGTAATAAATTCTTCATTCAGTGAAAAAAAACGATAACATGAGTAAAATCAGAAACTTGCTCTTCTCAAAAGAGTTTAAAATGAGGAATTGTACAGTCGCTCAAAAAAGTATCCGAACACTATAGTTGATTACAGAATTCAGAAAAAATATCTGGCAACGTTTTTTTTTTAGAAATCAGTGATCTTCGTGTCACGTGACACGAAGGTTGTCAGATCACTAATTTCTAAAAAAATCGTTGCCATATTATATAGGTCATATTATTTTGATACTAGATATGGGTCATATAATATAGGTCATATTGCTTTGATACTTGATCCTGTGGGCTCACTCACGGAAATACTGAGCGTGTGCAGTTACCGTTCACAGCAAACTGGAGCGTGTGCAGTTACTGCACTGTGAACGGTAACTGGAGCGTGTACAGTTGCTGTACACGTTCCAGATACTTTTCCTGAATTCTGTAATCACGTGACACGAAGGTTGCCAGATCACTATTTTCTAAGAAAATCGTTGCCAGATATTTTTTCTGAATTCTGTAGTCAACCATGGTGTTCGGATTCTTTTTTGAGCGACTGTAGGTGGTCATATTATTTTGATACTAGATCGTGTGGGCTCACTCACGGAAATATTGAGCGTGTACAGTTACCGTTCACAGTAAACTGGAGCGTGTGCAGTAAGTGCACACGCTCCAGTTTGCTTGTGAACGGTAACTGGAGCGTGTACAGTTGCTGTACACGCTCCAGATATTTTTCCTGAATTCTGTAATCACGTGACACGAAGGTTGCCAGATCACTATTTTCTAAGAAAATCGTTGCCAGATATTTTTTCTGAATTCTCTAATCAACCATAGTGTTCGGATTCTTTTTTGAGCGACTGTACTCTCGAGACCGTCCACTGCATTCTTCGCTAAGCGGAAGTTGAAAGAATCGATTCTTTTCGTGGAATCAGAAAGGGACAACTGGTGAATTCCCTTATTGTTTGGTCTTGCCTCCACTCTCTCGCTGTTATTCCTAATTTCTTTACGATCATTCTAAATTTCTATTTTTTATTCCCCCCTCCCCAACAGATGTCCCTCCAATGTCTCAAAGGAATTTCCCTCCGTCGTTTTGGAATTCCAACTACCAACCGTCTGCAGCCGGACTGAGTGGCCTGGGTGCTGTTCCTGCGACACCTCACAGCGACATGCCCTACCCTGCCGAAGCGTACCATTCCGGAGCTCTGCATACCATCCACCAAGGAGACCCGTGGCATTACACCCTCTCTCCGCACGCACAGGCGACGGGCCCTTACACACACCGACCCTCGGTGCATGAACTCTCCTATTCCGGTAAGTTGGAAACCTTTCAAAGATATTTTATCTGTAGCTCATCAATAAACATTATCATGTAAGCAATTGTTTGCAGAATACCAATAATGTAGTACTATGGCCATGGAAGTATTTAAAGTCCCAGAATTTCAGGGATCAAGAGGCCTTTAATTATTACTTGTAATAAAAAGAATAATTTTTATTTCCATTTGATTTTGCACTACAAAGATGTACTATATTTATTGTGATAAATTCACATAAAAACATTTGTTTGCGAAAATCAGAGTGTTGCTTTGGGAGTGGAACGACGGAGGAAGTATTCCCTTCCCAAAGAACATTGCAGTAAGATGTAGAAAATGTTTTCACGATTTCTTTTCAGTTTCAATGAAAACAAAAAAAAATGGAAAAACATAATTAGGATTTAACCATTTCATTCTGGAATTTCCTTGGTGGTGTTTTTGGGTGTGTTTTATCCCTGAACGGCACTTTTTTGCGCACAATGTCCAGGTCACAAGGACCCCGAAGTCTCAGAGAAAGTTGGGGAAGGAACCCACTGGAACAGTTGTTGAGAGAAAGATGGTAGCCTCCAGTCGAGGCCATCCAGTGTGTTAACGTACACATGGTATAGTTCTCTTGCACACTGACCCACGGCTTAATGTCCCAACTGACGGACGGCGGAAGCCCATCGGTGTCCCCTATTGATCGTGTGCAGGGAGGGGAATTTTGTGGAGATAAATCTCAATGCTGACCCAGCTGGAGCTCGAACCTGGGAACTGCAGATTACGGGCCTGGTGCGCTATCGACTGAGCCATCCCCGCCCCAAATTTTCTTGTAAATCAGAAAATATTTGGAGCACTGTATTGTGTTTATATGGACCCAAATGAACATCTTGTGCACAAAAAATTAAGATTATGAAAATAAAAAGATAATAAACAAAATATAATAAAATTCCATTTTTTAATTTTAAATATATTATATATGTATTCTCATATAGAAAACGTTTTCCCATATTTTGATTATTTTTGTTTGAAAAATATATTTAACAGTTTTATATTAATTAAAACTAGATTTTGCAGTTATTTTTTCGTATTAGTGTAAGGCGTTTTGGTGGGTTGGGTTGTTTTACCTCTGAGCGGCACTCAGTTTTTTTGTACACCATGGGCTAAATGGCCAGGTCACATGGACCCCGAAGGCTCAGAGAAGGTTGGGGGAGGGGACCTACTGGGACAGCTGTTAGGAGACAGATGGTAGCCTCTCGTCAAGGCCATCCAGCGTGTTCTTTAACGTGCACAGGGTATGGCTCTCCCGCACACGGGGCCACGGCTTAACGTTCCATCCGACGGACGGCGGCCTTTCCTAGTCCATCGGTGTCCCCTACTGACCGTGGACAGGGCAGGGAATTTTGCGGAGAAAAATCTCAACGCTGACCCAGCTGGGATTCGAACCTGGGAACTAAAGATTACGAGCCTGGCGCGCACCGACTGAGCCACCCCCGTCCCGTTTTGCTGGGTTGTTTTACTTCTGAGTGGTACTTTGTCCTCACGATATCTAAAGAGTCAGGTTATAAATTGAGAAGGAGAAAAGATCTTCTTGGATGCTTTTAGAAGAGAGCTGTTAGCCTCTCATTAAGGCCATCTAGCGGGTTCTTAAACATGGTTGGAAATGCCGCCGTCCGTCAGATGGAGCGTAATAGCCGTTATACCGTGTGCTGGAGAGCCATACGTCGTGCACGTGAAAGAACACGCTAGATGGCCTTGACGGGAGGCTACCAGTGGGTTCCCCTTCCCCTAACCTTATCTGAACCCTTGAGGTCGTTTTGACTTGGCTATTTTGGCGATTTTTTTCCCAAAAAGTGTATCTCAGAGGTAAAACATTCCAGCTTTAGACATGCATAGGGTACAGTTCTGCTGCCCATCGGGTCACGGTGACAGAACCGGATTTCTACTCTAGATCCGGGTCTATCTGAAACCAATTGATTTATAACAGCGAGAACTGCTGTATTAATATAATGTAATTATGGAATCCAGCACCTTTGAAGAATACATTTATTATTTTATGCGGTAACTCGTGCATTACCGCATAAAATAATTAATAATTGATTGTCTTATCTTTATATATCTTTATATACTTTTGATAAATGACAAACTCAAACAAATCGGCAGTATACAAATTTAATCTTTTCATTTTTTGTAAGAAAAAACAAAACAAAACACTATTATGAAATGCATATTATTTTTCCCAGATTTTTTCAATTTTAACCCGAATATTTATTTCAGTTGTTTGGGGAATAAAAGTCGGAGAGAATCGGGTAAAGCCAGAAAAAGTCATACCCTAATTATAAATTTTATTGTCTATAACTGAGATTCTGGTCGACGAAGCATTTTCAGCATTTTTCTTTTTAGCCAATCACGCTTAATTAAGCGTTAGAATGATCTGTTTAATAACCAGCAAACAAGATAAGCAACAATGAGCTAGGTTGGGTTGTTTTACCTCTGAGCGGCACTTTTTTGCACACCATGGGCTAAATGGCCAGGTCACATGGACCCCGAAGGCTCAGAGAAGGTTGGGAGAGGGGACCCACTGGAACAGCTGTTGGGAGACAGACAGCGTGTTCTTTAACGTGCACAGGGTATGGCTCTCCCGCACACGGGGCCACGGCTTAACGTCCCATCCGACGGACGGCGGCCTTTCCAAGCCCATCGGTGTCCCCTACTGACCGTGGACAGGGCGGGGAATTTTGCGGAGATAAATCTCAACGCTGACCCAGCTGGGATTCGAACCTAGGAACTACAGATTACGAGCCTGGCGCGCTACCGACTGAGCCACCCCCGCCCCTACCAACAATGAGCTAAACGACATGGAGCATAGAAGAAAAATTGCCTTCACCTGGCTGGGATCCCACCCATGTCGTAGGTTCGTATTCCACCCAGCTCAAGACAACGTTTCCTCTATACCAAGGTGCTCACATACAACAATAGCAACCTGTGTTTGCTTGTTATTAAACATATGCTTAAAATAGAAAAACAAACTGCTCTTCAAGCATCTGTTTGAGACAGAGATCTGAGAGCAGCATGTCAGTATAATGTCTCGGAGAAGATCGATGAGGAAGGCAAGACGTGAGAAAAAAGACATGAGAAAACATGACATGAGAAGACACGAGAAAAAAAAATCCATGCTTTAGTGCAGGTCTCTTAGACCGTAACAAAGAACGTTAACGGTTCTTGGCTTACGCTTGATTGACTGTAAAAAATACGATGTCTATTTTAGTTGGGACTCATCTAGTTCACATAGCTGTGAATGCTAGATCTCTAGATGGTAGCAGAATATTCAAATACAATCAAGATTATTTCTGATGTCTGACCTCATGGTATAAATGATAAAAACCATCAATAGAGGAGACTTAATAGGCTGCAGGTATCCAATGGTCAGTTCACCTGACATGTATGTGGGTTCATAAATCACCCGGGTTAGCATAATTTTTCTGTGCATTCAAGATAGTTTTCATGTTTCACTTTTTTTGTGTGTGGAGGGGGGGGAGAAAGCATTGATGGTTAATGTTTTATAGTGTATGATATTCCCAACGTCACAAGCTTTTATTTGATATATGCTCAGTCAATGCGTTCAAAAGATATTTGAACAATAGTTTCCATATTTTTCCTTCTGTTTTCTGCTGAGGTCCTACCATCCTCTCAGATCTTCTACTGTGGCATATAAACTGACAGGCTCCTGTCAGACCTCTGTGGCAAGCAGCTGTTTGAGGGGGTATTTATTTATTTATTTTTCGGACTTAGAGTTTATAGGAGGAAATTGTTCATATCTTAAACATTTCCAATATCACAAATTTCCTTTGATATATAATTGGTTATTATCGGCTACTGCGTTGGGAAGATATGGTGGAACTACCTTTTGAGAAATTCAGAAACCGATAACTGAGTCCTCTGATACAAGTCAGAAATGCCAAACGAAAGCAATAGGAAGATATACTGCCTGATGAAATTATTTTGAGCACCTTACTTAATACTTCGTCGCATTATATGCTAGAATTTCCAAATTTCAAAGCTTTCATTTTTCCGCCTAGTTCTCGTTGAAATGGACTTTGAAGTATTACTTAGCGCTCATCTCTCTCTCAGCTGATGAAATGGACTTTGAAGTATTGCTTAGCGGTCATGTCTCTCAGCTGATGAAATGGACTTTGAAGTATTGCTTAGCGGTCATCTCTCTCAGCTGATGAAATGGACTTTGAAATATTGCTTAGCTGTCATCTCTCTCAGCTGATGAAATGGACTTTGAAGTATTGCTTAGCGGAGGTGATGAAATGGACTTGGAAGTATTGCTTAGCGGTCATCTCTCTCACCTGATGAAATGGACTTTGAAGTATTGCTTAGCGGTCATCTCTCCCAGCTGATGAAATGGACTTTGAAGTATTGCTTAGCGGTAATCTCTCTCAGCTGATGAAATGGACTTTGAAGCATTACTTAGTGGTCATCTCTCTCAGCTGATGAAATGGACATTGAAGTATTGCTTAGCGGAGGTGATGAAATGGACTTTGAAGTATTGCTTAGCTGTCATCTCTCTCAGCTGATGAAACGGACTTTGAAGTATTTCTTAGCGGTCATCTCTCTCAGCTGATGAAATGGACTTTGAAGTATTGCTTAGCGGAGGTGATGAAATGGACTTTGAAGTATTGCTTAGTTGTCATCTCTCTCAGCTGATGAAATGAACTTTGAAGTATTGCTTAGCTGTCATCTCTCTCAGCTGATGAAATGAACTTTGAAGTATTGCTTAGCGGTCATCTCTCTCAGCTGATGAAATGGACTTTGAAGTATTGCTTAGCTGTCATCTCTCTCAGCTGATGAAATGAACTTTGAAGTATTGCTTAGCGGTCATCTCTCTCAGCTGATGAAATGAACTTTGAAGTATTGCTTAGCTGTCATCTCTCTCAGCTGATGGAATGGACTTTGAAGTATTGCTTAGCGGTCATCTCTCTCAGCTGATGAAATGAACTTTGAAGTATTGCTTAGCTGTCATCTCTCTCAGCTGATGAAATGGACTTTGAAGTATTGCTTAGCGGAGGTGATGAAATGGACTTTGAAGTATTGCTTAGCGGTCATCTCTCTCACCTGATGAAATGGACTTTGAAGTATTGCTTAGCGGTCATCTCTCCCAGCTGATGAAATGGACTTTGAAGTATTGCTTAGCTGTCATCTCTCTCAGCTGATGAAATGAACTTTGAAGTATTGCTTAGCGGTCATCTCTCTCAGCTGATGAAATGGACTTTGAAGTATTGCTTAGCTGTCATCTCTCTCAGCTGATGAAATGAACTTTGAAGTATTGCTTAGCGGTCATCTCTCTCAGCTGATGGAATGGACTTTGAAGTATTGCTTAGCGGTCATCTCTCTCAGCTGATGAAATGAACTTTGAAGTATTGCTTAGCTGTCATCTCTCTCAGCTGATGAAATGGACTTTGAAGTATTGCTTAGCGGAGGTGATGAAATGGACTTTGAAGTATTGCTTAGCGGTCATCTCTCTCACCTGATGAAATGGACTTTGAAGTATTGCTTAGCGGTCATCTCTCCCAGCTGATGAAATGGACTTTGAAGTATTGCTTAGCTGTCATCTCTCTCAGCTGATGAAATGGACTTTGAATGATTGCTTAGCGGTCATCTCTCTCAGCTGATGAAATGGACTTTGAAGCATTACTTAGTGGTCATCTCTCTCAGCTGATGAAATGGACATTGAAGTATTGCTTACCGGAGGTGATGAAATGGACTTTGAAGTATTGCTTAGCTGTCATCTCTCTCAGCTGATGAAACGGACTTTGAAGTATTTCTTAGCGGTCATCTCTCTCAGCTGATGAAATGGACTTTGAAGTATTGCTTAGCGGAGGTGATGAAATGGACTTTGAAGTATTGCTTAGCGGAGGTGATGAAATGGACTTTGAAGTATTGCTTAGCTGTCATCTCTCTCAGCTGATGAAATGAACTTTGAAGTATTGCTTAGCGGTCATCTCTCTCAGCTGATGAAATGAACTTTGAAGTATTGCTTAGCTGTCATCTCTCTCAGCTGATGAAATGAACTTTGAAGTATTGCTTAGCGGTCATCTCTCTCAGCTGATGAAATGAACTTTGAAGTATTGCTTAGCGGTCATCTCTCTCAGCTGATGAAATGGACTTTGAAGTATTGCTTAGCGGTCATCTCTCTCAGCTGATGAAATGAACTTTGAAGTATTGCTTAGCGGTCATCTCTCCCAGCTGATGAAATGAACTTTGAAGTATTGCTTAGCTGTCATCTCTGTCAGCTGATGGAATGGACTTTGAAGTATTGCTTAGCGGTCATCTCTCTCAGCTGATGAAATGAACTTTGAAGTATTGCTTAGCTGTCATCTCTCTCAGCTGATGAAATGGACTTTGAAGTATTGCTTAGCGGAGGTGATGAAATGGACTTTGAAGTATTGCTTAGCGGTCATCTCTCTCACCTGATGAAATGGACTTTGAAGTATTGCTTAGCGGTCATCTCTCCCAGCTGATGAAATGGACTTTGAAGTATTGC
Source organism: Ryuthela nishihirai (assembly GCA_038380435.1). Classification (NCBI taxonomy): domain Eukaryota; kingdom Metazoa; phylum Arthropoda; class Arachnida; order Araneae; family Heptathelidae; genus Ryuthela; species Ryuthela nishihirai. Next base: position 21,680,740 of record JAWZYU010000010.1, read on the forward strand.
TTAGCTGTCATCTCTCTCAGCTGATGAAATGGACTTTGAATGATTGCTTAGCGGTCATCTCTCTCAGCTGATGAAATGGACTTTGAAGCATTACTTAGTGGTCATCTCTCTCAGCTGATGAAATGGACATTGAAGTATTGCTTACCGGAGGTGATGAAATGGACTTTGAAGTATTGCTTAGCTGTCATCTCTCTCAGCTGATGAAACGGACTTTGAAGTATTTCTTAGCGGTCATCTCTCTCAGCTGATGAAATGGACTTTGAAGTATTGCTTAGCGGAGGTGATGAAATGGACTTTGAAGTATTGCTTAGCGGAGGTGATGAAATGGACTTTGAAGTATTGCTTAGCTGTCATCTCTCTCAGCTGATGAAATGAACTTTGAAGTATTGCTTAGCGGTCATCTCTCTCAGCTGATGAAATGAACTTTGAAGTATTGCTTAGCTGTCATCTCTCTCAGCTGATGAAATGAACTTTGAAGTATTGCTTAGCGGTCATCTCTCTCAGCTGATGAAATGAACTTTGAAGTATTGCTTAGCGGTCATCTCTCTCAGCTGATGAAATGGACTTTGAAGTATTGCTTAGCGGTCATCTCTCTCAGCTGATGAAATGAACTTTGAAGTATTGCTTAGCGGTCATCTCTCTCAGCTGATGAAATGAACTTTGAAGTATTGCTTAGCTGTCATCTCTGTCAGCTGATGGAATGGACTTTGAAGTATTGCTTAGCGGTCATCTCTCTCAGCTGATGAAATGAACTTTGAAGTATTGCTTAGTTGTCATCTCTCTCAGCTGATGAAATGAACTTTGAAGTATTGCTTAGCTGTCATCTCTCTCAGCTGATGAAATGAACTTTGAAGTATTGCTGAGCTGTCATCTCTCTCAGCTGATGAAATGGACTTTGAAGTATTGCTTAGCGGTCATCTCTCTCAGCTGATGAAATGAACTTTGAAGTATTGCTTAGCTGTCATCTCTCTCAGCTGATGAAATGAACTTTGAAGTATTGCTTAGCGGTCATCTCTCTCAGCTGATGAAATGAACTTTGAAGTATTGCTTAGCGGTCATCTCTCTCAGCTGATGAAATGAACTTTGAAGTATTGCTTAGCTGTCATCTCTCTCAGCTGATGAAATGGACTTTGAAGTATTGCTTAGCGGTCATCTCTCTCAGCTGATGAAATGAACTTTGAAGTATTGCTTAGCGGTCATCTCTCTCAGCTGATGAAATGGACTTTGAAGTATTGCTTAGCTGTCATCTCTCTCAGCTGATGAAATGAACTTTGAAGTATTGCTTAGCTGTCATCTCTCTCAGCTGATGAAATGGACTTTGAAGTATTGCTTAGCGGTCATCTCTCTCAGCTGATGAAATGAACTTTGAAGTATTGCTTAGCGGTCATCTCTCTCAGCTGATGAAATGGACTTTGAAGTATTGCTTAGCTGTCATCTCTCTCAGCTGATGAAATGAACTTTGAAGTATTGCTTAGCTGTCATCTCTCTCAGCTGATGAAATGGACTTTGAAGTATTGCTTAGCGGTCATCTCTCTCAGCTGATGAAATGAACTTTGAAGTATTGCTTAGCTGTCATCTCTCTAGCTGATGAAATGGACTTTGAAGTATTGCTTAGCGGTCATCTCTCTCAGCTGATGAAACGTGCAGGTATGTTTTGTGTCTAGTTTGTGCCAGCAAGCACCTGTCTGTCAGAGCCTTTTTCCTCCCGAATTTGCTACCATTGGCGGACTTTTTTTTAGACCGTTGCCATTTTCCATAACTTCGGATATTGTGCCCTGTAATATTCTATTGAGTTCAATCACCTCCGTTACGGATGCTCGCTAGCATCGCGCTCCAACGATGAACCCCCTTTCGAAGCCAATCAGATCAGTCTTTTTTACCCATGTCGCATTTGACTTTGCTTTTCATCATGCCTCTAAGGCTTATATAGCACTTCATAGTGATATAGAATACTCACGTCAGTACGAAAATTTGCAATTCATTGGCACGTTTGGTGGTACTTCACGCACGGCACAGTGTTTAGAATAATTTGGCCAGGCAGTGTAGGTTTGTTTTAGTTGCCTTTCTTAATTTGTATGTTTTATTTTCGAACTGTTTTCCTACATGTGCTTTAATAAGTAAAACAAAAATGGAAGTAAATCTTTCAGTGATGAATTCATTTACTGAATTCTTAATAACTTTAAAGGAAGGCAAGGCGAAGGCAATTTTTATTCAATTAGAAAATAGGTTTTGGCGCCATATTTTCTGCAGAAGTTAATACGAATTCAGTAAGTGATTACGTCATTGGCATGCCTTACTTAATTTTTCACTTCATAAAGCTCATGTAGAAAGAATTTTTGTCTTGAAATTTTTTTTTGCTTTTTAATGGCAAATTCTCACAGAACTTTGGGGCGGTAGCGCGCCAGGCTCGTAATCTGTAGTTCCCAGGTTCGAGTCCCAGGTGGGTCAGCTTTGAGATTTATCTCCGCAAAATTCTACGCCCTGCCCACGGTCAGTAGGGGACACCGATGGACTTGGAAAGGCCGCCGTCCGTCGGGTGGGACGTTAAGCGGTGGCCCCGTGTGCGGGAGAGCCATACACTGTGCACGTTAAAGAACACGCTGGATGGCCTTGACGGGAGGCTACCATCTGTCTCCCAACAGCTGTTCCCTCACCCAACTGTTCTCTGAGCCTTCGGGGTCCCTGTGACCTGGCCATTTAGCCCATGGTGTGCAAAAAAGTGCCGCTCAGAGGTAAAACAACCCAACAACCCAAATCTTAAAGATCGATCCACTCTAAATTTCTCTCTCGCCACTTTTGGCGGAAGGTGAAAGAGAGGTCGTAATTTCAGGTAGTCCACGACATCAGAAACTTTCGTTTAAAATATAATTCGTTGTAATCAACTTCTGAAACTTCCATGGGCGCCCCTTTTTTTTGGAAGGAAATAAGGTTGGGGCATATTTGAGTTTAAATACAACATTCCCCACATCAGAAGCTTTTATTCGACACCTAAATCGTTACTTTTCGGCTGGGTTGGGTTGTTTTTCCTCTGAGCGGCACTTTTTTGCACACCATGGGCTAAATGGCCAGGTCACATGGACCCCGAAGGCTCAGTAAAGGTTGGGGGAGGGGACCCACTGGAACAGCTGTTGGTAGACAGATGGTAGCCTCCCGTCAAGGCCATCCAGCGTGTTCTTTAACGTGCACAGGGTATGGCTCTCCCGCACACGGTGCCACGGCTTAACGTCCCATCCGACGGACGGCGGCCTTTTCAAGCCCATCGGTGTTCCCTACTGACCGTGGGCAGGGCGGGGAATTTTGCGGAGATAAATCTCAACGCTAACCCAGCTGAGACTCGAACCTGGGAACTACAGATTACGAACCTGGCGCGCTATCGACTGAGCCACCCCCGCCCCAACTTGTACGATAAAACTATACCCAATTGCTTTTCGTATAGTTTTATTCCACGAGACTGTTTCCCAACATAACTATGAGACGACTGAAAATAACAAAAATGAAGTTTTTTAAAACAATGTTAGGTCGAACCTGGGAACTACAGATTACGAGCCTGGCGCGCTACCGACTGAGCCACCCCTAAAATAAACACTACTTTTCGGCCTTCTCGTTCGGAAGATAGAGAGAAACACTGATTTCACTTTTTTTTATTGAGAGGGAAGGAATCTTGGTGCTTTTTACTTTGCTTCTGTTTTCTCATCTAGATTTGAAAATATTATTACTCTTTAGTAGAAACAAATATTTTTCCATCCAAAAATTTGCAAATTTCTACAACACATGAAACGAAAAATATTTAACAACACGGAAAAATTTTCTAGCTCACATCATATAGGATAAAAGTCAAATTTTCATCTGTTTCAGCTCATTTTTTAACTTCAGATGCATAGGCTGTCCTTGAGTTACTACGTTGATCTGCTCTTATGGCATTATGACAGTAGTCAATTGCCACCTATTTTAGTCAATGCCAGATTATGGTCTCTTTAAGCCTAGGTACTCTTATGAGTATACGCTCTTAGGGTGGCTCAGTCTGTAGCGCGCCAGGCTCGTAATCTGTAGTTCCCAGGTTCGAGTTCCAGCTGGGTCAGCGTTGAGATTTATCTCCGCAAAATTCCCCGCCCTGCCCACGGTCAGTAGGGAACACCGATGGGCTTGGAAAGGCCGCCGTCCGTCGGATGGGACGTTAAGCCGTGGCCCCGTGTGTGGGAGAGAGCCATACCTTGTGTACGTTAAAGAACACACTGGATGGCCTTGACGGGAGGCTACCATCTGTCTCCCAACAGCTGTGCCAGTGGATCACCTCCCCCAACCTTCTCTGAGCCTTCGGGGTCCATGTGACCTGGCCATTTAGCCCATGGTGTGCAAAACAATGCCGCTCAGAGGTAAAACAACCCAACTCTCTTAGGCACTTCTAAAAACGAGGCTACGGGGCCCACGTTTTACCTCAGGTGCTGCAATGCATCTGGCGCTTGTTTTCGCAACAAATTACGAAGAAGGTCTCTTTTTTTTCCAAACTTGAAAAGTGTGAAAACTGTCCCGTGGTGAACTCTGTGTATTCACCACGGGACAGAAATGACTCTCCTCACTTGCACACTCACTCACTTTGGGTTGGGTTGTTTTACCTCTGAGCGGCACTTTTTTGCACACCATGGGCTAAATGGCCAGGTCACATGGACCCCGAAGGCTCAGAGAAGGTTGGGGGAGGGGACCCACTGGAACAGCTGTTGGGAGACAGATGGTAGCCTCCCGGCAAGGCCATCCAGCGTGTTCTTTAACGTGCACAGGGTATGGCTCTCCCGCACACGGGGCCACGGCTTAACGTCCCATCCGACGGACGGCGGCCTTTCCAAGCCCATCGGTGTCCCCTACTGACCGTGCACTCACTTTGGCGTAAAAAGGAAACATGAAGATGTAATCTGAGACTTTGCTAAAAAAAAGAAAGCCACAAAATTAATGTTTAAATTCCTTAAGACATTATACCCGTGAGTTGTTGATTAAAGAATTAACAAATGTACAAGGTTTGCCATTTAAAACGCAACCCAAAGAGCAAAGCTATTTAAATAAAAAATAAAGAAAAAATACTATGCTTTTTTAGGAGTTTAACATATTGGCACGACAGCTCATGTTTTAAATACACTGGCTTTCTTGGAGGACTTTTTTGGTGAACGCATTGTCAGGAGTGGCCATTGGTCACCACGATCCCCAGATCTAACACCACCTGACTGAAATTTTCTTTGGGGATATTTTCCAAAGAAACTTTTGGACTGAAATTTTCTTTGGGGATATCGAAAAAAAAAGAGTCTATCGCATAACATTGAACTCACCGTTAACCGACACTGACAAAAGAACTCTTCGAAAAGTTGCAAGGGACACTTTAAAAAGGGTGGATGCCTGTCTTCTAGAATAGGGGTTCTCAACGTGGGGTACGCCGTGAGAGCTGAAAAGTCGCTAGATCTAGTAACAAAGTGACTAAGTTGACCCCAATCATTGATGAACTGTGCAAGCGTAAACAAGCGCAACCATTTCCTGATTACCCAGTAAAATATTATAATTTAAGAAGATTTGTTAAATTGTTTATTTCATTTTTTGTGTTTATCGATATATGTAATTTATGAATACAAAATTTAATATATATATATGTTTTATTTTATTCCCATTGTTTTACTATAATTATAGTTTTATCTATCTATACAAGGGGTACTCTAGTTACATACACATTTCCAGGGGGTACGTGAAGCATAAAAGGTTGAGAACCACTGATACAAATGTTTTATTTTATTCCCATTGTTATACTATAACTATAGTTTTATCTATCTATACATGGGGTAGGACAGTTACATACACATTTCCAGGGGGTACGTGAAGCATAAAAGTTTGAGAACCACTGTACTAGAAGGTGGCGGACATTATCAGCATCTACTGATATTATACTGAAATTTGTTCAATACAATTATTTCCTCATTAATTTTAAAAATATATGATACACAATATTGGGTTGCTTTTTAAATAGTACACCCTGTACTTGAATTTCGATATGTACTGGCACTTCAACACATTTATACATCAGTACGTAAAAAAAAAGTTTTTTTTAATCAGTTCAATCGAAACAAACATGAAATTTGAATTAATAGTTTCCTTTTCTTATTTTTGAGTGACTAAGAATTGTACGCAGGCCCCAAACTTTTCGTAAGCCCTAGGCATTATGTTTATATGCCTAATGGATAATCAGGCTTTGATTCAGAGCTTTATGTTCACACAGTGAAACATTTCCGTGCTGATGAACTTTGATGCTAGATATCTGAGATTCTTTTAATCATTTACATATGGATTTTTTTCAGTTGTTTCTATTCAATCCATAAAAATGACTGTTAAATAAAAAAGCTAGTGTTTAGTGGTGGTGTTTCAGAAGAACACAGCAGTAAGTAGGCCCGGGTCTAGAAAAAAAGTGGGGAGGGAGAGGGCCAAAAAAAAAACTGAATTGCCATTGCAGTGTAACAATCTTCTATTCGTTTTAGCGATGTTTAAAAAAATTCGCGAAACATGCAGAAATTTAATAATTTTTGGCCTCCATTATCATTAATGACATTCTCAAGGGCTCTCTTGCTCCTCCTGGGGCGGGGGTGGCTCAGTCGGTAGCGCGCCAGACTCGTAATCTGTAGTTCCCAGGTTCGAGTCCCAGTTGGGTCAGCGTTGAGATTTATCTCCGCAAAATTCCCCGCCCTGCCCACGGTCAGTAGGGGACACCGATGGGCTTGGAAAGGCCGCCGTCCGTAGGATGGGACGTTAAGCCGTTGCCCCGTTTGTGGGATAATCATACCCTGAGCACGTTAAAGAACACGCTGGATGACCTTGACGGGAGGCTATCATCTGTCTCCCAACAGCTGTTCCAGTGGGTCCCCTCCCTCAACCTTCTCTGAGCCTTCGGGGTCCATGTGACCTGGCCATTTAGCCCATGGTGTGCAAAAAAGTGCCGCTCAGAGGTAAAACAACCAACCAACCAAACCCTTGCTCCTCCTAGATTCAGACCTGGCAGAAAGACTATATTTAGCAAGATTAAATTGTCGAGATCTGAGACTGGAAGACAATTGCACCATATTCATACAGTTGTTAAAGAAAAGATCAACTCTGAAATAATTATTACCAGCCTCATATGCAAGGTGTATAGATAAACTAAATGGAATGAAGACGAAACTCAGAATCGTCTGATTAGTCCAAGCGTTAAAGTTTTACAGCAAGTAATCTCTTCATTTTAACAGTAAAATAATATGAAAAATTTCCCCCTTTCTAGTTGCAACAGTGTCAGTATATTTTATATCTTACTGATATTTGATCAAACTCAGTAAAAAAATACATGTTGGATCCTTGATTCATAACGTAGTCCCTTATTATATCCATGCTTTTCTGGGAAAATCGATATTTACTTATGACACTTTTTCTTGTTTTTATGATTTTACTTATGACACTTTTTCTACGAATGTAATCTTGTTACATCTGAGGACTGACTGTTTTGAAGTAAGGACTATTTTTATTGAAAGTGATCCTTATAAATATTCGAAAGTTATTGTGGAGCAAATGCACAAATAGACAGAAGGCAGATACGAAAATACGCAATACCGAGAGATACATAGAATGGAAGCTATTAGAATTTAGGTGTTGAAAGCAATATTGTCTATATTGTATAAATGTCCTCTGACTTTGGGATTTCTCCGTCACAAGATGAGGCGGGGGTGGCTCAGTCGGTAGTGCGCCAGGCTCGTAATCTGTAGTTCCCCGGTTCGAGTCCCAGCTGGGTCAGCGTTGAGATTTATCTCCGCAAAATTTCCCCGCCCTGCCCACGGTCAGTAGGGGACACCGATGGGCTTGGAAAGGCAGCCGTCCGTCGGATGGGACGTTAAGCCGTGGCCCCGTGTGCGGGAGAGCCATACCCTGTGCACGTTAAAGAACACGCTGGATGGCCTTGACGGGAGGCTACCATCTGTCTCCCAACAGCTGTTCCAGTGGGTCCCCTCCCTTCTCTGAGCTTTCGGGGTCCTTGTGGCCTGGCCATTTAGCCCATGGTGTGCAAAAAAGTGCCGCTCAGAGGTAAAACAATCCAATCCCATACCGGAAATTATTTGTTTTTCTTTCATCCTTTGTGGAAAATATAAATTTAAATTTGTTTAGAAAGTAGTAAATAAGAAAGAAATTTAGAAATAATCCTGACATTTTACCTTCAGTTTTTTTTTCTTCTATTTAATATTATATTTCACTTCCAGATTATCAGTTCATCAAAGTTCTGATTATGAATTTTTGTTGCTTTCCCTGGTAGGCATGCCAAGTAGCAGGTTCAGTCCCCAGTATGGCTCCCTTCTGTTGCAGCCATCGGTGAGGGCGGCGCGTCTGCCCACGTGCACAGGTCTCGACAAAGGCGACACCTGGGGCACCTCCAGGTACCACGAACCTCTTAGTCACGTGGATACGAATTATGGAGCTACTTACGGCACCATGGGAACGATTCCAGGTGAGTAATACGGCACATAATAATATTGATGTGAAAGAAATTGATCTATGTCACTGATGACATACTTATGATGCATGTAGTGCAATCCAAAAGTTTCCTGGCTGTACCGTTAAAAAAAATGTGCGCATACCTTAGGTTTTAAAAGTAGTAGTAGTAGTTAGTCTTCAAAGTAGTCCTCTTGAGAGCTAACACAGCGAGCCCAGCGCTTTTCCCGCTGCCGAAAACATCCATGGATCTCCTGTTTTGTGATGTTCAGATCTTCATTCTATTCTACCCGAATCACTTCGACACAGTCAAGTCATCTACCCTTAAGATGGAACATAATATTGTGGAACAGGAAGAAGCAGCAGAAGGAAAGGTTTGCTGAGTAGGATAGTGGGCGACCACTGCCATGTTACTTTTTGGCCAAAAACTGCTGAACAGACAGAGCGGTCTGGAATGGTGCGTCGTAAAGTCAGTCCTGTGCGCCCCATTTTCCTAACGTTTCAGCCTCACACTCTCCCTCAAATGCTTCAGGATCTCGACGTAAGTAGTGTTGATTCACTGTCTGGCCTGTAGGAACAAATTCCTTGTGCATTGATGTGGAGGCACGATTACCGCCACATCAAAGAAATAAATCAACATGTTTTTCACCTGCCTCACTTTCTTTGGTTGTGATGGAGGACTGTTCCACTGGGTCATCCCAGTGGAAGAGTCCGCCTTCATCACAACATCCTCCTACTTTGTTCCTGGATTATACCCATAAACCCGGCTTTCAACACCGGTTATGACTTTTGAAAGGAAGTTTCGGTCCTTTTTGACTTGTTCGTGAAGGTCCTTAGTCCTCTTCTTTAGTCCTGTCAACAATAGAGGAGCACATTTGGCAGCAATCTGTCTCATGTTGAGTCCCTCTGTTAGGATCCGTTCACACGATCCATACGCTAGTCCAACAATTCCCCAGATGCCATTGATTAAAATGATTCCCCAGATGCCATTGATTAAAATGATTCACCAGATGCCATTGATTAAAAAGATTCCCCAGATGCCATTGATTAAAAAGATTCCCCAGATGCCATTGATTAAAAAGATTCCCCAGATGTCATTAAGTATTCGTCGATGTTTCCTCGTGAATATCCTAACACCATAATCGTTTAATATTTAAAGATTTGTTTAGAATATTTAACAGCAGACGTTTCTCTAACTCTTATTCTAAACACTTTTTTTAAAAAATGAGCGAAGGTTTAACCGACATGTACAGTCGCTCAAAAAAGTATCCGAACACTATGGTTGATTTACAAAATTCAGAAAAAATATCTGGCAACGATTTTTTTAGAAATTAGTGATCTGGCAACCTTCGTGTCACGTGACACGAAGGTTGCCAGATCACTAATTTCTAAAAAAAACGTTGCCAGATATTTTTCTGAATTCTGTAATCAACCTTTATTCAATCAATGGAATCAATGGCATCTGGGGAATCTTTTTAATCATTGGCATCTGAAGAATCTTTTTAATCAATGGCATCTGGGGAATCTTTTTAATCAATGGCATCTGGGATGTTCAGTTGGCCATTTGGGACTTTATTACACAAGATCAATTAGAGGTGTATTGCGATAAACAAGGTTATACCAAGAAATAAATAAATAAAAAATATATAATTAAATAAAGATAAGAGTTATTGAACCTACAACAAAGTTAAAAACTAGACAAAAAAAGTAAAAGCGCACACAACATTATATATATATATGAAAAATAACAATGTGTATCAACTACCCGTGAATAAAAGCAAGAAATATAAAAGATAAAGTATGTATACAATATATAAAATATATATAAACAAAAATATAAAGACGATAACAACAGTAATAAAGGTTTCTAGAAATGAAAGCAACACGTGTGTATGAGACCCGTTTGAAAACATCAACAAATCTGAAATTAAAATGGAAGATAAAAATCAGATTCGATTAAAATCCTATAATTAATCACAGAGTTCGAAATTATGTCAGGGGCAGAACTCGATCCTTGTATGTAAGACGTCATGGACCAGTAAAGAGGTAGTACCATGGCCGAATAGTTGGGCAAAACACCAGAATCGTAGCTCATATACATGCATCAGTTTAGGTATTATTATTGTTGCAATTTAAAATGGATGAGCACTGAGCGTGAGTTCAAGTAAAAATTGGTCAGTGAAAATTACAATACAATGCAGTTTATTACAAAAGTATGGATAAAATCATTTATAAACAAACTAAGTCAACCGGCACGAAACTCTAATAATAGAATGATAAGCTTTCAGAAGAATCTATTAAATAACTAAATAACTATACACAAAACTGCGACTAAGTGTACTGGTTTTTCAGAACTAATTCTTTTCATACGTTAATCACCATGTACAAAACGACAATATTTTCCTTTTTATACACCAGCTTACCAATATTATCCATACCAATAAAGTAGTCAACCTCCGGCGTACACACTAAATAAAAACATTTATTCGTTAAAACTATCGTGCTCAGACTCTTAATTATGCCTTCTTTTGGATTTCACAACTTCAACAACACACTTGTATCTTTCTTATATTTCAGATCGGTTCTATATTCTAATTCGTTGGTTAATTAATTCTCACGCAGAAGCACACACGAGGGTTCATGACACGCCCATCACAAACTCATTGCAGCACGTTCATCTGCCGTAACATTATTATATTTCCAAGGAATTATATGAATATATATTTTTCACAAATAAAACCTGAAGGTGTCGAGGTAGTTACTGTGTAGGTACTTCTTAATACAGAAATATACACTGCTCGCCATAGAAAATGCCACATCATGAAGGAAGGGACGAAATGAGACCATACATGAAGACAAGTAGGTGGGAAATAAGTGATTTAATATCTGAGGGATTACATGAATGTGATTAGCGAGGAAACAGTATAATAGGTCTAAGTCAGTAGGATGTATGACCGCCATGCTGGGCTATATATTCAGCAACACAGCGTGGCATCGAGTGGAAAAGTCCCCGTATGGTGTGCTGAGGTATCACGGACCATGCGTCGTTGACCTGTGAACATAATTTATCGACATTGCAAGGGGGGTCGTGCAGAGGAGTGAAGTCGTCTGTTAAAGATGCCACACACGTTCTCTATTGGGGAGAAGTCTGGGGATTGCACTGGCCATGGTATCACTTGGACATCTTGTAGGCACTATCTGATGATGTTGGCAGTGTGTGGGCGGGTGTTATCGTGTTGAAACTGGGCATCAGGGATACCACGGAGATACGGCAACAAAACGGGCTTCAGCACCTCATCGACGTATCATTGTGTTGTTATTGTACCCACTATGCATACGAGCAATAAATGGCTGTTGAAAGATAGCACTTCCAGTCATCACACCAGGCTAAGGAGCCGTATGATGCTCATAGATTGCAAGATCAGCCTGGTGACCATATAATCTCCAGAATCTCAAATCGCGATCGTCAACATTGAGACAGAAGTGAGACTCGTTGCTGAATACTACTTGGTTCCATTCGTCCCACCACGCATGTCTGGTATGACACCACTGCAACTTTGAGAGACGATGTGCTGCAATGAGTGGCAGTCCTCGCAATGGCTGGCAAGAACACAAACCTACCTCAGCCAATGCGATTCACAATCTGTGTCGACACGGGGATGTCCATAGCTACCTGTACCATGCCAAATGTTGTCTGCTATGGATTGTGGGGCTGATATTGCCTGCTGTCGAATGCATCAATTGAGGCATTCGGGCGTGCACCGGTCCCATTACGACGACACACGTTACCTTCCTCCAACCACTGTCGCCAAATTCGGCTGAGAGTTGTTGCATCCCGATGCGTTTTCATCGTGATGCAATGCAGGGACCAACCAGCCATACATAGCCCTATGATGAAGTCTCTGATAAAGGTGTTCGTGTGATGGTAGGATTCCCGATGACGTCACCCTGGCATTCTCACTCCTTACACGTGCTTTCACCACCGAAATCACCCCGATGCAGTGGTCCACACGCCCAGGTAAGGACGACCAACTTAGCTACGCCAAGCCGTTTTGCCCTGTTATCTCCCTCACCTATCACGCGATTGGTTCACAACTGCACTCATTTCCATAACCCGATTGTCACCACACACCCACTATATGCATGCCGCTCCGACAAATAATTCCTGGTGTAACATTTTCTATGTCGAGCAGTGTATTTAACAGTTGAAAAATGTTTTTAAAAAATCATGTTCCTAGTGCTTTCATATGATGTTTTTCACTGAATATCTCAAAGCAGAGGCTTCGATCAGCTTTTTTAACGTCTGTCGCAACTGGTTATCAAATGAAAGTTCATGAGTTGAGGAGCATCAGGTCAAATAAAATGTTTCACATTTTCTCCCTCCTACCTCAACAAAAAAATTGCAGAATTTTTATCTTTTTAAGTTTTTCATATGCGGCTGCCTAAATAAGATAACTATTTACTTTAATATATTAATATATATTTAAGTTATGTGCGAAATTAAAGCTTTTGTTGTGGGTATTGCCATAAAATATATAACATGATTATCCTCTGTCTTCCCTCCCCCCCCCTCTTTTTCCTCAGTCTGCATAGCGTAGAGATCAGTGGCAGCTCGTTATTAGGGGCCAGAGGGAACAGCATTTCTGTAATATATATATATACTAGCCATCCCGTGGCCGAGTGGTTAGCGCGCTTGGCTACTGATCTACGGGACCTGGGTTCGAGCCCCGGGTAAGGCATGGATGTTCGTGTTGTTTTCTGCTGAGGTCCTGCCATCCTCTCAGATCTTCTACTGGTGGCATATAAACTGACAGGCTCCTGTCAGACCTCTGTGGCAAGCAGCTGCTTGAGGGGGTATTTATTTTTATTTATATATATATATACTAAAACGTTAAACTCTTAATTGGAATAAATAATGAAAATAATATTTTACATGGATATTTACTCTCTAAAATATCTTGCCCGCTTTATTTCATTTCAATAAACATTTAGTGAAGTAATACACTCGAAACTGTCTTACGCGCCTTAATTATCAGCGCGAAATATTACGAGAAGCTTCAAGTTCCATTCCCCACCCCAGAGGCTAAATTCCAGAACTATCCCTGAACTAAATTCTCGAACTTCCCCTGAACTAAATTCTCGACCCTTCCACCCCATAAGGTAAACTCTCGAATCCTCCCCTGAACTAAATTCTCGAACTTCTGAACTAAATTCTCGACCCTCCCACCCCCATAAGGTAAATTCTCGAACCCTCCCCTGAACTGAATTCTCGAACTCTGAAACTAAATCCTACGCACACACCTGATATAAGCCACAATATATATGGAATTTTTTTTACACTTACATATAAATATATGTTCTTTTCCAATCGATATTCTTGTTTCCACCGAGGAGAAGAATAGGAGTTGGCGGCCGTAAATGGTCAATGTTGCGGACTACCATCCGAGCCATCATCGCACCTGCTTAGTTGATTTCTCTGTAAACATTATTATTCTGGCCCAACTTCTTTAGAAACACATGAGTCGCCACTTACAGAGATAAATCCACCACTGTTAATATAATAATAATAATTTATTTCATGCAATGGGTTACAGTAAAGCCAAGGTACAGGCAATTTTGGATATTAATTTAAACGTTCAAGTGGCTTAAGTACCACCAGTGCCCACCAGTTTATTCCAAAACAACTGAAAAACGTATTGTACACCAAGGTTTAGAAAAAATGCATGAATAGAAAGGACTCCTTTAGGAAAAACTAACAGAAAAAACATAAATATTTAAATATTAATACTGAATATAAATAATATCAGTAAAGTCATTACATAGTGGAGAACCCTGACAGTTTACTACGGAATTTCAACGTCATGTCAAGGGGAATTTTATTTATTATTTTTTTTCAATGTTATATCAGCTGAATAATTTGGAACTTCTGAAGTACGCTTTGAATAGAAAAATTTTACTGAAGATAAATTAAAGATCCCACTAAAACCTATTTCAATATGAATTTCAACAATTTTCGTTAAAAAGTTTAAAAGTGATGGTAGCTGCAATTCTGTGGTTAATTCTTTAGTGGCACTATTGCTGGTAAATATTCCAGTTTCCATTTTAATACGGAACGAATATTTTTGAAAATAGACAATTAGATAAATTTGACTGATATCTTTAATTTATATTATTCAATATTTTTCCATACAAAGCATATTTTCAAATTATAGAGCTTCCAAATTACAGTTTCCCATTCACATAACATGGAAAGCCCCTAATAAATTTGTATGGATCTGTACAAGCCCGGACTAGAACAATATTAAGGGGGGCAAGAAACACGATCGAGGGGGAAAAATGTCAAAAACCAAACGACTGGATTTCCAACGCTGTCTGAGGTCCTGCCATCCTCATAGACCTACTATGGCATATAAACTGACAGGCTCCTGTCAGACCTCTGTGGCAAGCAGCTGCTTGAGAGGGTATTTATTTGCCGTCCCGTGGCCGAGTGGTTAGCGCGCTTGGCTACTGAACTACGGGACCTGGGTTCGAGCTCCGGGTAAGGCATGGATGTATGTGACGTTTTTCTGCTGAGGTCCTGCCATCCTCTCAGACCTTCTACTCTGGTATATAAACTGACAGGCTCCTGTCAGACCTCTGTGGCAAGCAGCTGCTTGAGAGGGTATTTATTTGCCGTCCCGTGGCCGAGTGGTTAGCGCGCTTGGCTACTGAACTACGGAACCTGGGTTCGAGCTCCGGGTAAGGCATGGATGTATGTGACGTTTTTCTGCTGAGGTCCTGCCATCCTCTCAGACCTTCTACTCTGGCATATAAACTGACAGGCTCCTGTCAGACCTCTGTGGCAAGCAGCTGCTTGAGGGGGTATTTTTTTTTATAATATTTGCTCTCCATTTTATAGGTCTTTAAAAAATTTCTCGAAAAATGCATGACATATAAATAAATTTAATAATTTTTTGACTAAGTTTCCCTTACTAGCGTTCTGAAAGGGGAGGGGAATGGTTTGCTTTCCCCTCCCTAGATCCGGCTCTGACTGCATATGCAGAAAGCTAAAAAAAAGTTAAAAAATGTAAAAAGCTTCTTCCTGCGTTTAAATAAATGAATATTACTGTAATATAAATAGCAATATTTCCTGTATGACAATAACATCAAAATCGTAAGTAATAATGGTGAGTTAACAATATATTAATGCGTATTTTATGTGAAAGATGTTTAACTTGAATATTGAAAAAATGAACCAATGCTTAAAGTTGTAAATAATATAATATAGAAATTGAAATTTTCAATCAGGTTTTTTAAGTTTTTGCAAACCACAAGAACGCAGTTAAACTACAGAAATTATAAAACTGCATTAGTAATTTACCTTTTATTTCTGGTAATATTTTTGTTTTGGGGGAATTCAAACATTATGTTAGTAGATCTGTAAATAAAATAACAATGCTGTCAACTGAATATTGTAAATATGGGACACTTAGCAGAATATAGAAAATTTACAAGAAAAAAATGTATTTCTTTTAGGAATGTCTATTAATCAACGTATATATAAACTTCCTTGATAAATCTCTCCTAACGTTAACAGGATGGTTTAAATGGGCGCTGCATCCTGTCAGACCTCTGTGGCAAGCAGCTGCTTGAGGGGGTATTTATTTATTTGTTTTATTTATATTTTACTACGTTTTGTCGCCCAACTTATTTTTTCTTTTCTCCACACATTTCATGTTTACTAACCATTGCTCTAATAATGATCAGTTAATTTGAAATCTATAATCATTAATATGGTTTACGATTGTTTGTGACATATATACTGGTTTCCATAAATTAAGGAAAATCTCTGTTAGGCCAATGAGAAGCTAACGTCAAAGCTCTATAACTTCTAAAATAAGTGTTTTGATAAATGTGATTGCAGATAAAGATCTCAATCATATAAATCAATATGTCTATTTTCAATAATAATGATTTACGGAAGTTTTAATATTTATTGATAACAATGCCAGCCACAAAAATTGACTTCAAAAGTTAATTAACACTTAGTAATAAGCATTGTATTAGAGTGTTTAATAAAATAAGTTTGTATTTTAGAACTTTGGGTAAAGAATTCTTTCACTATTCTTCAGTTTTGTATAAGTTTCTTAAGACTGGTATTGCTGTTGTTAAATATTAAAACTTCCATAACTAATTAAATACTGAACGAATATTGTTGAAAATCGAGATATTGATTTATCTGATTGAGATCTTTATCTGCAATCACATTTTTTAACACAAAAAAATTATTTTGGAAGTTATAGAGCTGTGACGTTAGCTTCACATTGACTTAACACAGGGAGTTCCTTAATTAATGTAAACCAGTGTAAATCGAAACTGTAAGTTGGGTGAAACCAGTGTAAATCGAAACTGTAAGTTGTTTTACCTCTGAGCGGCACATTTTTGCACACCATGGGCTAAATGGCCAGGTTATTAAGCCTGGCTAAAGGCCAGGCTAAATGACCTGGCCATTTAGCCCATGGTGTGCAAAAATGGGTTCACAGAGGGGGGTTCACAAATGGGTTCACAGAGGACCCCGAAGGCTCAGAGAAGATGGGGGAGAGGGGACCCACTGGAACAGCTGTTGGGAGACAGATGGTAGACTCCCGTCAAGGCTATCCAGCGTGTTCTTTAACGTGCACAGGGTATGGCTCTCCCACACACGGGGCCACGGCTTAACATCCCATCCGACGGACGGCGGCCTTTCCAAGCCCATCGGTGCTGTAATCTGTAGTTCCCAGGCTCGTAGCGTTCCCAGACTCCAGCTGGGTCAGCGTTGAGATTTATCTCCGCAAAATTCCCCGCCCTGCCCACGGTCAGTAGGGGACTACTGACCGTGGGCAGGGCGGGGAATTTTGCGGAGATAAATCTCAACGCTGACCCAGCTGGGACTCGAACCTGGGAACTACAGATTACGAGCCTGGCACGCTACCGACTGAGTCACCCCGCCCCCCATCGAAACTGTAAACAAAGCTTGTTAGCAGTAGAATAATCAAATTATGAAGTAAAAATTATTTCAACTTAAAAGAAGAAATTAAATTAACTTGAAGAAATTAAGACATTAATCTTTGTTATAACGATTTGTTCATCCTACAGCTGAACTTAATTGAATCATGTTTTACAGTCACTCTAAGAAATAGTCTTTCACTACGTTAAAACGCATAGTCGAGTCATCGCTTACGCTCAACATGCTCTCTGATCCGTTGTGGAGCATGGTACGGATGCCAAATCTTTGTCTAGTATATATAAAACTCTGTGAGATTAATATAAAAATTCGAAAACAGGTTGCAAAAAAGAGCGATCTGATAAAAGATGTCCGAGTGTAAGGACACGTTCGTAAATGACACGAGTTAAGGTGAATAGTACAGTCGCTCAAAAAAATATCCGAACACTATGGTTGATTACAGAATTCAGAAAAAATATCTGGCAACGTTTTTTTTTAGAAATTAGTGATCTGGCAACCATCTATTCAGAAAAAATATCTGGCAACGATTTTTTTTTTGAAATTAGTGATCTGGCAACCATCTATTCAGAAAAAATATCTGGCAACGATTTTTTTTTCTTTTTTTTATAGAAATTATTTTTATTTTTATAGAATTTTTTTAGAAATCAGTGATCTGGCAAGATCACTAATTTCTAAAAAAATCGTTGCCATATATTTTTTCTGAATAGATGGTTGCCAGATCACTAATTTCTAAAAAAAAAAAATCGTTGCCAGATATTTTTTCTAAATTCTGTAATCAACCATAGTGTTCGGATATTTTTTTGAGCGACTGTACGTTCGTCGTTAAAAGCAGGAGAAACGTTTAAAATATGATTAATGGATAACACGGTGTCAAAAAAAAGTCCCATAAATATCCTTCCGAAGAAGAAAAGAGTGCATAATAAAACATTGACCTATGCGGATCAGAACAAGTACAACTTCTTCCTTTGCGATTCCTGCAGAAAGATGGCTGCCATTGGTTTGATGTGGTCCATCTGGATGAATCGCATACCTGGTCGATCCATCACCCTTTGGATGCGAGCGTCGAAATCCATCTCCGATTTGGAAAAGTTGCCCTCCGATGTTAAACCTTGGCGCCTTGTGTAGGAGAGCTTAACCTGTGCAATTAACGAACACGCTGGATATCCTTGATGGGAGGCTTCCGTCTCCTAATAATTATCCAATAATACTAATAATCTTTCCAAAAAGATCTTCTCTGAGGCCTTTGGGGTCCTTGTGACCTGGCTATTCTTCCCACTGTAAGCACAAAAGTAGCGGTTAGAGGTAAAACAACTAATCCTCTCTTTGGACAACAGCAAGATTTGAGCTTAATAGATGTTCTGAGTAAAACAGTTCCGATTTAAAGAAAAAAATAAAATCTTTATTCGCAAATATAAGCATGAAAGTAAGAATACGTTGTGCGACGAATGAAATGAAAATTTAATGACATTGATATAATCAATGATATTTAATGCCCATTCTTTGACATATCAAAAAAGATTAATATGGGAATGTAAATAAATACCCCCTCAAGCAGCTGCTTGCCACAGAGGTCTGACAGGAGCTTGTCAGTTTATATGCCATAGTAGAAGGTCTGTGAGGATGGCAGGAGCTCAGCAGAAAAACAACACACACATCCATGCCTTACCCGGGGCTCGAACCCAGGTCCCTTAGATCAGTTGCCAAGCGTGCTAACCACTCGGCCAATTGTTTTATATATTGCCTTCGATCGATTGGATAAATACTCGTCAATAATAATTATGACGTCCATTTCTGGCTTTCCAAAAGACCGTCTTTCGTATTTCTCCCCGTACTGAGAGAATGATGTATTATTCCACCGAAGAGACAGTCCCCTATGGCCTCATCCCCTGACCACCCCCCTTATTTCTGCAGCGAGAGCAATTCAATTTCCCTTCGCTTAGCCCTAAATATTGAGCTCCCAACTCATCGCCGCAGCAGCGATATTAAAGCGTTCCAAGTTCTTCTCCAGGGCAACTATTGATTGGACGAGGGGCGGAGGGCGCAGCGCTCGGCACGAGGCAATATCAGTTGATGCTGGCCTGCTGTCTTTTTATTGGTGCCGTCCTCGATACGAGGGACTATACACTAATCTACTTTATATCGAAAAGCAAACTGTAGGAGGTTTTGTGTAGTTGAGAGCGCATTACGAATCGGAGAATCTGTGGAATGAATGGGTGATGCAGACTAAGAATAGCGACTCAAGAAGTTGCTCTTTTTTTACATAAATAACTTTATTGGAGCAGTTTAACTGATAGATTCTCTTGCAGTGTAACATCTCCTCCTTCTTTTTAGTGGAGTTCAAAAATTTCCTCGAAAAAAAATGTGTGAAATGTGCACAAGTTTAATAATTTGTAGCCTTCGTTACCTTTATTAGTATGTATAAGTATGTATGTAAAGAAGCATATAAAGTCGCATGGCGTCAAAGGTGACTGCTAGACTGTGTTCCCAAATTAAATTGCGCGCCAGGCTCGTAATCTGTAGTTCCCAGGTTCGAGTCCCAGCTGGGTCAGCGTTGAGATTTATCTCCGCAAAATTACCCCGCTCTGCCCACGGTCAGTAGGGGACACCGATGGGCTTGGAAAGGCCGCCGTCCGTCGGATGGGACGTTAAGCGTGGCCCCGTGTGCGAGAGAGCCATACCCTGTGCACGTTAAAGAACACGCTGGATGGCCTTGACGGGAGGCTACCATCTGTCTCCCAACAGCTGTTCCAGTGGGTCCCCTCCCCCAACCTTCTCTGAGCCTTCGGGGTCCATGTGACCTGGCCATTTAGCCCATTATGTGCAAAAAAGTGCCGCTCAGAGGTAAAACAACCCAATCCCAAATTAAATCAACTAAATGGCTTTAAAATCATTTAATTGTTTTAATAAATTGATAATAGCATATTACTATATTTAAAAATTTAACATCTGTGTTATATTTATATTCTTTCGCTAAAAATATATATTTGCCATTGTAAAGCAATCTGTCTCGCGACATCTTAATAAAATAAAAACCTGTTTCGGATCGGCAGCAAGATTTCACTCTTCTAGAATGAATTCTTTCAGGCTAATTGCAAAATCATGTTTTATCTCATTTTTGAAAGAGACTATTATTAGGCCTAATATAGCTGTTACAGAAGTACACTGTTTCATAAAATATCATTTAAGGCTTTATTTCGCAAAGAAAGTTTTTTAATATTGGTAAAAATGTTTAATTTCAAATTTATATTTAGTTCATAAACATCCTGCTTTCAAATTCTCTGGTACTTGAATATCATCAAATGAGGAAAAGAAGGAAATTTTCATCCCTCTTTATAATGTTGCTGCACATATAGAAAAAAGTCTGAGGAGCCGAAACACTTTGTCTGCATTCCTCTTCTAGCTGTGGGAAGGAAGAAGAGATATACATAATATTTTTTCCTCTCAAACATACCTAGATATACCATAGAGCCGTAGCAGAGCGGTAGAAAGAGAAGGAAAAGAGACTTTTGTGTTTCAGTTAGAGTACCGAGTGTTTATAACATATTGGATTTTAACCATCATTTTTACACTGGACGAATCAAATTTTTTATACATTACGCATTCAACCGTAATAAGCTGCGACCCCCCTTTAAGATGCCTCCCACAGTTTAATAAACGATGCTTTGTTAGGTAAAAATTTGATTATTTCAATTTTTTAAGTTGCAAGACACTTTTAACAAGGTAATGGTCAGATACAATTCCAGCTCCCCTATATGACCTGGTATTCCTAACAGAATAACTGGTATTTCAAAGCGATCAGTTGTCCTAAGATTACCAAAAATTTGATAGAATCGTCACGCAACTTATGAAACCGTACTAATTTTAGCAATCGGTTAATGTAACATTTATTATTGCAAGTATAGTTTCAATAAGGGGGTGGGGGCGCCAGTAAAAGAGGCCATGTCCCCCCATATTTGAGAATACTAGTAAAAGTAATCGAGGTCAAACTTATCAAACTTATTTCATTTATTTTCTAAGAAATTTTTTGAAAACATCTGAAACGTCCCCTACTAACGTGGGCAGGGCGAGTAGTTTTGCGCAGATAAATATCAATGCTAGTCCAACTGGGACTCGAACTTGGCAACTGCAGATTACGAGCCTGGCAGGCTACCGACTGAGCCACCCGGCCAGGTCTAACAGGAATCTGTCACTAAAATGCGCCACAGATGTCTGACAGGAACCTGTCTTCATAATGCGCCACTGAGGTGTCAGGATCCTTCTCTAAAATTATCCGCAGAGGCCTTACAGGAGCCTGTCTCTAAAATGCACCTAGGGGTTTGACAGGAGCCTTTCTCTATAATGCGCCACAGAGGTCTCACAGGAGCTTGTCGTTAAAATGCACCACAGAGGTCAGACAAGATTCTGCCTTTATAATGTACCACAGACGGATCTATGAAGGAAGATTAGTCCTTAGTAGAATAACACAAGATATTAAACATCCATGCCTTATCCAGGACTCGAACCCGGTCTATTAGATCAGTAATCAAACACATCAACAACTCGCTCACCCAGATGGTAGGATGCGAAAAAAGCGGCATAAAAAACTCCGTGTTTAGGATTCGAATATAGATCCTTCACTCCAAATCCAAAGAACGACAATATTTCAACCTGGAGGCCGGAGCGATAGAAAAATTAAATTCGATTACAGTTTTGAATGAGTTTACTTACATGCTGTTGGTTTTACATGACACAAATATGGGTACTTTTCGCTTAGCTCCGGTCACATTTTAACATGGCAGTCTTTACTGATTCGTTCTCACTTGGCTTAAAAGTTTTTGTGGCTTTTTTTTTTATAATTCAGACGACTGATTCGTGTCTTGCTCTGATTCCACTAGGCACTGAGAGTGTCTTTTTAAAAATTTCTGGCAAAATGTAAGTTTTTTCTGCTACTTTGGTGTTTATTTTTCGTCGACATAAGTAGCAGCGAAAACTTACGTTTTGCCACAAAAATTTAAAAAGACACTCTCAGTGCCTAGAGGAATCAGAGCAAGACACGAATCAGTCATCCGAATTATAAAAAAAGCACCAAAAAATTTTAAGCCAAGTGAGAACGAATCAGTAAAGGCTGCCATGTTGAAATGTGACCGGAGATTACCGAAAAGTACCCAAATATGTATCCTCCTGTATTTAATATATTGAATGTTGTTCCTAACCAAATCTCATTGGATTTTCTTCTCAGGTCTGGAAAGTCAAGTGCAGGAGCCCAGCAAAGATCTCTATTGGTTCTGACATCAATGGTGCATCAAGTAAGACACCCAGCAAACAACACACCTCGCAGAAGCAAAAAACAGAAGCAGCAGCAATACTGAGCAGCCAACGAATGTAATCCCGTTGAGCGATGGAAACCATCGGTTGATTCTCAGGCAACATTGCCTCCTCTATCAGAGAGCAATGCAGGGCTCGAAGTTGTAAAGAAGAGTGGCTGAGTTATTCAACGTTGATTGAGGAACTATTGAAAGCCAAATGCAAAACTATTCGTAAATAAGTGATTCTTTGTACGACTGGAATCACTTCGGACATCAATATGTGTACAGTTGTCGGCAACGTGAGTGTGATCTGTAAACTTGCAAGCCTCCATGTGAATGGTTTGATATTAAGTTGTTCATTGATAACATCATGTCGAGGCCTTTTCCCTTCTTGAATTATGAACCGCTTTTCAAACTGAATCTGCTGTGCAACCGATTTGACCTATCTGTGCTAACCTGTCCTTGCCAAATAACAGTTGAGAATGGAAAGCATTCTCAAGCGTACGTAAGTTCAAACCGGTGAAAAGAAAAAAAAAACGGACAGAAATGAAGATGTCCTTTTGGGAAGAGTGATTTGCTCTTTCGCTATTTACCTTTGCGATGAGGGGTAGGTGCAGGAAAATAAAGCCAAAGAAAGAGAAAGTAAAAGTTTTTTAAGAAGATTCTATCAACTTCCTTTCTAATATATATTGTCACATACCTTCGCAAATCTACAAAGGATCTTGATAATCGTTCAGAGTAAAATGAAATTTGCTTGACAGCTTCGAAAGCAATGGAATTAGCTTCCAGAAGGCATTGGAAGTTGCCAGAAACCTTCCCTTCAGCCAAAACACCCCCGATGCCAAATAGAGACGATACAAATGCCCAAGGTTCAACTTTGTCGCATCTGCTCCATCCGTGGCTGTTTCGTGCTACATCCACCTTGTTCAGAGGCATTTCTTTTTGTACAGCTGCATGCCTTGACGTCTAGGCTACCTCAGATGATATGTATATAAATATTTGGTGCGTTTTATCTTCTTGTACAGATCGTTCTGCGTGTAATAAATTGTTATTCGAATCATTTCTGCATCATCTGTCTCGCTCTAAAATGCTTCTGATTAAAAGAAGCATTTTACATAAATTACACCAATATGTGTGTTTCTGTTTTACGATATCTGTTCACGAAAAAAATATAAATTACAGTTGTTGTTGTTTTACCCCTGAGCGCACTTTTTTGCACACCATGGGCTAATTGGCCAGGTCACATGGACCCCGAAGGCTCAGAGAAGGTTGGGGGAGGGGACCCACTGGAACAGCTGTTGGGAGACAGATGGTAGCCTCCCGTCAAGGCCATCCAGCGTGTTCTTTAACGTGCACAGGGTATCTCTCCCACACACGGGGCCACGGCTTAACGTCCCATCCGGCGGCCTTTCCAAACCCACTGGTGAACCCTACTGACCGTGGGCAGGGCGGGGAATTTTGCGGAGATAAATCTCAACGCTGACCCAGCTGGGACTCGAACCTGGAAACTACAGATTACGAGCCTGGCGCGCTACCGACTGAGCCACCCCCGCCCCATAAATTGCAGAGTCGGGCAACTAATTAGAAATATTTTGTGGTCTCTATGAATCTGATATCTGATATGTTGAATTATTTTTTAGAGTTCCAAGCCTAGGGCTTATATCCCGAAATCTCTAATAGTGCCCTAAAGGGGCCACAAGGGCAAACTCTCTATGAATCGATATTTCAATTGGCATTTATACCAAAGGCAAATGATCTGATTTAAAACATCAGTTCTTTTGTGAGATGAGAATGATCGAAACATAATATAAGTTACAACGTTAGCACAGTCATATGGCAGGGGGGTGGGGGAGTTTCGTCGGTAGCGCAATAGCTACTTTCTTCTTCAGGTTATGAATTGGCCATGTAACCGCTGGAGTGGGAGTTGGCTCAGTCGGTATCGCGCCAGACTTGTAATCTGTAGTTCCAGGTCCGAGTCCCAACTGTGTCATCATTGAGATTTATCGGCACTAATAGACTAATAAGTAACAAAAGGGAGCAAAAATCACCCTTGTCGAACGAAACAAAAAAGAGCCACATTCACCCTTGTCGAATTCTAGTAGCAGTGCTAAATTAATTATCATGAGTCTTACCAACACGCACAAAAATATTCGGTGCTATTAAAAAGAGCCATTTGCCATAATTTATGCTAACCAGGTATGTAATGGGGCGGGGGTGGCTCAGTCGGTAGCGCGCCAGGCTCGTAATCTGTAGTTCCCAGGTTCGAGTCCCAGCTGGGTCAACGTTGAGATTTATCTTCGAAAAATTCCCCGCCCTGCCCACGGTCAGTAGGGGACACAGATGGGCTTGGTAAAGGCCGCCGTCCGTCGGATGGGACGTTAAGCCGTGGCCCCGTGTGTGTGAGAGCCATACCCTGTGCACGTTAAAGAACACGCTGGATGGCCTTGACGGGAGGCTACCATCTATCTCCCAACAGCTGTTCCAGTGGGTCCCCTCCCCAAACCTTCTCTGAGCCTTCGGGGTCCATGTGACCTGGCCATTTAGCCCATGGTGTGCAAAAAAGTGCCGCTCAGAGGTAAAACAACCCAATCCAGGTATGTAATATGATCTCACGACCAACAGAGTCAAATTTTTTTTTATAAATATACAAAGCTATTAACCATAGGTTTTTGAAACGCTAAACATTTCTCAAGAATCTGTATAAGTGAAAAAATCTGATCAATAGATCCCTACCACTTTTGAATCCACACTGCTAATCATGCAATCGTCCATCAACCAAATTCTTAACTCTATTGAGCACAATCATGCAAAGAACTTTACCTGGAACAGAAAGTAGACTAAGTGTCCTATATTTATCACAGGAACTACGATCACCTTTTTAAAAGCAGGAATAATAATAGCTCTAGTAATATCCTTAGAAATAACACCTTTATACCAAAAAATATTCAAAATTTCAGTCAGCCGTGTGAAAACTTGAGTTGGGTTGTTTTACCTCTAATCTGCATTTTTTGTATACAGTGGGCTACAATAACAAGTACCTCGAAGGCTCAGAGAAGGTTGGGGGAGGGGACCCACTGGTCAGCTGTCAGGAGACAGATGGTAACCTCAAGTCAAGAACATCCAGCGTGTTCTTCAACGTGCACAGGGTATGGCTCTCTCGCACACGGCGCCATGGCTTAACGTCCCATCCGACGGACGGCAGCCTTTCCAAGCTCATCGGTGTCCCCTTTCTCTTCATAAAAAAAAATAAATTACAGAAACGGTCAACTAATTAGAAATATTTTGTTGTCTCTATGAATTTGATACGTTGAATTAACTTTTAGAACTCCAAGCCTAGGGCTTATATCTCGAAGTCTGAAATAGTGCCATATTATATAGTAAATATATATACAGGGTGAATCTGAAAAAGTGGGCAAAACTTTACGGGGTGGTAGAACGCAGCTATACGAGCAATATTCGTCATAGAAAGTATGGGCGGAACGCAAAAGGCGAGCCGCTAGGTGGCGTTGGAAATGGTATAAAAGGGTCGGTCCTCGCACCCAACGGCATTTCTACCGTGGATTGCCGAGAGGATGGCTGGTTATACTAACCACGAAATGGCGGATATGCACTTTGTGTACGGTGCGGCGGACGGGAATGCAAGTGAGGCACAGAGTATCTCCTCTCCTTCTTGTGTTCATTCTTTAAATGTGACAGTGGAAAACTACCTTTTAACTTCTCACCGCTTGCGTTCCGACCATACATTCTATGACGAATATTGCTCGTATAGCTGCGTTCTACCACCCCGTAAAGTTTTGCTCACTTTTTTCAGATTCACCCTGTATATTAAATAGTTCCACGGTCAGTGACCGTGGGAATGGCGGGGAGTTTGGCGAAGATAATTCTCAACGCTGGCCCAGGTGGGATCCGAAACTGGAAACTGCAGATTACTATCGCGCTACCGACTGAGCCCCCACTTCCCATGTGATAACACCAACGTTCCCAGCTTTAGGTATTTCAGTGGTGGTTTTATCCACCCCTGCGGATAAACCACCACTGAAAATGGAGGAGAAAATGTTATATTGGAATAAAAATCAAGTCCCTTGCTCCGCGGGGCGGGGGTGGCTCAGTCGGTAGCGCGCCAGGCTCGTAATATGTAGTTCCCAGGTTCGAGTCCCAGCTGGTAATCTGTAGTTCCCAGGTTCGAGTCCCAGCTGGTAATCTGTAGTTCCCAGGTTCGAGTCCCAGCTGGTAATCTGTAGTTCCCAGGTTCGAGTCCCAGCTGGGTTAGCATTGAGATTTATCTCCGCAAAATTCCCCGCCCTGCCCACGGTCAGTAGGGGACACCGATGGACTTGGAAAGGCCGCCGTCCGTCGGATGGGACGTTAAGCCGTGGTTCCGTGTGCGGGAGAGCCATACCCTGTGCACGTTAAAGAACACGCTGGATGGCCTTGACGGGAGACTACCATCTGTCTCCCAACAGCTGTTCCAGGTTGTCCCCTTCCCCAACCTTCTCTGAGCCTTCGGGATCTTTATGACCTGGTCATTTAGCCCATGGTGTGCAAAAAAGTGCTGCTCAGAGGTAAAACAACCCAACCCTTGTTCCGCCTTTTACTTTTCCCCGGACTGATTGTGTCATTCGCCCCCCCCCCCTTCATTTTTTTCTAGATTCGGGCCTGCTCTGTAACAATTAAAGATAAGTTACGAGCGAGAAATATCGCAGACGTCATCAGACTCATATGGATTCAGTCGTGATTTATATTTCTGATATTGTAATAATTGGAAAAAAATTAATAAAAAAAAAATAATATTTTCTTATAGTTTCAAACTTTTAATGCTGTAGATACAAAACGAATTGGAAAAAAAACATTTAATTTTCGATATTTTTGTTGGCATTCTGTCGTTTTTTTAATAAATCGCTCTTAGAGTTTATACTGATTTTACTGAAGAATGTTCAGTTTCTAATATTATTTTTAAATTATTTCTGGTACTTTTTGGTTCGAAAAAAAAACATTTTAATTTTGTCATGAAATTAACTAATAAGTTCAGGCCTGGGAAAAAAGGCAGAAGGCGGGGGGGGGGGGGAGCAAGAAACTCGATGGAGCCAAAAAAAGGAGTAGGTGTGGGGGGGGGGGGGGGAGACTGGATTTCCATTGCAATGTAGCATTTCCCCTCAGTTTTAGTGGCCTTTAAAAATTTTTTGAAAAATGCATGAAATATACAGAACATTAATTTTTTTGCCTGTATTATCCTTACTAGCATTATTAGACGGGGGGAAGTGACATGGCCCCCTTACCTCCCCACTTATATCCGAGCCTAATTAAGTGGTTTAGTGGTTAGACTAAACCTAATAAATGGTTTAGAGGCGTGGGTTGGGCTGTTTACCTCTGAGCGGCACTTTTTTGCACACCATAGGCTAAATGGCCTGGTCACAAGGACCCCGAAGGCTCAAAGAAGGTTTGGGGAGGGGACCCACTGGAACAGCTGTTGGGAGACAGATGGTAGCCTCCCATCAAGGCCATCCAGCGTGTTCTTTAACGTGCACAGGATATAGCTCTCCCGCACACGGGGCCACGGTTTAACGTCCCATCCGACGGACAGCGGCCTTTCCAAGCCCATCGGTATCCCCTACTGACTGTGAGCAGGGCGGGGAATTTTTGCAAAGATAAATCTCAACGCTGACTCAGCTGGGACTCGAACCTGGGAACTGCATATTACGAGCCTGGCGCGCAACCGACTGCCCCTACCATATAAGAAGATACCCTGAAGACTTTCCTTATCTCACCTAGTTGAGTTATATTTGTTCATAATTTAAACACTTCCAAAAAGATTGCTCAAATCTGACTATCCAAATTAGTTGGTTAATCATCTATAATACGTAATATAATCGTAAACAATAAAGAACGTTTTAATTGTCGACGCATATGCGTATTCACCAGGATTGGTTGAAGATTATAACTTGTTGCATATAGGGTAGAAACATTGCATATAGGGTAGAAATATTGCATATAGGGTAGAAACATTCAACTAGTTGTCCGAGTTACTCGATAGCAGTTTTTACAGCAAATAATTTATCATTCTCATCACTATTCGAAAAAAATTTTTTTTTTGAAAAAGAGAAGAATTTACTTACCTCACACAAAAAGACGGAAATAACCTAGAACTTTTATGTTTGTCTTGGTTTCTCATACAACCACTTACACAACCATATGCCGCTGGTCTTCGGGCGGGGTGGCTCAGTCGGTAGCGCGCCAGGCTCGTAATCTGTAGTTCCCAGGTTCGAGTCCCAGCTGGGTCAGCGTTGAGATTTATCTCCGCAAAATTCCCCCGCCCTGCCCACGGTCAGTAGGGGACACCGATGGGCTTGGAAAGGCCGCCGTCCGTCGGATGGGACGTTAAGAGGTAGCCCCGTGTGCCGGAGAGCCATACCCTGTGCACGTTAAAGAACACGCTGGATGGCCTTGACGGGAGGCTACCATCTGTCTCCCAACAGCTGTTCCAGTGGGTCCCCTCCCCCAACCTTCTCTGAGCCTTCGGGGTCCATGTGACCTGGCCATTTAGCCCATGGTGTGCAAAAAAGTGCCGCTCAGAGGTAAAACAAACCAAACCAAAAGCCGCTGGTCTTAAGAGTCAGGTAAGCTAACAACTAAACCAGATAGGACTTTAGTTATAACATGTATTAAAACTGAATTAGCCGTCCCATGGTCGAAGTAGTTAGCACGCATGGCTACTGATCTAAGGGACCTGGGTTCGAGTCCCGGGTAAGGCATGGACGTATGTGTCGTTTTTCTGCTGAGGTCTTGCATCATATCTCATTTATCCCTTAAGACGAAAAACTTGGGTTTTCTTATACCTAGGGTTAAGGAGCATATCATCCAGTATATATAAAATAATTTCATTATTATTACTATACTGATTTCCATAAATTAAGGTTGGGTTGTTTTATCTCTGAGTGGCACTTTTTTTCACACCATGGGCTAAATGGCCAGGTCACAAGGACCCCGAGGGCTCAGAGAGGCTTTAAATTGGGGTTGGGTTGGGTTGTTTTACCTCTGAGCGGCACTTTTTTGCACACCATGGGCTAAATGGCCAGGTCACATGGACCCCGAAGGCTCAGAGAAGGTTGGGGGAGGGGACCCACTAGAACAGCTGTTGGGAGTCATATGGTAGCCTCCCGTCAAGGCCATCCAGCATGTTTAACGTGCACAGGTTATGGCTCTCCCGCACACGGGGCCACGGCTTAACGTCCCATCCGACGGACGGTGGCCTTTCCAAGCCCATCGGTGTCCCCTACTGACCGTGGGCAGGGCGGGGAATTTTGCGGAGATAAACCTCAACGCTGACCCAGCTGGGACTCGAACCTGGGAACTACAGATTACGAGCCTGGCGCGCTACCGACTGAGCCACCCCCGCCCCAATTTAAATTGGGGAGATAGGACTCACTGGACAGTTGCTAGGAGACAGATGGTAGCCTCCCGTCAAGGCCATCCAGTGTGTTCTTTAACATGGACAGGACATGGCTCTCCAGCACACGGAGCAACGCCTTAACGTCCCATCCGACGGACGGCGGGGTGGGGGTGGCTCAGTCGGTAGCGCGTCAGGCTCGTAATCTGTAGTTCCCAGGTTGGAGTCCCAGCTGGGTCAGCGTTGAGATTTATCTCCGCAATATTCCCCGCCCTGCCCACGGTCAATATGGACACCGATGGGCTTGGAAAGGACGCCGTCCGTCGGATGGGACGTTAAGCCGTGGCCCCGTCTGCGGGAGAGCCATACCCTGTGCACGTTAAAGAACATGTTGGATGGCCTTGACGGGAGGCTACCATCTGTCTCCCAACAGCTATTCCAATTTGTCCCCTCCCCCAACCTTCTCTGAGCCTTCGGGGTCAATGTGATCTGGCCATTTAGCCCATTGTGTGCAAAAAAGTGCCGCTCAGAGGTAAAACAACCCAACCCGACGACGGCGGCCTTTCCAAGCCCATCGGGTTCCCCTACTGACCGAAGGCAGGGAGTTTCACGGAGATAAATATCAACGCTGACCCAGCTGGGACTCGAACCTGGAAACTGCAGATTACGAGACTGGCGTGCTACCGACTGAGCCATCCCCGCCCCAATGATAACATGAAAACGAGTTAAAAAAATGAGTTGAAAACTGGTTGAATGAGTTAAAAACGGGTTAAAAATGTATGATATGTGCATATACAAACATAAAAAACACAACAGCATTTAACCAGAGTATAGTTAAAAATAGAGGAATGAAATTAAAAATATATCGATCAGGTTACGATTCGGGAATGCCTTCTCCATTATTTATATTATATCCTACCAGAATTCCGTATCCGACTAACCCGATTTCATGTTACGCGAATTGTTTGAAGAACTGATCTATAGTATTGATCGGAGACTTGGTGTATTTGGATATGTTAATAGTTCCTATACATGCAGAAACTTCCTAGATTTGAAAATTGTTCATTGCTGAATTAGTACTCTTTCGAAAGTTAGAAAATAGTTCATTGCTGAATTAGTACTCTTTCGAAAGTTAGAAAACAGTTCATTGCTGAATTAGTACTCTTTCGAGAGTTAGAAAACAGTTCATTGCTGAATTAGTACTCTTTCGAGAGTTAGAAAACAGTTCATTGCTGAATTAGTACTCTTTCGAGAGTTAGAAAACAGTTCATTGCTGAATTAGTACTCTTTCGAGAGTTAGAAAACAGTTCATTGCTGAATTAGTACTCTTTCGAGAGTTAGAAAACAGTTCATTGCTGAATTAGTACTCTTTCGAGAGTTAGAAAACAGTTCATTGCTGAATTAGTACTCTTTCGAGAGTTAGAAAACAGTTCATTGCTGAATTAGTACTCTTTCGAGAGTTAGAAAACAGTTCATTGCTGAATTAGTACTCTTTCGAGAGTTAGAAAACAGTTCATTGCTGAATTAGTACTCTTTCGAGAGTTAGAAAACAGTTCATTGCTGAATTAGTACTCTTTCGAGAGTTAGAAAACAGTTCATTGCTGAATTAGTACTCTTTCGAGAGTTAGAAAACAGTTCATTGCTGAATTAGTACTCTTTCGAGAGTTAGAAAACAGTTCATTGCTGAATTAGTACTCTTTCGAGAGTTAGAAAACAGTTCATTGCTGAATTAGTACTCTTTCGAGAGTTAGAAAACAGTTCATTGCTGAATTAGTACTCTTTCGAGAGTTAGAAAACAGTTCATTGCTGAATTAGTACTCTTTCGAGAGTTAGAAAACAGTTCATTGCTGAATTAGTACTCTTTCGAGAGTTAGAAAACAGTTCATTGCTGAATTAGTACTCTTTCGAGAGTTAGAAAACAGTTCATTGCTGAATTAGTACTCTTTCGAGAGTTAGAAAACAGTTCATTGCTGAATTAGTACTCTTTCGAGAGTTAGAAAACAGTTCATTGCTGAATTAGTACTCTTTCGAGAGTTAGAAAACAGTTCATTGCTGAATTAGTACTCTTTCGAGAGTTAGAAAACAGTTCATTGCTGAATTAGTACTCTTTCGAGAGTTAGAAAACAGTTCATTGCTGAATTAGTACTCTTTCGAGAGTTAGAAAACAGTTCATTGCTGAATTAGTACTCTTTCGAGAGTTAGAAAACAGTTCATTGCTGAATTAGTACTCTTTCGAGAGTTAGAAAACAGTTCATTGCTGAATTAGTACTCTTTCGAGAGTTAGAAAACAGTTCATTGCTGAATTAGTACTCTTTCGAGAGTTAGAAAACAGTTCATTGCTGAATTAGTACTCTTTCGAGAGTTAGAAAACAGTTCATTGCTGAATTAGTACTCTTTCGAGAGTTAGAAAACAGTTCATTGCTGAATTAGTACTCTTTCGAGAGTTAGAAAACAGTTCATTGCTGAATTAGTACTCTTTCGAGAGTTAGAAAACAGTTCATTGCTGAATTAGTACTCTTTCGAAAGTTAGAAAACAGTTCATTGCTGAATTAGTACTCTTTCGAAAGTTAGAAAACAGTTCATTGCTGAATTAGTACTCTTTCGAAAGTTAGAAAACAGTTCATTGCTGAATTAGTACTCTTTCGAAAGTTAGAAAACAGTTCATTGCTGAATTAGTACTCTTTCGAAAGTTAGAAAATAGTTCATTGCTGAATTAGTACTCTTTCGAAAGTTGGAAAATATAAACCAATAATTAGTTAATTTATAGGTGGTGGTTATTGTAATTCCTATCAGGTATTGTAAATACAAACTGAATCAAAATAGAATAACATAAAGATTAAAAATAAAAAGATATAGTACTAACTTTTTACTGTACATTCAAAAAGGAGAAAAAAATAATATGAATGAAAATATATAATAAAAATGTAATTAATATCGGTATCAGCAAATGCCTTAAGGACTCGAATTTATTATCTTGAATAATTTCGAATATGACGTGGATGCAATAAAATTGCGAATTTAGTCTGTTCGGAACGAGTGGGGATAATTCTTGGAGTAGATTTGAAAATATTTCACAATATGAAATTACTATATTCCCTTCAAGTCTGGGGCGGGGGTGGCTCAGTCGGTAGCGCGCCAGGCTCGTAATCTGTAGTTCCCAGGTTCGAGTCTCAGCTGGGTCAGCGTTGAGATTTATCTCCGCAAAATTCCCCGCCCTGCCCACGATCAGTAGGGGACACCGATGGGCTTGGAAAGGCCGCCGTCCGTCGGATGGGACGTTAAAGCCGTGACCCCGTGTGCGGGAGAGCCATACCCTGTGCGCGTTAAAGAACACGCTGGATGGCCTTGACGGAAGGCTACCATCTGTCTCCCAACAGCTGTTCCAGTGGGTCTTCTCCCCCAACCTTCTCTGAGTCTTCGGGGTCCATGTGACCTGGCCATTTAGCCCATGGTGTGCAAAAAAGTGCCGCTCAGCGGTAAAACAACCCAACGCAGAAATCGTAGAGCTCGAAAATTTACACCTAGAGGTATTATCTCAGGAAAAAAAGTCGAAATTTGACATCTGAAGTGTCTTTCAGGTGACATAGAGTCACGTAGAGGTCACACCTTAATCTACGAGTGCTAGAAATTTTAAAAATTGGTTTCTGGGGTGTGTTTTGAATTGTAAATTTCTGAAAGTTTACGAAATTTCGGATCCAGAAGATCTTTCGAGGTTAAAGGTCAAAATTCGATCTACTGGTGCTAGAGGGCTAAAAATTGGTGCCTGGGGGTATTTAGAGCCGTAGAGGTCAAAAAACATTGCGAAATTCTGGATGCCACCGGTTTTTCGAGGGAGAAAGGTTAAATTTTGAGATGCTGGTACAGAGATTAAAAATAGATCTCAGAAATGCTAAGAAGTGTTACGTGTGGTGTCGCGTTTAAAATCAAATAGATGTCGGAGTGAGGTTTGGAAATCAAGAGGTCGTTTGATTTCCAATATTAAATTAAATTATAAATTATAGCTATTACACTCATCCTAAATACTGTCTCAGGGTTCACAAATGTGGGGGAGAAAATATTATTCTGCAAACTTCAAAAATTATATTTATCGCAGTAAAAGATTTGATATAAACTGATATCATTTGTGTTTTAACGTTCTTTTGAGGTAACGTTTTATGGCTATTAACAACTGCTACTAAATATTCCAGCTGCAATAACTTTCCAAATGTAAATCGAACATCGTTGGAAATCGAGAGATTTGAGTGAGATTTTCAATTTATCTGATATGATATTTTTTTCGCTAAAAACTTAGGTTTAAAGTTTGAATGTGGCTCTCCATTCACACAATGCGGAAGTATTCGGTTCTATCGGGAGCATTTAATCTTCAGTTCCCAGATTCGAGTCCCAACCGTGCCAGCGTTGAGATTTATCTCCGCTAACACCCACACTGCCCTCTGTGAGTGAAGGGACACCGATGTTCTTGGAAAGTTCGACATCCATTAAATGGGACGTAAAGCCGTGGCGCTGTGTGTGTTGGAGAACTATACTCTGTGTACGTTAAAGAACATGCTGGATAGCCTCGACAGGTTTACAGCTGTATCTTAAAAGTTGTTCAGTGGGTTTTCTTCCCTGTGTCCTTGGGGCTGTTTTTGTGACTGTCCATTTAGCCCACTGTGTGCAAAAGAGTGTCGCTCAGTGGTAAGATAACCAAAAATATATTTTTTTCAATTTTTCAATGGAAAAGATGATAGATTTCTTTATTCTGAGTTAGGGCTGTATAACAGTTAATTACATGAGTTTGGTTTTTATAGATACAAGATGGTTGGGTTGGGTTGTTTTACCTCTGAGCGGCACTTTTTTGCACACCATGGGCTAAATGGCCAGGTCACATGGACCCCGAAGGCTCAGAGAAGGTTAGGGGAGGAGACCCACTGGAACAGCTGTTGGGAGACAGATGGCAGCCTCCCGTCAAGGCCATCCAGCGTGTTCTTTAACGTGCACAGGGTATGGCTCTCTCGCACACGGGGCCACGGTTTAACGTCCCATCCGACGGACGGCGGCCTTTCCAAGCCCATCGGTGTCCCCTACTGACCGTGGGCAGGGTGGAGAATTTTGCGGAGATAAATCTCAACGCTGACCCAGCTGGGACTCGAACCTGGGAACTACAGATTACGAGCCTGGCGCGCTACCGACTGAGCCACCCCCATACAAGATGGTACTGAAGTGCTTAATTAATTCATAAGAATAAGAATTTATCTTTACTAAAGTGATGTGGAGGGTACGAGTTTCCATCTTTCAGCTTAGGTATCGGGAAACTTTGTGTGTTAAACATTTTAGTTAATTATCACCTTTCTACAGCGAACCCTTCTATCTCCTGATTCAAAGAAGTAAATTCGATTGATTCAGGAACTTCAAGCCTACTTTTATGCAAATAATTTATTTATTACCTAAAAGAATAACATAATATCTCTGGAGAATATGGTATTCCCGTTTTCAAGGAAAAGGAAATTGTTCATTTTCTGAATTTTGTATCTTTCTACACTAAAAATTCCTGATAACGGATGGTTGTAAAATGCAGATAGTAACACCTATACAACGTAAAAAGACTTTTTCATTCAGTCCTTAAAATGAAAAAGTTTTTTCTCACCCCTTAAGAATAAGGGCAAATCACTCAGTGTATGAAAAATAATTTATTACTACTACGTTAAAATGTTATTCAAAATTTTCAAAATTAATAAATGTTTTTAAAATAAAGAGCACTCGGTCGAATTTAATCAATGTTATTTCATTTAAACATATAAAATTATGAATTTTATTTCTCTTATTAAGTTTTTTTGAGTATATGTTTTTGACAAACACATTTTACTACCAGAATTTCAAACTTTGTAGCATACATATACATGAATAGACAAATTATTATGTACACCCGGTAACAATATGCAAATCAGAAATATCGCGTCCAGTCACATGGGAAGCTGAAACTGCCAATGCCTATAAATAAAGCAGGTCTCTACGCATTGGAAACCAGTCATGGAAAAGTAATCACGGGTAAAGGCAGCGACGTAAATGGGTTTGACTTGGCCGGAAGGTAGGTGCGAGGAAGGCCGGTTGTTCAATCACCACAACTGCTGAACTGCTGGGATTTCCATGTCAGACCATGGCATGTACATACCAAGACTACGTGAAATTCTGCAAAACTTCCAACTAGTGGAAAAAATGTGGACGTAAACGTGCAATTGACTCTCAACGTGAGGCTACAACGCATCGCATACTCTCAACGCATCGCTACAAGGAATCGCACGGCTACCATGCAGCAGATAACGTTGGAATTGAATGAGGGAACATCCTCAAGCTTGCGCACAAAGGCTATCCATCGCACCATGAAAAAAATAAGCTATAGCAGTCGACGTCCACATCGTGTCCTTTTGTTGATTGTAAGGCACTGAAAGATTAGGCTGCAGTTTGCAAAGACCTATCGTAACTAGAGTGTGGGGGACTGGAAACACTTCATCTGGGCTGACGAATCACGGTTTCAACTCTATCACGTTGATGGGAGGGGGAATGTGTGGTGAAAACCACATGAAACGATGGACCAAGCTTGCCAAGTTGGGGTCATACAGGAAGGTGGATGCGGTGTAACAGTTTGGGCTTCCTTGGGGCCCCTCGTACTCGCTGAGACGTCCGTCACTGATACAAGGTATATGAACATCCTCGCTGACTATCTACAACCGTTGGTAACGATTCTCTTACCACACCATGACGCCTTTCGACAGGACAACGCAACATCGCATACCTCCCGAGTGGCGGCCAATTAGCTCCAGGAGCATTCAAGTGAGTTTACTACACTCGAATGACCCCCTAGATCGCCGGACTCAAGGGAGGCCCCTTGAAAATTTGTGGGACGAATTGTAAAGATATGTTCGAGCCCATCAATTCCCACTGGCAACTGTGGATGTTCTACGACAGGCGATCCGCGCTTCATGGGCTGTAATACCACCTCCGTGTTTTCAACACCTCATTGAATCTTTACCAAGATGTCTATCTGTTGTTTTGAGGACAAAAGATGGAGCAACAGGATATTAAATAGGTGTATATAACAAGCCGACCATTCAGCGTATTTCACCACGAAAATTCCGCTTGTAATATTCATTTAAAGTTTGTCATTTTCAAAATTTCCCACCGTTAGAGAGCACAATGTAAAATTTTGAGAGTTTTGGAAAGTGAAAATCGTAATATTTCATCAATACCTATCAAACCCAGAAAGAATTTTTAATTTGTCTCTAAAAGGAAAAAAAAAATTCGAAAGTCTACAGACGGACAGACAACGAAGAGGCATGCAGTTCTCGTCGAAACATTAGATCATTTTTCCAAAACGAGCTAAAAATGTAACTTCTCGAAGAAAGAAGAGACTAGAAACAACAAAAAGACCTATAGAATGATATGCATTCGATTCTCTTGGTCAATAAAAAAAGACCATATGCAAATCTCTTGTCATAAGCTCACGGGACAAAAAATTAGTCATCCCTTGCTGAATGTCACCTAATAGCGCGGTAATCTGCTCCAGATATCTATGGCATGAAGTTCCCTTCAGAGTGTTCATTCAGAAACAACTTGTTGTAGGCCTGCATTGACTGACTGGAGCAATTCCTGCCTCGTTGCAAAGCGGTTTGCCCTAACAGTGAGTGACACACTGCGGCGGTCCCTATTAGGGAGCACAGTCTTTCTGCCTCAGTTCTGGTAACGATTAGCGGTGGACTGCGATGTACGACACTGCTGGAAGACCCTTTGGACAGTACATTTCGACATACCTGCAAACGCAGCACACGTGGCATACAACCACTTCTTGTCACTGTATGAACCCCGTAGTGCACGGCACAGCTATTTGTAGGACGCATTAATTACTGGTGTGCCCTCTGTTGCTGTCGAACGGACGTAACCCTCTTACGACGGGAGATGACTAATTTTTTATTGTCTGGTGAGCTTATTAAAGCAGTGAAGTTTGGATTGATTTTTATTTACCTTTCAGTGACACTTTTTTTGCAAACAATGGGCTAAATGATGAAGTTACAAAGATCCCCAAGGGCTTGGAGAATGTTAGGGAAGGGAATCCTCTGATGGAGGAAGGAATAAGAGTATATCCCTTAAGTTCATAATCGTATGCGACAACTCCTACATTTGATTCATTTCGAAACACCCAAAAACATCCTCAGGGAACGTTGTGTGGAACGTTGTGGGAGCGTTTCAGGAAACGTTGTGTTCCATCCTCGGGGAAATGAGTTTTCCCGCCCATGAAGGGATAAACTGTTGCTTCCAAAGTAAACTCATTGATCATCATACTCCACCACGGAAATATCAAATTTCTAGTCCAAACAGATCGTTAACCACGTAGATATTACTGCTCTCTAGAAAGCTACAAATATTACAATTTTTTTCCAACTGCCGTCATGTTTAGCACTTACACGCATCTTTTTAAAATTATCATATGTAATTCAATGTATCATAATGATTTAATGACGCATTGGAGAGTGAGTATAAAGTTCATAAACAATTTTAGTGGAAGATGATAGGAGGTGAAAGAACGAGAGCACTTTTCTTACTCTATTTTAGGGCTCTATATTATGGTAGGATAACCATTGTAATTGTCTTCTACGTAGGGAAATTTGTGTTGTGTAAAATGAGTGAAAGTTTATGCAACGACTATGCAATGTTTTACTAAATTATTTAGCATATATTATTTAACGCTCTATGAAATTAGAAGCAATAAAGTTCATAACATTAATAATAGACTTATTTTTAGAGATAATAAACTTTTCTTATTCGTAAATATGCGTGCAAGAAGACGATGAACAGAAAGCACCCCAAGCTTCATTACGAGCGAGAGACTGGTTTCTTGGGTACTTCAACATGGCCGTCGCGGCCTAACTGGCTTGAGTTGATAAGCTCCTTAGGTCCTCTCCTCTTATTCCTTCTGCTATGGATCCAGTTAACAGTTGCTAGGAGACAGATGGGAGTCTCCCGTTATGGTCATCCATAGTGTTCTTTAACACATGAAGGTTGTGGCTTTCCTGCGCACGGGGCTACGATTTAATGTCCCATTTAATCGACAGAGGTATTTCCAAGCATCCCGGAAAACAGTGAGGCTCTCCTAATTAAATAAATAAATAAATACCCCCTCAAGCAGCTGCTTGCCACAGAGGTCTGATAGGAGCCTGTCAGTTTATATGCCACAGTAGAAGATTTGAGAGGATGGCAGGACCTCAGCAGAAAACAACACGAACATCCATGCCTTACCCGGGGCTCGAACCCAGGTCCCGTAGATCAGTAGCCAAGCGCGCTAACCACTCGGCCACATTCTCAAAATGTGGTCAGCTATTGCTTTACTCTAGATAACGTACATGTTATTAAAGGCTGATGGTGAGAGCTGACGCGATGAAAGCTTACAAAGTGAGAAAAAAAAAAACGTAAGACATTAAAATTCGAAAGATCCGATTACTGAAAGACTGTCTTTGTGTAGCCTTTGCCACAAAACAACCCGTTAGTCCCTGCCATGTTCAACACCATGAAACATTTTATTTTTGTATTAGTAATTAATTACAACCCGCATTTCCTCTAGCCTCGTTTCTTATAGAGCAATCAAGGCGGACAATACCAAACACTGTTTTTAAGTTATAATTAATATCTTGTCAGGGACTCTTTGATACACTGTGTATGGAGGTCTATCGAATGATTAAGATATAAGCGATCTTATCCATTTCATCAGATTATATTAGTAGTACTATGTTTTGCAAACGTAATAATACAGGTAACACCTTTTCAACGACTGATGGTGTTGAAAAGGCCTCCATCAGTCGGAAGAGATGTTAAGCCATGGTTCAATATGCGGGAGAGCCATACCTTGTGCACTATAAGTTGGGTTGTTTTACCTCTGAGCGGCACTTTTTTGCACACCATGGGCTAAATGGCCAGGTCACAAGGACCCCGAAGGCTCAGAGAAGGTTGGAAGAGGGAACCCACTGGAACAGCTGTTGGGAGACAGATGGTAGCCTCCCGTCAAGGCCATCCAGCGTGTTCTTTAACGTGAACAAGGTATGATTCTCCCGCACACGGGACCACGGCTTAACGTCCCATCCGACAGACGGCGGCCATTCCAAGCCCATCGGTGTCCCCTACTGATCGGGGGCAGGGCGGGGAATTTTGCGGAGATAAATCTCAACGCTGACCCAGCTGGGACTCGAACCTGGGAACCTCGAACCTTACGAGGCTGGCGCGCTACCGACTGAGCCACCCCCGCCCCTGTGCACTATAAAAATGGAATCATGGCCTTGACGGGAGGCTATCATCTGTCTCCTAACAGCTGTTCCAGTGGGCCCACTCTCATAACCTGAGCCATCGGGGTCCTTATGGCCTAGCCCTTTAGATCATTGTGTGCAAAAAAGTGCAGATCAATGGTGAAACAATCCATCCCATCCTATTCAACGCGCCCCAGTCGAAGTGGATTAGCTTAACGCGGTGTTAAATATATTCATTTCTCCTCCCCCATAAAACTGTTAAAAAATAATTGCTTTTAATTGAAGAAATTTGTTATGCACAACTGGTGAAGCAGTGCGTCCATAATGCATTCTTGTCTTAAGCTGGAGGTGTCCAATGACATCTGGGGCGGGAGTGGCTCAGTCGGTAGCGCGCCAGGCTCGTAATCTGTAGTTCCCAGGTTCGAGTCCCAGCTGGGTCAGAACTGAGAATTATCTCCGCAAAATTCCCCCACCCTGCCCATGGTCAGTAGGGAACACCAATTGGCTTGGAAAGGCCGCCGTCCGTCGGATGGGACGTTAAGCCGTGGCCCCGTGTGCGGGAGAGCCATACCCTGTGCACGTTAAAGAACACGCTGGATGGCCTTGACGGGAGGCTACCATCTGTCTCCCAACAGCTGTTCCAGTGGGTCCCCTCCCCCAACCTTCTCTGAGCCTTCGGGGTCCATGTGACCTGGCCATTTAGCCCATGGTGTGCAAAAAAGTGCCGCTCAGAGGTAAAACAACCCAACCCATCCAATGACATCTGGAACTAGAGTTGTCTTGAGCTAGATTATCGGAGTCACTGAAGAGGGACTTTCTTGCCATAATCAGTGCATGGCTTTATTGGGGAGGCGCAAGTATGACTTCCTCGCAAAAGATTGCCATGAAATTAGTTGTGACGAGCTACTTCGGCGCGATAAACAAATATTACGCATCAGGAGAATAAAAAACACCAAGTAGCCGATCCGTGACTCCTTGTTTAGGTGAGAGCCATGCCCAGGGAGTTAATTTTATCAGGTAGCGAGCTTCAAAAGACTTTCTGATGTTATGTAGCAAAAGTTTTATTTATAAATAATATGAAAACTAATCTTTATTTCTTGCAGTTATTTTAATATGTACGTCTTTATATGTACATTTCACGAATTACAATTATTCACTTGGGTGCCTTGGGGTTGGGACCCGCACTCTATCTCATTGAAATGAGCTATAACATCTCCTGTGAAAGTGGATTTTATTTAACCTGTATTTGCCAGGAGCGTATCCACCTTTTTAAGCGGGGATTACCTGCATCACGAAAAAGCTGCGAGAAATATCACCCGATTTTTTTGGCTGAGTCGTTGCA
The DNA here is from genome assembly GCA_038380435.1 of Ryuthela nishihirai. Taxonomy (NCBI): domain Eukaryota; kingdom Metazoa; phylum Arthropoda; class Arachnida; order Araneae; family Heptathelidae; genus Ryuthela; species Ryuthela nishihirai. Next base: position 21,722,477 of record JAWZYU010000010.1, read on the forward strand.
GTCAATGCGAGGCTTGTAATCTTCAGTTCTCAGATTTGAATCCCAAATGCGTCCCAGTTGAAATTAAACTCCACTAATCCGCACTTTGCGGATAAAAATACGTGTCCTCGGTGAGAAAGCAGACACCCAATGGGACTGGAAAGTTGTTGGGTTGTTTTACCTCTGAGCGGCACTTTTTTGCACACCATGGGCTAAATGGCCAGGTCACATGGACCCCGAAGGCTCAGAGAAGGTTGGGGGAGGGGACCCACTGGAACAGCTGTTGGGAGACAGATGGTAGCCTCCCGTCAAGGCCATCCAGCGTGTTCTTTAACATGCACAGGGTATGGCTCTCCCGCACACGGGGCCACGGCTTAACGTCCCATCCGACGGACGGCGGCCTTTCCAAGGCCATCGGTGTCCCCTACTGACCGTGGGCAATGCGGGGAATTTTGTGGAGATAAATCTCAACGCTGACCCAGCTGGGACTCGAACCTGGGAACTACAGATTACGAGCCTGGCGCGCTACCGACTGAGCCACCCCCGCCCCGGGGGACTGGAAAGACATCCGACTATCAGATGGGACGTTAAAGCTTTGGCCCCTTGTGCAGAATTCATTCAAGCCATATCTTGCGCATGTTAAAGAAAATGGCATTTAATGGAGGCTTTCATCTTTCTTCTGACAGCTTCCAGCAGCTCCCCTTCACTAACCTTCTCTGAGTCATTGGGATTCTTGTGACTTGACGATTACGTGCAAACAAAAAGTGCTTCTGAAAGGTAAAGACAACCAAACCCTGATTTTTTGTCAGCAGGCGTCAGTGTGTTTATGAACTCTAAATCTATTCTAAAGCTTAAGCAGTGAATTAGCCTTATGCATATCGTTTCACATATTTATAGATGGTTATTTTGCCTATAATAAAGGTAGAAGCTCTTTCGTTGCGATCTTATGCAACCACGGCAATTCCCGGTTCCGCTTGTACAGCACTACCTGGTTATGAAAAGCCATGACCATCTAGAGCCGGGGGCAAGGAACGCCCTATAGGCGCACCTCAACCCCAGCCTCACATGGCAGCAATCCTATAGAAGGAAAGCTGACCACCGGAAGAAACCTTACTTTAATCTATTCCCCGGTTTGCAAATGTGCAAGGATATATAGATCCAAGCTCGATCGGCACCCGGGGTGGAGACTCTTAGTAAGACCCAGACTTTTGTGAGGGCTCTGGCTTACTAGGAATCAATCCGTTCTGCCGAGCCCTCGAACAGCTCCACTGAGCTCCTGATAGGTGAGGTCTCCGACGCCGTCACCACCCGACCGGCAATCAAGCCGGCCAGCAGCATCTTCAACCTCGGTTGGCTTCAGCAATGCTCCAGCCGGGGACCACCCCAACCGGCAAAACCTTGGCAATGCTCCAGCTGGTGCCCACTACAGCCGGCAAAGCCTTCGGCATGCTCCAGCTGGGGATCATCCCGACCGGCAAAGCCTCAGCCGGGTTGTTGGGCCCTAGGCCCCCCCACCACGACAAGGTGGTCCCCTATAGGGGGGGATATAATAAAGGTAGAGCAGAATTAATCAGTTTACAGTTCTTCTTGTCTCTAGATACTCCAGAACACTACATCTGCAAGTTGTAGGCTGGTTTCACTACGTGCCGATGTTGATCGAAATTTTGTATATTTTAATGATCAACACTTGAGAAATGGTGACATTTTAACAAATTTTACGACAAATGTACTTATTGATCTTGAGTCACTTCTTAAAATCTTCGTTCTTGTTATGCTAATGTTATGTATCTGTATAGCAGTATTATGAATGGAAGAAATAGATCTCTCATTGCCTTGTACACGAACATGGCACGTAACAAAGGAGGGAAAGGAAATTGATCCGGTATGGAGAGTGAATTTTCTTCATCTAGAAAAATAAAATATTTGGATACAAAAGCAGCGTCTTTACTTCATCCAAATGGTGTTTTAAACACAAGCACAAACTGTTATTTTTAAAAAAATTAACTGTCTCTTCCTTTTTTGCCTATATTTCTATTCTTCTTCACTCCTCTTTTCTTTGTTTGTTTGTTTGTTTGTTCTTGTGTTTGTCCAAACTGTTGTTTGGGACCACCTAGCTCCCCCCCCTCTTCTTCTCCAAAAAAGGAGCAGAAAAATCACCAGGTCGATCTAAATGAATTACATGTGAAATTAAAGCATGTGATGTTAAAAATATCGTAGGCTACCTCAAATCACCCCTCCGTTAACCCCTCCCTTAAAAAACTAAAAATAAATAAATAAAATAATAATAAAAGGGGAAGAAAATTTAAACATGGTCAATGTTTATAAGTTGTAAGCCAAATGAAAGCTTCAGAAGTGCAGAGTAGCAACGTAGAAGTTCCAAAGATAGACGTTTTAAGTAAAAAAAAAAATACATATTTTCCTATCTGCACCCTAAAAAAGTAAAAGATAAGATAAAAGCATACCGATGGTGAAATCACTTCAAAGGAAGATAAAAAAAAAATAAATACCCCCTCAAGCAGCTGCTTGCCACAGAGGTCTGACAGAAGCCTGTCAGTTTATATGTCAGAGTAGAAGGTCTGAGAGGATGGCAGGACCTCAGCAGAAAAACGACACACACATCCATGCCTAATCCGGGGCTCGAACCCAGGTCCCTTAGATCAGTAGCCAAGTGTGCTACCCACTCGGCCACGGGACAGCCTCAAAGGAAGATAAGAAGCCAAAATCTATTTATCTACTGAATAAAACATACCGGAAATCTACCTTACTTTGAAGGGAATACGAACTCAGGGAGTGATTTCACCATTGTTATATTTAGGTTTTATTTTTTTTCACTTTTTAGAACACAGATAAGAAAAATATGCATTTGAAAAAAAATTAACGTTTTTTGAACGCTCTGTTTCTTTCACACATTTTAAATTTTAATCAAAGTCACTGAAGAGGTGAAGATAAATCTCAACGCTGACCCAGCTGGGACTCGAACCTGGGAACTACAGATTACGAGCCTGGCGCGCTACCGACTGAGCCACCCCCGCCCCTGTGCACTATAAAAATGGAATCATGGTCTTGCTGGGACTCGAACCCTTAACGTTTTAGATTACGATTTAAATTTTAAAAATTACCATAATCTAAAACGATTTTAAATCTATTCCCATGAAAAGGGAAAGGGATAAAAGAGGTAATGAAAAGAAAAATTGAACAAGATTTCAAAATCTGAGTGCAATTTATCATCTCCATGTATCAATCAATTGCCCTTTTGGCCAAAAACGTTTGACCAAAAATGTTGGGGCGGGGGTGGCTCAGTCGGTAGCGCGCCAGGCTCGTAATCTGTAGTTCCCAGGTTCGAGTCCCAGCTGAGTCAGCGTTGAGATTTATCTCCGCAAAATTCCCCGCCTCGCCCACGGTCAGTAGGGGACACCGATGGGCTTGGATAAGGCCGCCGTCCGTCGGATGGGACGTTAACCGGTGGCCCCCGTGTGTGGGAGAGCCATACCCTGTGCACGTTAAAGAACACGCTGGATGGCCTTGACGGGAGGCTACCATCTGTCTCCCAACAGCTGTTCCAGTGGGTCCCATCCCCCACCCTTCTCTGAGCCTTCGGGGTCCATGTGACCTGGCCATTTAGCCCATGGTGTGTCAAAAAGTGCCGCTCAGAGGTAAAACAACCCAAAAATGTTACCAAAAACTTGCACACCGAAGAGCCACCATTTTTAGAAGCACACACACTCATTTCCTTCTCAATAAAGTAGGAACATCCTCACTTTAAACATTGTTTTTACTATCACACGACAGTTCTCAACACACATATTTCAGGCACGTAGATTACCAAAAGCTCCGCAGAAAGAAATCACGTGTTGAACTATACTTGTAACATCTTCCTTGCACGAGCTTTAAAAATCTGAAAAAGAAATTTCCAGCCTCTTCAGCTCCCAACTCCTCCCGATGCTCCTTTGGACTGACACGAGACTCGATTACGTTTTAGAGAAATGTAGATCGGAAGACGCATGTCAGATGGGCGTCGTCGCATTCCTCCAGAAGATAACCAATGCCGGACGCACTGCATCTGTTTGTCGACACAAGAAGTTTCGAGAAATTCCCAGCATTCTCTTTCAAAGCATCATCAGTCCTTTCCCCCCCTTAGTAAAACCTGTGGTGGGGCGGAGCACGTCGATCGGTGGCAGGGGTGCACGAGTGAGGAGGAGGGAGGGAGGGAAGAAGGGAAGCTGAGGAACGACGGCAATCCCAACTCACTCGGAAAGGAATGTGCCTTATTTCCGAGAGAACTGATGGAGCGAGAGGAGTCGAGTTAAGGCCTCCCTCGCAGTCCCAGTGACATCAGTAATTGTTTTCGTTTTTCTGCTGGCGAGCATGCGCTCTCTCGTGGCAAGCAACATGCAGAGTGGCGAAAGCTTCACTCGGAGGATGGAGAGCAAGATGATTATTAACCGAAACTCTTCTCTCTCAGAGCTCCTTTTCAATGCATAGGATCATCCTACCAGACCATAGCTAGAGGTTATCGTAAAAGCTCTGTCGAATTATAACGGCTTGTATTATTTTCTTCAGTTAGTACAACGAATCATTTATTTTTATTTTATTTGAAGCAATTCTTTTTATTAAGAGAAAAGCGAAACAGAGAATTACTGAGCAATCCTCTTTAGGGAGATGATTGAGCCAATCACAGGCCCGCCAAGCTCTTTTCCTGATGTTCTCAAGGGGAGATCCTGCTGTGCATGGGTTGAGGTATTTTCGCTAACTCCAGCAATACCCTCGGGACAAATGGTACACTGGTGGACTTTAAAAATCTACCGTCCGGTGGACGGGACATTAAGCCCTCTCTCCGTATTCAGGAGAGTCACCATATATTGTGCCCATCATGCTGCATCGTTTTGAAGCGGAATTTCTATCTGTCTCCTAATCCACGAACCACGTTAGAGAGAAAAAAAAAACTAAGACAGTTTTAAAATATGTATGCCAAAAGGTCTGAAACACGTGGCCGACGAAATCATTTTGTGCGGCCCTCAAGAAATGCGTCCTTGCATAATCATGGTAAGTGAACTGTGGCTTAGAAGCTTGGGTTGTGGGTTGTTTTACCTCTGAGTGACACTTTTTTTTGCACACCATGGAATAAATGGCCAGGTCACATGGACCCCGAAGGCTCAGAGAAGGTTGGGGGAGGGGACCCACTGGAACAGCTGTTGGGAGACAGATGGTAGCCTCCCGTCAAGGCCATCCAGCGTGTTCTTTAACGTGCACAGGGTATGGTTCTCCCGCACAAGGAGCCACGGCTTAACGTCCCATCCGACGGACGGCGGTCTTTCCAAGCCCATCGGTGTCCCCTACTGACCGTGGGCAGGGCGAGGAATTTTGCGGAAATAAATCTCAACGCTGACCCCGCTGGAACTCGAACCTGGGAACTACAGATTACGAGCCTTGCGCGCTACCGACTAAGCCACCCCCGCCCCATATTCAAGAGATACGGCAAACAGAATGAAGAGGTAGTATGTTAGTCAAACAGACAGAGCAGGTCTTGACTGTTCTGTAGAAAAAGGTTATTAATTTATGTACGATAGTAGTTAGTTTGTTTATAGGTTATTTCATCCACATTTTTGTAATAATTTGCATTGTATTGTAATTTGTATGGTAAAAATATACTTATTATACTCACACTCAGTATCATCCATTTAAAATTTGCAACTGTAAGGTCATTCAATCGACGATGAAGACTACAAATGAAATTTAGGTTTATGCTTTGATAGTAAATGCAACATTTTGAGACTAAAACAAAATCAATTATGCCTTGCTTATTATTGCTTAAAATAAAATTTTGTGGGTTATACATTCTGAAGTAACTAAGATTTCAGGTTCAGAATCTTAGCTACTTCAGTGTGACAGTAATCATGTGTGACGCACATCATGTGTGACAGTAATGGAATACTGTTTACCTTGTGACAGTAATGGAATACTGTCTTCTTATACCCTAGAAGTGGTATAAGAAGAGATTACAAAGAGACGGTGTAAAGCACTGGAATTGTGTTTGCTCGCAGTTCTTGTGCACTAAACGATCAAATATACCCCGTCGAAGAACACGGCATCCATACGACCAGGTTCCCTACTTCGATCGAGGGAGAATTGTGGGATTACGGGAAGGCGGATTATCGTACCGAAGCATCGGTGATCGTGTTGGATGCAATGCTGCCACAGTGATGAGAACATAGCATCAGTGAGTAGAGAAGGAACAAATTCGCTGACGTGAGGGATCTCAATGGCTCTGTCACACAAACGAACGAGAGGAGAGACATCTCGTGCACATGGCTTTGAATGATCGTACAGCAACATCAAAACCTTAGCTCAACAGTTAGGGTGTGTTGCACATCAACCAGTGTCCACACGTACAGTTCGACATCGCCTGCAACATCGGGGCAACTTTTCTAGGCGGCCATTGCTTCGGCAACCATTAACTCTACAACACAGGCGTTTGCGACTGCAATTGGTGCCAAGAACATCGCGCATGGATGTGCGATGTTCTTGGCACCAATTGCAGTTGCAATGGCATCGCATTGTCTACTCAGACGAATCCCCCTTCAGTATGCAGAATATATGGACGAATCCATATCTGGTGGTACCGTGGCAACAGGCTCAATGAGACATGCATGATGCAGCACCATACAGGTCCGGTCCCTGGTATTATGGTATGGAGTGCATTGGACTCCACTGACGCACGAGCCTCGTATGCTTACCGGTATTTTGAACAGCCAGCGTTACATCACTGAGGAGTTAGAGCCTGTGGTCGTACCTTACCTTCAGGGGCTCTCTGGTGCCATTCACCAACAGGACAATGCCCGACCTCATGTGAACAATTCCTGGATAGCCACCATGTGACACCTCTGCCTTGACCTGCGCGTTCACGGAAATGTCCCCAATTGAACATGTCTGGTGCATGATCTCACGACGATTAGCACACCAGACACCAGCAGCTGCTACAACAGATGAACTTTGGCTACGTATCGAAACTGCCTGGACTGACATTCCCCAAACACACATCCGACGTCTCATCCTCGCAATGCAGGACCGTGTAGCATCGGTTATTGCCGCTCATGGTGGCTACACAAGATACTGATTTCTTTGTATTCCACAAATCTAACCGAGTTGTATTTGTAATCATTTGATTCTTGTAACATAAGCTATGTATTCAGAAAATATGGCTTTGATATCTCTTGTCGTTCCTGGTGATGCACTTTTAATGGCCAGCAATGTATGTAGGTGACTACGAACTTTATAATAATTATAATCATTTAAAGACAAAATTAAAATCCCAGGGTAATTTAAAACTAAAAAAACACTAGAAATAAATCGCATAAATTAAAAATTCTTAACTAAAATTATTGCTTTTTAGGGGCGATTCATTATCGAGAAAGAAAAAAATATTCGGAAAAAAATATAAAGAGCTGAATAGTACTCATTAATATTAATTACTTAATGCTATTAAAAGATTAAAATAATAAACGAAAAATTGTTTATTTTACATTTTTTACGTAATTACCCTATTTTACGTTTTGATTGGAAATATGAAATATGACACTGCCTGAGCAAGTTGGTCATAATTTCAGTCATAAATTTTTTGTATTATTCTGGAATGAGATGGTATTCTCATTACACAAATTTCGTTTTTTACGGCTCACCTTCACCCTTCTTAAATTCTTTAACATCGTCTCCCTCTTGGGGCGGGGGTGGCTCAGTCGGTAGCGCGCTAGGCTCGTAATCAGTAGTTCCCAGGTTCGAGTCCCAGCTGGGTCAGCGTTGAGATTTATCTCCGCAAAACTCCCTGCTTTCGGTCAGTAGGGGAACCCGATGGGCTTGGAGAGGCCGACGTCCGTTGGATGGGACGTTAAGCCGTGGCCCCATGTGCTGGAGATAGCCATACCCTGTGCACATTAAGGAAAACGCTGGATGGCCTTGACGGGAGGCTACCATCTGTCTCCCAACAGCTGTTCCAGATGGGTCCCCTCCCCAAACCTTCTCTGAGCCTTCGGGGTCCATGTGACCTGGCGATTTAGCCCGTGGTGTGCAAAAAAAGTGCCGCTCAGAGGTAAAACAACCCAACCCAACCCGTCTCCCTCTTACTATTTCTTTGGTGATCCTGGATTTTCTAGTTATATACTAGGCAGTGGTTGATTCAATAAGCAACTAATATTCCACACTCTTAATCTGCATTTCCCAGGTTCGAGTCTTTACTGCGAAAAGGTTAAAGTTTATCTCCACTAATCTCCATCCTGTCCTCGGTGAGAAAAGACATCAATGGTCTTGGAATGAAAGGTTACCGTCCTCCGATTCTCCCATCCTGTCCTCGGTGAGAAAAGAGACATCAATGGTCTTGGAATGAAAGGTTACCGTCCTCCGATTCTCCCATCCTGTCCTCGGTGAGAAAAGACATCAATGGTCTTGGAATGAAAGGTTACCGTCCTCCGATTCTCCCATCCTGTCCTCGGTGAGAAAAGAGACATCAATGGTCTTGGAATGGAAGGTTACCGTCCTCCGATTCTCCCATCCTGTCCTCGGTGAGAAAAGAGACATCAATGGTCTTGGAATGAAAGGTTACCGTCCTCCGATTCTCCCATCCTGTCCTCGGTGAGAAAAGAGACATCAATGGTCTTGGAATGAAAGGTTACCGTCCTCCGATTCTCCCATCCTGTCCTCGGTGAGAAAAGACATCAATGGTCTTGAAATGAAAGGTTACCGTCCTCCGATTCTCCCATCCTGTCCTCGGTGAGAAAAGAGACATCAATGGTCTTGGAATGAAAGGTTACCGTCCTCCGATTCTCCCATCCTGTCCTCGGTGAGAAAAGAGACATCAATGGTCTTGGAATGAAAGGTTACCGTCCTCCGATTCTCCCATCCTGTCCTCGGTGAGAAAAGAGACATCAATGGTCTTGGAATGAAAGGTTACCGTCCTCCGATTCTCCCATCCTGTCCTCGGTGAGAAAAGAGACATCAATGGTCTTGGAATGAAAGGTTACCGTCCTCCGATTCTCCCATCCTGTCTTCGGTGAGAAAAGAGACATCAATGGTATTGGAATGAAAGGTTATCGTCCTCCGATTCTGCCATCCTGTCCTCGGTGAGAAAAGAGACATCAATGGTATTGGAATGAAAGGTTACCGTCCTCCGATTCTCCCATCCTGTCCTCGGTGAGAAAAGAGACATCAATGGTCTTGGAATGAAAGGTTACCGTCCTCCGATTCTCCCATCCTGTCCTCGGTGAGAAAAGAGACATCAATGGTCTTGGAATGAAAGGTTACCGTCCTCCGATTCTCCCATCCTGTCCTCGGTGAGAAAAGAGACATCAATGGTCTTGGAATGAAAGGTTACCGTCCTCCGATTCTCCCATCCTGTCCTCGGTGAGAAAAGAGACATCAATGGTATTGGAATGAAAGGTTACCGTCCTCCGATTCTCCCATCCTGTCCTCGGTGAGAAAAGAGACATCAATGGTATTGGAATGAAAGGTTACCGTCCTCCGATTCTCCCATCCTGTCCTCGGTGAGAAAAGAGACATCAATGGTCTTGGAATGAAAGGTTACCGTCCTCCGATTCTCCCATCCTGTCCTCGGTGAGAAAAGAGACATCAATGGTCTTGGAATGAAAGGTTACCGTCCTCCGATTCTCCCATCCTGTCCTCGGTGAGAAAAGAGATATCAATGGTCTTGGAATGAAAGGTTACCGTCCTCCGATTCTCCCATCCTGTCCTCAGTGAGAAAAGACATCAATGGTCTTGGAATGAAAGGTTACCGTCCTCCGATTCTCCCATCCTGTCCTCAGTGAGAAAAGACATCAATGGTCTTGGAATGAAAGGTTACCGTCCTCCGATTCTCCCATCCTGTCCTCGGTGAGAAAAGACATCAATGGTCTTGGAATGAAAGGTTTCCGTCCTCCGATTCTCCCATCCTGTCCTCGGTGAAAAAAGAGACATCAATGGTCTTGGAATGAAAGGTTACCGTCCTCCGATTCTCCCATCCTGTCCTCGGTGAGAAAAGACATCAATGGTCTTGGAATGAAAGATTACCGTCCTCCGATTCTCCCATCCTGTCCTCGGTGAGAAAAGAGATATCAATGGTCTTGGAATGAAAGGTTACCGTCCTCCGATTCTCCCATCCTGTCTTCGGTGAGAAAAGAGACATCAATGGTATTGGAATGAAAGGTTACCGTCCTCCGATTCTCCCATCCTGTCCTCGGTGAGAAAAGAGACATCAATGGTATTGGAAAGAAAGGTTACCGTCCTCCGATTCTCCCATCCTGTCCTCGGTGAGAAAAGAGACATCAATGGTCTTGGAATGAAAGGTTACCGTCCTCCGATTCTCCCATCCTGTCCTCGGTGAGAAAAGACACATCAATGGTCTTGGAATGAAAGGTTACCGTCCTCCGATTCTCCCATCCTGTCTTCGGTGAGAAAAGAGACATCAATGGTATTGGAATGAAAGGTTACCGTCCTCCGATTCTCCCATCCTGTCCTCGGTGAGAAAAGAGACATCAATGGTATTGGAATGAAAGGTTACCGTCCTCCGATTCTCCCATCCTGTCCTCGGTGAGAAAAGAGACATCAATGGTCTTGGAATGAAAGGTTACCGTCCTCCGATTCTCCCATCCTGTCCTCGGTGAGAAAAGAGACATCAATGGTCTTGGAATGAAAGGTTACCGTCCTCCGATTCTCCCATCCTGTCCTCGGTGAGAAAAGAGACATCAATGGTCTTGGAATGAAAGGTTACCGTCCTCCGATTCTCCCATCCTGTCCTCGGTGAGAAAAGAGACATCAATGGTATTGGAATGAAAGTTTACCGTCCTCCGATTCTCCCATCCTGTCCTCGGTGAGAAAAGAGACATCAATGGTCTTGGAATGAAAGGTTACCGTCCTCCGATTCTCCCATCCTGTCCTCGGTGAGAAAAGAGACATCAATGGTCTTGGAATGAAAGGTTACCGTCCTCCGATTCTCCCATCCTGTCCTCGGTGAGAAAAGAGACATCAATGGTCTTGGAATGAAAGGTTACCGTCCTCCGATTCTCCCATCCTGTCCTCGGTGAGAAAAGAGACATCAATGATCTTGGAATGAAAGGTTACCGTCCTCCGATTCTCCCATCCTGTCCTCGGTGAGAAAAGACATCAATGGTCTTGGAATGAAAGGTTACCGTCCTCCGATTCTCCCATCCTGTCCTCGGTGAGAAAAAAGACATCAATGGTCTTGGAATAAAAGGTTACCGTCCTCCGATTCTCCCATCCTGTCTTCGGTGAGAAAAGAGACATCAATGGTATTGGAATGAAAGGTTACCGTCCTCCGATTCTCCCATCCTGTCCTCGGTGAGAAAAGAGACATCAATGGTATTGGAATGAAAGGTTACCGTCCTCCGATTCTCCCATCCTGTCCTCGGTGAGAAAAGAGACATCAATGGTCTTGGAATGAAAGGTTACCGTCCTCCGATTCTCCCATCCTGTCCTCGGTGAGAAAAGAGACATCAATGGTCTTGGAATGAAAGGTTACCGTCCTCCGATTCTCCCATCCTGTCCTCGGTGAGAAAAGACATCAATGGTCTTGGAATGAAAGGTTACCGTCCTCCGATTCTCCCATCCTGTCCTCGGTGAAAAAAGAGACATCAATGGTCTTGGAATGAAAGGTTACCGTCCTCCGATTCTCCCATCCTGTCCTCGGTGAGAAAAGACATCAATGGTCTTGGAATGAAAGGTTACCGTCCTCCGATTCTCCCATCCTGTCCTCGGTGAGAAAAGAGACATCAATGGTCTTGGAATGAAAGGTTACCGTCCTCCGATTCTCCCATCCTGTCTTCGGTGAGAAAAGAGACATCAATGGTATTGGAATGAAAGGTTACCGTCCTCCGATTCTCCCATCCTGTCCTCGGTGAGAAAAGAGACATCAATGGTATTGGAATGAAAGGTTACCGTCCTCCGATTCTCCCATCCTGTCCTCGGTGAGAAAAGAGACATCAATGGTCTTGGAATGAAAGGTTACCGTCCTCCGATTCTCCCATCCTGTCCTCGGTGAGAAAAGAGACATCAATGGTCTTGGAATGAAAGGTTACCGTCCTCCGATTCTCCCATCCTGTCCTCGGTGAGAAAAGAGACATCAATGGTCTTGGAATGAAAGGTTACCGTCCTCCGATTCTCCCATCCTGTCCTCGGTGAGAAAAGAGACATCAATGGTCTTGGAATGAAAGGTTACCGTCCTCCGATTCTCCCATCCTGTCCTCGGTGAGAAAAGAGACATCAATGGTCTTGGAATGAAAGGTTACCGTCCTCCGATTCTCCCATCCTGTCTTCGGTGAGAAAAGAGACATCAATGGTATTGGAATGAAAGGTTACCGTCCTCCGATTCTCCCATCCTGTCCTCGGTGAGAAAAGAGACATCAATGGTATTGGAATGAAAGGTTACCGTCCTCCGATTCTCCCATCCTGTCCTCGGTGAGAAAAGAGACATCAATGGTCTTGGAATGAAAGGTTACCGTCCTCCGATTCTCCCATCCTGTCCTCAGTGAGAAAAGAGACATCAATGGTATTGGAATGAAAGGTTACCGTCCTCCGATTCTCCCATCCTGTTCTCGGTGAGAAAAGAGACATCAATGGTCTTGGAATGAAAGGTTACCGTCCTCCGATGGGACATTGAGCCAGTGCAAAGGAGACCCCTGCCCTGTGCACATTTTAGGACAACTTCTCGATAAGAGGCTTCTATCTGTCTCCTAACTGCTATAGAGTGGATCTCGTTCCCACAACTTTGAGCACTTGTGGCTTGGTCATTTAGTTTGCTGTGCGTACAGTAGCTCAAAAAAGTATCCGAACACTATGGTTGACTACTGAATTCAGAAAAAATATCTGGCAACGATTTTTTTAGAAATTAGTGATCTGGCAACGTGACACGAAGGTTGCCAGATCACTAATTTCTAAAAAAATTGTTGCCAGATATTTTTTCTGAATTCAGTAGTCAATTTTTCTTTCAGGATGATAGTGCTCCCATCCAGTTTTCTTTTTCAGGATGATAGTGCTCCCATCCAGAGAGCACATGTAGTCACCCAGTGGTTTGAGGGGCATGAGACTGAACTTTTTCACATACCATGACCACTGCAGTCACCAGATATCTGCTCGCTGAAAAATCCATGGGAATAATTCTGGAACGATATATTAAGCAGCGCTTCCCTGGAACGCTATATTCCCTGGAACGATATATTAAGGAAACGCTATATTAAGGATACGCTATATTCCCTGGAACGCTATATATTAAGGAACGCTATATATTAAGGAACGCTATATTCCCTGGAACGATATATCCCTGGAACGATATATTCCCTGGAACGATATATTAAGCAGCGCTTCCCTGAAACGATATATTAAGCAGCGCTTCCCTGGAACGATATATTAAGCAGCGCTTCCCTGGAACGATATATTAAGCAGCGCTTCCCTGAAACGATATATTAAGCAACGCTTCCCTGAAACGATATATTAAGCAGCGCTTCCCTGAAACGATATATTAAGCAGCGCTTCCCTGGAACGATATATTAAGCAGCGCTTCCCTGGAACGATATATTAAGCAGCGCTTCCCTGGAACGATATATTAAGCAGCGCTTCCCTGGAACGATATATTAAGCAGCGCTTCTCTGAAACGATATATTAAGCAGCGCTTCCCTGGAACGATATGTTAAGCAGCGCTTCCCAGCTCCATCAAACAAGCAGGAATTCATTTCGTTTCTTGCGGACGAATAGTGTCATACCCCTCCTGCTGATTATCAGATATTGGTGGACCCTATACTATGACGTATACAAACTGTACTGGACTCACGCGGCTGTCCAACACCGTATTAATGATTTTACGTGGTGTCTTCGTTTTCTTTTTTTGTTCATTACCTATAATTCACTTCGAATTCTTCTGCATATGATGCCATCTCGAGGCATACAACTTAATTAGACTTTTTCCTTTTTAGCTTGTTTACAAAAAAAGGAGCAAAAGTTTTCACTTTGTTGTATATCTGTAGACATTAAACCTTTTGTTTTTAGAGATAAATTTAGTCTTTCCGGATTGGATATTTGATGAATTATTCGATTCTCATTTTCCTAATCACCGAACATCTTTAAAAACGTCTTCTAACGGTGGGGAAAGGTGCAAAATTGCAAACTTTAAACGAATGTTACAAACAATCCATTCCCCGCCCTGCCCACGGTCAGTAGGGGACACCGATGGGCTTGGAAAGGCCGCCGTCCGTCGGATGGGACGTTAAGCCGTGGCTCCGTGTGTGGGAAAGCCATACCCTGTGCACGTTAAAGAACACACTGGATGGCCTTGACGGGAGGCTACCATCTGTCTCCCAACAGCTGTTCCAGTGGGTCCCCTCCCCAAACCTTCTCTGAGCCTTCGGGGTCCATTTGACCTGGCCATTTAGCCCATGGTGTGCAAAAAAGTGCCGCTCAGAGGTAAAACAACCCAACCCATATAAACGATCTATTTATGATAGAAGTGTGAAATGTTTGTTGGTACAGAGCCATGCCCAAGAGGTTACAGAGCAGCAATGATTTATTATCTTACCTCTAGGGAGCTGGGGAAACGCAACTTTTTTGCTTTAAGAGATAAATGAAAACAATTCTTTTTGTGTTTCAAAGGGACTAATAAAATGTTGCTGTTGAATATCCAAGCCTACATTAGTTCGAACTACCACTGTTAGAAAGTGTTAAAAGCGTAAAGTAAAAAAAAAAATTCATTCTCGTTGAAAACGAGCATCACATCTTCTGCAGAAGTGATATGGTGCTCGAGTTTTTTTTTCTGCTACTCTTAATTTGCTAATGTGTTCTGTGAAATATTCTGGGATAGAAGCATCAGGGACACCGATGGGCTTGGAGAGGCCGCCGTCCGTAGGATGGGACATTAAGCCGTGACACCGTGTGCAGGATAGCCATACCCTGCGCACGTTAAAGAACATGTTGGATGGCCTTGACGGGAGGCTACCATCTGTCTCCCAACAGCTGTTAGAGTGGGTCCCCTCCCCCAACCTTCTCTGAGCCTTCGGGGTCCTTGTGACCTGGCCATTTAGCCCATGGTGTGCAAAAAAGTGCCGCTCAGATGTAAAACAATCCAACAAAAATAGCAGCATCGGACTTCTTTCAACCATATCCATGCTGCAAGAAGTTGTTGGGTGCAGTCCCAGATATACAAAAAAATAAAAGGGAGGTGGGTTGGGGGGGGAAGTCATGCGATCGAGACTGAAAAGGTAAAGGGAGGGGGGAACGAGAGAGTGAATTTCCATTGCAGTGTAACGCCTTTCTCCCTTTGTTTTACAGGTTTAAAAAAATTAATGAAAAATGCACAAGTTTAATCATTTTTGGTCTCCATTACTCTTACTGGTATTCTCAAAGAGGTCGGGGACCGCGTGGCCCCCTGCCCCCCAAATTTTACCCTGGTTGGGTTTAACACTGGTCAGTCTGGAAGGTCAAACCAAGAATGTTGACTCTAGGCAAAGATACTACTCCTGACGAAATATGTCCTTCAGAGTAATGGGGCGGGGGTGGCTCAGTCGGTAGCGCGCCAGGCTCGTAATCTGTAGTTCCCAGGTTCGAGTCCCAGCTGAGTCAGCGTTGAGATTTATCTCCGCAAAATTCCCCGCCCTGCCCATGGTCAGTAGGGAACACCAATTGGCTTGGAAAGGCCGCCATCTGTCAGATGAGACATTAAGCCATGGCCCCATGTGCAGGAGAGCCATATCCCATGCACGTTAAAGAACATGCTGGATGGCCTTGACGGGAGGCTACCATCTGTCTCCCAACAGCTATTCCAGTGGGTCCCCTCCCCCAACCTTCTCTGAGCCTTCGGGGTCCATGTGACCTGGCCATTTAGCCCATGGTGTGCAAAAAAGTGCCGCTCAGAGGTAAAACAACCCAACCCAACCTTCAGATTAGCTGAAGATAATCTATTAACCATTACACCTGAACCACAACAGAGGTCTGGAACACGCCCATAAAACCATCCCCCGATACTGTTCCATTTAAATACATAAACCGCAAATCAATGCTCGTACAGGATGTATTGAAAATAGATTATTTATTCATTATGCCCAACAGCGGTGAAACAACATACAAGAGGCTGCAGACCAAGTGTCCTCCCTCTCCTGCAGCCATCGCACTTAGCAACATAATGGACCACTGTTCGTCCCTTGTTCGTAATAAACTGGATAATAAGTGCACAGCCAGGGCCACATAGTTTGGAAAGTGCTTAACAAAGTTCAGCTTTACCAGCTAAAAGTTTTAATGGCGAGCTGAAGGTATGCGAGCTTGTGGGGAGAGAAAAAACATCAGCAGCAGGCTCTTACATACTCAGTAAGCGTTTTAATTAGCGGGAGGTTTAACTGGTGCTAGTCTTTTGTCTTTTCCGTCCGTCGGATGCTGAAGAATAAGAAGAAAAGGAAGAGGAGGAGAAAGAGGTTGTGGGATGACCAGATGAGCTAGCTGCATCCCGACATCCATCTCGGTGGTAAATGAGAGTCTTTGTCTTTCGAAACCCCGACGAGAATTCCACGGCATACTTTCTTCATCAGTTTCACTCATCTCCCTCTGCACTTGGGCGAGATATTTTATGTTCTTATCACCGCAGCCTCGTTTGCCGGCAGCCGGCGGAGAATTAAATTACCTCCAAACATTTCTCTTACTACACCTTTCTCCTTTCTCATTTCCCTCTTTCTTTTTTAGCGCATTTTCGTCGCAAGGATTAATTATTTCCCTCCGCGTGGCTGCCGCGAAGTCTTTTCAGATGGTTAATGACTAGGAATATAAACAACGAATGGTGTGCAGCCTCTGTCGTCAACATAAGCGGATGCTTAGAGAGGATTAAGAGAATATTGAAGCGTAAAAGAAGAAGAAAATTCCACTTCAAGTTGTTTCCTTTTAACTATTTTTTTAACTAAATGAATAAATTATTAATATAGACACATAGAAACTAACAACGTAAATAAGGTCAAACTACATAGTACACATTTGTGATATTCTACATAAACTTATGACGTAAACCAGTGGTTCTCAACCTTTTATGCTTCACGTTGGTTGGTTTACCCATTGTGTGCACTTTTTTGCACACAATGGGCTAAATGGCCAGGTCACAAGGACCCCGAAGCCTAAGAGAACCACTGGAACCACTGGAGTAACACTGGAGAACCACTGGAACCACTGGAACGGATGTTCTTTTCCAGTGGGTAAAAGAACAGCAGATACAAAATATTGTTTTCCTCGTGAACTAGCATCTCCCAACTCCCATATTCCTCGTGAATAGCGTCTCCCAACAGCCGTTACAGTGGGGACCCACTGGAACGGCTGTTGGGAGACAGATAGTAGCCTCCCGTCAAGGCTATATAGTGTGTTCTTTAACGTGCACAGGGTATGGTTCTCCCGCACACGGAGCCACGGCTTAACGCCCCATACGACGGACGGCGGCCTTTCCAAGCCCATCGGTGTCCCTTACTGACTGTGGGCAGGGCGGGGAATTTTGCGGAGATAAATCTCAACCCTGACCCAGCTGGGACTCGAACCTGGGAACTACAGATTACGAGCCTGGCGCGCTACCGACTGAGCCACCCCCGCCCCTATATGCTTCACGCACCCCCCTGGAAATATGCATGTAACTGGCGTACCCCTTGTATAGATATATAAAACTATAGTTATAGAATAACAGTGGGAATAAAATAAAACATACATGTATAGCATATATCTAGCGACTTTTGAGCTCTCACGGCGTAATCGAAAAAATTTTACCTCGTATCCCACTTAAGAACCCTTAACGTAGACAGTAACGTTTATCAAGTTTTCGGATCTCACAAACCTCCTTTCTCCTTCCTATACTTACATGTAATATCGATGGGGCGGGGGTGGCTCAGTCGGTAGCTCGCCAGGCTCGTAATCTGTAGTTCCCAGGTTCGAGTCCCAGCTGGGTCAGTGTTGAGATTTATCTCCGCAAAATTCCCCGCCCTGCCCACGGTCAGTAGGGGACACCGATGGGCTTGGAAAGGCCGCCGTCCGTCGGATGGGACGTTAAGCCGTGGCCCCGTGTGCGAGAGAGCCATACCCTGTGCACGTTGAAGAACACGCTGGATGGCCTTGTCGGGAGGCTACCATCTGTCTCCCAACAGCTGTTCCAGTGGGTCCCCTCCCCCAACCTTCTCTGAGCCTTCGGGGTCCATGTGACCTGGCCATTTAGCCCTTGGTGTGCAAAAAAGTGCCGCTCAGAGGTAAAACAACCCAACCCAAATCCGTTCGTCGGATGGAACGTAAAGCCCTGGCACCGTGTGCCGAAGAGCCGAAAGCCGAAGAGTACGTTAAAAAACACTCTGGATAACTTTGATGGGAGACTTCCACCTGTATCCTAACCTCTGTTCAGTGGGTTTCCTTCCCCCAATTTTCTCTGAGCCCTCGGGGTCCTAGTGACAGCAAGACACGGATAGCATGGTTACTGTACAAAATTTAGGATGAATACGTCTCTTTATAAGAATCCCTTTCGTTGAATTGAGTGTCAAACGTAAATGCCAGGAAAGGGAAAAATACCGGGCAGTAGACTTTATTGAAAATGTAAGAGAACGAAACGGAAACCTTTTTTCAAGCAAATAAACGAATGATCAAATAGCCAGCTGAAAAAGTTTAGCATGGGTTGGATTCGAATCTACACTTCTCAGTTACCTGGCCAGGTATGATGACCACTACACTATCAGCGGCTAACCTTTTCTTCAGCTAATGTGACTTGTACACTTTCCCGAATATTATTGGATTCGCCGTATCGTGGCAAAGTTTAGCATGCTTGGCTACTGGTCAAAGGGAGCTGGGTTCGAACCCCGGGTAAAGGATGGATATTAGTGTCGTTTTTCTGCTGAGGCCCCACCATCCTCACAGATCTTCCATTACGGCATATAAACTGACAGTCTCCTGTCAGACCTCTGTGGCAAGCAGCTGCTTGGGGGAGTATCTGCTCATGGCGTCATTTATGTCGGTAAAAGGACAGCGAATTCGCCTGATGTGATGGAGTTTGTGATACTTCATTAATGAATTATTCATTTAATACCGTGACGTGAGTGATAAATTATTAAGTTCCATCACAAGAGTCAACTTGGTTGTCCATTTTCCGACGTATATGGTGCCCCTCAGTGAATCAAATTATATTCGACCACGGCTTAACGTCCCATCACATGGACGACAACGTTTCCAAGTCCATCGGTGTCCCCTGCTGACCGAAGGCAGGGAGTTTTGCACAGATAAATCTCAATGTTAGCCCATGTGGGACTCGAACCTGCAAACTGCAGATTACGAGCCTGGCGCTCTATCGACTGAACTACCCCTGCCCCAAGCACGCTTTGATTGTAACTGCGAAGTGCGAGGCCAAATTCCATTCATGACGTTTTCTATTTCAAAAGTGCCATGTCTAGACGACATCTCCCGTGATACTTTACTGCTGAAGGTGGATGATATTTGTGCATCTGTTAATGGATGTAGTTCTCGACATTGCAAGCGCACTTTAAGAAAAAAGGCTAGAACGACTTATGATATTGATGGTTTTAATTTTTTTTTATGTCTTAGTGAGAATTTAGACATCGTGGTAGGTCACAAGGTCATTCTTTGTTTTGTAAACAAGTTCTGCTATGGATCAAAATAAGACATTTGTTCGATTCTCGTGGATGTTTCTTTTCGCTCCCTTTTCTTTTTTTTCTGAAGTCTTTATCTCACCTAATACATTGACAACATCAGGTATCACTTATTGCACGGACAACGTCAAAAATTGCATATTACACAGATAACATCAAGAATGGCATATTACATTGATTACATAAAATGTGGCATGTGATACGTATAACAAATATGTAAGTAGTAGTATAATGACACTTCTCAGTGGTGGTTGCTTATTAATCGTATGGTAACCAGACGCTGGGTTGGCCCTGTTGGCAACGTGCCACGAACATAATCTTATATTTCCAGGTTACGTTTCAACAAGGCATGCTTTGTTAATTTCCTCTTTTAACTTCAATGAGAAAGAGGACACTGTTGGGTTCTAAAGATCTACCTCTTGTCCAAGATCGACGTTGTTCACGTTCTGGTAAATGCTCCATCGTCACACTGTATACTATGCTCCATATTATTCAAAACGCTACGAAGATATTAATCGTAGTGTAATTAAATTATTAACTTTAATAATCTCATTCTTCTTCAATTTCAGTTGTAAGCAAACCACGATTGTCATAATGACTGAGTAACCTGTCATGGTAAGCTTTTGTTCTTTAATGGTCTTCCAGAGATTCAGTGTTAGAGGTAATTCTTCTAGCACTACTTTCTTTGAACTTCAGTTGTGTTGATTCACACCGACAGATATGTGACTTCTGCAGTCTTTCTATCTCCCGTAGGGTAATGTTTTTAAATTTTCATATTGCTAACAGAGATGAGTAAAATTTGAAAAGGTGTTTTGCAATATAAATATTCACAATTAAGGTGTTATACGTACTTATAGAGCTATGGTTTTTACCATTCTCAGTGGTTTGTGGTAAGAAAGGTGTAAGAAGCATTCATAAATTTTAAGTTCCAGATTCTAAATATCAAGTCTAGTATGATTAACAGTTACAGTTATTGAAATTTCTTTATTTAACATTTTAACGTGTTCCTCTCTAATCACGTTAACGTTTATAGTTGATATTTCTCTATTCCTTTTACACCGATGGGCTTGGAAATACCGCCGTCTCTAGGATAGTGTGTTAAGTCGTGGCCCCTCGTTCGGCAGAGATATATCCTGTGCACGTTAATTAACATGCTGGAATGGTATTCGTAAGAGGCCACCATCCGTCTCCTAACATAGATGGTGCCCTACTTGTTTTTGTAAATAGCTAAAATAGCTGTCCAGTGGGTACCCTTCTCTGACTCCTTGTGACCTGGCAATTTATCGCATTGCGCGAAAAAAACTCCGCTCAGAGATAATCAAAACCAACTCAATCTTTCCGTTTTTGAAACAGTCAATTCAAGCATTATTTACATCAATGGCAAAATTGGAGATGACTGAAACTGACACAAAAATTATATTTATTTATACCAGAGCCTCGCATCTGCCATCCATTGTCGGGCTCTTCAGAATATTTTTCGACAGTTTCTCTAAAGAGAGAAAAAATACTCGCCAGACAAAGGATGTTTCCACCTCTCACGACAAGGACGTTCGAGGATGGATTTTAGAGAGGCACCCTCCCCCCCATTCCCTCCCCTCACATCTTCTAATATTTCTGTATTCTTCAAAAGCTTTGATCATCATTATCATCATCGTCACTGGAGAGCTGGAAATAATGATGACTTTAATTAATCTTTACTCATTGATAAAGGAAGAAAAATATTTTTTTTAAATTAAAAGGAACTATGTGTGAGTTCTTTTCTTTTCTCTTCCGCTGTCTATGAGAACATTTATACGTACTCAGTGAAGATAATATGTATAAGTACTTCTACTTCCTTCCTTTACATATTATAAAAAAGTGAGACTGAAACTTAATCTTTTACCTTTCCTTTCTTAGTGTTCATCATCTGCTTTGCGTTCTCTTCGAGGATAAAGGGTTCACAATGGGGATGATGTTACCTGCCTTGTACTCTTTACCACGTCTACCTTTCATCTTCTTCGTGACCTCCTCCTCTATATCTGCTTTCCCTCCGTTCCATATCTTCCAAATTTTTTCTTTTGCACTCAATCTGCTGTGGCATGGGACAGGATCTTCTCTTGAGCCAAGGGAACGTGCATTGCAGTTCTTTCCCAATTGTAGACGAGGAATTGTATCACATCTCTTATCCAACTTCTTCGGTGGCAATTTCATTACGGGCACTTCTGGTTGAACATCCAAGGGTTTCTCTTCATCTGTCTTCATGTTGCTTTCCTGCTTTCTCTGGCGCACTTCTAATCTATTCTGAATTTTTCCATTCTCGATTCCTCTGTTCACTCCAGACACTTGTAATGTGTCAAATTTCCTTTTGGCCACAAATCGTCTGGTTAATTCTGGGTAATAAAGCTTGATCTTAGGAGGAATGAATTTGCCTAATATCCTCTTCACATCATCTTTGGAACACGTAACGGAGCTTGACTTTCTATGTGGTTCACCAAATTGATATACGCCATGTACATCAGCAAAAGGATCAGCACTCGGATTCGCAGGGCATCTACGGAAGAAAAATATTATTTTAATGTTAGTCTGTTTCATTTACACTTCTGTTTAACTAAACATGAAATGCATTTAATATAAAGTAAATATAAGATTTTGTTTGTGATCTGTTATTCCTAAAACTTTCCTAAAATTAATGTTCAAAATATTCTGTAATAAAGATATAATTTTTATTCCCATTTGGTGCTTAGATTGAATATTATTGTAGTAGTCAATAACGTATCCAAAAAATTCCAAACTTTCCTATCCCATTCTTGTTAATATTTTACTCATTATAGCCTCATGCACAAGGAAACATATATTTCTGCCTTGTGTCAATTGGAATTCGAGGTGAAATCATATACCATTATGATGATATATCTCTTCCCATTACGAAGTTCAATTTTCCGTTATTCCAAAATTGAATATAAATAGGAGTAAAGTAATAAATTGACAGGCTGCTGTCAAACTTCTGTGGGAAGCAGCTGCTTGATGGGGTTTTATTTATTTATTTTTTAAGTGGAAATCTGGAACAGAGAATTGTTTTCGAGATTATTTTCTGCTTTGAGATAATGATGCTGTCTTAAAATTTTCTACCTGATTAAAGAAGAGATTTCTTTCGATCTCTCGACATTCATTTCAAAAATCAAAAAATTTCGATGTGAACGTTATATGGCATTTTATATTCTTTAAAGGATTTTAGCTTTTTGAACAATTCTTCTGATATTAGCGATAAACCAGTATTACAAATAAGCACGTTCTGCATTTAATATAATCCTCAAGGACTAACAACTAATTCAGTGTAAGAAAACGAATGAATCTTGTAAACTTACCTCTTCGTGCGACAACGCAGACTACGTGATCTTATCGAAGCATCAATCTTGGAGAAGACATCTGTGACTCCAACACCTTCGGGAACTGCAGGTAAGTCCATGATATCTTGCTCCATCATGACATCTTGGCGCCAGCGTGGTGGACATCTCTTCTTTGACCTGGACAGGACGGGATCTTCCAGCTTCCTCTTCACAGAATTTCTGTAGTAAAGAAAACAAAAATATTTTTTTTTCTCTCAAAGTACGTTTTTTGTCATTCTATAGTGATAACTAAAACGGTTTCGAATCACGGATAAGTAAATTAATATTTCAAACAAATCGAAGGAAATAGCAGTTCCATTCATTATATTGATATACGTATGCACAAGAAATCAACAGTATCACTAACGTTCTTACAGTAATAGAATTACTACAAGAAAATGATCTCTCTGGCATTCTCTGAAACTTCCTCGTATATCAGCAAATAATACATTTTTATTTTTTTCAGGATTGGCTTGCTCCGTATACCAATGTATTTCCTCAAATTTTTAATACCCAAATTATTATCAGATAATTTCCCATTACGTATATCTGATCACTGCTTTCTCAAGATCTTCAAATATGGTGCCCAACCTTTTCTCTAATCCTCTCGAATATCGTAAATAATTTTTGTAACTAACCTAAAATTCCTGCAGAGCAGTAATCAAGAAGTAACATCATCACAGGTAAGAGAAAAATTTGCATGTAAATAAGACCAATGAAAACCGTTTTACATTTTTGTACAGAATCGAAACCAGTTTCTTCTACATTTAATCTAAGAAAACATTTAAACGTCTCAAACGCCTATAAACTTCCAACAACGATTTTTCTTAACAGAATATCATTTAAAAAAACTGGTGAAGCTGACGGACATTTTTTTTGTGCAAAATTTATTACGTATGTGTTGTTTTGTTCTCAACGGTCTTCTTGTGCAGAAAAATGAGTAAATAGCCAATGAATAGGGACCAAAACAGCTCAGAGTTCATTAGAAGAATGAGACACACTGGTCACCTGTCAGAAAAGAGATAAGAGCCTTCCGCCAAGGATATTCAGAGTGTTTTTTTAATGTGTACAGACTATGCTCTCCTGCACAGGGAGGAAAGGCTTCACAACGCATCCGACAGACAGCAGCCTTTTCAAGCCCATTGATGTCTCATTTCTGACCGAGACTACAATGGGGGTTTAGCGAAAATTATCCTTAACCACGGCACAGTTGGGACTCTATACACAAGAAATCAAGTTCTACTAAAGATAAAAATATTACAAGAAAAGTAATTGTCTGGCATTCACTTATACTAAACAGCAAGTGTTATCTTCGAGTCGTATAATATTCGTGGCATATAACAAAGCTGCGAAAGACGGATTTCGATCAGGTCGCGCTACCGAATGAGCGCCCCCGTGCCCCAGGATTATGTGATCAAATCATAAGCGCCCACAGTAGAAGGAGAAAAGTTACACTAGATAGGTGTTCGGGGGAAAATTATGAAAATGAATTGTGGAATTAATTGCAGAAGTTCCGCAAAAATTCACTCTAATAATTTTGCAGACCTTTTTAAAGTGATCAATGTTTTACCTGCAATATTATCAATATAATGACGAAATTTTTCTATTAATAAATATCTCTAATCCTTAACTGAATTTTGGTTCACGATTGGGACAAGCCACGGTTCTTCTGTAATGCTCAGGTGACATTCGTAACCAAAACTTGAGAAATAAGGTGAACAAACGTTATGTGCTTTATATGTATAGGTTTAATGGATTTTGTTTTGCGAAATCTGAATACTAAGTAATATATCAATAATTATTGTTTTAATAAAAATATATTTTAGCTGGTAAATAGAATTTTATGAAAGAGGCCATCATTCCGAATGTCTGAAACCGATTATATATCAAAATGGATATGGGCTTGAATAGTCTTGCATGCCTTTATCACTTCCTATTATTTCAAAAATTTAACAACTTTCACATTCAGAGAGGAGAAAGGATAGTGTTTGCTACCTTTCCTAAAAAACGTAGATATTTAATTTCAACAGCATTTTTCAAACAATCTTGTATCCTATAACGATGGAACGTAAAACTAGTAGTAATAAGTTATTCGAAAAATGTGATTGATAATATTTCATTAATACTTATCAAGGGAAAGAGAATTTAGCAATTAATGAAAAATGTTACGTTTTCCTACCACCTTGGAGTAAGGGTTGGGTTCGGTTGTTTTACCTCTGAGCGGCACTTTTTTGCACACCATGGGCTAAATGGCCAGGTCACATGGACCCCAAAGGCTCAGAGAAGGTTGGGGGAGGGGACCCACTGGAACAGCTGTTGGGAGACAGATGGTAGCCTCCCGTCAAGGTCATCCAGCGTGTTCTTTAACGTGCACAGGGTATGGCTCTCCCGCACACGGGGCCACGGCTTAACGTCCCATCCGACGGACGGCGGCCTTTCCAAGCCCATCGGTGTCCCCTACTGACCCGTGGGCAGGGCGGAGAATTTTGCGGAGATAAATCTCAACGCTGACCCAGCTGGGACTCGAACCTGGGAACTACAGATTATGAGTTGGAGTAAGGGGTGAAAAGCATTGTTATCAATACAAACTTCATAACATTCACATTGCATTGCAAAAATTTAAAATTTCAAGCATATGTACATATAAGAAAGATACATATACAGATATCTCTATATGCACTCTGTTGAAAAAATTATCCGGATACTTCCATGTTTATGTGAATAGAAAACCATATTCAAAGCTCCCTAACGTTGAAAATAAACCTTTTACGCAAAAACCTGTTATTGGCGATAAATTGTTGATGTCACTCAAATATCTCTAAATATATTTTCAGCAATTTTCGTTTACTATTTAGAGAATGTATGGAAGCTGAATCATTTATCTTCAACTTTTGACACTTGTGAAAAAATACTTCAATAGATAAAACACAACTCTTGAAGTAGCAATTTTTTTATTAACGCAAATTAAATATCTAGTTTGTATGACGATTTTTTAAGATTTCATCAATTTGGAAGCAATGTAACAGTGTCGGCTGCTGTCAAATAATCCCGTTTCAATGATTCTTTAAATATTAATCGAAGATGGTTGAAAATTGATACTGTCACGTTGCCTCCAAATTGATGAAATCTTAAAAAATCGTCATGCAAACTTCAGATATTTAATTTATGTCAGTGAACAAATTGTTGCAGGAATTGTGTTTTATCTATCGAAGTAGTTTTTTCATCATCATCATCATCATCATCATCATCATCATCATCATCATCATCATCATCATCATCATCATCATCATCATCATCATCAAGCAGCCATGGACTACGGAGGTCCTACCAGACCGTGCAATTTAGTTCTCCAAGCAAGTCTATCCTGAGCTACATCAACTGCATCTGGCCACTGCACAACAATTCTAACAAGGTCCTGTTTGACATTGTCTGTCCACCGCATCCTAGGTCTCCCCTTCTTTCTGAGGCCTTTAGGCACACTGTTCATAACCCTATTCGTCAATCTATAATTATTCATACGGGCAACATGGTCAAACCAACGGAGTCTCTCTCTGCACAATATGCTGCTTAAAGGAGGTTGCAAACTCCTTTGCCTAACCTCATCATTAGTTACAAAGTTGAACCACCTAATGCCCAAGATACTGCGTAAGCATCTGGAATCAAAAGCATCTAGATTCCTGTTATCTTGTTTACACAGTGTCCAAGTTTCACTACCATAACTAACCCTAGAAAGAACCAAACTATTATAAAGTCTAATTTTAGTCTTTAGGTGTATACGCCTATTTCTCCACAATCTCCATAGATTCTTAAAAGTCCCGGTAGCAATTCCTATTTGTCTGTTAATCTCATGCCGCACATCACCATTATCTGTTACATAGCTCCCAAGATAATTAAACTGTGACACCTGCTCAAGACTGCAACCATTCAGATTAACTGAATCACAGCCTGCCTGACCAATTTTCATCACTTTAGTTTTCTCTCTGTTTATAACCAAACCTATTCTACTACCAGTCTCATCAACAGCTCGAATGAAAGAGTTCATCTCATTAACATCATTTGCCAAAAGGGCTAAATCATCAGCATAATCTAAATCAGAAATTTTCGTATCTCCAGTCCATTTAAGGTCAAAATTTTTCCCTTGAAGTGAATTTCGCATAACATAATCAATAACCAAGCTAAAGAGAAAAGGAGACAAAAAGCACCCTTGTCCAACACCAGAAGTAATGCTAAACCAATTGCTACAAGCCTTACCATCTCTCACACACGACTCAGTGTTATTATAGAGAGCTTTCATAATGTTAACTAACTTGTCTGGTATACCATATGATCTCACAATCAACCACAAATTATGACGATCAACAATATGAGTCGAAAGCCTTTTTGAAATCAACAAAGCTAGCAACCAAAGGTTTCTGAGACTCTAAACGTTTCTCAAGAATCTGCCTAAGTGAAAATATCTGATCCATACATCCCCTACCACTTCTGAATCCACATTGCTCATCACGCAATTGACTGTCAACCAGATTCTTAATTCTATTAAGCACAATCATGGAAAGAACTTTACCTGGAACAGAAAGTAGGATGATACTCCTATAATTATCACAAGAACTGTGATCACCTTTTTTGAAAATAGGGATAACAATAGCTCTGGTAAAATCTGTAGGAACCATGCCTTTATCATAAAAGATATTCAGAATTTCAGTCATCCAAGTGGTAACCGAAACATTCCCAGCTCTAAGCATTTCCGTAGTAATTTCATCTGCCCCTGGGGATTTATGAAGTTTAAGTTTAGAAACAGCCAAAATAACTTCAGATTGTGTTATAGGGACAACATTAAAGCCACCAATGCATCTATCATCATTGCAAACAATGGGAATAGAACTAACCGCATTGTTTAGAATATCACTGAAATGCTCAGCCCACCTAGCCATGACAGAATCCTCACCTTCTATAACCTTACCTTGTTTATTCTTCAATCCCTGTATACCTGTCCGTTTTCTACCACACAAAACATTAACTATCTGGCACAGCTCTCTGCTGTTGTGCTGTCTGACTGCTTCCTCGGCTTTGTCAGCCAAAGATTCTTATCAGCAGCTAACTGATCTTTTACACGTTTATTAAGTTCTCTGTAATGCTTTCTATTAGGACTAGTAGGGTATTGATTAAGGACATTCATGCAGTTCTTTCTTTCCGAAATAAGCTCAAGTGCCATATCACTCAAATAATTCTCTCTCTTCTGCTCCTTTTTTCCTAAAAGAGTGCTGTTAGTGTCCAAAAAAGCCTGTTTAAAATGATCCCATTCTTCCTTAACTTCAGTAGTAAGCATACCATGACTGTCATAATGACAAAGTAACTTATCATGGTAAGCTTTGGCAAAAAACTATAGATACGGAAAACTATAGATAGAGTTTGGCTGGTATTTCTAACAGAACTAGCCCATTTGCTGTTAATTAATATATAATCAATCATATTCCTATGCAGCCCATCAGGTGAAACCCATGTGTACTTATGTATCTCGCGGTGTTTGTAATAAGTGTTAGTTATTCTGAATCCATTGAGTTTACTTACCTGTAGGAGACGTTGCCCATTGCCATTGCAGCTACCAATACCAAAAGGGCCAATCACCCCTCCCCAAAGGTCAGAGTCAGCACCAACTTTAGCATTGAAGTCACCAAGAACAAGGGTAATATCTCCTTTCTTGACAGAATTCAAAATATCCTGAAGTTGTTCATAAAACCTATCCTTCTCATCCTCATCAGCATCCTCAGTGGGGGCATAACAGCAGATAACATTCAGGTCTTTAATGCTTGTCTGAAATTTTGCTGTAAGGAACCTTTCATTAATGCACTCATATCCTAGAAGAGCATCACTAGCGTGTCTGCTGAGAAGCAGACCCACGCCTTGGTGATGCTTATTGTTTTCCCTCCCTGAAAAGAGAAATTTAAGATTATTTTTAAGAATCTGACCTTTATCTGTCCATCTGGTCTCTTGCAAGCCGAGAATATCTAAATTATAATGGTGGAATTCTTGTGTGAGGACATCAAGAGAAAAAGCTCTGTGCAGAGTCCTCACATTCCAACTACCTATGGAGAGAAAATGGTTAGTAGGATGTTTAAAGAAACTATGTTTATTGAGAGAGGGAATGCCGACAATATCAAACAGCCCCCTAATCGCAGACATGGGGCAAAGACCCGTTCCCCCACCACTAAAGGCTGAAGCCATCTACACTGGAAGACTTCCTCCAATGTAGAATTTGACGATGCCAATAGAAGCAAAGAGTTCAGGTGCCTGCGATGACCTCTGCTCAGGATTATCCACCAGCTGATAAACATATCCTGTGAATCTATTCACTTGGGGCTGTCAACCCACAAACAAACAGAAAACACAGCGGAAGATTTTCCCTCCACAGAAGCCCACCAGTGCAGCAAAATCAGGATCCATAATCAAGCTCAGAGCCATATATCTGTCCAGTCCAGTGGGTTTATATGATCAGCACCAGGACCCTGTGTGGTTGACCACTCCTCAGCAGGGTAGAAAAAAAAAGAAATGTAGCCATAGTTGTCCAGATCAGTAGGCCACACTAATCTGGCAGCCCTCCCCTTCCGTTCACTTCCACAAGAGAGTATCTCTTTTGAAAGTTACTAACGGTCCGCACCACGAGAAGGCGGGGTCGGACATTAGGTGCTAGGCCTGGCCGGTTCTATGCATCATCACAGGGGATTGGTGCATAGCTCTCCTTCCAGTGACTACCTAGCTACCATTTACAGACCAGTAGTTTTTTACAAGTGTCAAAAGTTGAAGATAAATGCTTCAGCTTCTATTCATTCTTTAAATATTAACGAATATTGCGAGAAATATATTTAGAGAGATTTGAGTGACATCTACAATTCATCGCCAATAACAGTTTTTGCGGAAAAGGTTTAATTTCAATGTTAGGGAACTTTGAAAGTGGCTCTTCATTGACATAACAGGGAAGTGTCCGGACACTTTATTCAACATACTCTAGCTATACGAAAAGAATTACGACATATACGAAACGATTACTACATATACGAAAATAATTATCATATACAAAATATATGAGAATATTAAATTATTTAATTTCTATTAATAATTTAAAAATTTATTTTTAAATAATTATTAAATTATTAATTACTTAATTTTTAAATTCGTAAATATACGAATAATAGACATATACGAAACGATTACAACATATACGAAAATAATTATCTCTAAACATAAGCAATTATATATCGTAAAACGTAAGAGTTGCCTTTTACCCACCAACACTGGGGATATCGGGAATACTCGTTGTCTTCTGTGCAAACCTCACGACCTCATCAGAGCAAACTCAACCAAAATTTCGAAATCCCAACCTCAATACATCATTTGCAACATTAGTTTTACAATTATTCAAATTTTTAAATTTCTCCACGAGGTAAAGAAATACACAGGAAACGCTCGTATTTCTTTGAATAAGTTATCATTAGAATGAAACTTTAAAGACGATTTCACATAATTTCAAATCTTTTTTCTTCGTATCACAATTAATTAATTTTGAAAAATAAAATATGTATAAAATTCAGCTCAGTAAGACATTAAAATTAAATTTTAAATTAAAATTCAGCTCACTATATGACAATTTAAGGCGAAATATTTTCTAATATTCATCTGGAATAACAAAAAAGGGATTTTCCAAATTTTGTCCAATATTATATTGCAAACGTCATATTTCAGCACAAAAAAATTAATTGAATATTCTCCCATTCGATAAAATATATTTCTAAAATGATTGAGCTCCAATATAAAATTTGCATTTGCCAAAGTAAGGGAATTTTATATTAGAACAAAATTTTATATTTGCCGAAAATTCACAATGCAGCATTTTTATCAAATAATGCAATTACAATTAAAAACTGATGTTTTAAGATATTAGCTTCTACTAATATTTTAACCTATATTAAGGAAATGTCAGAACGAAAAACTACTAAAAAAGTACTATTGAAAGGACTAATAAATATTGTTTCAACTAAATAAATCGTTTAACTTACATAACAGCCTTCGATGACGAACCATGATATCTACCTTCAGACGACATCTTAACAACTTGCGGTTCGGAGCAAATTAATCAGCAACTAGTTAGCACAGCACAAACTGGATTAATGAAAATAGGAAGTTAAGATCGCATTCAATTTGTCAAAAGGAGGCGTTTCTTTAGTCTCCCCCAAGCTATGCGATATTTCAGCGGATCCTATTGGACAATATGACCACCTATTGAGCGCTTATCAGTTCATCGTGAGGGAGAAGGCGCCCCACCCTTTTCAACACTTGTCGCTTCAGGGTGAAAGCGAATACGTTCACCTGTTGAGTACTTATCAAGGTCAGGGCACAATTAAGTCGACCACTCCTCGATTGAAAATTCATGTCACTTGTTCTCTCTCTCAAATGGGAACTTCCTTCACCTGCACATTCCATGTTGATAACATTGAGTGAGGAAGACCAATATATAAATTGGAAATACAGATTTTCTCGTCCCTTTTGTTGTTCTATTTATTTTCCACATTTATTGTTATATATATCCTTTTTCATTATTAAAACGGAAAACTATAGATAGAGTTGAAAAATTTAAGAATTCAGTCTAAAATAGAGAAATTAGGAAATAATATCTCCTTTCATGACAGAATTTAATACATGAGCCCTTTTCTATTTCTTTCAGAGTCGTCGTTGGGGGGATAATAACAGGTAATGTTTAAGCATTTAATCCCCTTTCTTGATTTAGCTTTAAGAAATATTTCATAAATCTCAACATATCCTAGAAGAGCATCACTAGACTTGCTATTGAAAAGGAATTATAATCCGGGGTCTATCCCGTCTGCCGAAAATAAAATATTAGGCATTTTTTAAATTATGTGGCTTTTCCAGTTAATGTGGTTTAGTCAGGCCCGAAATGTTGATGCTATTATTGAGTTTTTATGTGAATATATCAAATGAATGATCTATATCCTGGTTCATTACTGATCAAAGAGTCCTGGTTCATTACTGATCAGAGTGTCCTGGTTCGAGCCCGGTAAGGCATGGATATTTGTGTTGTCTTCTGCTGAGGGCCCAATGTCCTCAGAGACCTCCTACTTCGTCATGTTAAATTTCAAGGCTCCTATCAGACCTCTGATGCAAGCAGCTGATTTTTTTTTCCAATTAAATCATTTATTTATTCAGACAAAATCAAATAAATAATTTCTAATTAAAAGTGTCCTGCAAAGCTAACTGTTTATCTGCAGGAGAAAATAATACATTGACATAACACTATTTCAGTTGAAATTTTCGACATTAAATAATATGCTCTGTTTACCTAAATTTTTACCTTTTCAGAGTTAGAATATTTCAAAATAACTTTGGGGGTTAACACGACTTGTTAGTAGGTGTTAATATTAATTATCTAATTTTTTAACATAATTCTGTTTAATTCGTGTTTTAATCCTCTGAAGAAATTTTCGGCCCGTAGTTACCTTGGTAAGAGATTGATAATGTATGGAATTTATAGCCGCATACCATAGTTATTTGTAAAATTCGGTAGTTGAAAATAATTTTTTGTTTAAATGTGTTTTTTTCACGCTGGCCTTTGTTTTTACGTGTGCTGTGAAAAAAGTTACGCATTACTCTGTAATATTTACATAGGGCGTGGTATGGTAAAATATCCAAGTAAAGAAATCTATCTTGGGCGGTAATTTCGATGTATGCCGTTTTTAATTGGTATAATATTTTTAGCTATTGAGGATTGAATACCTTCTATTTTCTAATATTAGTTAAGTTGGTTTTACTATGTATCGCTATGGCATAATTTAACAGAGACTCACAGATTCCTTTATAAAACATAATACATGGGTTGGGATCCATAATATATCGTAATTTATTTAATTTCAATGCGCAAAGCCTTATGTGCTGCAGATTTTCTCAGTATGAACGTTTCATCGGAGGGCGCTGTCGAGAAGTAATCACAGATATTTCATTGCATGTACTCTATCAATTTTTATGCATCCACCATTATCTAGATCAGAACTGGTTTCTTTTATTGTGCAGTTTAATTTGTGGGTTTTAATAACTAACTATTGTTAATTTTGAAACCAGGTATAAGAAAAGTCTTTCAATTGGTTTCATTACTATTTAGGTAACGTTTACTAGAGTTAAACCATCGTTTAATAATATTAGTCCTTTTGTACCTTTTTAATCGCATCTTCTTCTAATTTTTTTATATTGACTCAAACTATATCATCGGCTTATAAAAACATGGTACTATTTAGTTTCAGTTTTGTAT
This sequence comes from Ryuthela nishihirai, assembly GCA_038380435.1. Taxonomy (NCBI): domain Eukaryota; kingdom Metazoa; phylum Arthropoda; class Arachnida; order Araneae; family Heptathelidae; genus Ryuthela; species Ryuthela nishihirai. The sequence goes on from JAWZYU010000010.1 coordinate 21,755,779, forward strand.
AAGTCATTTATGCAAATCAGAAATAAAAACGGGCCTAAATAAATCCTTGAGGAACATCAAATTTTACTTAACACCCTTTCTGTAAGTGTTGTTAATTTTAAAAACCGTAAATCTATTTAATAAGTAGCTTTGAAACCAGAATAATGCAGCTCCTCTAATTCCATACTTTTCTAATTTCTGTAGAAGAATTTCGTGATCCAAAGTGTCAAAGGCTTTCTGTAAGTCCAAAAACACTGCAACTGCCCTGTCACCTCTATTTAGTGCCATGTAGGCTAAATCAGTAAATTTCGTTAGTAAGTTCAAGGTACGTTTCCCCTTTTGGAACCCATATTGATTTTCACTGAGAATGTTATGCTTACTAAGAAATTTATATAAGATACTCTAAGCATATTTTTCCAATATTTTACGTACAGAAGATAAAATAACAATGGGCCTGTAATTAGTTATAATTGACTTTGTTCCTCCTTTGAAGGGGCGGGGGTGGCTCAGTCGGTATCGCGCCAGGCTCGTAATCTGTAGTTCCCAGGTTCGACTCCCAGCTGGGTCAGCGTTGAGATTTATCTCCGCAAAATTCCCCGCCCTGCCAACGGTCAGTAGGGAACACCGATGGGCTTGGAAAGGCCGCCGTCCGTCGGATGGGACGTTAAGCCGTGGCGCTGTGTGCGGGAGAGACATACCATGTGCACGTTAAAGAACACGCTGGATGGCCTTGACGGGAAGCTACCATCTGTCTCCCAACAGCTGTTCCAGTGGGTCCCCTCCCCCAACCTTCTCTGAGCCTTCGGGGTCCATATGATCTGGCCATTTAGCCCATGGTGTGCAAAAAAGTGCCGCTCATAGGTAAAACAACCCAACCCAAAAGTTCCTCCTTTGAATAATGGTCGTAGAGTTGCCATTTTAGGCTCAGTTGGTATTGCACCAGTTGAAATACTTTCGTAACTATTTTTTTTATGACATCCGCTTATACCTCGAAACTGTTTTTAATGTGTTTGATTTGTATATTGTCATATTCAGGGGATTTCTTATCATTTAACGTTTTGATTATATTAACAATATCTATCCTATTTGCAGGAGGTATATAAATTTGTGTTTTTGTTTCTAATGTTATTGTCTGTTTCAAATTCAACACCAGGTTCTTGATTGGTTTCTCTTATATGCAAAATTAACGAGTAATATTCACTATTTAAATTTATTTGCAATCTGTAAAGGTGTTAAACTTTTAGACATATTCTTAAAATAGTTTAGTCAATAAATCTTGTTTTTTGTTCTGTATTGCTTGATGGATTAATTCCCATGTTTGTTTCATATCATTTCTTTTTAACGTTAATTTTTCTTTGTATCAATTTTGTTTCTGATTTTTGATTTCCGCTGTAAGTAAATTGCACAGTTTTTTATATTCATTTTCATACCTGTTATTTTTGTGATATTTCTATATTTAATTCAAGTCTTATATCTACGCTCTATTAAAGTGATAATATGCACTGTGATCCACTGTGATCCACTGTTTGCATGATGGCTATTTAGATGTTCAAAATTTTTTACGTAATTTTTTATTTTTCTCTAAAATCTCATTGTATTTAATTTTAAAGAAATTTTAACAATCGGTACACTCAGTTCTGTTTTTACGCGGTAGATAGGTTCCCGAAAAAACTGCGAAAAAAAATACATTGGATATGAAAAAATAGAAGATTGGTTCCAGACGTGAAAACAAAGTACAGTCGCTCAAAAAAGTATCCGAACGCTATGGTAGATTACAAAATTCAGAAAAAATATCTGGCAACCTTCGTGTCACGTGAAACGAAGGTTGCCAGATCACCAATTTCTAAAAAAATAGTTGCCAGATATTTTTTCTGAATTTTGTAATCAACCATAGCGTTCGGATACTTTTTTGAGCGACTGTACAAATAATAAGTTGTTTTCAAACAAATCATATCAAAATCTTTAGTAAAATTTTTATTTTATTTTTATTCATTTAAACACATTTTTTGCTTTATCAACTTATAAAGATAATTATATGTACATATATAAAGTAAATTATCCTTCATAAAGAAAATAATATGTCACTAATTCAAGAATACAAAATAAGAAAAAATCTGACTTACATATGCTTATTAACTAGATTTCATTCGTTGTCACTTTCTTACAATAGAAGCATTCGTTGCGCAACACTGGAATTAAATCACTTTCATCGCTTGAAACATTTTGGCCGTCGTGTTTATACCCCAATGGGGAAATGCTCTCTGTGGCATGGGGAACCAAATCATCACTTGTTTCCAGTGATGATGATGTTTGATTAGTTTTGACAGCGAATTCCGTAATCAATCGTTGAGTTCTGCTTTGACTAGATCTTTGTATAATTCTTCATAACGCGCCATACATGACTTCAGTTCAAATTTAAACTGCTGAGCTCGTTCGACAATGGGATCATGTGTAAGAAAATGATTTTCCAATTTTCTAGCCATTTGAAGCTCCGCTTTAATTCAATCTGCAGTGAGTGGAACCTCTTCATCACCATCACTTTTTGCTTTTTCATGAAGAGTCTCAAGGACAACTTCTATTATTACATATTCGCCAACAGCTTTGTCAACAAGGAATTCATCAATATTTGCAAAAGATAAATCATCGAAACCTTCTCCACCAACTGCATGTGCTAAAGTGATGATATTAGGATATTCTGACGTATTTTTGGGGACAGGATCTTTGCGTTTTACACATTCTGGCCAAATAGCTTTCCAGTATACGTTTAAAGTTGATACTATCGTTCTGATAATGTCAATCCAGCATATCTGATACAATCTAAAATAGAAACTTTCTTTCACACATCAATAACTGTTAGTGTTTTAACCTTATCTAGTTTATCCAAAATGTATTGGAGTGTTCGTCATACGAAGTAAGTTTTAAATGTGGGAATTACACCCTGGCCTAGTGGTTGTATTAAGCATGTCGTATTAGGCAGCAGAAAACAAAATTGTACATTTGGGTGTTCCAAAACAGGATGGTACAGGAGCATTGTCTGCAATTAATAGAACTTTAAATTCGAGATTTTTTTTTCTTCAAATAGCGTTTAACTCCCGGAACAAAATATTTATTGAACCATTCATTAAAAATTTCTTTTGTAGCCCAGGCTTTTTGGTGTGCCATCCAATACTGGCAATTTACTCAAATCTACACTTTTCATTGACCGTGGTCTTAGGGATTCATTGATGATTAACATATGATCTCCTGAAGCGTTGATGCAAAATAGTAAGGCCACACGATACTTAGCTGCTTTAAAGCCACCAACAGTTCTTTTGTGATTTTGCTACATAAGTTCTATTCAGCATGTTTTTCCAAAACAGACCAGTTTCATCTGCATTCCAAACTTGACCAGAAGTGCATCCATCACTTCAATGATTTGAGACAATTTTGGACAAAATTCTTTAGCAGACGGCTCATCTGCAGTTGCAACTTCACCTTTTATCTTTATATTATGAAACGCGTGTCTTTGAAGAAATCCTGCAAGCCAACCTGTACTTGTAGAAAATTTATAATTTTTGTTTAACTGAGCTGAAGTGGTTGGTTCTATATCTTGTATCTGCCTATATATTTATAATGCCATCTGTCTGATGGTATTTCTGCCTAGAAGTATTCTTTTTTGCGAGTTATCTTCTATCCACATTACTAGTGCCTTTTCCATCTTCACTTTTACAATATCTCTCGTGTACGATGACGACTTAGTGCTCAATTGTGTTCCAGAAAGCACAGATTTTCTAATAGCATCTTCCTTTTTCTTTGTGGTTCTTACGGTAGCTTCGTTCAAACCAAAATATTTACCTATGGATGTTGAACCTTCTCTAGTTGCAAGACGATCTGAAATTTGTATATATGTATTCTTTATGGAAGTGAGCAATTTAAAACATTGTTTTCAATTTTGGAATTATGCAAAATACAAAATGAAGCATAATTTCTTTAACACTGGTATATTTGTGACTAGAAGAATTCGCCTCTGTTGCTCAGGTTGCCGTTGACCTCAGAGCGCGCTCTCATTGCCCGTGGCTTCCTCTCTACGCGAATTATCGAAAGTGTTATTTCCGTTTCGACGAAATTTTGTCCCTTATAATTCCCGTGACATTTGATAGGATGGTCCCAAATTTCATATGCGGGTTCCTTTCTGTGACCTCATGTTGAAAGAAAAAAATCAAATTCCTATCTGCAATGAGACACCTTAAAAAATAAATAAAAATAAATAAATACCCCCTCAAGCAGCAGCTTGCCACAGAGGTCTGACAGGAGCCTGTCAGTTTATATGCCATAGTAGAAGGTCTGAGAGGATGGCAGGCCCTCAGCAGAAAAACGACACAAACAACCATGCCTTAACCCGGGGCTCGAACCCAGGTCCCTTAGATCAGTAGCCAAGCGCGCTAACCACTCGGCTATGGCAACTTAATATAATAATATCTTTGGGAATGTGAGGGATTTGGCAACAGATGGTGGCTTTCTCGATGAGAATTTGCGAATGAGAAGAAGCTACGAACTGAGTAGAAAGACGTTTTACCACAATAGCGATTTCTTACCACAATCTATCGAGTTTATATTTTGCACTGTACATTCTCATGCTACTCTTAATCTTCTGCCAAAATTTCAGTTTCCTAGCCCATTTATCGTAAAGAGTTTTATAATATACATCATTTTTAGTCACGTTTTGATAAACATTGCTCTTTATTCTCAAAGGAAGTCCTTATTCCCCTGACTCCCATTTACACACGGATATAACCGTCTCTCTCTATATACTGCCTCATTATACCACTGGTATAGTGCGAATAGCAATTGCTAGTTAAAGCGAGCTGTGGAAATGCGAAGTGGATACTTCTGGAGTTCTCTTATATGTCAACAAGATAATATAAGAGACTTCTCAGTGATACTCATTACCAAACTACTCGTTTTCGTAGCGTGAACTGCGAAATTTTAGAGTGTCATTGACTAACAGTTACCAGTGACCCTAAGTCATTGATCCCACATACTACATCTGCCGCTTAACACTCAATCTCGATTATTTATCGACAATTTGGGTATTTTTTTCGTATTACGTTGATGGTAATGTTTGCTTTATGCCCCAATGTGTGAACATCGATTTTTTTCTGACATATCTGGAAATGAACTGATTATTGAGGAACAACCGCAAAATATTTAAACAGATCAAACGACCATGCCAACTCGGACCCCTGTAATTACAGTGTCACCGCAAGCCAAAGAGGAAACAAATTGCGCTTCAGAAATTCGGCATCTGTACTTCAGATGCTATTTCGTGTTTCAGCACCTCCTGTAGCTCTTAATAAGACATGCGAAATCAGAGGTGGTCCAGTCGCATTCACACCAAATCGATTAAACCAGGGCCGGAACCAGGGGGAGCCAAGGCTTCCCCCTTCAGAATGCTAAGAATGGTAAAAGAGGCAAAAAATTTTGAAACTTATTTATATTTCATGAATTTTTCAAAAATTTATTAAAAGCCTGTAAAACGAAGGGAGGAAATGTTAAGTTGCATTGGAAATCCAGTCTCTTGCCCCCCCCTCCCCTTTGCAATTTTAGGCTCATTGCGTGGCATATATCAGTGGTTCCCAACCTTTTATCCTACTGTACCCCCTGGAAATGTGTATGTAACTGGCGTACCCCTTATATAGATAACTAAAACTATAGTTATAGTATAATAATACGAACTTAGCGACTTTGTTACTAGATCTAGCGACCTCTGAGCTCTCACGGCGTAACCCAAAAAAATTTACCGCGTACCACACGTTGAGAACTCCTGGCATAGATGATCTGTGCACGTGCAGGCACAAAGCTTTAAAGCAGCGTTGCCACATTATCCTAACATAAATGGAAATTTTCAAACTTGGTCCCAAATGACAATGTGGTTGGGCCATTGTCCCTCAGGAGTAATCCGAAATGCGTTTATATTTTTCCTAACATGAAGAAAAGGTTTGTTTAATTTCTTGTGTCTGGTGTATCAGATGTCCTTTGTTGCTTGTTCATAACATCGAACTACTGCAGAATCGTGCCGTGAACCTGCGATAACAACGAGCGCAGGAAACATCGGTGAAACAACAGCAACATCCGCAAGCCATCTACGCCAGAGATCTCGAAGGACACACCTAACTGTGGTACCAATAAACCTTACGTTTATTACAACAACTAAGGCCATAATGCGCCAGACACGTAATATTAAGGAGTTCTCTAAATATTAATATAAGGTTCACTAATCTCCCGTTTTGTCGAAAACCTGCAGTGATACACTCTTACGGAAAAATAAAAAAGTCTCTATGAGGTTTTCGTAGAGTGCTGGATTCATTTCTGGAATTCGTCAACAAATTAGTAAATGTTAGTATGGAATCATTTATCTTTCTGAGAGAAAGAGATTTGTATGATCCTGAAACTTTTTCGTTGACAATTGTTTTGTAAAGTTCCCAATTGACAACACTAACAACTAAAGTGTCTGGAGCAATAGTAACAGACAGATAAAGGGCAATGGCAACCGGAAGATGATTGGAATCAGATCATTATGAACACTAAGTTTATAGGTGGGTAAAAAATTCCCAAACATAACCAGGTCTAAAACATCCGGTCTGTGCATGGAATTAAACAGGTAAAACGTAGGCTCGCTTAGGAGCGTCAACAATGATGCCATTTGACGTGGCATAATCTAAGAGTAGATTACCATTTTTTATTGCAAGTTCTGGAATTCCAAACAATATATTTGAAATTTAAATCTCCTACCAAAATTGTAGGAGTGTTAGTGTCAAAAATGCCTTTAAAATCATTCAAGACAAGTTCAGAATTAGGCGGTTTATATACCGCAAAGACGTTCAAAGTTCCAAAAGTATCATCATGAATTGCAATAGCAGTAACTTCCAACGAATTGAAGTGCTGAGTTGGCAAGAGGTGATGTTTAATGGATCGTTTGACGACTACAGCGGTACCTCCACCGCTGTTGTGCTGTCGATCCGTCCTGTAAACTTCTAAATTTGGAAGTTTGAGACGATCAGAAGCACGGAGATGGGTTTCGCCCAAATGGACTATGTCAGCGCGGGAGTCAGACAAAAAGTTGCTGAACTCCCATAAGTCGGTAAGAATACCGTTTGCATTCCAGGAAAATATCTGGAGGTAATTCTTTTTACTGTTGTGCTCCATCTGAGGACAGCGAAGAGAGTAGATAATCGAAAGCTTTTACCCAACGGTGAGTTTACCCATCAGGCCGTTGGCATTTTGGTATTCATTGATTAATGACTTAGCCATTAATAAAATCTTTAAACCATTAAGATTTTTAAAGATCGGGAGGATTTCCTTCAGATCGTTCAAAATGGTGGCATCAAACTGCTCACTTGTATAAGGAGCTTGCTTTGGAGGTAAAGCATTAGGAGACACTCTTTTAGGTAAAGGTTTACCTTTTCCAGTTGACTTGGCAGCTGGTGTGCCTTTAGCAAGAGCACTTGCATATGATAGTTGAGGGGTAACAGGGGTACTAATAGCCTTCTTGGACGGGGCAGTATTAGATTTATCCTTAAGTGGAGTTACCACCTCACGTGTAGGAAAATAAGAGCAGCCTTTATAATTGGCCGTATGGCCAAGGCCACAATTGGCACATTTTGGCGAACTCTCTTCCTTCTTACGAAGACTGTCCTTCGTCATATGATTTCCAGCACATTTGACGCAGCGTGGCAGATTAAAGCAGCCACTCTGCAGGTGGCCATATCACTGGCATTTATGGCACTGTGTTGGTGTTTTCTTCGACCTGTAACTCTCCACGTGTATTTTCAGGTGAAAGAGGTCTGTGACATTGTATATCTTTTTATTTGCAGCATCCTTTGGCAATTCTGCCAAGAATACAGGGATAGGAGATTTGTATTTTCCTCGTCTCATCTCTGAGAGTTTAATAATTGTAACGCCCAAGTCCACCAAGGCGACTCGGACATCATCAGTGGCAATGTCATTGGGTAGTTTTTTGATTACCACTCTGAGATTTTTCTCCTCTTTTAATTTGCATGTATGAAATTGTTGCTTTGAAGCTTCAAAAAATCTGACAAAGGACCTGCAATCATTGGAGCATTTGGTTTGTAATCTGACCGTTTCTCCAGAGGTCTTTGCAGTGAAAGCTTCCACAGCAATTTTAGTTAATTCTTTGTAAGTGTTCAACCAGTTCTTAGGAGAACGAAAATGATGGGAGGTATTTTCCCATTATTATTGCTATTCCCTTTAGGAGTAGTAGGAGAGTCAGAAGCCTCCATTTCAGAAACTGGTGGGTCCAAGTATTCCTCCTCTAAGACCGAAAATCTGGTCTTAGAGGAATAGGCAGAGTCAGTGATGGGAGACAAGGCTCTCTTGTGTCCTTTCTTTAAGGTTTTGCCAACACCCTTCCTTTTAGGTTTTTTGGCAGTATCAGAAATATCTTCTTGGTTATATATATATATCATATTATCTTGAAATCATATTATCTTGAATAATATCTTGAATAACATATCATATTATCTTGAAATAAACCCATACCATGTTTTGGGGCAGGATCCAATTCCTGAACAACTTCCAAAACAATTGTTTGACTAGAGCAAAGTCCAGAGCAAACATGTTCGTTAATATCTTTCTCAAGATAAAACCTTTCCAATATTACATCATTGAATTTGACGCGATCATCAGGCAAAAGACTGTGTAATTCTTTAATAGAAGGTAAATTTGCCAAAGTTGAGTTTAAATCGAACAGGAGTTTATTGTTCTCCGATAAAAACATGCAAATTTGCGCGTTTTAAGTCAGTTGTTGACTACCCATAGAGACTTGAGCTTCAGAGGTCTCTGAGAGGTCCGGACTAACGTCATTAACAGAGCAGCTCTCTGTCAGGACCGGGAAAGAAATTTCATGAATGGAGTTGCTTCAGGCCATCGAATAAGGTGGTCACGTTATCGAAGGCTCTTGCTAAATAGAGTTTTTGTGCATCATTTTGAAGTAAGTAAGAAGAAAGAAGATTAGAAGAGATGACGAATGGAACTAAAAAGAAAAAAGAAAAAGACACTCAACATATGTCAACCAGAATAAGAGTAAAAAGAAACAGGAATTACAATCTCATGACATCCAAGCAGAAAGACATAAATATGCTTTCTATGCTTACCGAAGACCTGAAAATCTCGAGTGACTCGGAAACTTCTCCAACGAAATCCTTGGAAAACACGGACATTAGTGAAATCATCAACAACCAACAAGATCATAAGATCGATGAAAATAGTTCGGATTTTAACCACAATCTAAATCAGAAACCCAGTAATAAGACGGTAAATGAAGGACAGACTTTGACAACAGAAACTTTACCTATTGATAACATCACTACAGAAGGAGACACCTCTAAAAAGAAAAAATTTGCTATTATCACCACGTTGGATGTGGAGAACTTTAAACTTCCTGTAACACTTACTGAGAACTCAAAGAAATCAGAGGACTTATCACTAGTAATCACAGCATTGGAAGGTGACCTCACAGACATTGACCTAAATAAAATCACATCTTTCTTTTTCAAGTTAACTGGCGAACATTTGATAGGTAAGTTCATCACGTTAGGTAGACTTCTAATTTTTCTAAACAACAAGATTCAGCATGAAAAAATCTTAAACTTAACGGAAATTCTTAACATGAAAATAAAAGTTGAATTCCCTGAATTCAAAAGTTCTATCCTTGGAACTATAATTGGTGTTTCCCCAGATTACAAAGATGATGAACTGTTAGAAGTATTAGAGGATCAGGGTGTAATGAGTTTAAGAAGAATGGTACACTTTGACAAAAACTTCAACCAAAAAAATAATAATGTGACCCCACCCATAAAGTAGTATTGGAATTTCAAGGAGATTCTCTACCTCCTTACATTGTCATCGGCTTCCGGCGCCATTCGGTAAAGAAATATTATTTACCCCCTAATCTCTGCCTTAAATGCTGGGTGTTCGGCCACACTGTGGCAGTATGCAGAGGCAAACTTAAGTGTAAACGGTGTAGTGGCAATCACAATCATCGCCAATGTAGATCTGTCGACTTTAAATGCCCGAATTGTGCTTGAGCTCATCCCGCAACTTGGTCTGGCTGCAAAGCCATATCAATTGCGTGCAAGGCAAGACAGTTCCAAATGGAAATGAACTTAAATTGGAATCAAGCACATATTAGAGCTAAACTATTTTTTGAAAATGGCCCAAGCCTTGCTAACATGGATTGGAACAAGTCTTATTACAGTCATACCATCCCAAAAAGAACTAACACTGAAAGGATTCAAATCCAGAATCATGAGGACCTGACTGAGAGCTCCTGCATGCAACCAACCAATCATAACACAGATGAAGAATTTCTTGCTATTCCATCAATTTCTACAATGAATATACATTCCACGAACTGTTTTGATCAGCAAACTAACAACAAAACTTTGAACTACGCACAAACAGTGAAAAAAACATCACTGGCGCAAAAGGTACCAATAAGCATAATCATACATCTAATGATAATATGAAAACCAATGGATCAAGTGCTCAAAATAATTCAATTAACTTGCTTGGAGGTGCAACGTCTAAATCACTCTTAATTGATCTTATCATCAAACTACTAGATTTCACATTACCTAATAGCCCTGAATTAACACTCATAAAAGACATTCTCTTATCTCTACTTAATAGCGCTTCATGGGAAAATCAACACTATTAATTCAATGGAACTGCAGAAGCTTACAAAATAAAACTCATCATTTTAGACATCTGCTTTCATCTAAAAATATTCAAATACCATGTATTCAGGAAACAGGCAAAGGTAAGCTCCCAAAAATCAATAATTATGTTTCGTATACACAAAAAAATTCCCCTAACACCAGAGGTATAGCGACATATATTAACAAATCTATACCTCAAAGGCAAATTAAAATAAATATAATATCTGAAAAATTAGAAGTTTTAATTTTACAAACTAGAATTTTCAATCAACTAACTTATAAATATATATAATGCTAGTAATATGATTACATATACCCAATACTCAGAGATCCTAAGCAATCTTGAGGGAGAATATATAATCTGTGGTGACTTTAATACACATAACTCATTATGGTATTCATACAAAAATGACAGTAAAAGTGAACATCTTATAAAATTCATAGAACACAATAAATTAATTATATTTAACCAAAAATCATGTACTTGTATTAACAGATTTAACAATGTGTCCATTATTGATTTACCTTTATGTTCTGAAAAACTAGCACAAAAAATACAATGGTCAATATCTTCAGATAATTATGAAAGTGATCACTATCCTATTTTTTTAATATATACAAAATTACCACATCCTAAACCAACAGCTAATATCATAAATTGGAATAAATTTAAAGAAACAACAACTACTCAATTAAACAATGAAACTGACTATTACAATTTTTTTAATTTTCTGGAAATTAAAAAGAATGAAAATTCACAAAAAATCACCAAACTAATTCCTAATAATAACATACATAACATATTTATCAATAAGCTTATAGCAATTAGAAGAAAAGCTGAAAGAAATATGAAAAATAAAAAAACATTTTTGGCATGTGAAAATTACAAAAGACTTGAAAAGGCAATTTCAAAAAAAAATAAAAAACTTACAGAAAAACAACTGGACTGTATTTACAGAAAAAATATCCCCTCAATCAACAACATCTAACTTATGGAAAATTTATAAGAGTTTAAATAATGAAACAAAACCATCAGACCCCATACAATCCTATGTTTTAAAATTTAATAAATCTCTAAAAGAAACCTCAGAGGATTTAGCACAAAATTTTATTGATACCACATTCATACCAATTAACAATTTAGACAAAAGACTATCTAATTCAAATATCATACACAAAACATTTGAATCTCAGAAAACAAAATTTCTAAACTTACCTTTTTCATTCTTTGAATTAAAATGTGCCATAAATGTTTCAAAACCTAAAACTTCTACAGGATCTGATAAAATTACAAACAAATTATTAAAAAATCTTCCTCCAAATTGCTTGAGAAATCTTTTGGACATATTTAATGATATATGGAATAAAAGAACTTATCCTTCTGTCTGGTTTCATAACTACATGATATTTATTAAAAAAGAAAATAAACCCTCAGATTCTCTTAAATCTTACAGACCAATGTGTTTAAGCTCTAATATTTTAAAATTATTTGAAAGGATGATAGCATACAGATTAAATTGGTACATAGAAAACAATAATATTCTTAACTATAAATTTTTTGGATTCCGTCCTGGTAAATCAACTAAAGACTTACTTTTAAACCTCATATCTGATGCAGAATATTCCTTAAAAAACAAATTATACATGGTTTCAGTTATTATAGACATTGAAAAAGCCTTTGATTCTATATCTTTTAACATACTACTATCAAAATTAAGAGAAATTAAATTATGTGGGAATTTATACCATTTTTTATTTCATCTTATAAAAGACAAGACATTCCAAGTCAAATTAAAAAAGACAATTTCTAATAACTATAAATTCCAAAATGGCATTGTTCAGGGAGATATATTATCTCCCAGTTTATTTAATATCTATTTGAAAGATCTCGACAAAATATTTGATAAAGAAATTAACTTTGGCACATATGCAGATGACATAATTTTCTGGACCATAGACTCAAATATAGATTTAATACAAAAAAGACTACAACACACATTAAATAAATTATACAGTTTTCTAAATGATTTAAATTTTAAAATTTCAACTGAAAAACGAATATTTTATATTTTTACCACAAAAGACTTCCACAAGAATTCATACTCAAAATTAAGCAAAAACCTATTACCATTGTCAACAACACAAAATTTCTTGGCCTAACTCTTGATTCAAAATTATCATGGGATTTATACATTAAAGCTGCTAGAGATCGTAGATCGTAGATCGGTCATTGATAAACAGAGTTCCAGGTACATAGTACCCATTACCTCTTCTATCTGAGTCTGTGCCTAATAGGCATCAGTGTAAAACACAATATAAAATAAACCACCACTGGTGGGTCCCGAAGGACAGCAAAAACAAAAGTGACAAACTGTAAGGATGCACAAGAGACCTAAAATGGATGACTATCTTTGCTGAAAGCCATCATTTTAGGTCTCTTGTAACTGTTCAAAACTTCATGGTCGTAGTTGAACAAGGTAGAAACAATCTCGTGTGGATTACTCTGAACCTTTTCAAAGAAACCACGAGAAAGAAATTTGATGTAAGTGAAAATATGGTCGATGCCCAGATCTTTGTGGATTTGTTTGTTTGTTACAAACCAAGGGGCATCGACAGCACATCTCAAAATCTTGTTCTGCAAGACTTGTATCTTGTGAATGTTAGTTGCAGTAGTCTTCGCCCATATAGGGGAAGTATATGAAATGATGGGACGAATGACCATATTGTACAGCAAAAGCTTATGGTCAATCGAGAGGACGGAGTTCCTTCTGAGAAGGGGTCCCAGTTGGCAACGGACGGTGTTCACCTTCGTAATTATCCCATGAATGTGGGGATCCCATCTTAATTTCTTCTGCAAGGTGACACCAAGATATTTGACAGTGTCTTGCCATCTAATGTCTTGATCCATAAATTGTAAGGGCTGAGGGTTGTTGATCCTCTTGGAACTGAAGAGTATAGCATTACTCTTGTCGGTGTTGATCTTTAATTTCCAAGTATCATACCAGGAATCTAATTCGTCCAGACTACTCTGGAGTCTTCTAATTCCATACTTAACTCCCAAGGAAGGGGAGAGAAGAGCACTATCATCAGCGTACTGGGCCATAACAATCCGATCAAAAGAAGGGATGTCGTAGAGGTACAATGAAAAGAGAATGGGGCCTAGGAGAGAGCCTTGTGGGACTCCAGCGGCCACCACTCTCTTTGTAGAGGTAGAGGATTTGATGCGAACCTGGAAGGTTCTATCAGAAAGGTAAGATTGAAGAATACCAGTCAGGCCTGAAGGAATTCCAATTTTGATCAGTTTGTAAATGAGGCCGTCCATCCAGACGCGGTCAAAAGCCTTGGCCACGTCTAGAAAGACGGCAGCAACAATCTCCTTTTTATTCAGAGCCTCAGCAATGGTCTCCACAACTCTGAGGACTTGGTGCTGAGTCGATCGTTTACTTCTGAATCCAAACTGTGACTCAGGTAAAATAGGATGGTGTAAAAGGAATTCATCGAGTCGATTGAGCAAAACTCGCTCAAATAACTTCGCTAAACAAGACAAGAGACTTATTGGTCGATAACTGTCGGCCAAGGAGGAGTCTTTGCCTGGTTTATGTATGAGCTTCACGTAGGCATTTTTCCAGATTTCCGGAAAGATGTTATGCCGGAGAAGGAAATTGTAGATGTTGCAGAGATGCGTAATAGCTTTAATCGGAAGGATCTTCAGCATCCTGTTGGATATATCATCAGGACCTGAAGCCTTATTTAGTTTCAGTTTGCGGATGGCTTGAGTCTGTTCTGTTGGAGATATAAATTGGATTCTTGATCTATCCGCTTGGGAGAAACAGAAAAGAGTTTGCTCCACATTGTCACAGGTGTTATCGTCGGACAGATCAGAATTTTCTTGAAACTGGACCTCAAGGGCATCCGCAAATGCTTCGCATTTTTCGCTGCTAGAGAAAAAGCCTCAAAACTATTTAACTTTCTGAGATATCTTGGGAATTCAAGATGGGGTTGCTCCCAAAAATTATTAATATTAATTTATAAATCAATCATTTTACCTAAAACTTTTTATGGCATTGAACTCATTAACAATATTTCAAAAACTAAACTAAAACTTCTAGAAAGCACCGAAACAAAAATATTAAAATACTGTTTAGGAATATTTCAAAGTTCATATAACTTAGATGTCTATGCAGAAACAGCAATACCACCTCTAGCAATTCATAAAAAATATTTACTCTCTAATTTAATATTTAGAATAATCTCCAAAAATAAAACACATATTATTATTGAAAAAATCATTAACAATTTCCAAGATAATACCTTAAATGAATTTCATGAGAAAAATGTAATCTTAAATATATTAAATAATCAAATCAGGGGTAACTTTTTACCTAACTTTCCATTTTGGATTTCTATAAACCCCATAATTATGAAAAATATTCAAGGTATAGACTCAAAAAAAAACATATGACAATTCTACTTTAAAAATCTTAGCAGAAACACATCTTAATAATAATTATCAGAATTTTATGCATATTTATACCGATGGCTCAGTGGACCATGATGGGGGTTCATCTTCTGGAGCATATTTTTGTCCTTCTGAAAATCATTCATTTAAATTCAAATTTAATACTTTAACACCTGTCATAATAACTGAACTTACAGCAATCATACTAGCAATAGACTGGGTAAAAAAATACAATAATAAAAAAATAGTAATTATAACTGACAGCAAATCCTCCTTGGAAATAATATTAAACAACCCTATACATTCAAACTTTCCAATATATTTAAATGACGTCTATATACTATTGTTTGAACACTTAAAACTAAATAATATAATACATCTACAATGGGTACCTGCCCATTGTGGAATTCCTCATAATGAATATGTAGATATGTTGGCAAAACAAGCTAAATCTTTAACAAAAACTATTATCACACCTTTCATGTTTAATATATTCAAAACAAACAATAAAATCAACAGACAAAAAGAACTACAAGAATGGTATATTAATAATGCTTCACACACACATAGATTTAAAATTTCACCTTTAATTTCTGAATTTAAAAATTTTGGATTAAAAAAGAATGAAATTAATGCTATCACCAGAATCAAAATAAATAAGGCACTTACAAATTCTTACTTATTCAAAATTAAAAAAATTGACTGACCTAACTGTAACTTCTGCAGCTCCATACATCATCTTGAACATATCTTATTTGAATGTAATAAATATAATATAGGAAGAAAAGAATTCTATGAAAAACTCAAAAAAATAAATATTACACAAATTAACCTGAAAAATATTCTGGAACTTCTAAATATAAACAAAAATATATTTCTTATTCTATATTAATTTCATACCTTAAAAAAATAAATATTACATAAAATTTATGCAAACTATTCTAAAATTTCAAATATCAAATTTACAGTTGCAACTGTAAAAGTTGACAGTTGTAACTGTAAGAACCGACTCAGACCGGATTTGAAAAGGACAGAATTACTGTAAAATAACAGTAATTTGTCCAAAAACCATATTAAAACTCAAAAATGAGTATAAAATATCAGAATAAATGTAAAACTACAAATCTAATGAAAGATAAAATACAAAAAAGCTACTTTTCAGTAGCGACTAGAATCGAATAAAACGAAAAACTTCAAAAATGCTACTTTACCAGTAGCGACTAAAATCGAAAAAAATACGAAAAACTTAGAGCTAGAATACCCCAACGGAGGATTTTTAAAGTCGAAATGTTTACTTGTATAGTATGTTTCCAAGCCAATAACGGCCAATCGATGAGTCGGCTATCAGCACGTACTCTTCCAACGCCAATAACGGCCAACTTAAAGTCGGCTATTGGCGCGTAGTTTTCCTATGCTGATAGCGGCCAACTCTCGTCGGCTAACTTGTACTTATACTTATCTAATCTAAATTTATATGTCCAAAGCTGGAGACTTTATTAACACATCATTGTAGAAAATATACCTGTAAAAACCCTAACTAAGAAACTACAAGTTTAAGTAAAAGATTAGGCTAAACTAGCTATCCTTCCTGCCAAAGGCTCCACTAGAATTTTCACCCAGTCTTGCCTAAGGCTAATAGGAAATTTAAGTAAATAGTTAGCTAATCATTCGTACTTGAAGTAATCTAGAGGAGCGATGCGAAAACACGTCATGACCGTTCGAAGTCAGAGCTCCAAGTCCCAGAAAAACCTGGATCAGGGATCAGATGTGACTTTAGCAGTACCAGACCTGCGTAATCTGAATTATGCCTTTGGCAAATGACTGTAATTTGAGTTAAGAAAAAAGGGCAGAGCCGTGGCAGAGACGGCCTAAAAGAAAAACCTGAGTGTGGTGTCCAGAACTAAAGAAAAGATTGTCCCATTTGTTTAGCGGAAGGTCTCTTTTGAAGAAATCATGTTCTCTTTTATCTTTCGGATATATTTTTCCTCTTTCTTCTCATAGACGAAATGTTCTGTTTTTTAATACTAAAAATATTTATTATTCTAAATACTGTATTTGACGATACAAAAAAGTTAATATTTTAGAAAAATTTAAAATGTATATAAACATTACTGAAAGAATAGTAATAATTAAATATAAGAATTTAAGACTTGAATGGTACCCGAATCCTCAAATTCAAATGACATTGTTCTTGATATTCACATTGATTCTTGATTCATTTGTAATTGCTTAATACATAATATCAGTCTTTCGGGAAGGCTATCTTAATTATGCAATGCAAAAGAGACTACTTTTAAGAAAATAAATTTTCTTTCATAATGATCGAATTTATGTAACATTAGTTTTAAAATTAAAGTTTCTGGCAAGATTTGGCGTTTTCAACAAGAAAATGAAAAAACATTTTCTTGTAGGGAAAAAGGTCTCTGTTTCTGCTTTTACTATACAGCTATCTAGCCCCAAGTGACTCCAGATTCCATGGAATGAGTATTGCGAATAGGTAATATGAATTTATTAAAACACTCGATCCTTTACAAAAATGTTATACCTCAAATATTAACATATAAATATTACACACAAAGCATGGAACGATCATTTCTGTTTTAGCATAAGCATGCTTTTCCTCCAAATATTTTTAATCAGTTCGGAGTGGCAATCATTTGAACGAAATGAATGATTGTCGAACGAAATGAATGACTTGGAACTCTGACTATTACACACAAAGCATGGAACGATCATTTCTGTTTTAGCATAAGCATGCTTTTCCTCCTAATATTTTTAATCAGTTCGGAGTGGCAATCATTTGAACGAAATGAATGATTGTCCTGCTTAGTATTATAAACTCAAGATGCTTCTTTGAGTGCCAGATATCTTTCTGTGCTATCAAAGTTGGTTTTCTGAGTGCCAGGTCCCTTCTACATTAACAAAGTTGCTTCTTTGAGTGTCAGGTACCTTTCTATATTTTCAAGATTGCTTCTTTTAGCGCTAGGTGACATTCTATATTTACACAGTCTCTTTATTATCAAAGACTTGGCATTTCAAAAATTATGTTAATGACTTCGTAGAAGAAGCAACAGTGATATCAGATATATCAGGCTTTTCTGTTTGTAAATTACAAAATTAATAAATAAATACCCCCTCAAGCAGCTGCTTGCCACAGAGGTCTAACAGAAGCCTTTCAGTTTATATGCCACAGTAGGAGATCTGAGAGGATGGCAGAACCTCAGCAGAAAAACGACACACACATCCATGCCTAATCCGGGGCTCGAACCCAGGTCCCTTAGATCAGTAGCCAAGCGTGCTAACCACTCGGCCACGGGACAGCTAACAAAATTGAAGCAGATATTAATTGTATATTATTTCTATATTACTAATAATTCTATATTTACATTTTTCATTATTTTTTGATTCAAAGTTAAGTTTCTTCAAAACAACTAATATATGAATGATTTGTATTTTTTTTGTTATTTAGTCTTGCCTAACTGTTAAAGCCGCCATCCCCGCACACCAGAATCTTTTCCTTGTCACGGAAATTACGGGAGAGAAGAACATTTACGAGCTGTTGATGTGAGCAGAGACGCTCAGAATGATGTGATGTGCTTGGTCCTTCGCTGCCTGAGGAATGAAAAGTCCAACGAACCACATCCTTTCCGCACGTGCAGTCTTCACCTGGCTGCGGCTGTCACGTGACAACACGTACTTGCATCCTTGCTCATCCGTCATCCCCGGCTAAAGTGTCTCCTGTCTCTTACAACCTTTCACGATATCCACGTGAGATTCTAAATGACGAAGCAGCAAGACATCGAAAGCATGCTTACTGTACAAATTTTAGGATAAAATCGTCTCTTTATAAGAATCTCTTTCGTTGAATTGAGTGTCAACCGTAGATGCCAGGAAAGGAAAAAATACCGGGCAGTAGCACTTTATCGAAAATGTAAGAGAACGAAACGGGAATCCTTTTTTCAAGCAAAAAAAAAAAAAACGAATGATGAAATAGTTAGCTGAAAAAGTTTACTTTCGCCGTGGGTGAGATTCGAATCTACACTTCTCAGTTACCTGCCAGGCGTGATGACCATTACATTATCAGCGGCTAACCTTTTCTTCAGCTAATGTGACTTGTACACTTTCCCGAATGTTATTGGATTCGCCGTCGATGGCAGAGTGTTTAGTGTGCTTGCCTACTGGTCAAAGGGAGCTGGGTTCGAGCCCTGGGTAAGTTTTTCTGCTGAGGCCCCGTCATCCTCACAGACCTTCTACTATGGCGATTAAACTGATAGGTTCTTGTCAGACCTCTGTGGCAAGCAGCTGCTTGAGGGGGGATTTATTTTATTTATTTTATTAATTTTTTAATTTGATTTGCTCGTGGCGCCATCTTTGTCGTCAAAAGGACAGCAAATTTGCTTCATATGATGGAATCTGTGATACTTTAATGAGGAATTATTGATTTAGCGCAATAAACAAGTTGAGTGACAAATTATTAAATTCCCTCACAAGAGGCAACCGATTGGTTTCATATGCATCCTCCTTAAAATAATCTCACATATTCTCAATTTCAGTTATAAGCAAACCACGGTTGTCATAATGACTGAGTAACCTGTCATGGTAAGCTTTGGTTTTTTAAAAGTTTTCTAGAGCTTGTGTTAAGGTAATTCATCAAGCACAACTTTTTTCAAACTTCAGTGTGTTGATTCACACTGACAAAAATGTACACTTTTCGTGCACTCCCTCGTGAGGTATTTTTTTTAATTTTCGTATTGCTAACAGGGATGTGTAAAAATTGAAAAAGTGTTTCGCAATATTAATATTCACAATTAAGTTATTGTTACGACAGAAAGAATCTGGCAACCGAAAGCAAAGTTTCAGCCAACGAATAAGAACGTTGGGAGAATTTGGAGAAGAAGAGTGGAGCGTTAACGGTCGTTGTATTGTAACGGTCGTTGTATTGTAACGGTCGGAGAGTTCGAAAATGGCCGGTGGGCTGTTCTGAGACAGTGCGCGTAAGTATCAAGAAGTAACTTGATGTGTTGTGTATACGCGGAAGGATAAAAGTGGGATCTTTTATCGTTAAGTATCAACTGGCGAGTAACTTGATGTGTTGTGTATACACGGAAGTATAAAAGTGGGAACTTTTATGGCTAACTTCGAATGTCTACACGGACTGTCTTTTTGTTCGGCTAGTGTGTGAACAGTTATTAGCACAGGACGAGAATTGGTTTACGAGTGAAGATCTTCGGGTGACCTGGTAAATCAAGTAAAAGGTAGTATTTAGTAAAATACACAGAGCTGATATTGTGTGCTCTACGCAGGAAGATTGATGACTTGTGCATGTTAATAGTTGATTTGTTAATAAGATACTTCATCCATATTTCCTTTGTAACAATTTACCTTGTATTGAATTTGGTTTTGAAATATAGCTTTTAATACTCACGCTCAGTGGCTATCCATTTTTGTAATCCGCAACATTTGGTGTCAGAAGTGGGATAATTAATTGAATGCCGTTAACTAGAAGTATGGATGAATTAGTAAAGTTGATGACTGATATTAAAGGTGAAATTGGTGACCTTGCTAGACAAAGTGATAACTTGAAAGCCGATATGACTGATATTAAAGGTGATCTAGCTGCCCAAAGCAACAAAATTGGTGACCTTGCTAGACAAAGTGATAGCTTGAAAGTTGATATAGCTGCCCAAAGCAATAAAATAGGTGACCTGGCCGCACAAAATAATGAGTTGAGAACGGAGATAGTTTCTCAAAAAGATGATTTGAAAGCCGAAATGGCCGCACAAAATAATGAGTTGAGAACGGAGATAGTTTCTCAAAAAGATGATTTGAAAGCCGAAATGGCCGCACAAAATAATGAGTTGAGAACGGAGATAGTTTCTCAAAAAGATGATTTGAAAGCCGAAATAGCCGCACAAAATACTGAGATGAGAGCTGAAGTGGCTTCTCAAATTGATAAGATTATTGATCAGTTCAAGGATAGTAAAACCGAACTCAATAGACAATGCAATAGTTTAAATGTTGAATTTGTCAGTGAAAAAGATGATCTTGATAGTGTTAAGTTAGATTGTAAACATGGAAAAGAAAAAGAGAAAGGCAACGCATATAAAAATGTGGATCTGCTACTGGAAATCAAGAATCGTAGAGATAGCGCAGATAATGCCTTTGACCACGCAACTACTGGTGATGCATGGCAGAATGTCTATGTCGCTGGTGACATGTCTAGGAACTGTGAAGAACAATCATACAGATCAGAGAGCTGTGAGACTATACAGTACGCTTTGCACTTCAAAATACCTAGGTATACAAGTCTGGCACGATCTGAAGAGAGATCCACACGAAAGGTATTCTATTCCTCGCCGTCAGCAAAATGCGTCATGGACAATTATCGCAAAGGCAGAGTAACGAGTGGTAATGAGGGGGAACGAAACAGAGTTTACGTTTCGCAGAGTGGTCCGAGTAAAGAAGAGGCGTCCATTCATCATAGAAACAAAGTGCCATTCGACGTTACCCGGGAAGTCGGAGAGATTTTTCCGAAGCATATAGCCACACTTGAATCGTTTATAGAAAGTGGGGATTTAAGGAAGAGGAATTCCGAAGAATGGCTTAGAAGCGTAACAGGTGATGCTAGTAAAGGAGCTTCAGGCAGAGACAGCACTTCAAAGACTAACTTTCTGGATGAAACTAAGCCTCAGAGTTACGATCAGAGAGAAGTGAATCCCTCAGATAATTTCAACGTAGCCACGCTGAATTTCTTTTCTGAACAGTCAATGTGCAGATTTG
Organism: Ryuthela nishihirai; assembly: GCA_038380435.1. Classification (NCBI taxonomy): domain Eukaryota; kingdom Metazoa; phylum Arthropoda; class Arachnida; order Araneae; family Heptathelidae; genus Ryuthela; species Ryuthela nishihirai. The sequence continues at coordinate 21,777,715 of JAWZYU010000010.1, forward strand.
GACATTATAACCATTTAGATTATAAGGATATAGAAAAGTTTTATCACGACTACAAGAGCTCTAAAGTGGACAATATCATGTTACAAAACTCGTCGCTGATCTCCAGAATGAACAATTTGGCAATCATGACTGATGTTTCCCTGGCTAATTACAATGAGAGCTCCAAGAAAGTGAATTCCGAAGAAACAGCAACTATGACCTCCTCGGGTCATGTGTTTTGCTGGAGACCCGAGTGGCGCCATCGGATGGTAGATGAAAACAGCACAGGAGGTGTCGGCAACAAAGTGAGTCTTGTCTTGGCTCCTGCACTTGCTGCTTTAGGTCTCAAGGTCCCTATGATCTCCGGTCGTGCTCTCCAATTGACGGGAGATACTCTGTACAAATTGGAATCCATCCCTGGCTTCACAGTCGACTGCACTAAAGATAAAATCGAGCAGATGATGGAAGACGTCGGATGCTGCATCGTAGGACAGACAGAGGAGCTGGTGCCAACAGATAAGGAGATTTACCGCTGCAAGGATCTGATGGCTACCATAGATAGCGTTCCTCTAATGATATGCTCAATTGTGTCCAAAAAGCTGGCTGAAGGAGTGTGTGCTTTGGTTTATGATGTTGAATTCGGAAAAGGAGCTATTGATCTCATCAGTACAGAAGATGTTGCTGTTGATTTAGTTAAGAAAGTGGTTGCAGCATCACAAGCTCGTGGAATGAAGAGTTTGAGTTGTTCAGCTGTTATCAGCAACATGGATTCACCTCTTGAAAACTCTGTTGACAACTCTCTGGAAGTGATGGAAGCTGTTCAGTGTTTCCTTGGTAACGGATCCTTAGAACTGCAAGAGCTCGTCGAAGAGTTAGGAGAACTTCTGCGTTTTGTGAACATTGTGGATAATAGGGTAGATGAAGCATCACGTGTCCGTAAGGTTCTGCATAACGGCAATGCTTTGAACAAGTTTCGTAACATGTTAATAGAACAATGAGTATCTGAAGATGTTGCAAGCTGGCTATGTGAAGGTAAAACAGAAAAAATATTGCTAGCAGCCCGACACATCACTGATTTCACTTATACAGGAGAAACAGGTAAGGTTGTCGGATTAGAAGCTGCAATTCTAGCAAGAGTATGGAAGGAGGAGATGGACCGAAGAGCTAAAAAGAATTATGGAGCTGATATTATAGTTGTGAAGCACCTTGGGGATCAAATTGAATCAGGTGAAATATGGCTGAAGGTTCATCACGACAGTTCTGAATTAAGTGAAAGTCAACTGACAAAAGGGTCAGACTGGAGGATGAAACTCCTCCCTAGATTTTATGTCACTAATGACTTTCATTCCTTGTTACTGTTGATAGAAGTAAAAATCCAAAGAAGAAAACTTTCGACAAAGAAGAAAACTTTTTACAGGTTTTGCACGAAAACTCTTAGTCGATTCTTCTCCCTGCGGAGACATAAACGTGTTCACAAGGGCTATAGGCCTTACACGTATTATATTTGTGGACGAGGCTTCAGTCAGAAAAGAAATCTAAGTCATAATGAGATTCGCTTTCATTTTGACACAGACGTGGAATATCGCATTCGTCGACGTCCAGCTACAAAGAGCAAGGTGGTTCACGTGGATCGTTTGACCCCGTTTCATCGAAGAACTGAAGAAACTTTGGAATCCAGAATTGTTCGGGACGAACAAGACCTAGGAAGGGGGCAGTGTTACGACAGAAAGAATCTGGCAACCGAAAGCAAAGTTTCAGCCAACGAATAAGAACGTTGGGAGAATTTGGAGAAGAAGAGTGGAGCGTTAACGGTCGTTGTATTGTAACGGTCGTTGTATTGTAACGGTCGGAGAGTTCGAAAATGGCCGGTGGGCTGTTCTGAGACAGTGCGCGTAAGTATCAAGAAGTAACTTGATGTGTTGTGTATACGCGGAAGGATAAAAGTGGGATCTTTTATCGTTAAGTATCAACTGGCGAGTAACTTGATGTGTTGTGTATACACGGAAGTATAAAAGTGGGAACTTTTATGGCTAACTTCGAATGTCTACACGGACTGTCTTTTTGTTCGGCTAGTGTGTGAACAGTTATTAGCACAGGACGAGAATTGGTTTACGAGTGAAGATCTTCGGGTGACCTGGTAAATCAAGTAAAAGGTAGTATTTAGTAAAATACACAGAGCTGATATTGTGTGCTCTACGCAGGAAGATTGATGACTTGTGCATGTTAATAGTTGATTTGTTAATAAGATACTTCATCCATATTTCCTTTGTAACAATTTACCTTGTATTGAATTTGGTTTTGAAATATAGCTTTTAATACTCACGCTCAGTGGCTATCCATTTTTGTAATCCGCAACATTATTATAAAACACCATTTTTTCACCATTCTCAGGCGTTTGTGGTAAGAAAGGTGTACAAGCATTCATAAAATTTAAGCTCCAGATTCTAAATAAGAAGTAAAATTTATATGATTGATTTATTATTACCTTTATTGAACTTTCTTTATTTAATCTTTTAACGGGTTCCTCTCTAATCACATTAACCCGTATAGTCGATCTTTCTCTATTCCTATTATACCGATGGACTTGGAAACATCGCCGTCTGTCGGATGGGGCGTTAAGCCGTGGCTTCGTGTGTGGGAGACACATAACATGTGCTCGTTAAATAATGTGCTGAATGTCTTTGATAGGAGGCTACCATCTGTCTCCTAACAGCTGTTCAGTCGGTCAGTTCGAGCATTATTTGCATCAATGGGAAAATTGGCAATAAGACTCAAACTGACGCAAAAATTATATTTATTTATACCAGAGCCTCCATCTGCCATCCGTTGTCCGGCTCTTCAGAATATTTTTCGACAGAATTCTCTAAAGAGAGAAAAAAACTCACCCGAAAAAGGATGTTTCCACCTCTCACGACAAGGACGTTCGAGGATGGATTTTTAGAGAGGCACCCTCTTAATCCATACCCTCCCCCCACTTCATCTAATATTTCTGTGGTCTCCTAAAGCTTTTATCATCATCATCATCGTCGTCGTCACTGGAGAACTAGAAATAATGATAACTTTAGTTAATCTTTTTTCATTGAAAAAGGAAGAAAAATATCTTTCTGAATAACCGAAATGATTTCTTTTTTCCTTTACTATTTTGAAATTTTTATTTCTGAATTTTAAAATATTATGTTTTCTATCTTTGCTTTCAAAATTTAATCCCACGTTGGGTGGCAAGGATAGCTGAGTGGGTGGCGGGCCACTTGTTTTGAAACCCACCACCAATGAACTTGAAAAGTTCGCCGTCTGTCGGATTGGACTTTAAAACGTGGTTCCGTGTACAGACCACACATAGGCTTTACATACTAAAGAACTCTCAAGACGGTCTTAACCGAGGCTATTATTTGTCTCCTGGCTTTCTCTAGTGGGTCCCATTCCCCCAATTTTCTTTCAACATGCTGTGTGCAACAAAATTGCCATTCACAGGTAATACAACCCGGCGCACTCTCAGATCCTCTACCGCTGATAGAAATATCCTGAAATATAAATTATGAAAAATTAATTTAAACTTTTCAGTCACTAAAAACCTAGAAACATATAATATTAAAAAAAAAACTATATTTCCTTTCCGAAATTCCTCAAAGAGCTCTTAATAAATTATAACGAGGTGCAAATTATATAATCACAATATTTCCTTCATGCACCGCTTGGGAAAGTAAAATTAGTCAAATAATTAGTTTCTTCAAATGGTTCACATAAGGATTAAAAGTATTTCATATTTTGAGAATGAAAGTTACGTTGTGTTAACGCCGATTTTTATTTCGTTTCTATGAGCAATAACCTATTGATTAATCTTAACAAAAAAAAAATCACCAATGTCGTCAGAATATTTTTTTCATAGAGGACTCAAGAAGCGAAATTCGGAGACTTTCCTCAAATGACATTCAGAGTATGTGGGACATAATTTCTGATAATCACTGAAAAAGTCCTTTACAAAATCATAAATTGTTTGTAAACTCGGGGGACGGGGTGAGAGTAATGAGTGAACAGAAAGTTGAAAAAATCTCCACTCTGGAGTTGTTGGAGTTGAAACCTGGTTGGTTAGGTTACGAGTCTGATGTGTTGACCTTTATTATTCTTCGCTGCCAAAGTAACCTTATCGAATATGCTCCAGTGCATTGAAGAGACATTCTCCATTATTTTGCCACGATGGATTGTACCGTATATTGGGATAATCCAGTTCCAGTAGAATGAGTGATTCTGGTTCCAGTAAGATGAATTCGGATTTCTTCACACAATTATTGATACTCATCAAAGTCAAAAATTAGCGTTAGTTTATCTAAGTCACATATCTTTATAAAAAAGAATATGTATTCGATTAGGCTGAGTTAGGGCTCACATTTTCGAACCCAAGCTCCAAAATTACTTTCCCCTGGGACTGATAAGGAGAAAACATTATTCTGAACTATATTCTTATTAACTTATATATACTTATCTATAACTATTCTATAACTTATATACATGTACATACAGAAGCCATTTCTCTGTGGCTGTTTTTAATTTTTCGTAATATAGTCAATACAAGCCTTTAAAATAATTATAATAATATGGTGGGAAAAAACAGTCTATATGTTATTTTCAACACAAAATTCTAGGAATGAATAATGGCAACTGAAAATTCCGAAATAGCAGCGTTATAAACGCTAAGAGAAATTAATTAATGAAAGAAATAGAAGACATAAAAATAATGAAAGTCAGAATGGTGCAATTTTTAATTATATTACATAACTAATAGTTGAAATAATTTACTGAGATAAAAATTGGTTTCGTCTTTAATGAACGCTCAGGACGAAAAGAAACTTTTTTCAGCAAATGATTTCAAGTGTTTCCTTTCAACAGGATATATTCTGTGATACTTTATTACTGACTAACTATTGTTTAGATTGAAACTATATTAAAGGAATTCGTTTTTTTTTCTCCTGTTTCTTCAAAATTGCAAGAAAATTTACAGATATAAATTTTGGTTCAGCCAGAGACCAATCAAATACATCCTGCCTTTGATTTGCAAACGAAGCTCGTTTCCCTAACACTATTCGTAAGGAGAAAAATCATTAATAGAATAAAATCCCAATTTCAATGTAAAATATGACTGGTCCTTCGGTCCCATAAATTTTTAATTCCCCTTATATGTTATGGTAGTGTCGTAACCTTTCTGCTCTATATGGAGACGAAAGGGGAGAGGAAAGGGGAAATGACTCTTCTAGAGAAATTTTTTGTATTTGAAATAAAGAGTCATTAGTGTACAAAATTTAATTGTTGTGAAATATTCCCCTTTCAAACAGGCTTCTATTTCAGAACAATTGAAAAGGCTCTATTTATTAAACAAACAAATAGTTTTTCTCCGATAGAAGATAACACAATTTAATTACCACATGCATCCCTACAACCTGAGCCATGCAGGGATTCCATTCTGCTAATATCGGCACCATTAAAGTTCGCAGCATGGCAGCAAATATTGTTGGTCTTGTCTAAAGATACTGAGCTAGACACATGTACTAACGAAGTATTTTTGCGAAGAGACGCGGGAACAGAAAACAATAAGACCAGTGTCGACCTGTGATCCTTCCAGGGCCACTAGGATACTCTGGGATTTTCTTCATTGACCTTTTCGACTTTGACTTCGAGACACAATATAGTTACTCCAAAAGTTGTTATTATGGAGGAGATCTCATTCCTCTTATGCAGGATTACACCTTCTATTCCCTCCCTCTCAGCTGCGTTATCATAGAAAGTTTTCATTATGCTAACTAACTTGTCATTCATTCCATATAATGTAACGATCAACCACAAATTATGTCGATCATCAGAATCAAAGTCTTTTCGAAACCTATAAAGCTAATAACCACAGGTTTCTGAAACTAAACATTTATCAACAATTTACCTAAATGAAACATTTTATCTATACATCCCCTACAACTTCTGAGTCCACAAGGTTCATCACGTAGTTCTATATAAACCAATTTCTTAATTCTATTTAATATAATCATGCAAAGTACTTAAACTGGAACAAAACCTATTTCATTCGGAATTAAGTGGCAACATTGAGTTCCTGGAATTGCACTCAATTTTATTTTCAATACATATGTTAGTCTTGCTTTCTCATTTCGTGTTTAAAATTAGAGGTGTTTAGATGTTTATAGAAGAGATCGGAAATATTTTTGTTTTGTTTTTTGAAGTTTTGTGTGCGTAATATAAATTTATTAAATTTTGCTATAGGTATTTTACAATTTTCCATCATCAGATTTATTACAGTACTGTGCGAATTAGTTGGGAGAAGCATCATGAAGCTTCATAAGGAGACAGGGTCCGTGGACACGTCCCGTAAAGGACATTGTGGAAGAAAAAGAAAAACCACCCCTAGAGATGATAGTCTAATTCGAAGAATTAGTATCATAGACCCGAAGAAGACCAGTGGAGACATCAAAAGAGAGATTGCATCTCATGCGGTTAATATAGATGCTTCCACCGTACGTCGTCGCCTTCTGGAGTGTGGCCGCCGGGCTGGAGGCTCCTGCAAAAACAGCTTTTGACACCCGCTATGAAGCAAAAAAGGCTATCCTGGGCAAAGAAACATCGAGACTGGACTGTGGAGAATTGGGAAAAAGTGATATTTTCCGACGAAACCCACTTTGAGGTGCATGGCTACAGGTCAAATCTTGTCCGCCGCTCGCCTGCAGAACCTCTTCGATCCGGCCACATCCAGCAATCCCCCAAACACCCACCCAAGGTCATGTTTTGGGGATGTTTCACAGCTTCCGGGCCACAGACGCTTCACCCCATTGAAGGAATGATGGACAGCAAAAAGTACATAGGCATTCTGGAAGCGAAAATGGTCCCAACACTGCAGAAGCTGTTTCCTAACGGCGATGAGGTATTTCAACAGGATCTGGCTCCATACCACAATTCTAAGCTTGCTAAGTGCTTCTCTACCCAGCAACATTTGAAGGTATCGGGGTGGCCAGGAAATTCACCCGATTTAAACCCGATTGGAAATTTGTGGGCCATTATTAAAGCGCGCATATCTAAGATGGATTGCACGACGAAAACCAAAATGATAGAAACTGTCATGATAGTGTGGTACCACGACCTTGAAGTGAAGGAGATATGTGGAAAGCTAGTGACATCAGTGGTTGAGAGGGTGGAAGAAGTAATTAAAGCTAAGGGGGACCACATTCGCTATTAACTACACTATTAAACAAACAAATATTTTAGTTGTATCTTTGTTACTGCATTTTCCTATTGTCCCAACTAATTTGCACAATACTGTAACTACAATTCAAATATTTTTCGTAAGCCTTACCACGATGTCGGTAATTGAACTATAGAAAAGCAGAAAAAGAAAGCTATGTCTTTGGATACTAAGAACCAAATTTCAGATCGTCTTGCAACTGGAGAAGATTCAACGTCCATAGGTAAATATTTTGGTTTGAACGAAGCTACCGTAAGTAAATTTTCACAAGTAAGAACCACAAAGAAAAATGAAGATGCTATTAGAAAATCTGTGCTTTCTGGAACACAATTGAGAGCTAAGTCGTCATCGTACTCGAGAGATATTGGAAAAGTGAAGATGGAAAAGGCATAGTAATGTGGATAGAAGATAACTCGCAAAAAAGAATACTTCTAGACGGAAATACCATCAAACAGATGGCATTATAAATATATAGGCAGATACAAGATATAGAACCAACCACTTCAGCTCAGTTAAACAAAAATTATAAATTTTCTACAAGTACAGGTTGGCTTGCAGGATTTCTTCAAAGACACGCGTTTCATAATATAAAGATAAAAGGTGAAGTTGCATCTGCAGATGAGCCGTCTGCTAAAGAATTTTGTCCAAAATTGTCTCAAATCTTTGAAGTGATGGATGCACTTCTGGTCAAGTTTGGAATGCAAATGAAACTGGTCTGTTTTGGAAAAACATGCCGAATAGAACTTATGTAGCAAAATCACAAAAGAACTGTTGGTGGCTTTAAAGCAGCTACGGATCGTCTGGCCTTACTATTTTGCATCAACGCTTCAGGAGATCATATGTTAATCATCAATGAATCCCTAAGACCACGGTCAATGAAAAGTGTAGATTTGAGTAAATTGCCAGTATTGGATGGCACACCAAAAAGCCTGGGCTATAAAAGAAATTTTTAATGAATGGTTCAATAAATATTTTGTTCCGGAAGTTAAACGCTATTTGAAGAAAAAAAAATCTCGAATTTAAAGTTCTATTAATTGCAGACAATGCTCCTGTACCATCCTGTTTTGGAACACCCAAATGTACAATTTTGTTTTCTGCCGCCTAATACGACATGCTTAATACAACCACTAGGCCAGGGTTTAATTCCCACATTTAAAACTTACTTCGTATGACGAACACTCCAATACATTTTGGATAAGCTAGATAAGGATAAAACACTAACAGTTATTGATGTGTGAAAGAAAGTTTCTATTTTAGATTGTATCAGATATGCTGGATTGACATTATCAGAACAATAGTATCAACTTTAAACGTATACTGGAAAGCTATTTGGCCAGAATGTGTAAAAAGCAAAGATCCTGTCCCCAAAAATACGTCAGAATATCCTAATATCATCACTTTAGCACATGCAGTTGGTGCAGAAGGTTTCGATGATTTATCTTTTGCAAATATTGATGAATTCCTTGTTGACAAAGCTGTTGGCGAATATGTAATAATAGAAGTTGTCCTGGAGACTCTTGATGAAAAAACAAAAAGTGATGGTGATCAACAGGTTCCACTCACTGCAGATTGAATTAAAGAAGAGCTTCAAATGGCTAGAAAATTGGAAAATAATTTTCTTACACATGATCCCATTGTCGAACGAGCTCAGCAGTTTGAATTTGAACTGAAGTAATGTATGGCGCGTTATCAAGAATTATACAAAGATCTAGTCAAAGCAGAACTCAACGATTGATTACAGAATTCGCTGTCAAAACTAATCAAACATCATCATCACTGGAAACAAGTGATAATTTGGTTCCCCATGCCACAGAGAGCATTTCCCCATTGGGGTATGAACACGACGGCCAAAATGTTTCAAGCGATGAAAGTGATTTAATCCCAGTGTTACGCAACGAATGCTTCTATTGTAAGAAAGTGACAACGAATGAAATCTAGTTAATAAGCATATGTAAGTCAGATTTTTTCTTATTTTGTATTCTTGAATTAGTGATATATTATTTTCTTTATGAAGGATAATTTACTTTATACTGTATATGTACATATAATTATTTTTATAAGTTGATAAAGCAAAAAATGTGTTTAAATGAATAAAAATGAAATAAAAATTTTATTAAAGATTTTGATATGATTTGTTTGAAAACAACTTATTATTTGTACTTTGTTTTCACGTCTGGAACCAATCTTCTATTTTTTCATATGCAATGTATTTTTTTTTTCGCAGTTTTTTCCGGAACCTATCTACCGCGTAAAATCAGAACTGAGTGTACCGATTGTTAAAATTTCTTTAAAATTAAATACAGTGAGATTTTAGGGAAAAATAAAAATTTGCATAAAAAATTTTGAACATCTAAATAGCCATCATGCTACCAAAAAATGGATCACAGTGCATATTATCACTTTAATAGAGCGTAGATATAAGACTTGAATTAAATATAAAAATAACACAAAATAATAGGTATGAAAACGAATATAAAAAACTGTGCAATTTCCTTACAGCGGAAATCAAAAATCAGAAACAAAATTGATACAAAGAAAAATTAACGTTAAAAAGAAATGATATGAAACAAACATGGGAATTAATCCATCAAGCAATAGAGAACAAAAACAAGATTTATTGACTAAACTATCTTAAGAATATGTCTAAAAGTTTAACACCTTTACAGATTGCAAATAAATTTAAATAGTGAATATTACGCGTTAATTTTATATATAAGAGAAATCAATCAAGAACCTAGTGTTGAATTTAAAACAAGCAATAACACTACAAACAAAAACACAAATTTATATACCTCCTGCAAATAGGACAAATGTGAAATACACATGGTGAATATAATCAGAACGTTAAATGATAACAAATCCCCTGAATATGACAATATACAAATCAAACACATTAAACACAGTTTCGAGGTGTAAGCGGATGTCATAAAAGAAAAAATAGTTAACGAAAGTATTTCAACTGGTGCAATACCAACTGAGCTTAAAACGGCAATCCTATGACCATTTTTCAAAGGAGGAACAAAGTCAATTATAACTAATTACTGGCCCATTGCTATTTTATCTTCTATACGTAAAATATTGAAAAAATATGCTTAGAGTATCGTATATAAATTTCTTAGTAAGCATAACATTCTCAGTGAAAATCAATATGGGTTTCAGAAGGGGAAAAATACCTTGAACTTGCTAACGAAATTTACTGATTTAGCCTACATGGCACTAAATAGAGGTGACAGGGCAGTTGCAGTGTTTTTGGACTTACAGAAAGCCTTTGACACTTTGGATCACGAAATTCTTCTACAGAAATTAGAAAAGTATGGAATTAGAGGAGCTGCATTATTCTGGTTTCAAAGCTACTTATTAAATAGATTTACGGTTTTTAAAATTAACAATACTTACAGAAAGAGTGTTAAGTAAAATTTGATGTTCCTCAAGGCTTTATTTTAGGCCCGATTTTATTTCTGATTTGCATAAATGACTTATACAAAATTGAAACTAAATAGTACCATGTTTTTATAAACCGATAATATAGTTCGAGTCAATATAAAAAAATTGGAAGAAGATGCGATTAAAAATGTACAAAAGGACTAATATTATTAAACGATGGTTTAACTCTAGTAAACGTTATCTAAATAGTAATGAAACCAATTGGAAGACTTTTCTTATACCTGGTTTCAAAATTAACAATAGTTAGTTATTAAAACCCACAAATTAAACTGCACAATAAAGGGGACCAGTTCTGATCTAGATAATGGTGGATGCATAAAAATTCATAGAGTACATGCAATGAAATATCTGTGATTACTTCTCGACAGCGCCCTCCGATGAAACGTTCATACTGAGAAAATCTGCAGCACATAAGGCTTTGCGCATTGAAATTAAATAAATTACGATATATTATGGATCCCAACCCATGTATTATGTTTTATAAAGGAATCTGTGAGTCTCTGTTAAATTATGCCATAGCGATACATAGTAAAACCAACTTAACTAATATTAGAAAAATAGAAGGTATTCAATCCTCAATAGCTAAACATATTATACCAATTAAAAACGGCACACATCGAATTTACCGCCCAAGATAGATTTCTTTACTTGGATATTTTACCATACCAAGCCCTATGTAAATATAACAGAGTAATGCGTAACTTTTTTCACAGCACACACTTTTTTCACAGCACACAACTTTTTTCACAGCGTAAAAACAAAGGCCAGCGTTAAAAAAACACATTTAAACAAAATATTATTTTCAACTACCGAATTTTACAAATAACTATGGGAAGTGCACAAGCGGCTACAAAATTCCATACATTTTCAATCTGTTACCAAGGTAACTGCGGGCCGAAAATTTCTTCAGAGGATTAAAACACGAATTAAACAGAATTATGTTAAAAAATTAATATTAACACCTACTAACAAGTCGTGTTAACCCCCAAAGTTATTTTGAAATAATCTAACTCTGAAAAGGTAAAAATTTAGGTAAAGAGAGCATATTATTTAATGTCGAAAATTTCAACTGAAATAGTGTTATGTCAATGTATTATATTCTCCTGCAGATAAACAGTTAGCTTTGCAGGGCACTTTTAATTAGAAATTATTTATTTGATTTTGTCTGAATAAATAAATGATTTAATTGGAAAAAAAATTCAGCTGCTTGCATCAGAGGTCTGATAGGAGCCTTCAAATTTAACATGACGAAGTAGGAGGTCTGTGAGGACATTGGGCCCTCAGCAGAAAGACAACACAAATATCCATGCCTTACCGGGCTCGAACCAGGACTCTTTGATCAGTAATGAACCAGGATATAGATCATTCATTTGATATATTCACATAAAAACTCAATAATAGCGTCAACATTTCGGGCCTGACTAAACCACATGAACTGGAAAAGCGACATAATTTAAAGAAATGCCTAATATTTTATTTTCGGCAGACGAGATAGACCCCGGATTATAATTCCTTTTCAATAGCAAGTCTAGTGATGCTCTTCTAGGATATGTTGAGATTTATGAAATATTTCTTAAAGCTAAATAAAGAAAGGGGATTAAATGCTTAAACATTACCTGTTATTATCATCCCCAACGACGACTCTGAAAGAAATAGAAAAGGGCTCATGTATTAAATTCTGTCATGAAAGGAGATATTACATCCTAATTTCTCTATTTTAGACTGAATTCTTAAATTTTCCAACTCTACCTGAAGTTTATAGTTTTCCGTTTAATAATAAAAAAGGATATATATAACAATAAATGTGGAAAATAAACAGAACAACAAAAGGGACGAGAAAATCTGTGTTTCCAATTTATATATTGGTCTTCCTCACTCAATGTTATCAACATGGAATGTGCAGGTGAAGGAAGTTCCCATTTGAGAGAGAGAACAAGTGACATGAATTTTCTATCGAGGAGTGGTCGACTTAATTGTGCCCTGACCTTGATAAGTACTCAACAGGTGAACGTATTCGCTTTCACCCTGAAGCGACAAGTGCTGAAAAGGGTGGGCGCCTTCTCCCTCACTATGAACTGATAAGCGCTCAATAGGTGGTCGTATTGCCCAATAGGATCCGCTAAAATATCGCATAGCTTGGGGGAGACTAAAGAAACGCCTCCTTTTGACAAATTGAATGCCACCTTAACTTCCTATTTTCATTAATCCAGTTTGTGCTGTGCTAACTAGTTGCTGATTAATTTGCTCCGAACCGCAAATTGCTAAGATGTCGTCTGAAGTTAGATATCATGGTTCGTCATCGAAGGCTGTTACGTAAGTTAAACGATTTATTTAGTTGAAACAATATTTATTAGTCCTTTCAATATTACTTTTTTAGTAGTTTTTCGTTCTGACATTTCCTTAATATAGGTTAAAATATTAGTGGAAGCTAATATCTTAAAACATCAATTTTTAATTGTAATTGCATTATTTGATAAAAATGCTGCATTGTGAATTTTCGACAAATATAAAATTTTGTTCTAATATAAAATTCCCTTACTTTGGCAAATGCAAATTGTATATTGGAGCTCAATCATTTTAGAAATATATTTTATCGAATGGGAGAATATTCAATTAATTTTTTTTGTGCTGAAATATGACGTTTGCAATATAATATTGGAGAAAATTTGGAAAATCCCTTTTTTGCTATTCCAGATGAATATTAGAAAATATTTTGCCTTAAATTGTCATATAGTGAGCTGAATTTTAATTTAAAATTTAATTTTAATGTCTTACTGAGCTGAATTTTATACAGATTTTATTTTTCAAAATTAATTAATTGTGATACGAAGAAAAAAGATTTGAAATTATGTGAAATCATCTTTAAAGTTTCATTCTAATGATAACTTATTCAAAGAAACATGAGCGTTTCCTGTGTATTTCTTTACCTCGTGGAGAAATTTAAAAATTTGAAGAATTGTAAAACTAATGCTGCAAATGATGTATTGAGGTTGGGATTTCGAAATTTTGGTTGAGTTTGCTCTGATGAGGTCGTGAGGTTTGCACAGAAGACAACGAGTATTCCCGATATCCCCAGTGTTGGTGGGTAAAAGGCAACTCTTACGTTTTACAATCTAATTGCTTATGTTTAGAGATAATTATTTTCGTATATGTAGTAATCGTTTCGTATATGTTTATTATTCGTATATTTACGAATTTAAAAATTAATTAACTAATAATTTCATAATTATTTAATAATAAATTTTTAAATTATTAATAGAAATTAAGTAATTTAATATTCTCATATATTTTGTATATGATAATTATTTTCGTATATGTAGTAATCGTTTCGTATATGTCGGAATTCTTTTCGTATAGCTAGAGTATGTTGAATAAAGTGTCCCGACACTTCCCTGTTATGTGAATGGAGAGCCACTTTCAAAGTTCCCTAACATTGAAATTAAACCTTTTGCGCAAAAACTGTTATTGGCGATGAATTGTAGATGTCACTCAATCTCTCTAAATATATTTCTCGCAATATTCGTTAATATTTAAAGAATGAATGGAAGCTGAAGCATTTATCTTCAACTTTTGACACTTGTAAAAAACTACTGGTCTGTAAATGGTAGCTAGGTAGTCACTGGAAGGAGAGCTATGCACCAATCCCCTGTGATGATGCATAGAACCGGCCAGGCCTAGCACCTAATGTCCGACCCCGCCTTCTCGTGGTGCAGACCGTTGGTACCTTTCAAAAGAGATACTCTCTTGTGGAAGTGAACGGAAGGGGAGGGCTGCCAGATTAGTGTGGCCTACTGATCTGGACAACTATGGCTACTTTTCTTTTTTTTTCTACCCTGCTGAGGAGTGTTCAACCACACAGGGTCCTGGTGCTGACCATATAAACCCACTGGACTGGACAGATATATGGCTCTGAGCTTGATTATGGATCCTGATTTTGCTGCACTGGTGGGACTTCTGTGGAGGGAAAATCTTCCGCTGTGTTTTCTGTTTGTTTGTGGGTTGACAGCCCCAAGTGAATAGATTCACAGGATATGTTTATCAGGTGGTGGATAATCCTGAGCAGAGGTCATCGCAGGCACCTGAACTCTTTGCTTCTATTGGCATCGTCAAATTCTACATTGGAGGAAGTCTTCCAGTGTAGATGGCTTCAGCCTTTAGTGGTGGGGGAACGGGTCTTTGCCCCATGTCTGCGATTAGGGGGCTGTTTGATATTGTCGGCATTCCCTCTCTAAATAAACAAAGTTTCTTTAAACATCCCACTAACCATTTTCTCTCCATAGGTAGTTGGAATCTGAGGACTCTGCACAGAGCTTTTTCTCTTGATGTCCTCACACAAGAATTCCACCATTATAATTTAGATATTCTCGGCTTGCAAGAGACCAGATGGACAGATAAAGGTCAGATTCTTAAAAATAATCTTAAATTTCTCTTTTCAGGGAGGGACGACAATAAGCATCACCAAGGCGTGGGTCTGCTTCTCAGCAGACACGCTAGTGATGCTCTTCTAGGATATGAGTGCATTAATGAAAGGTTCCTTACAGCAAAATTTCAGACAAGCGTTAAAGACCTGAATGTTATCTGCTGTTATGCCCCCACTGAGGATGCTGATGAGGATGAGAAGGATAGGTTTTATGAACAACTTCAGGATATTTTGAATTCTGTCAAGAAAGGAGATATTACCCTTGTTCTTGGTGACTTCAATGCTAAAGTCGGTACTGACTCTGACCTTTGGGGAGAGGTGATTGGCCCTTTTGGTATTGGTAGCTGCAATGGCAATGGGCAACGTCTCCTACAGGTACGTAAACTCAATGGATTCAGAATAACTAACACATATTACAAACACCGCGACATACATAAGTACACATGGGTTTCACCTGATGGGCTGCATAGGAATATGATTGATTATATATTAATTAACAGCAAATGGGCTAGTTCTGTTAGAAATACCAGAGCATATAGGGGAGCTGAAATTGGATCTGACCATTACCTTGTTAAAAGTGACTTGCAACTTAAACTTAAAAAGTGTTGTGCTAGGGTTAAAAAATTTACTTTTAATACTGAAGCTCTCAAAGACCCAGTTATAGCCAAAGCTTACCATGATAAGTTACTTTGTCATTATGACAGTCATGGTTTGCTTACTACTGAAGTTGAGGAAGAATGGGATCATTTTAAACAGGCTTTTTTGGACACTAACAGTACTCTTTTAGGAAAAAAGGAGCAGAAGAGAGAGAATTATCTGAGTGATAAGGCACTTGAGCTTATTTCGGAAAGAAAGAACTGCATGAATGTCCTTAATCAATAACCTACTAGTCCTAATAGAAAGCATTACAGAGATCTTAATAAACGTGTAAATGATCAGTTAGCTGCTGATAAGAATCTTTGGCTGACAAAGCCGAGGAAGCAGTTAGACAGCACAACAGCAGAGAGCTGTACCAGATAGTTAATGTTTTGTGTGGTAGGAAATGGATAGGTATACAGGGATTGAAGGATAAACAAGGTAAGGTTACAGAAGGTGAGGATTTTGTCATGGCTAGGTGGGCTGAGCATTTCAGTGATATTCTAAACAATGCGGTTAGTTCTGTTCCCATTGTTTGCAATGATGATAGATGCATTGGTGGCTTTAATGTTGGCCCTATAACACAATCTGAAGTTATTTTGGCTGTTTCTAAACTTAAACTTCATAAATCCCCAGGGGTAGATGAAATTACTACGGAAATGCTTAGAGCTGGGAATGTTTCGGTTACCACTTGGATGACTGAAATTCTGAATATCTTTTATGATAAAGGCATGGTTCCTAAGGATTTTACCAGAGCTATTGTTATCCCTATTTTCAAAAAAGGTGATCGCAGTTCTTGTGATAACTATAGGGGTATCAGCAAAGTTCTTCCCATGATTGTGCTTAATAGAATTAAGAATCTGGTTGGCAGTCAATTGCGTGATGAGCAATGTGGATTCAGAAGTGGTAAGGGATGTGTGGATCAGATATTTTCACTTAGGCAGATTCTTGAGAAATGTTTAGAGTCTCAGAAACCTTTGGTTGCTAGCTTTGTTGATTTCAAAAAGGCTTTCGACTCTGTTGATCGTCATAATTTGTGGTTGATTGTGAAATCATATGGTATAGCAGACAAGTTAGTTAACATAATGAAAGCGCTCTATAAGAACACTGAGTCGTGTGTGAGAGTTGGTAAGGCTTGTAGCAATTGGTTTAGCATTACTTCTGGTGTTCGACAAGGGTGCATTTTGTCTCCTTTTCTCTTTAGCTTGGTTATTGATTATGTTATGCGAAATTCACTTCAAGGGAAAAATTTTGACCTTAAATGGACTGGAGATACGAAAATTTCTGATTTAGATTATGCTGATAATTTAGCCCTTTTGGCAAATGATGTTGATGAGATGAACTTTTCCATTCGAGCTGTTGATGAGACTGGTAGTAGAGTAGGTTTGGTTATAAACAGAGAGGAAACTAAAGTGATGAAAATTGGTCAGGCAGGCTGTGATTCAGTTAATCTGAATGGTTGCAGTCTTGAGCAGGTGTCACAGTTTAATTATCTTGGGAGCTATGTAACAGATAATGGTGATGTGCGGCATGAGATTAACAGACGAATAGGGATTGCTGCTGGGACTTTTAAGAATCTATGGAGAGTGTGGAGAAATAGGCGTATATACCTAAAGACTAAAATTAGACTGTATAATAGTTTGGTTCTTTCTAGGGTTAGTTATGGTAGTGAAACTTGGACACTTTGTAAACAAGATAACAGGAATCTAGATGCTTTTGATTCGAGATGCTTACGCAGTATCTTGGGCATTAGGTGGTTCAACTTTGTAACTAATGATGAGGTTAGGCAAAGGAGTTTGCAACCTCCTTTAAGCAGCATATTGTGCAGAGAGAGACTCCGTTGGTTTGACCATGTTGCCCGTATGAATAATTATAGATTGACGAATAGGGTTATGAACAGTGTGCCTAAAGGCCTCAGAAAGAAGGGGAGACCTAGGATGCGGTGGGCAGACAATGTCAAACAGGACCTTGTTAGAATTGGTGTGCAGTGGCCAGTTGCAGTAGATGTAGCTCAGGATAGACTTGTTTGGAGAACTAAATTGCACGGTCTGGTAGGACCTCCGTAGCCCATGGCTGCTTGAGGATGATGATGATGAAAAAACTACTTCAATAGATAAAACACAATTCCTGTAACAATTTGTTCACTAACATAAATTAAATATCTGAAGTTTGCATGACGATTTTTTAAGATTTCATCAATTTGGAGGCAACGTGACAGTGTCAATTTTCAACCATCTTCGATTAATATTTAAAGAGTCATTGAAACGGGATCATTTGACAGCAGCCGACACTGTCACATTGCTTCCAAATTGATAAAATCTTAAAAAATCGTCATACAAACTAGATATTTAATTTAAGTTAATGAAAAAATTGTTACTTCAAGAGTTGTGTTTTATCTATTGAAGTATTTTTTTACAAGTGTCAAAAGTTGAAGATAAATGATTCAGCTTCCATACATTCTCTAAACAGTAAATGAAAATTGCTGAAAATATATTTAGAGATATTTGAGTGACATCAACAATTTATCGCCAATAACAGGTTTTTGCGTAAAAGGTTTATTTTCAACGTTAGGGAGCTTTGAATATGGTTTTTTATTCACATAAACATGGAAGTATCCGGATAATTTTTTCAACAGAGTGTATATAGAGATATCTGTATATGTATCTTTCTTATATGTACATATGCTTGAAATTTTAAGTTTTTGCAATGCAATGTGAATGTTATGAAGTTTGTATCGATAATAATGCTTTTCACACTTACTCCAAGGTGGTAGGAAAACGTCACATTTTTCATTAATTGCTAAATTCTCTTTCCTTTGATAGGTATTAATGAAATATTATCAATCACATTTTTCGAATAACTTATTACTACTAGTTTTATGTTCCATCGTTATAGGACACAAGATTGTTTGAAAAATGCTGTTGAAATTAAATATCTACGTTTTTTAGGAAAGGTAGCAAACGCTATCCTTTCTCCTCTCTGAATGTGAAAGTTGTTAAATTTTTGAAATAATAGGAAGTGATAAAGGCATGCAAGACTCTTCAAGCCCATATCCATTTTGATATATAATCGGTTTCAGACATTCGGAATGATGGCCTCTTTCATAAAATTCTATTTACAAGCTAAAATATATTTTCATTAAAACAATAATTATTGATATATTACTTAGTTTTCATATTTCGCAAAACATAATCCATTAAACATATACATATAAAGCACATAACGTTTGTTCACCTTATTTCTCAAGTTTTGGTTACGAATGTCACCTGAGCATTACAGAAGAACCGTGGCTTGTCCCAATCGTGAACCAAAATTCAGTTAAGGATTAGAGATATTTATTAATAGAAAAATTTCGTCATTATATTGATAATATTGCAGGTAAGACATTGATCACTTTAAAAAGGTCTACAAAATTATTAGAGTGAATTTTTGCGGAACTTCTGCAATTAATTCCACAATTCATTTTCATAATTTTCCCCCAAACACCTATCTAGTGTAACTTTTCTCCTTCTACTGTGGGCGCTTATGATTTGATCACATAATCCTGGGGCACGGGGGCGCTCATTCGGTAGCGCGACCTGATCGAAATCCGTCTTTCGCAGCTTTGTTATATGCCACGAATATTATACGACTTGAAGATAACACTTGCTGTTTAGTATAAGCGAATGCCAGACAATTACTTTTCATGTAATATTTTTATCTTTAGTAGAACTTGATTTCTTGTGTATAGAGTCCCAACTGTGCCGTGGTTAAGGATAATTTTCGCTAAACCCCCATTGTAGTCTCGGTCAGAAATGAGACATCAATGGGATTGAAAAGGCTGCTGTCTATCGGATGCGTTGTGAAGCCTTTCCTCCCTGTGCAGGAGAGCATAGTCTGTACACATTAAAAAAACACTCTGAATGTCCTTGGCGGGAGGTTCTTATCTCTTTTCTGACAGGTGACCAGTGTGTCTCATTCTTCTAATGAACTCTGAGCTGTTTTGGTCCCTATTCATTGGTTATTTACTCATTTTTCTGCACAAGAAGACCGTTGAGAACAAAACAACACATACGTAATGAATTTTGCACAAAAAAAATGTCCGTCAGCGGTAACCAGTTTTTTTAAATGATATTCTGTTAAGAAAAATCGTTGTTGGAAGTTTATAGGCGTTTGAGACGTTTAAATGTTTTCTTAGATTAAATGTAGACGAAACTGGTTTCGATTCTGTACAAAAATGTAAAACAGTTTTCATTGGTTTTATTTACATGCAAATTTTTCTCTTATCTGTGATGATGTTACTTCTTGATTACTGTTCTGCAGGAATTTTACGTTAGTTACAAAAATTATTTACGATATTCGAGAGGATTAGAGAAAAGGTTGGGCACCATATTTGAAGATCTTGAGAAAACAGTGATCAGATATACGTAATGAGAAATTATCTGATAATAATTTGGGTATTAAAAATTTGAGGAAATACATTGGTCTACGGAGCAAGCCAATCCTGAAAAAAATAAAAATGTATTATTTGTTGATATACGAGGAAGTTTCAGAGAATGCCAGAGAGATCATTTTCTTGTAGTAATTCTTTTACTGTAAGAACGTTAGTGAGAATGTTGATTTCCTGTGCATACGTATGATCAATATAATGAATGGAACTGCTATTTCCTTCGATTTGTTTGATATATTAATTTACTTATCCATGATTCGAAACCGTTTTAGTTATCACTATAGAATGACAAAAAACGCACTTTGAGAGAAAAAAAAATTTTTTTTGTTTTTTTTACTACAGAAATTCTGTGAAGAGGAAGCTGGAAGATCCCATCCTGTCCAGGTCAAAGAAGAGATGTCCACCTCGCTGGCGCCAAGATGTCATGATGGAGCAAGACATCATGGACTTACCTGCAGTTCCCGAAGGTGTTGGAGTCACAGATGTCTTCTCGAAGATTGATGCTTCTATAAGATCACGTAGTCTGCGCTATCGCACGAGGAGGTAAGTTTACAAGATTCATTCGTTTTCTTACACTAAATTAGTTGTTAGTCCTTGAGGATTATATTAAATGCAGAACGTGCTTATTTGTAATACTGGTTTATCACTAATATCAGAAGAATTGTTCAAAAAGCTAAAATTCTTTAAAGAATATAAAATGCCATATAACGTTCACATCGAAATTTTTCGATTTTTGAAATGAATGTCGAGAGATCGAAAGAAACCTCTTCTTTAATAAGGTAGAAAATTTTAAGACAGCATCATTATCTCAAAGCAGAAAATAATCTCGAAAACAATTCTCTGTTCCAGATTTCCACTTAAAAAAATAAATAAATAAAACCCCATCAAGCAGCTGCTTCCCACAGAAGTTTGACAGCAGCCTGTCAATTTATTACTTTACTCCTATTTGTATTCAATTTTGGAATAACGGAAAATTGAACTTCGTAATGGGAAGAGATATATCATCATAATGGTATATGATTTCAACTCGAATTCCAATTGACACAAGGCAGAAATATCTGTTTCCTTGTACACGAGGCTATAATTAGTAAAATATTAACAAGAATGGGATAGGAAAGTTTGGAATTTTTTGGATACGTTATTGACTGCTACAATAATATTCAATCTAAGCACCAAATGGGAATAAAAATTATATCTTTATTACAGAATATTTTGAACATTAATTTTAGAAAAGTTTTAGGAATAACAGATCACAAACAAAATCTTATATTTACTTTATATTAAATGCATTTCATGTTTAGTTAAACAGAAGTGTAAATGAAACAGAAAACATTAAAATAATATTTTTCTTCCTTAGATGCCCTGCGAATCCGAGTGCTGATCCTTTTGCTGATGTACATGGCGTATATCAATTTGGTGAACCAGAAAGAAAGTCAAGCTCCGTTACGTGTTCCAAAGATGATGTGAAGAGGATATTAGGCAAATTCATTCCTCCTAAGATCAAGCTTTATTACCCAGAATTAACCAGACGATTTGTGGCCAAAAGGAAATTTGACACATTACAAGTGTCTGGAGTGAACAGAGGAATCGAGAATGGACAAATTCAGAATAGATTAGAAGTGCGCCAGAGAAAGCAGGAAAGCAACATGAAGACAGATGAAGAGAAACCCTTGGATGTTCAACCAGAAGTGCCCGTAATGAAATTGCCACCGAAGAAGTTGGATAAGAGATGTGATACAATTCCTCGTCTACAATTGGGAAAGAACTGCAATGCACGTTCCCTTGGCTCAAGAGAAGATCCTGTCCCATGCCACAGCAGATTGAGTGCAAAAGAAAAAATTTGGAAGATATGGAACGGAGGGAAAGAAGATATAGAGGAGGAGGTCACGAAGAAGATGAAAGGTAGACGTGGTAAAGAGTACAAGGCAGGTAACATCATCCCCATTGTGAACCCTTTATCCTCGAAGAGAACGCAAAGCAGATGATGAACACTAAGAAAGGAAAGGTAAAAGATTAAGTTTCAGTCTCACTTTTTTATAATATGTAAAGGAAGGAAGTAGAAGTACTTGTACATATTATCTACACTGAGTACGTATAAATGTTCTCATAGACAGCGGAAGAGACTGCTACAAAAGAACTCACACATAGTTCCTTTTAATTTAAAAAAATATTTTTCTTCCTTTATCAATGAGTAAAGATTAATTAAAGTTATCATTATTTCCAGTTCTCCAGTGACGATGATGATAATGATGATCAAAGCTTTTGAAGAATACAGAAATATTAGAAGATGTGGGGGGAGGGAATGGGGGGGGAGGGTGCCTCTCTAAAATCCATCCTCGAACGTCCTAGTCGTGAGAGGTGGAAACATCCTTTGTCTGGCGAGTATTTTGTTTCTCTCTCTAGAGAAATCTGTCGAAAAATATTCTGAAGAGCCCGACAATGGATGGCAGATGCGAGGCTCTGGTATAAATAAATATAATTTTTGTGTCAGTTTCAGTCTCATCTCCAATTTTGCCATTGATGTAAATAATGCTTGAATTGACAGTTTCAAAAACGGAAAGATTGAGTTGGTTTTGATTATCTCTGAGCGGAATTTTTTTCGCCAATGCGATAAATTGTCAGGTCACAAAGAGTCAGAGAAGGTTGGAAGAAGAGTACCCACTGGACAGCTATTTTAGCTATTTATAAAAACAAGTAGGGCACCATCTATGTTAGGAGACAGATGGTGGCCTCCTACGAATGCCATTCCAGCATGTTAATTAACGTGCACAGGATATATCTCTGCCGAACGAGGGGCCTCGACGTAACGCATCATCCTACAGACGGCGGTATTTCCAAGCCCATCGGTGTAAAAGGAATAGAGAAATATCAACTATAAACGTTAACGTGATTAGAGAGGAACACGTTAAAAGGTTAAATAAAGAAATTGCAATAACTGTAACTGTTAATCATACTGGACCTGATATTTAGAATCTGGAACTTAAAATTTATGAATGCTTCTTACACCTTTCTTACCACAAACCACTGAGAATGGTAAAAACAATAACTCTATAAGTACGCACAACACCTTAATTGTGAATATTTATATTGTAAAACACCTTTTCAAATTTTACTCATCTCTGTTAGCAATATGAAAATTTAAAAACATTACCCTACGGGAGATAGAAAGACTGCAGAAGTCACATATCTGTCGGTGTGAATCAACACAACTGAAGTTGAAAGAAAGTAGTGCTAGAAGAATTACCTTTAACACTGAATCTCTGGAAGACCATTAAAGAACAAAAGCTTACCATGGCAGGTTACTCAGTCATTATGACAATCGTGGTTTGCTTACAACTGAAATTGAAGAAGAATGAGATTATTATAGTTAATTATTTAATTACACTACGATTAATGAAACCAACCGTAGCGTTTTGAATAAAATGGAGCATAGTATACAGTGTGACGATGGAGCATTGACCAGAACGTGAACAACGTCGACCTTGGACGAGAGGTAGGCCTTTAAAACCCAACAGTGTCCCCTTTCTCATCGAAGTTAGAAGAGGAAATTAACAAAGCATGCCTTGTTGGAACGTAACCTGGAAATATAAGATTATGTTCATGGCACGTTACCAACCGGGCCAACCCAGCCTCATGGTTACCATACGATTAATGAGCAACCACCACTGAGAAGTGTCATTATACTACTACTTACATATTTGTTATGCGTATCACATGCCACATTTTATGTAATCAATGTAATATGCCATTCTTGATGTTATCTTTGTAATATGCAATTTTTGACGTTGTCCGTGCAATAAGTGATACCTGAACGTTGTCAATGTATTACGTGAGATAAAGACTTCAGAAAAAAAGAAAAGGGAGCGAAAAGAAACATCCACGAGAATCGAACAAATGTCTTATTTTGATCCATAGCAGAACTTGTTTACAAAACAAAGAATGACCTTGTGACCTACCGCGATATGTCTAAATTCTCACTAAGATATAAAAAAAATTAAAACCATTAAAATCATAAGTCGTTCTAGCCTTTTTTCTTAAAGTGCGCTTGCAATGTCGAGAACTACATCCATTAACAGATGCACAATATCATCCACCTTCAGCAGTAAAGTATCACGGGAGATGTCCTCTAGACACGGCACTTTTGAAATAGTTAGCAGAAAACGTTTAGTTTGGTCATGAATGGAATTTGGACTAGCACTTCGCAGTTACAATCAAAGCGTGCTTGGAGCAGGAGTAGTTCAGTCTATAGAGCGCCAGGCTCGTAATCTGCACTTTGCAGGTTCGAGTCCCACATGGGCTAGCATTGAGATTTATCTGTGCAAAACTCCCTACCCTGCCTTCGGTCAGCAGGGAACACCGATGGACTTGGAAACGTTGTCGTCCATCTAATGGGACGTTAAGCCGTGGTCGAATATAATTTGATTCACTGGGGGCACCATATACGTCGGAAAACGGACAACCAAGTTGACTCTTGTGATGGAATTTAATAATTTATCACTCACGTCATGGTATTAAATGAATAATTCATTAATGAAGTATCACAAACTCCATCACATCAGGCGAATTCGCTGTCCTTTTACCGACATAAATGACGCCATGAGCAGATACTCCCCCAAGCAGCTGCTTGCCACAGAGGTCTGACAGGAGACTGTCAGTTTATATGCCGTAATGGAAGATCTGTGAGGATGGTGGGGCCTCAGCAGAAAAACGACACTAATATCCATGCCTTACCCAGGGTTCGAACCCAGCTCCCTTTGACCAGTAGCCAAGCACGCTAAACTTTGCCACGATACGGCGAATCCAATAACATTCGGGAAAGTGTACAAGTCACATTAGCTGAAGAAAAGGTTAGCCGCTGATAGTGTAGTGGTCATCACACCTTGCCAGGTAACTGAGAAGTGTATTTCCGAATCCAACCCATGCTAAACTTTTTCAGCTGACTATTTGATCATTCGTTTTTTTGCTTGAAAAAAGGTTTCCGTTTCGTTCTCTTACATTTTCAATAAAGTCTACTGCCCGGTATTTTTCCCTTTCCTGGCATTTACGTTTGACACTCAATTCAATGAAAGAGATTCTTATAAAGAGACGTATTCATCCTAAATTTTGTACAGTAACCATGCTATCCGTGTCTTGCTGTTTCATCATTGAGAATTTCACGTGGATCTCGTGAAAGGTTGTAAGAGACAGGAGAGACTTTAGCCGGAGATGACGGATAAGCAAGGATGCTTTTAATCATGTGCAACGCTAGAATTTTTTTTTTACTATAAGTTGACCCTTTAACCTTAGAGGGTGAGAAAAGGTAACGTTTGTGGTGTTTTAAGAGCTAATCGTTTGCTTTTAGAGAAAAAAAAACGTTTATTGCTGGGATATGTATTGACGAACTATTATGATTTCACTTTCCAAATATACCGAAAGCTATAATTGCACTCTATAAGGTCGAAAAAAATCGAAAATTCCAAAACATTAACGAAGATTGGAAATGAAGTATTTAGGCCAAAAATTTTAAGTTCTGGTGGTGCAATGGGAAGGTTATGAAGTTTCCATTGGCAGCAATGTGTTGACCCCTTACACCCAGAGTGAGAGGGAAACACGCTTGTTTTAAGAGATAAATCGAAAACTCTGTCCTCGCTGAGAAAGCGAGCACCGGTGGTCTCGAAAAGGCCGACATCCGTCGTATGGGAGTCGTCGCAGGGGTAGTAGATCCATACATGAACACGTTAAATAACACACTTAATGACCTTAAAGGGTAGTATCTACACTGAAGTACCATTGAATTAGGGATAGCAACCTAGTAATGTGTTGGACCCCCTCTGGCCCTGATAACGGTCGCCACATGGCGAGGCAAGGACTCCATAAGCTTGCGTAAATGTTCCACAGGTATGGCTACCCATGCATTCTCCAGACCCTCCATCCCCCACAATTCTCTCAAGGTCGTCGCTGATGGGACACGGGTCCGAACACTCTGCTCGACGGTATCCAAAGATTTTCGATGGGATTTAAATCTGGGTTTCTAGGTGGCCAATTCATTATTTCAAAGTCAGCAGAATGCTCCCGTAACCATGCAGTAGCCAACCTGGACCTGTGAGATGAACAGTTGTCTTGCTGGTAGACGTCATCTTTATTGGAATGCATGATGGCCATAAATGGGTGTAAATGGTCAGCCATGAGTTCTACATACCGGGATGCATTGAGAGTCGTCGCTGCACGTACCAAAGGGCCCACAGACGTCCAACCGAAGACACCCCAGGCCATCACTGAGTCACCACCAGCTTGTACTGTTCCGACCTGACATGCAGGATTTATGGCATCATGGGGTTGACGCTATACCCTCAGTCTCCCATCGGCGTGATGAAGTTTAAATTGGGATTCATCACTCCAAGCTATCTGTTGCCAATTTCCGATGGTTCAGTTTCGATATTCTTTAGCCGAGGCAAGGCGTTGGAGCCCGGTGTCATGCCGTTAGAAATTTAACCCTCGTATGTCGGCAGCTCCCAAAGCCGAGACAATGAAGTGAGTGTTGCACGACCGTGCACTGACTTCCCGGCTGGAACCCATGTTCAGATGGGAAGTGATTTCACATAATGTCTGGCCCCTATTGGTCCGTATGATGCAGGTAAGACGGCGAAGCCCACGATCATTCAAGGCTGGTTGTCCTTTACAGTTTGCCCGGGTGCTTGTTTTTCTGCCCGAATTTTAATATTCCCAGAACACTTGAAACTGTCGTACCAGAAAACCCAAGTTCGTTGAAAATTTCGGAGATCGAGTGTTCCATCTGTCGGGCACCTCCGTCTACCCTCTGTCAAATGCATTTAAATCCCTCGCCTTTCCTATTACGCTTCTCACGACGAATGCTTGGGGAATTGAAGCTGACAGCTATATATGACCAGAGTTTCAATCACGCATGCGCGCAAATGTGGGACTTGCGGTAGTGAATTTGGATAACGTCTCTTACCCCTAATTCAATGGCACTTCAGTATATTTGACTTATAATAGCGATCGAGTGGATCCTACTGAGTACTTTTAGTCCTTCTCGCCTGGTTATCTTAGCCCTTTGTTGGAAAAGGAGTGCTGCTCAGAAATAAAACACCCCACCATTTACATTCGATCAATATTTATTGCAACTCGCATTTTTATTTCTTTTTCAAAACTAAAAGAACTAATGGTTATACTTTGTCGTCTGTCTTGTCTTACCTGTGAGAGGCACCCCAGAGGTCACTAGGACCCCGAGGGCTCAGAGAAGATTGGGGGAAGGAAACCCACTGAACAGAGGTTAGGATACAGGTGGAAGCCTCCCATCAAAGTTATCCAGTGTGTTTTTTAACGTACACAGGGTACGGCTCTTCAGCACACGGTGCCAGGGCTTTACGTTCCATCCGACGAACGGAAGCCATCCCAAGTCCATTGGTGTCCCCTAATGGCAGAGGGTAGGGTGGGAGAGGGCTCAGAGAAGATTGGGGGAAGGAAACCCACTGAACAGAGGTTAGGATAAGGGCCATCTCCACGATATACACAGATCCACGATCTTGGGCCATTTCCACGATACCTGATGCTTAGAAGGTTATGCACGTAGTATCTATTTTGAAGCAGGGAAAATCCGCCATTGATATCTGTTCCTACAGACCCATTGTTCTATCTCCTTGCCACTGCAAGATCCTAGAGACTTGTCCTTGGTTGCGTGGAATGATACCTGGAGTCTAAAGGCCTTCTCACTGACAGCCTCTGTTTTCTGCAATGGGAGGTGCACCTCAGATAATCTGACTCCACCTCTGCTACCGACCAGTCCGAAGGACAGACTACCATCGCTGTCTTGTTTGACATTCAGAAGGCTCTCGACTCCCTATTCCACATGGATAACACACAATAGCCGGGAAGATGATCTGCAGACTCTAAGATCTTGGTCTCGGAGGAAATATAACATTGTATCATGGCGTACCTGCCCAAGAGGACTGTCTGCATCATGTTAGGCGACACATTCAGTGCTCTCCATGTCATTCATGGAGTTCCTCAAAAAGGTGCCCTCAGCCTGATGCTTCTGAACATCTTGCTGTCAGGCGTACCCTCTTGAATCGAGAATAGATTGGGATTTTCCATCTATGCAGATGACATCTGTATCTGGCTCATAGGGAAGGGTATCGTATCTCGATACCCTTCCCTGCCCTTCCTATGCTCAGCTGAAGATAAAAGGATCCATTGTGAAATTTTTGGACAAACTTAGCCTCACTCCAACGATAAGACTGGCCATGGTTTTCACTAAGACTCTTTCCATCCATCTTCCCTGGTATCATGTTTGGACCTGACTGCATCAAGGTTGTCAAACAGCTCTGGCTCAGTTCGAGAACCTGGTAATTTCAAATTACGAGCCTGACACGCCACCGACTGAGCCACCCCCGCCCTTAGACCCTTGGACTCTAGGTACTATTCCAATTGGCTAAGGACAAATCTTCGAGTATTTTGCAGAAGCATGAAAAATGAGCAATGGGCTTGTATGTGTGTAATCTCAGTGTCAGGTTTTCCCTGCTTCAGGATAGGGAGATGATCACAGTGGAGATGATCCAAGAGTGATGGGACTTTAAGTAGAACAGGGAGAGCATCAGGTTACGGGTTAGCTAAGAGAGGAATAGCTAAATGTCTCCAGGACAGAAGAGCGTTTGGATTCAGTGGCAGAAATGATATCCTGTAAAGTGAAAGGATCATTATAGCTGTCTGTGTCTGAGCAGGGCCGCTAAGACATATCCTGAGCAGTGGCATGCGGAACTGGAAGTGTATAGTGAACTCTATCAGGAAGATATGGGCAGTGGCGTCTAGGTTTTCCTTATAGGGCAAGATTATGAATAGGAAGGGCAGGTTGCAGCTTCCCTCTGATGACTTTCCCAGAAGGGTGACTACATTGATGTTGGAGCAGAAGGATCTCCACCTGAACTGTTCACGGCAGTTGTTATATTATAATGGCAGCGTGTAGCCTTCTGTCATGGAGAATTTCGGGGAAAGTTACCAGAACGATGAGCGCAACTCTCTGCTCTGTGGCGGATGGTGCATAGCCTCTTATAGTGGATGTCAAAGGGAGGGAGATGTTTAGGTGTCGAGGTAGATGCTGTGCAGGCATCGGAGAATGTGATAAGCGCATCTGCAAGGATGTCTTTAGAGTCGATGGCTGCGATTCCTTCAGTGGAGATCTACCAGAAGAGCTCCAGAAGGTAAGTTTAGAAATTATTCTGGGCCTGTACAGTCGCTCAAAAAAGTATCCGAACACTACGATTGATTACAAAATTCAGAAAAAATATCTGGCAACGATTTTTTTAGAAATTATGATCTGGCAACCTTCGTGTCACGTGACACGAAGGTTGCCAGATCACTAATTTCTAAAAAAATGGTTGCCAGATATTTTTTCTGAATTTTGTAATCAACCGTAGTGTTCGGATACTTTTTTGAGCGACAGTACAACCCTTTGGAAGCAAAGAGATGTGCAGCAGGAAGTGGTCACTGCCCTAGGTGTCAGTATCAACCGTCAGGCGAGGGTCTGAGCAATACTAGAAGAGATCAATAGAGCTGCAAATTCTACGAGGCCTGTAGACGGTGGGGTAGCCATCATTTCAAATGAAGAGGTTATGCTGCAAAATGGCACTTTCGATATCTTTCCCTCAGGTCGGTGAGCTCTCCACCCCAAAAAAGATTGGTCATTAAGGTCACATCGGAGAACCAGTATCGGAGAACCAGTATGTTAGCAGTGCTTTTAAGAGTGAAGCCCACTGCAGTGCCATTAATGGCTCCATGGCAATTCACAATGTGCCCAAAGTGCTGGCGGTGCTGAGGGGCCTTGATGTATAATTTATATATTATTTATACCTTTTCTATAAACTTCAATAGGAATTCGGTAGAAACTGATAACATTCCCAGGCAAGAGTAATTCAATAAAGGTGAGGAAGGCTTTCTTCAGAGGGGTTTTGCTGACATCAGAATAATTAGGAAGGTAGCAGTACATTTTTCGGCGGCTACAACTCTTTTATCAGAGAGGGCTTCATCAGAAATAGCAATGTTGATCAGGCCCTGCTGTTGTGCATACGAGACTGGATTTCTACTCTAAAAGTGATACCCAAGATGGAGGTCCTGTTGAGTAACTTATCAGTAAAAGCTGGACTGTTTACCTTGACAAGTAGGCTTCCTCTTTCCATGTCTCGGTAATCCGGCCACCTATAATCTTGACGATCTCGGCCGACAGGATGTTCAGATTGTACGAGCGGAGAGGAAGTGGATTAGTCGATGACACGATCAAAGGGGTAAAGCTGGTGGTCTTCTGTGTCTGACAGGGGTGAAACCGTCATCAGGATTGTTAGGCTTCCAGCAGTCAACTTCCAAGCAGCTGGAAAGGTCAATGAAGGCTGCTCAACATCAAATGCATCGACGTGAGAAGGGCTGGCAATGGCAGGAGTTGCTGATGTATTGTCAGTTTCAGAAGAGTCAGAAGGAGCAGTTGGGTTGTTTTACCTCTGAGCGGCACTTTTTTGCACACCATGGGCTAAATGGCCAGGTCACATAGACCCCGAAGGCTCAGAGAAGGTTGGGGGAGGGGACCCACTGGAACAGCTGTTGGGAGACAGATGGTAGCCTCCCGTCAAGACCATCCAGCGTGTTCTTTAACGTGCACAGGGTATGGCTCTCCCGCACACGGGGCCACGGCTTAACGTCCCATCCGACGGACGGCGGCCTTTCCAAGCCCATCGGTGTCCCCTACTGACCGTGGGCAGGGAGGGGAATATTGCGGAGATAAATCTCAACGCTGACCCAGCTGGGACTCGAACCTGGGAACTACAGATTACGAGCCTGGCGCGCTACCGACCGA
The DNA here is from genome assembly GCA_038380435.1 of Ryuthela nishihirai. NCBI lineage: Eukaryota > Metazoa > Arthropoda > Arachnida > Araneae > Heptathelidae > Ryuthela > Ryuthela nishihirai. The sequence continues at coordinate 21,808,694 of JAWZYU010000010.1, forward strand.
GACACCCCCACTCCCAGAAGGAGCAGAATTGCCACGTTCAGAAGAAACGGTTACAGCACTGGAGGAATCTAGAAAGGAGGTATCAGGAGTGCTGCCAGAATCAGACATGGCAGGCTTAGGGTGAGCAGTGGAGAGAGGAGGAACTTCACAGGAAGTTCTTGGAATGCTTTCATCAGTGATATCAGGAAGATTACAGGAACTTAAGGTAGTCTTGCTTATGTATCGGAGAGAGCGGGAATGGCAGGGCTTCTTGTCACGAGAAGAACTGCAAGTTCTTTTCCTCGAATAAGTCTCGAGGGTCCGTTGAGACAGAGGTAGCAGTCTTATCTGGAGGTCTTGTTGCAGAAAGAGCAAAAAATCAGGCAATTGGGGACTGTATGCCTCAAACATTGATTCATCTCCTGGAGGTCAGATGAGATGACAGAACCACCCTTCTTCCTTTTGTATCCAGGGGCAGTTCGAATCGTGTCTTCAGGGAACGAAGGAGCTTAAAGAACTTAAGGTAAAATAATAAACTGCAGGGAGTACAGTCGCTCAAAAAAGTATCCGAACACTATGGTTGATTACAGAATCCAGAAAAAATATCTGGCAACGATTTTTTTTAGAAATTAGTGATCTGGCAACTTCGTGTCGGATACTTTTTTGAGGGACTGTACACTAAAGAAAAAAGAATAAAAAATGCATATCTACCAAAAACAGCAAAGCTGAAAACTGTGACTGGAACACCTAGGCAAAGTAGAGCTCACTGAACTCAATTCTGTAGCTCACGGTGGTCGCAGGACAAGAATATACACAGATATAGGAAAAACGATTGGAGCGATTCCTGATACTAAACTGTGTCTGATTATAGCTACGTTCCGTAATGTATTTTTTGTTTCAAAAAGCATTATTTAGGGGGAAATGTGGGGAACTTTGAAAGCCATTCTGGTCATTCCTTTTTGTTATAAGGTATATTAATTGAACAGCTGGCTGTTCTTACCTAAATGTCCTTACATGGAAAAAAAAAGTTGGCAACCTTACTGGTACAGTCAAATGAAGATTTTTGGCTAAGTAACAAGATCTTCGGCTATTCCTTTGGTTGAATCAGCTGATCAAGTGTAACGGGCCACTCTGAGTTGGTAGCTTGTCTTCCAGTTCATTGATATTGCATTTAAGAGTACATTAATTGTAATCCCTATAATCGGTAATGTTAATATTTGCCATTATTGGCCATAATGGATAAATAGGTATTCTATTAACTAAAGCCAACAATGGTTCATAAAATGAATAATGTGATTGCTTTTTTAAAATCAGTTTCTTACCATTGTTCGTGGGAGGGACATCTTCCGAGCTTCCCCCTTCATAGCCGCTGTTGCTTGGAAAAGGTGTTCAATGGGGGAGCCCTCCCTAGAAGTATGGTGAGCTCCCCGAAGGCAATGACCCAAGTTCAGAACCGATGGTCTAAGTAATGTAAATGATTACGAAACGAATATACAGTAAAAGTGAGTTTAGTCAGCAGTGCGCGGCACAACATTGCGCAACACGAAGTAACGTAAACAGATGGTACGTGCCAAATCGCAGCGTAACTAAAGATAAGAATAAATGCAACCTAAGTAGAGGGAGAACGTAACGTATGACGCAAGAGTTTGAGATTTGCCACTGAGACAATCTGAACATTGCAATTTGATATTTTTAGCTTCATAAAAAGTCTTTGGAGTGAACTGAAACTAATATTTGTGGGTTTTTTAAACTATCATCTGGGGGGAACTTGAATCCCGTGGATTCGAAGTGAGAATTTTATGAATGCTTTAGCCGTCCCGTGGTCGAGTGGTTAGCACGCTTGGCTACTGATCTACGGGACCTGGGTTCGAGCCCCGGGTAAGGCATGGATGTATGTGTCGTTTTTCTGCTGAGGTCCTGCCATCCTCTCAGACCTTCTACTATTGCATATAAACTGGCAGGCTCCTGTCAGACCTCTGTGGCAAGCAGCTACTTGAGGAGGTATTTATTATTTTTTTTATTTATAAATCAAATGTTTTTGGTAATGCAGTCTAGGTAGCCAGACCCCTACCAATAGAACCTCTTGCTTTTTTCTTTAGGCTTGGGTTGGGTTGTTTTACCTCAGAACGGCACTTTTTTTGCACACCATGGGTTAAATTGCCAGGTCACATGGACCCCGAAAGCTCAAAGAAGGTTAGGGGAGGGGACCCACTGGAACAGCTGTTGGGAGACAGATGGTAGCCTCCCATCAAGGCCATCCGGCGTGTTCTTTAACGTGCACAGGGTATGGCTCTCCCGCACACGGGGCCACGGCTTAACGTCCATCCGACGACGGCGGCCTTTCCAAGCCCATCAGTGTCCCCTACTGACCCTGGGCAGGGAATTTTGCGGAGATAAATCTCAACGCTGACCCAGCTGGGACTCGAACCTGGGAACTACAGATTACGAGCCTAGCGCGTTACCGACTGAGCCACCCCCGCCCCTTTTCTTTAGGCATTTGCAGGTAAGATGTTTTTACCCTTTGATTCTATAGATTTATTTTCCCTCTTCCTTCTGTTTAACGATATGCTCTGTTCGAAATAATTACCCCCGATGCGATTATTCATTTTTATTTCAGTGCTAGACGAAAATCAGTTTGATACATTTTAAATACTATCGTTAATGAAATTGAAAGTTTTAGAGGAATTTTTTAAGTGTGGGACATTTAGGCATTGGTTAGTGACAAAGCCAGACATAGGGGAGTGTGCCATGCGCCACCTCTCTTTTCAGATTGTTAATAAGCGTAATAGAGGAAAAATCATTAAAAATGCGTGAAATATTTTTGAAGGCCTTAAAACGGAGGGAGAAATGTTATACTGCATTGGAGATGATCTCTTTCCATCCCTTTTTACATTTTTTCAGGCTGTATTGTTTCTTGTCCGCTCTCCCTCTCAATTTTTTTCTAGATCAGAGTTGTTGTTGGGTTGTTTTACCTCTGAGAGGCACTTTTTTGCACACCATGTGCTAAATGGCCAGGTCACTGGACCCCGAAGGCTCAGAGAAGGTTGGGAGAGGGGACCCACTGGAACAGCTGTTGGGAGACAGATGGTAGCCTCCCGTCAAGGCCAACCAGCATGTTCTTTAACGTGCACAGGGTATGCCTCTCCCGCACACGGGGCCACGGCTTAACGTCCCATCCGACGGACGGCGGCCTTTCCAAGCCCATCGGTGTCCCTTACTGACCGTGGGCAGGGAATTTTGCGGAGATAAATCTCAACGCTGACCCAGCTGGGACTCGAACCTGGGAATTACAGATTACGAGACTGGCACGCTACCGACTGAGCCACCCCCGCTCCACCTCTAGATCAGAGACTGGTTTGTGATATGCGCTATTTCAAGAAGTGGCTTCGCTTGTCAATGTCTTAAGTGACGCTAGTTGTTTAACATTATATTCAGTTTTTTATGCTGATATTCTTTTACATGCTAGAGCAAAGTTCTACGTTTAGAAATCACCAAGAAGCCATGAGCTACGGAGGTCCAACCAGACCGTGAAATTTAGTTCTCCAAGCATATTTGTCCTGAGCTGCATCTGGCCATTGCACACCAATTCTAACAAGGTCCTGTTTGATACTGTCGATTCACCGCATCCTAGGTCTCCCCCTCTTTCTCAGACCTTTAGGCACTCTTCATAACCCTATTCACTAATCTAGAGTTATGCATACGGGCAACACAAAACCAAATCTCCATAATTTGTTGCTCAAAGAAGATTGAAGAACTCCTTTGAGCTCAAAGAACTCCTTTGCCTAACGTCATCTTTAGAGTAGGGGCGGGGGTGGCTCAGTCAGTAGCGCGCCAGGCTCGTAAAATCTGTAGTTCCCAGGTTCGAGTCCCAGCTGGGTCAGCGTTGAGATTTATCTCCGCAAAAATTCCCCGCCCTGCCCACGGTCAGTAGGAGACACCGATTGGCTTGGAAATGCCGCCGTCCGTCGGATGGGACGTTAAGCCGTGGCCCCGTGTGCGGGAGAGACATACCCTGTGCATGTTAAAGAACACGCTGGATGGCCTTGACGGGAGGCTACCATCTGTCTCCCAACAGCTGTTCCAGTGGGTCCCCTCCCCCAACCTTTTCTGAGCCTTCGGGGTCCATGTGACCTGGCCATTTAGTCAATGGTGTGCAAAAAAGTGCCGCTCAGAGGTAAAACAACACAACCCAAATATTTTCATACAAGAAAAATTTGTTTTATTTCCGTGAAGGGAGAGTTAATAATTCTTATTAAAGTGAGTGTTAGGAATTTTTATTTTAAAAGGGCGTTGGGCTCAAAACGATTGGTTACCTCTTATTTAGACGGAACATTTTAGCTGTCATATCCAGGGATTACCTCTCTGACAAGATATTTTAAACTTGATTCTGTAGTTTAACGACTTCCATCTAATTAGGAGGGGGCATTGAATTTTTTTAGATTAGTCATTCATTTGTCATCCATCTTTAATCAATTTACTCTCCTTTCCAAAAAATTCATCCTGACGAGGCTGAGCTTTGAACATCTATAAAATTTCTAACAGAAATGCCATTTTAAGTAGACATCATATAAGAAAATTCTTGAGCAGCTAATTTCTCTGAGGAGAAATATTCTCCCTGCTTAATTCGCCAAATATCTACTTGGCCTTTTAATAATTTCTCTGAGGAGAAATTTTCTCCCTCCTTAATTCGCCAATTATCTACTTGCCTTTTAATAATTTCTCTGAGGAGAAATTTTCTCCCTCCTTAATTCGCCAATTATCTACTTGGCATTTTAATAATTTCTCTGAGGAGAAATTTTCTCCCTCCTTAATTCGCCAATTATCTACTTGGCCTTTTAATAATTTGTCTGAGGAGAAATTTTCTCCCTCCTTAATTCGCCAATTATCTACTTGGCCTGTTAATAATTTCTCTGAGGAGAAATATTCTCCCTCCTTAATTCGCCAATTATCTACTTGGCCTTTTAATAATTTCTCTGAGGAGAAATATTCTCCCTCCTTAATTCGCCAATTATCTACTTTGCCTTTTAATAATTTCTCTGAGGAGAAATATTCTCCCTCCTTAATTCGCCAATTATCTACTTTGCCTTTTAATAATTTCTCTGAGGAGAAATATTCTCCCTCCTTAATTCGCCAATTATCTACTTGGCCTTTTAATAATTTCTCTGAGGAGAAAGGAGCGTCGAGTCCTTATATTCCTTTGAAAGTTTACTTTTAATTTTCCTCATGGTTTTGTCCTCGCCATCTTTTTGTCATCCGCTCCACATTTTCCAGATCTTCTCTTTTTCTTTCATTTCACTGAGGTCCGGGGAAGAATTTTTTTAACCAAAATTAGTGTTATCAGCCTTTCCAAACTGACTTATCGCATTTATTCCCCATCGGGTTTGGCGGCAATGTGTTGACGGGCACTTTTGGCGGAGAATGAAGCATTTTTTTCTTCTGGCTTGATATTTTTAAACTTTCTTTTTCACATTTGACGTTTTCTGAACTTGATGCCGGAAATCTACATTCACTGTAGTTACTTGTAAGGCATCAGCTTTCCTGTAACCTGTGGGAAGTAAACATCTATTTAATTCTGGGTGGTATTATTCAATCTCAGTAGGAAAAAACTTACTCAGGATCCTCTTCACGTCATCATTACTCTAGGGGGTGGCTCAGTCGGTAGCGCGCCAGGCTCGTAATCTGTAGTTCCCAGGTTCGAGTCCAGCTGGGTCAGCGTTTATCTCCGCAAAATTCCCCGCCCTGCCCACGGTCAGTAGGGGACACCGATGGGCTTGGAAAGGCCGCCGTCCGTCGGATGGGACGTTGAGCCGTGGCCCCGTGTGCGGGAGAGCCATACCCTGTGCACGTTAAAGAACACGCTGGATGGCCTTGACGGGAGGCTACCATCTGTCTCCCAACAGCTGTTCCAGTGGGTCCCCTCCCCCAACCTTCTCTGAGCCTTCGGGGTCCATGTGACCTGACCATTTAGCCCATGGTGTGCAAAAAAGTGCCGCTCAGAGGTAAAACAACCCAACGTTACTCTAAGGAAGGGATCTTGATGGATTTTTTTCGGCTTTGCTAAATTCGTTCCGTGGATATCGTCCATGAAATTCCATGGATACCTTCAAATACGCAAACACCCGGATTGTATGTGCATATGGAAAGAAATATAATTTTTTATGCCACGATCTAGTGTTTTCACATTGCAAATTATTGCTTTGAAATAGCAGCAGCTAATTCAAAATGACTGCAATAGCTTCAATAATTTTGAAATTCTGGTTAAACAGTAATGAAATGCATTAAATATGCACTGAACTTGCAACACTATAGTAAGTAACTTTCTAATAGTTTCAAAAACTGAGTTTTTAAAATGCGTACACAAATATTCTGTAAAATGTTTTGATCCTCTTTATGCCCTTGATATTTTGCTACTTTTCATTTTTATAAAACTTAATTGTCGTAAAATATTCTGGTAATGATTTTAAAGACTGTATCAGATCAAGCTCGGCGGTCATATTGTCCACCCTTATGTGGTACAAACACATTCCACATTCTTAATTCAACATCTTCCAAATCGAATTATGATCATGTACGAGGTAAAGTTAATAAACGAGGTTAATTTCAGTACAGCATCTAAAAACTTATTCCAGAAATATACTATTATTCAATGCAATCATCGGTCTCGATACATTTAGTCCAACTGCTGACAAGTTTTCTGATTCCATCAGAAAAACTCTTTTGTAAAGAGCTTGGCAACCGATTATGCACCGCATTTTGAACATTCCTATCATCCCTAAACTTGCATTCTCTTAGTTTTCCCTTAGTATTCTTCCAAAGTGAGTTCGAGTCCCAGCTGGGTCAGCGTTGAGATTTATTTCCCAGCCCTGCCCACGGTCAGTAGGGGACACCGATGGGCTTGGAAAGGCCGCCGTCCGTCGGATGGGACGTTAAGACGTGGCCCCGTATGCGGGAGAGCCATACCCTGTGCACATTAAAGAACATTTCTATCATGATATCATTGAACATTTCTATCATCCCTAAACTTGCATCCTCTTAGTTTTCCCTTAGTATTCTTCCAAAGTGAGTTCGAGTCCCAGCTGGGTCAGCGTTGAGATTTATCTCCGCAAAATTCCCCGCTCTGCCCACGGTCAGTAGGGGACACCGATGGGCTTGGAAAGGCCGCCGTCCGTCGGATGGGACGGTAAGCCGTGGCCCCGTGTGCGGGAGAGCCATACCCTGTGCACGTTAAAGAACACGCTGGATGGCCTTGACGGGAGGCTACCATCTGTCTCCCAACAGCTGTTCCAGTGGGTCCCCTCCCCCAACCTTCTCTGAGCCTTCGGGAGGTCCTTGTGGCCTGGCCATTTAGCCCATTGTGTGCAAAAAAAGTGCCGCTCAGAGGTAAAACAACCCAACCCTCTTAGTTTTCTCTTAGTATTCTTCCAAAGTGATTCGTCATATCTCCTGAACAAGTTTGTTAATACGTTGCACTGTATCAGGTATTGCTGCTTCAACTGGCCCACCAGGTCTATGTTCATCCATTACACCTGGGCCCGTTTCTGAAAAGTTCGCACCACTTGCACACATGTTTTGGAAACAATTGTCTCCATTACAGTACAGTCGATTACGGTACAGTGTGCACACACTGTACCGTAAATTTCACATATTTTACATCTGACAGTAAAAATGACACTTCTGTGTTCAACTACGGTGCAATCAGAGGGTCTCCCATTTTAACTAAGTATTGGCAACTTTTATTTATTTTCACTTCATTCAACATTTTAGGGGTAAACTTCCTTTGGCAGAGCAGTACGCTAAGACTCAGGATATCTGTAACTCAGTAGAACAAGTTAGTACTTCCCCCAGTAAGGGGGAGAAACGATCGAGCCACTAGGGCTGACCTTGACCCTGGAGGGTCGGTAGATCTCCAGGCAGTCGAGAAGCAGGCTGTTGCGGAATATATATGGAAACTATGAATAGTTATATTCACAATGCAGTAATGAGGGTAAGTGGTAAAGATTATATAACTTGTCTGTGAAAAATGAAAATTCGCCATATTTATTGGCTTACCCTCGTATATAGAGGTCGGAGCACGTGACATTAGGAAGTTGTGGGTACGGATCCCAGCCGTAACGAGACAAATTTTCCTCTCTATCCATTATACTTGTATAGAGTAATAGTGATTTATTTAGTAACCTCGTAATATGATATATATTTTTTCGTAAATGTTGGGTTATTTTACCTCTGAGCGGCACATTTTTGCACACCATGGGCTAAATGGCCAGGTCACATGGACCCCGAAGGCTCAGAGAAGGTTGGGGGAGGGGACCACGGCTTAACGCCCCATCCGACGGACGTCGGTCTTTCCTAGCCCATCGGTGTCTCCTACTGACCGTGGGTATTCGTATCGCAAACGTTTTCCTTTTTAACGTTAGTTTTTTAACGTTAATTTTTCTATCTCAAGAATATAATTGATCAGAACACTTCGTTTAAACGTTTTCTCTTTAATGACTTTGATACTGAAGCTACTGTGTTTGAGGTTATATTGGCTTCAAAAACTGGGCATATGACCTGAAACAGAATTATTTTCTAATGATAATCAGACTGCATTATCCCCATTTAATCTCTGAACGGCTAACAATGTGGTAAGCAAGAGAATGAATCGTAAACTCTGTGCGACAGCAGACTGCGTGGCCTGACTGAAGCGTCAATCTTTGGGAAGAAGTCTGTTGCTCCTAACTCTTCGGTTGGGTTGTTTTACCTCTGAGCGGCACTTTTTTGCACACCATGGGCTAAATGGCCAGGTCACATGGACCCCGAAGGCTCAGAGAAGGTTGGGGGAAGGGACCCACTGGAACAGCTGTTGGGAGACAGATGGTAGCCTCCCGTCAAGGCCATCCAGCGTGTTCTTTAACCTGCACAGGGTATGGCTCTCCCGCACACGGGGCCACGGCTTAACGTCCCATCCGACGGACGGCGGCCTTTCCAAGCCCATCGGTGTCCCCTACTGACCGCGGGCAGGGCGGTGAATTTTTGGGGAGATAAATCTCAACGCTGACCCAGCTGGGACTCGAACCTGGGAACTACAGATTACGAGCCTGGCGTGCTACCGACTGAGAAGGACAACACAAGGAAGGACAACACAAGGAAAATGCCCACCGCCCTGCCCACAGTCAGTAGGGGATACCAATGGGCTTGGAAAGGCCGCCGTCCGTTGGATGAGACGTTAAGCCGTGGCTCCGTGTGCCGGAGAGTCATATTGTGCACGTTAAAGAACAAGCTGGATGGCCTTGACGGGAAGCTATCATCTGCCTCCAAACAGCTGTTCCAGTGGGTCCCCAACCTTCTCTGAAGCTTCAGGGTCCACGTGACCTGGCCATTTAGCCCATGGTGTGCAAAAAAGTCCCGCTCAGAGGTAAAACAACCCAACTCTTCCCAGTTTCCTGCAGGTGTTAGTATAGGAAGATCTTATTGGTCATTTTGAATCCTATTAACATAAGCACGTGACGTGCTAGCCATTTTTAAAGCCAGATCTGAAATCAGCACCCGAAAAATCGTTAAAGGCAGCTATAATTGTTCATGTCATAAAAACCTGGTAAACCAGTGTAACGTAAAAAAAAATTATCCCACAGAAAAACTACTCCTACTCAAAACACTTTAAATAATTTTGAAAAATTTAATGCAACAGAGAATTGAATGTGATTTAGAAAGCTAGTTGTATTGAAATGAATATAAAAGCCATAAAAAATCCGTGGATTACTGGTGCAATTTTGATTTCTATTTAGGAAAAACAAATTTAAATTTCAAAGAATAATAGACCAAAATTTAAATGAAAATTATAAGAAATATCTTATTAGTTTTTCTAAATTTGATTTAAGTTCGTTGGTAACTTATGTATTATTCCAATAAAATATTATCGCATGAAGGTAACTTTAATAATATCCCAATTGTTTCTTAATGAGTGGGGCGGGGGCGGCTCAGTCGGTAGCGCGTCAGGCTCGTAATCTGTAGTTCCCAGGTTCGAGTCCCAGCTGGGTCAGCGTTGAGATTTATCTCCGCAAAATTCCCCGCCCTGCCCACGGTCAGTAGGGGATACCGATGGGCTTGGGGTAGCGCGCCAGGCTCGTAATCTGTAGTTCCCAGGTTCGAGTCCCAGCTGGGTCAGCGTTGAGATTTATCTCCGCAAAATTCCCCGCCCTGCCCACGGTCAGTAGGGGATACCGATGGGCTTGGAAAGGCCGCCGTCCGTTGGATGAGACGTTAAGCCGTGGCGCTGTGTGCGGGAGAGCCATACTCTGTGCACGTTAAAGAACACGCTGGATGGCCTTGACGGGAGGCTACCATCTGTCTCCCAACAGCTGTTCCAGTGAGTCCCCTCCCCCAACCTTCTCTGAGCTTTTGGGATCCATGTGACCTGGCCATTTAGCCCATGGTGTGCAAAAAAGTGCCGCTCAGAGGTAAAACAACCCAACTCTTAATGAGTTAAATGGAAAAATTAAAAAAGCAATTATCCTGAAGTAACTTTTGATAATTAAGAATATGATGGTGAAATAGAAAAATACAATAGCTTTGTCAAATGCTTTCGATGATTATTTCACTAGTATAGTTTTGGGGTCCCACATCTGTTTTACCGATATCTTTTTAATATTTTTAATGATCTATATCGGAATATGATTAACACTGCATTTGCAGAGGTCATTGAGCTTGTTTATCAAGGCCCCACTGATATGGTTATAAAAAGTAATAAAAAAAACGTGATTTATAAATAACTGATTAAATTCAAGAGAAAATTCAAAATAAAGAAATACATTCTTTATTGAATCCTAAAAGATTTTATTTTATGACAATGAAGTGCAAGCAGTAAAGAACTAAATGCTAGACTTCAGATAGTGTTATTTCGGTCTTGTGTTAAAAATTTTCACACTAGTACTGCCTAAAAGTTAAAGGGCGCAGTACTAATGAACCAAATACAGAATAAAATTATCACAAATATTGTATTACATAGTTTTAAAAAAATCAAATTGTAAAAAAAATTAAAGTATTTATCTATTTTCCAAAGTCATGAAATTAACGGTTAGGTAAAAATTGTTTTGCAAATATAGAATTTTTAGATATTCAGTTTTTTCAAAAGTATACCGATTATGTAATTTTAAAATTTGTTTCAATTATTTATCGTTGTGTTACCGATAATTTTAAGGTTGACTTTTTTCTTGATATATAAAAATAATTCAGTTTTTCAGTGTTTTGCTAAAGGAAATATTGGTAATGAAAGGCCTTTATGCTGTCTTGGTTAACGAGTTATTTAACTGTTATAAACACAATTAATTGCTTTAGAGCAGTGTTTACCAACCTTTTTTGTGCCATGCCCCACTTAAGCCTTTCTAAAATTCTTATGTCCCCCACCCCCTATGTAAAATTAAATTGTTTGTTGAAGTAACTTAAATGATAGGTTTCAGGAAGAAGTCACTAGGGAATTGTAGAGGAAAATTGTAGAGGAAAATTGTAGAGGCTGAAAGAAAGAAATATAAGATCAATTAAAAACTAAAAATAAAGCATGTGTTAAAGAAATAAATAAATAAAAAATAGTGTGTGTTATAAAAATAAAGTATGTGCTCACAAAGACAAAAAAGGAATATACTATGTTCGTCCTAATACCCTCTGTAATTTGTATTGATTCTTGGCAAGGGCAAGGAGCGCCCTCATCGTTTTCTTGACAGAAGGCTGATGACGACTAACAATATAATCTTCGGGTTTTCTTTTGTCCGGGTTCGCTAATCCTACGGCCGCCATACGGTTAAACTCTGAACGAGTCCATTTTGGAATTGCCCCCCTTGACAATCAAATTGCCCCCCCTGTGGGGCGTGGGCCCCACGTTGGGAAACACGGCTTTAGAGCCTCTGCTGATAATTTTGGAGTCTCAGGATTCAGGTTTTGGACAGACACTCTTTTTCTTTTTATGATCTATGTAATTTAGGAGGTGAGTGGGATTAACGTTGTATTTACATATGGCATTGGGCTCGTTTATGTGGGCGCCATTGATGACATGGTTATAAAAACAAGTTATTATTTAAAAACAAAGCCATTTTTATAAACCAGTTATGTTTTAATTTGTCAACATTTAAAATTTAATGTTTTGGTTAAAAAGGTCTACTGATCTATAAAAAAAATAATAAATACCCCCTCAAGCAGCTGCTTGCCACAGAGGTCTGACAGGAGCCTGTCAGTTTATATGCCACAGTAGGAGATCTGAGAGGATGGCAGGACCTCAGCAGAAAAACGACAATAATACGTTAATTTATCATGCTATACGCTGTCATCACTTCTTTAGTTACCCAAGGCATTAATGATTTTAGGTATTTAGAATATTTAATCATAATGCATAAAGGCTAAGATATTATACGTAAAAATAGTAAAAAAGCTTGAATCGTGATCTGAAGAATATAATGCGTTCACAGCTTTCTAATTGTGTTAATGTAAAAAATAATTCTTGGATAAAATCTTACTTGGAATGTGATTTTCGTACTGAAAAGGATTTAGAGTATTCAAAAATGAGCTCATTACAAATTTTTCAATCCAGAAAAATTATATTTACCACTTATTCCCATTTTTAACAATATACATTTGATTCAAAGAGAAGTTTTCATACAAAATGCTAGACTTTCAACAACGTACAGTCGCTCAAAAAAGTATCCGAACACTATGTTTGATTGCAGAAATCAGGAAAAATATCTGGCAACGATTTTTTTAGAAATTAGTGATCTGGCAACCTTCGTGTCACGTGACACGAAGGTTGCCAGATCACTAATTTCTAAAAAAATCGTTGCCAGATATTTTTTCTGAATTCTGTAATCAAACATAGTGTTCGGATACTTTTTTGAGCGACTGTACATTTAAATATGGCAACTCCTAGAAAAGTTTTTGTAAGCATTTGTGTGCTTGGCCTCAAAAATATTCAGTAGCAAAATGAAAAATTTCTTTAAAAACGGTTATGAAATGTTAATGGAAAAAAATAATGTATAGTTTTAGTATTTATTCTTTGAATGAACATACTTGTTTAAATATACAATTGGGATATAATGCTAATCAGTGTTGCTCTAATATATTTTAGATTTGGACAAAAATAACATCTCCACAAACTAGTCTGCTGACGTGGAGTTTTTGCATATTACGCTTTTGAAACTATTTTGTAAAAAGTACTACAAATATCAAGAAGTTTTATGACATGTCTGAAATGTAACCAAAATATGAAATAAATCGATTCTTTTTTTCTCATGTCAGTAGAATGCTGAATGTGATTCTTTGGCCTCTTTGAATTCGTATTCTCAAATGATTAATACCCTAACAAAACATCAAGGAATTACCCATTCAAATTAAATTACCTTTCTTTTGTCAATAAAGGGCTTGATTTCCTACAATCCGACAATAGACGATACATGTTGCCTAAATGGGAACATTTAACTTCTGCATATACAGTAATACTGCCACGCCAAATCTAGCATATTATTTCCCTCGTCCGAAAAGGGGGCAAAACTTTGTTTTTGCCCCCTTTTCGGACGAGGGAAATAATCGGAGGTTAGCAGGAATAAATCTCGACGCTGACACAAGTGGAACCTATGAACTGCAGATAACTACTCAGTCATGCTGCCGACTGACATAACTCTTCCAGAGTTAGTTTTCTGAAGCAAATATTTAGAATATCTGATCAGCAGAAATTGAAGATCAGGATAATGGATGTGTACTCTATATTTTCCCTTTCCTATCCATATAAATGATCATTTAGAAAGTCTCTAACGATAATATGGTGGCATGCAAACTTCGGAAATATTGATGAAAAGAGATAAAGAAATTCGTGTTCTAAGAATGCCAATATATACCATTCAGGATTACTGTGCATTTTTCTCTGGCACTCTTGGAATTATGAAAACAGAAATGTAGAATGAACAAACCGTAATTTCCAAAAAAATTGCCCGATTAGCCCCAACACTAATAAATTCTTAAGCTGTAGAATATTTTTAAAATACGTTAAATTAAAACGATTCTGGATTATTCGGTTGAAAAATATATTTAGACTGCAGTGTTCTGGACACTGGGAGTTCATTTTGACTACGGGAAATGTATTTAGTCTTTAGTATCTGAGGAATGATATAAACCCAAAACGCCATTTGATTTTATAAACTCTTCAAAATTCTGAAGAAAACAAACGACTCGAATTAAATCTAAATGCACTTTTTGAAAACTGAAAGCGAATAAATCTTCAAACATAATTTATTTCATAAATTATGAAATATATGATATTTCAAGAAAACTTTTTTTCGTAAATAAAATACCACTCAAGAAGCTGCTTGCCACATCGTCGTGAAATAAGCTGTCAGTTTAATACGCCATTGAGATGTGTCAGGACAGCGAGACCTAAGCAGAAAGGCAACACAAATATCCGTAGCTCCATCTCCCTTTCTGTTTAGCAATGCATTGCTCTGTTTCATGTTCCGTTTTTGTTTCTGCTTTGTCCCGGGACATCCCGCCCTGCCCACGGTCAGTAGGGGACACCGATGGGCTTGTAAAGGCCGCCGTCCGTCGGATGGGACGTTAAGCCGTGGCCCCGTGTGCGAGAGAGCCATACCCTGTGCACGTTAAAGAACACTCTGGATGGCCTTGACGGGAGGCTACCATCTGTCTCCCAACAGCTGTTCCAGTGGGTCCCCTCCCCCAACCTTCTCTGAGCCTTCGGGGTCCATGTGACCTGGCCATTTAGCCCATGGTGTGCAAAAAAGTGCCGCTCAGAGGCAAATCAACCCAATCCGTTTCTGTTTTGTCCCGGGACCTCAAAAATATTAAAGCTTAGTATTTCAAATCTTCTTTTAAACTAGCTTTGCTATTCTTAAAACGAACATTTCTTGAATTTCTAAACAGATATTATGGAGCAGGGGTGGCTCAGGCGGTAGCACGCCAGCCTCGTAATCCGTAGTTCCCAGGTTCGAATCCCTGCCAGGTCGGCGTTGATATTTATCTCCGCAAAACTCTCCACCTTGCCCACAATCAGGAGGGGACATAGATGGGCTTTGAACAGACCACCGTCCATAGTATGTGACGTTAAACCGTGGCCCCGTGTGCGGGAGAGCCATACCCTGTCATGTTAACACACTGGATGGCCTTGACGTGAGGCTGTCTCACAACAGTTGTTCCAGTGGGTCCCCTCGCTCCCAACCTTCTCTGAACCATTGGGGTCCTTGCGACCTGATCATTTAACGCATTGTGTGCAAAAATGTGCTGCTGAGAGGTAAAATAACCAAATCTCCGGAGATGTGCAATTTTTGATGAAAATTGCGAAACTCTGAAGTTTATCCCACTGATATTGTACCTAAGGTAAGACGACGGAAGATTCAGCAGGAATATGCCCAGGGTTGGGTTGTTTTACCTCTGAGCGGCACTTTTTTGCACACCATGGGCTAAATGGCCAGGTCACATGGACCCCGAAGGCTCAGAGAAGGTTGGGGGAGGGGACCTACTGGAACAGCTGTTGGGAGACAGATGGTAGTCTCCCGTCAAGGCCATCCAGCGTGTTCTTTAACGTGCACATGGTATGCTCTCCCACAAACGGGGCCACGGCTTAACGTCCAATCCGACGGACGGCGGCCTTTCCAAGCCCATCGGTGTCCCCTACTGATCGTGGGCAGGGCGGGGAATTTTTGCGGTGATAAATCTCAACGCTGACCCAGCTGGGACTCGAACCTGGGAACTACAGATTACGAGCCTGGCGCGCTACCGACTGAGCCACCCCCGCCCCGAATATGCCCAGGATTTCGAATTGAAATAAACTTAAGCGTTCCCGATATTTAAAATTACTTTCGTTTGAAATTTTGCAACTGTAGAAGAGTTACAATAAAATGATGCTTAATCCAGGTACAGTGAGAGAATGATAGGTTTAGTGAAGTGTTAGATTTTTATATTAAACCTGTTTTTAGTCAAGTTGTGGTTTGAAAATGCAGGTTTTTCAGCTATTTTCTGCTTTAGATTCAGAATTTCTAAACAGGCACACATAAGGCTTCTTTAGCGAATTAAAGCAATGTTAAGACCAAATTTTTTTTAGAATTTCAAATTCTATCCCTTTACTGGAAGACATGCCCATTTGCAGAACTTGATATCATCTTTTTCCCAAAATTTCGGGCTTTCAATATTTTCTACGTAAAACATAATCTTGAATCAAAAACACTGATTCTTTCGATATAAGGAATACATTTGGTAAAAAGAACTTTATTATCCTTCAATATCTAAGGAAACCAGTGGAAAAATATTTTGCCATCCATATCTGGTATATATTTTTATACTTGGGTGTTTTAGCTTCCTTGCAAATATGAATTTAAAAATAGTTTCGACTTGTACAGTCGCTCAAAAAAATATCCGAACACTATGATTGATTATAGAATTCAGAAAAAATATCTGGCAACGATTTTTTTTTTTTGAAATTAGTGATCTGGCAACTTCGTGTCACGTGACACGAAGTTGCCAGATCACTAATTTCAAAAAAAAAAAGTCGGTAAAAAAAAAAGTCAGTCGGTAGCGCGCCAGGCTCGCAGTTCCCAGGTTCGAGTCCCAGTTGGGTCAGTCGTTGAGATTTATTTCCGCAAAACGCTCTGCCCACGGTCAGTAGGGGACATCGATGGACTTGGAATGTCCGTCGGATGGGATGTTAATCCGTGGTCCCGTGTGCAGGAAAGCCATACCCTGCGCACGTTAAAGAACACGCTGGATGGCCTTGACGGGAGGCTACCATCTGTCTCCCAACAGCCATTCCAGTGGGTTTCCTCCCCAAACCTACTCTGAGCCTTCGGGGTCTTTGTGACCTGACCATTTAGCCCATAGTGTGCAAAAAAAGTGCCGCTCAGAGGTAAACCAACCAAAAAATAATTTTTAATTTATGTCAAAAAAAAAGTTAGATATGTTCACTTTGTCGATCCGTCTGAAGACTTTTGAAAACGAGATGAAAAAATAGGTTCCAAAAAAGAAATCCTTGTTATGAACAAAACGTATATTGAAAGATTTATTTATGAATATTTATCTCAAATTTCAGTTCAGCAGTAACAATAGACATTATTTTGTTAAGGTATTTATAAATTCTTTGAAAATTCTTCTCCCAATTCCATAGTAAGATATTTAAGAACTGAAATGAAATTAAGCATTTGTACAGTCGCTCAAAAAAGTATCCGAACACTATGGTTGACTACAGAATTCAGAAAAAATATCTGGCAACGATTTTTTTCAGAAATTAGTGATTCAACCTTCGTGTCACGTGACACGAAGGTTGCCAGATCACTAATTCCAAAAAAATCGTTGCCAGATATTTTTTCTGAATTCTGTAGTCAACCATGGTGTTCGGATACTTTTTTGAGCGACTGTACTAACACCTGCTTTATTTTGAAAAATTAGTATTTATGTAATATGTAACAGTGTGCTTACACTGTTACAAATCAACTGTATTTAGCCTGTATAATGGTTATAAAGTTCAATTTTTTGTTAAAAAATGAGATAAATAAAAAAACCACTGTTTTTACTAGTCTGAAAAATTCGGTCTAGAAAAGTCGGATATCGCTGCTGATTCAAGCATTCTTCGTTTCATATAAGATGCCGCGAGACAGACTGAATTAGAATGGTAAAAATAAATTTCTAGCGAAAAAATGTAAATATAACTTGCTACAGATGACAATTTTTTATTAATATAGGAATTTAATATTGCCTCTTTATTCTAGAAAATTAAATATAAAGTAAAACTATTTAGTTGATTATTAGATTTGTCATCCTAAAGTAAAAAACCTCTCCTTTGACGCTATACCACTGCTACTTCATAATATGTGTTATCTACATATATATATATGCAAAACTTCATCCATACCGTTTAAATCCAAGTCTGGAATCGTGTAAAATGAAACTGTTTGTTGCATTTTCTTGACCGTGTAAATCGAGGGATAGGTGAACAATAATTTCTAAAATTTATTTAGACACAGGGTTTGGGTTGTTTTACCTCTGAGCTGCACTTTTTTGCACACCATGGGCTAAATGGCCAGGTCACATGGACCCTGAAAGCTCAGAGAAGGTTGAAGGTTGGGGACCCACTGGAACAGCTGTTGGGAGACAGATGGTAGCCTCCCGTCAAGGCCATCCAGTATGTTCTTTAACGTGCACAGGGTATGCCTCTCCCACACACGGGGCCACGGTAAATGGCCCCGTGTGTGGCCCCGTGTGTGTTTCCACTATAGGAGTGTTCGACTAATATGAGAAAAAAAGATTATCTGATGTTTTAAGTTTCAGAGGCGAAATTCTTAAAAGAAAATATCATTTCAAATAGCTTCAGTATCATAATCGTTCAAGATGAACTATTTTAAATAAAAATCGAGGGTCCTATAAAGCATTTTTGGAGATATTTTTCCTCATTTATTGACTTTTGTAATGAATATAGAATATCATAATAACATTTCAATGGTTAAAGAGGATAAAAAAAATCTCTTCTATGAAACATTTGTCTATGCATTTTAAGAAATTTTAGGGTAATAACAAATTAGAAAGAAATTCTCAAGTTCATTGCATATTTCATGCATGTCATCACTTCCATGTTTATACTTTTGTTTTAAATCATGGGTTAAATAAACACTAGAGTATGATCCTTAAAATATTATTTCACTTTTCCAGATTCACATCCAATCCCAGTGTTGGCGTATTTGAAGATATTCATGGAATATACAGATTTGGTAAATCCTAAAATCCATCAAGTCTTCTTCCTTATAATAATAATAATAAACACCCCATCAAGCAGCTGCTTGCCACAGAGGTCTGACAGGAGCCTGTCAGTTTATATGCCATAGTAGAAGGTCTGAGAGGATGGTTGGACCTCAGCAGAAAAACGACACACACAACCATGCCTTACCCGGGGCTCGAACCCAGGTCTCTTAGATCAGTAGCCAAGCGCGCTAACCACTCGGCCATAGCAACGATGATATGAAGAAGTTACTGGTTAAATTTATTCGTACTAAGATTAAATAGTACCACTCAGAATTAACTAGAAGTTTTCTTCTGCAGGCAACAGGAATGCCGATGAATTGCAAGTGCTTAGAGTGAATAGTGACATCAAACACCAAGTTTCAGAAAACGTCCAATATGCAGAAATAAAGATGAAACCAAAAGACCACATCAAGACGGATCAAGAAGTACTCTTTGATCCTCAACTTAAGGTACATCATTCATAAACATTTTGCTACCGAACCAGCTGGAATCGAAATGTGATAAAATATCTCGACAACAGTTGGGAAAGGTCTGTAACACGGACGAAAGAAGATTCTTCCCCCTGCCAGAGAGGAATGAGTTACGAAGAGAAAATTTGGAAGATGAGGAGCGGAGGATGGAGAGGAGTAAATGGCAAGATGAAAAGGGTTCAGTGGAATAAAAGGCAAGCAACATCATGAGTAGTTTCATCACACCATACCGATCCCCCTTTGCACAGTGCTTTCCCCCCCTATGTCGCAATCGTCCACGTTGCCTTCTTGACTTGGCCCCCCTATGTCGCAATCGACCGGAAATTGACCTGTGCGGGGCAAGTTGCCTTCTGAACTTTGACCCCTATGTTGCAATCAACAGGAAATTGACCCTGGCGTAGCAACTGTCGTGGTATTAATTCATAATTAATAATTCATAATTAAAAATTCCTCCCCCTTTTAACCCCTTGTGCTATCTAGTTTTTAACTCTAATTTTAAGTCCTCCTTCTCGAATAGTCTCGATTTTTCTTTATTTCAGACTCACCTTTTATTTTAAAACCTCGATTTTGCAAACCCCCTGGATGACCTATATTTTAAGCCCTACCTATATTTTAAGTCATGGATTTTGCAAACCACATGGTTGACCTATATTTCAGACACCTTTTATTTTAAAACCTCGATTTTGCAAACCCCCTGGTTGACACACCTATATTTTAAGCTACCCTTCTCGAATAGCCTCGATTTTTCTTTATTTCAGACTCACCTTTTATTTTAAAACATCGATTTTGCAGACCCCCCTGATTGACCTATATTTTAAGGCCCCTCCTTCCCTCGGATTACAAGTCTCAGAATAATTCCGCAGAAAAGGATGACACAAGTCTCAATTGTAAAAATCAACTCTCAAAGTTGTATTCTTATTAATTAAAACCCTTTCTATTAAAAGTTACCTCTATTACAAATCTTTCGGTATTCATTTTGCCAGGACTGCTAAACGATTCCCTTTTATTAAAACTCCGGTATTTATTTTTTCCAACCCCGTTAATCGATCCCCTAGTAAATAAAAACTCTCACTTACCTTTATTAAAATCATCCAGCGCTCGTAATAAATTAGTTTAATCGGGGGGAAAAAATCATTCCATCGTTAGCGTACCTCCACGTTAATTTCGGGAAAAAGTCTCATCGGATCCAAGGTTCACGTATTTTACTAGAAGAATGACACAGTAACTGTTCCACAGAAAAATTAATAAAATTTGGTTTAAATTATTCGTAGGACTTGTATATAAGATCTACCTTGCAATAGACGTTCAACAGGCTAAAAGTTTTCCAAGTCCGTTATCAGTGTATTGGAAATCGTACGTTTCCTGTAGACATCCTTCAGATCGCTTATTAGGGGGTAGCAACAGCACTTTCGCCACATCACACGATATGGTGCAATCCTTTATCAGCTGGAAGGTCAAAAGGTCAAATGTCCAGCGCTTCACTGTGTCTGCATTTGACACTGATAAGGTTTAAAAATAGATGATTCCTAGAATCCACATTGCCTTCTCAGATTGGACTTTGACCCCTATGTCGCAACCGACCATATTTTAAGTCCTCTTCATAGACCCCATGGTTGACCTATATTTTAAGTCCCCTTCTCGAATTTTCTTGTTTTTCCCCTGTTTAACCCATATTTTAAGCCCTCCCCTCTTCATAGACCCACCTATTGATCAACCTATATTTTAAGCCCTCCCCTCTTTAAACCAAATCAGTTTTTGCGCATTTAATCGGTGTCATCCAACGTCCATACTATTTTTAGTACGTCTCCTGTATTTAAAAAAAAAATATATTGGCTTTCGTCGCCGTATTTGAACGCGCTACCTCAGTGCCGATAGCTGAAGCGTCATCGACAGGGCGCGGATTTTTGCGGAGATAAATCTCAACTCTGGCCCTGCTATCCGCTCGACAATATTTGCTACTGGTAAAACGATTTCCTTCATTAAAAATAAAAACTAATTATATAATGGGGTATCACTGGGAAAATACTGGGAAGAACCCAAACTGATTTCGAGCTAAAACATCTCCAGATTTCAGCTTACTTGAAAAACTATTGTTAGAAATGAACCAGTGACTTGAATCACTCAACTTCCATAAGAATACACAATTATGGTACAGTGTCGGGAAGAAATATGTTTCAACGAAATTCAATTGCATGTATTACGATCAGAAAAATAATTTAGTGGACAAAGTTTAAAATAGTTATTAAATGGTACCTTACAGTGCAAGTGCGCTTCAGGCGAAAAGCCTCCCCTTCGAACACTGCACCCCGTTTTTCCGAAGTAACTGTGTCACAAGTCTTCCTACATCATCCCTAAACAGAGAATCGGATTCAATGTGCAAGAAGATCAAACCTCATTTGAAGGAGCACATAGTGGATACTGTACTCCATAGTGAAATGAACATTGGCCTCTTGCGGGACCTAGTTATATCCCTACTCCAAGAGAATTACTAATGAAAACGTGCTATTGTTAATGTATGTAATTCCGACAAAAAATGTTTTGTCTGTTTTAGCCACTTTGTATCCTGCAATAGGAAACACTGAACACCTTAACAACTATATACATTTAGAAGAAAACACATCAGGTCTAATTTTCCCTTTAACAATCTGGATAGGAGAAAGAGATGTTCCCACTCTACATCACACCATTCAGATTTAAAGCGCACGCAAATCTCCTACTGTTATCAGACGATGAAAAGCAGCATTATTGTTCCATTAAGAATTTGTTTCTATGAAATTCAAAGGGAGAATGCTGTTTTCCATATTATAGGGAATGCAATTAATACATTCCTTGCAGATGGATGTCCTTTAGGTTATGAAATAATCTTATTAGAACGCTTAAAATTGAGATGACACACATTAGCTCCTCCGAGAAGCGCTAGGGGGTAGAAGAATATACCCGTGTAATGAAAATATTCATTCGACATAAAAAAAAAAAACCTACGCCAATATCGCGTACACTGACGTGCTCCTCTTAGCTGATGTGTTTGGTGGCAGATACTGACCCCTGCTATGTTTACACAGCTCCTGCCTTCATACCTGAAGATGACAAATACTAGAGTTGATAACCTACAATGTACCTTTTTGGAAGGCGTACGAGGAGGTATTTCGGTGATATGCAGACAACAAGCATTTAGAATGGAAAACTGATTGCAAGTTTGCTTTACTGTCATACAAACCTGAAAAGAGATGAAATGGGTAGTACTTTACCCATGATACACCCTGTGACTAGGTCGTTAAATCAAATTACATGCATAAATGAAAATTAGAAAAACAACGAAATGGTTGGTAAATTCAATGAGAATCACTAAAATGTAAAGAGTGTTGGAATATCTGTAAATGCACACACATTTCAGTGGATAGGTGAATATTTTCACAATTCTTTGGAAGTGGAAGGCACAATAACTGTAAAACATACTGTGACGAGAGAGAAAGTATAAAAATGTAGTGGGATGGTTGTAAAAAATCGCTTCAAAACAGAAAATTACAACGCAAATACTGAAAGATAGAAAAAAAACGACTATTCGACGGTTATTCCAAACTGCTATCTCACTATACTACTGAAAAAATCCAGTTGTTTCAAAAAAGAGGCCACCAAATAATAATTGTTTCAAAAAAGAGGCCTCTTTTTTGAAACAACTGGATTTTTTCAGTAGTATTACGTTTTATCACCCTTCGTCCCCTTGCGCGAAACAACAGGATTTCGATCGCTTCAGGTCGTGTTTCAGCTGTTAGTATCCCTCCACTTCGTTCTTAACGCATCAGGATGTCGTATTATTCTAAGTTTAAAATATTCTCGGTTGAATGTCCTCTTCTGTATTAGCAGAACACACGCTTTGTTCGTTACGAGACATCTGACAGGAAACGTAACGTAAGACGTAATGTAAGACAGTCGTGTTCAAAAAATATTCGAACGTGCTGAAGAAAAATCCTTACATCTCCTGAAATATGAGTATTCAAGTTAAGATCTGTGATGAAATATTTTGCATAGCCACAAGTCTCGTTTTAAATTGTTAGCTTCTTCTGTAGCAAGCAGGTGTCCGTAAGACAATATGTTTATTCTTGCATGTGAACAAACACACACACACATACGATAACATATGCACATAAAGATGAAACACATACAGACACTTTAACACACGCACACACACGCACAGAGAGAGAAACAAACATGAAGACGTATAGACATACAGAGAAACGAATATGTGCACACAGACATCTTAACACATACGCACGAAAACATATACATATAAAGAAACATATTAACATGCATCAACATACACACACTCACATACGCACACATGAAATATTTTGCATAACCACAAGTCTCGTTTTAAATTGTTAGCTTGTTCTGTAGCAAGCAAGTGTCCGTAAGACAATATGTTTATTCTTGCATGTGAACACACACACACACATACGATAACATATGCACATAAAGATGAAACACATACAGACACCTCAACACACACACACACGCACAGAGAGAGAGAAACAAACATGAAGACGTATACACATACAGAGAAACGACTATGTGCACACAGACATCTTAACACATACGCACGAAAACATATACATATAAAGAAACATATTAACATACATGAACATACACACACTCACATACACGATTCACTGAAACACACACACACACACCTAGAGAGAAACAAACATGCAGACACAGTTACATCTTGACATATATGCACACATCTACACGTACACACATTTCGTAGTAACATACATATTTACACATAGACACAAACACACACACACACAGAGAGAGAAACAAACATACAGACAGACATACGTACAAGACAGTGTGCTTTAGTGTAATGCGGTGCCCTGTGAACTAAAGAATCTTTCTCAAACCCAAACAGTATAACTTTCACGTACGTTCTGATATCAAAGATAATGTGCCTTCCTGCAGTGCAGCACCCCCATGGGCTAAAAATCTTTCTCAAACCCAATCGTAGCGTGTTTTTTCACAGATGTGTTCCATGGGCAGTGATCGTTATCTCTATAGATTTAAATGTGAAGCATAGAGTGCGTATCTCTTTGTATGAAATCGCTTATAATGAGACAATATTTCCTTTAAAAGTGTGCTGGAGATATTTGGAGGTGATTCAGCCACACATTTAAGGTATTTTAATGTTTTGAAAGCGATTCTGTCTTTCCCGGTGTGTATTTATCTAATTTTTTACAGTTGTTTTTTCAGCTATTGGAACTTATTTTGAAGTTATTCTGTCATGCGTCCACTGCATTTGAAGATATTTTGTCGTTCATTCATCAAATAATTTTAGCTCTTGACAAGAAAATGGGGTGAAATACATGAATGTAATAAAATAATTAATGTAATGGATAGTAATTTTTCTAGATCCTAGTACAGTAATATTTCATGTGAGAGGATGTCGGGACCTTGGTAGGAAAACAACACAAACGTTCATGTCTTACTATGGATCTCAGACCTTGGCTTTGTTAGATCAGAAGTAACTAACCTGCTGCTGTCTATGAGATAGATTAGAAATATTCTCATGCAGGAAAAATAACTAAACAAACATGAAATCCCGTGTTAGATTGCAGTGAAACACCCTATCTTTTTCGAAAAACTTGTGTTTGCAGCGAAAATAGCCATCCTCACCCACACTTATGCGCTTATTCATGCGGTGCCCTGTGAACTAAAGAATCTTTCTCAAACCGAAACTGTATAACTTTCATGTAGGTTCTGATATCAAAGATAATGTGCTTTCCTGCAGTGCAGCACCCCCATGGGCAAAAAATCTTTCTCAAACCCTATCGTAGCGTGTTTTTTCACAAATGTGTTCCATTGGTAGTGATCGTTATCTCTATAGATTTAAATGTGAAGCATAGAGTGCGTATCTCTTTGTATGAAATCTCCTAGTACAGTAATATTTCATGTGAGAGGATGTCGGGACTTTGGTAGGAAAACAACACAAACGTTCATGTCTTACTATGGATCTCAGACCTTGGCTTTGTTAGATCAGAAGTAACTAACCTGCTGTCTATGAGATAGATTAGAAATATTCTCATGCAGGAAAAATAACTAAACACACATGAAATCCCGTGTTAGATTGTAGTGAAACACCCTATCTTTGTCGAAAAACTTGTGTTTGCAGCGAAAAATAGCCGTCTTCACCCACACTTATGCACTTATTCATGCGGTGCCCTGTGAACTAAAGAATCTTTCTCAAACCCAAACAGTATAACTTTCACGTAGGTTCTGATATCAAAGATAATGTGCTTTCCTGCAGTGAACCACCCCATAGGCTAAAAATCTTTCTCAAACCCTATCATAGCGTGTTTTTTCACAGATGTGTTCCATGGGTAGTGCTCGTTATTTCTATAGATTTAAATGTGAAACATAGAGTGCGTATCTCTTTGTATGAAATCGCTTATAATGAGACAATATTTCCTTTAAAAGTTAGAAGTTATTAGTATGAACTAAAAAAGTGGTGATGTATACACTATCTGATCGTTAAAATCAAATTTTAGCAAATTACTATATCGTTCTCTAGCTAGCGAGTCCAAAATTAGTGTGTCTTTGCTTTAAAAATAAATACACCTTCACGCAGCTAATTGCCGCAACAGTTACAGGATTTTTTTCATACGACCCAGTAGAAGGGGGTGAGAGGATGTCGGGATTTTGGTAGGAAAACAACACAAACGTTCATGTCTTACTATGGATCTCAAACCTTGGCTTTGTTAGATCCGAAGTAACTAACCTGCTGTCTATGAAAAGGATTAGAAATATTCTCATGCAAGAAAAATAACTAAACACACATGAAATCCCGTGTTAGATTGTAGTGAAACACCCTATCTTTGTCGAAAAACTTGTGTTTACAGCGAAAAATAGCCATCTTCACCCACACTTATGCACTTATTCAAACGTACCGAGGGGACCAGAAACTCTGAAAAGAGATAGCGACTTGGAATAACCGACGAGAGAGCTTACATTACGTTTTATCGGTGGTTGAAGTCAGAGAATGCAAAGTTAGGTCTAGCGGATCGATTCTGGGACCGAACTTTTCATGGAAGTACTGAAAATATTGTTGTTTTCTTATCAACACTGAGTTTTCAGATTTTAAATTTCCAAACTTCTGTGGTTCTTTGCTGATGTTTTCTATATGCAAAGTATTTTGTGATATTCGTCCATCCGTGTGTACGCAATGTAGTATAGAAATGTGTATTCTCATGCAGGAAAAATAACTAATAGTGAAAACAACTTGTGTTTGCAACGAAAAATAGCCAACTACACCCACACTTATGTGCTACGTACCAGGGAACTATAGAACCAGGAAATCTGAAAATAGCGTGAGATAGCAGTTTGGAATAACCGTCGAATAGTCGTTTTTTTTCTATCTTTCAGTATTTGCGTTGTAATTTTCCGTTTTGAAGCGATTTTTTACAACCATCCCACTACATTTTTATACTTTCTCTCTCGTCACAGTATGTTTTACAGTTATTGTGCCTTCCACTTCCAAAGAATTGTGAAAATATTCACCTATCCACTGAAATGTGTGTGCATTTACAGATATTCCAACACTCTTTACATTTTAGTGATTCTCATTGAATTTACCAACCATTTCGTTGTTTTTCTAATTTTCATTTATGCATGTAATTTGATTTAACGACCTAGTCACAGGGTGTATCATGGGTAAAGTACTACCCATTTCATCTCTTTTCAGGTTTGTATGACAGTAAAGCAAACTTGCAATCAGTTTTCCATTCTAAATGCTTGTTGTCTGCATATCACCGAAATACCTCCTCGTACGCCTTCCAAAAAGGTACATTGTAGGTTATCAACTCTAGTATTTGTCATCTTCAGGTATGAAGGCAGGAGCTGTGTAAACATAGCAGGGGTCAGTATCTGCCACCAAACACATCAGCTAAGAGGAGCACGTCAGTGTACGCGATATTGGCGTAGGTTTTTTTTTTTTTATGTCGAATGAATATTTTCATTACACGGGTATATTCTTCTACCCCCTAGCGCTTCTCGGAGGAGCTAATGTGTGTCATCTCAATTTTAAGCGTTCTAATAAGATTATTTCATAACCTAAAGGACATCCATCTGCAAGGAATGTATTAATTGCATTCCCTATAATATGGAAAACAGCATTCTCCCTTTGAATTTCATAGAAACAAATTCTTAATGGAACAATAATGCTGCTTTTCATCGTCTGATAACAGTAGGAGATTTGCGTGCGCTTTAAATCTGAATGGTGTGATGTAGAGTGGGAACATCTCTTTCTCCTATCCAGATTGTTAAAGGGAAAATTAGACCTGATGTGTTTTCTTCTAAATGTATATAGTTGTTAAGGTGTTCAGTGTTTCCTATTGCAGGATACAAAGTGGCTAAAACAGACAAAACATTTTTTGTCGGAATTACATACATTAACAATAGCACGTTTTCATTAGTAATTCTCTTGGAGTAGGAATATAACTAGGTCCCGCAAGAGGCCAATGTTCATTTCACTATGGAGTACAGTATCCACTATGTGCTCCTTCAAATGAGGTTTGATCTTCTTGCACATTGAATCCGATTCTCTGTTTAGGGATGATGTAGGAAGACTTGTGACACAGTTACTTCGGAAAAACGGGGTGCAGTGTTCGAAGGGGAGGCTTTTCGCCTGAAGCGCACTTGCACTGTAAGGTACCATTTAATAACTATTTTAAACTTTGTCCACTAAATTATTTTTCTGATCGTAATACATGCAATTGAATTTCGTTGAAACATATTTCTTCCCGACACTGTACCATAATTGTGTATTCTTATGGAAGTTGAGTGATTCAAGTCACTGGTTCATTTCTAACAATAGTTTTTCAAGTAAGCTGAAATCTGGAGATGTTTTAGCTCGAAATCAGTTTGGGTTCTTCCCAGTATTTTCCCAGTGATACCCCATTATATAATTAGTTTTTATTTTTAATGAAGGAAATCGTTTTACCAGTAGCAAATATTGTCGAGCGGATAGCAGGGCCAGAGTTGAGATTTATCTCCGCAAAAATCCGCGCCCTGTCGATGACGCTTCAGCTATCGGCACTGAGGTAGCGCGTTCAAATACGGCGACGAAAGCCAATATATTTTTTTTTTAAATACAGGAGACGTACTAAAAATAGTATGGACGTTGGATGACACCGATTAAATGCGCAAAAACTGATTTGGTTTAAAGAGGGGAGGGCTTAAAATATAGGTTGATCAATAGGTGGGTCTATGAAGAGGGGAGGGCTTAAAATATGGGTTAAACAGGGGAAAAACAAGAAAATTCGAGAAGGGGACTTAAAATATAGGTCAACCATGGGGTCTATGAAGAGGACTTAAAATATGGTCGGTTGCGACATAGGGGTCAAAGTCCAATCTGAGAAGGCAATGTGGATTCTAGGAATCATCTATTTTTAAACCTTATCAGTGTCAAATGCAGACACAGTGAAGCGCTGGACATTTGACCTTTTGACCTTCCAGCTGATAAAGGATTGCACCATATCGTGTGATGTGGCGAAAGTGCTGTTGCTACCCCCTAATAAGCGATCTGAAGGATGTCTACAGGAAACGTACGATTTCCAATACACTGATAACGGACTTGGAAAACTTTTAGCCTGTTGAACGTCTATTGCAAGGTAGATCTTATATACAAGTCCTACGAATAATTTAAACCAAATTTTATTAATTTTTCTGTGGAACAGTTACTGTGTCATTCTTCTAGTAAAATACGTGAACCTTGGATCCGATGAGACTTTTTCCCGAAATTAACGTGGAGGTACGCTAACGATGGAATGATTTTTTCCCCCCGATTAAACTAATTTATTACGAGCGCTGGATGATTTTAATAAAGGTAAGTGAGAGTTTTTATTTACTAGGGGATCGATTAACGGGGTTGGAAAAAATAAATACCGGAGTTTTAATAAAAGGGAATCGTTTAGCAGTCCTGGCAAAATGAATACCGAAAGATTTGTAATAGAGGTAACTTTTAATAGAAAGGGTTTTAATTAATAAGAATACAACTTTGAGAGTTGATTTTTACAATTGAGACTTGTGTCATCCTTTTCTGCGGAATTATTCTGAGACTTGTAATCCGAGGGAAGGAGGGGCCTTAAAATATAGGTCAATCAGGGGGGTCTGCAAAATCGATGTTTTAAAATAAAAGGTGAGTCTGAAATAAAGAAAAATCGAGGCTATTCGAGAAGGGTAGCTTAAAATATAGGTGTGTCAACCAGGGGGTTTGCAAAATCGAGGTTTTAAAATAAAAGGTGTCTGAAATATAGGTCAACCATGTGGTTTGCAAAATCCATGACTTAAAATATAGGTAGGGCTTAAAATATAGGTCATCCAGGGGGTTTGCAAAATCGAGGTTTTAAAATAAAAGGTGAGTCTGAAATAAAGAAAAATCGAGACTATTCGAGAAGGAGGACTTAAAATTAGAGTTAAAAACTAGATAGCACAAGGGGTTAAAAGGGGGAGGAATTTTCAATTATGAATTATTAATTATGAATTAATACCACGACAGTTGCTACGCCAGGGTCAATTTCCTGTTGATTGCAACATAGGGGTCAAAGTTCAGAAGGCAACGTGCCCCGCACAGGTCAATTTCCGGTCGATTGCGACATAGGGGGTCCAAGTCAAGAAGGCAACGTGGACGATTGCGACATAGGGGGGGAAAGCACTGTGCAAAGGGGGATCGGTATGGTGTGATGAAACTACTATCATGCCCATTGATGCTGCTTTGTTCTCGAAGAAATGATTGACAGAAAAGGCCAAACAGATAATTGATGCATTAAGGATAGATCACTTCTCTGAACTACATTTTCAGAGACTGGTTTTGAAAGTAGTGTTTTAGTAGTTCTTAGTTATTTGATTTCAATTTTCCTGTACTATTTTGTAATTATCATTTAATATAAATTTATACTTTTTCTGCTAATTATTACGGCAGTCAATAACAGTAAAGTTCTTTAGTTGTAATTATTCACTTATATAAATAGCCTTAATCAAATATCGTGGCCGAGTGGTTAGCACGCTTGGCTACTGATCTAAGGGACCTGGGTTCGAGCCCCTGATTTAGGCATGGATGTGTGTGCCGTTTTTCTGCTGAGGTCCTGCCATCCTCTCAGATCTCCTACTTTGGCATATAAACTGACAGGCTCCTGCTAGACCTCTGTGGCAAGCAGCTGCTTGAGGGGGTATTTATTTATTTTATTTATTAAACAAAGAAAATCTAATCCTTGATTTGTTCAGCATCGAAAACCAGAGGTTATTTCTACTAAGAACCTAAAATTGAAATAGAATTAGCGGTAGCAGATTGGGAGTGAATAATTCCAACTCATCCCTCGTTAAAGGCGCACTTTGGAGTAATCGCTTAAACGAGTGATACATACACATACCTATTGTTGTTAGACGAGTGAACTTGCCGGTTAATGCGAGCTACAAGAAAAAAGCTACTCTGCGAGTATAGTAAAATGTATTTCTTTCATATCGTCTTCTCTTCCATGATTTTCAGTGCATCATAAGAATATTAGATACAAAAATGTTAACACGTGTTTAAACAGTGTGAAGGGCCAATAGCAATTCTGGAAGAAAATGATTCCGAATTCGGAAAGAAGTTTTGCTTTAAAGCGTTACCTAAATGCTTCTGCTAACTTTACAAAACTAAAAATCAGGCTGCCAAAAGCTGGACATTTGAAACATTTCTTTGTCTAAAAACTGAGCATCACCCTTCTGTAATAAAAAGTTCGACGGATAATATCGAAGTTGATATACCTTTGGGCGAAGACGTGGACAACCCTTCACACAGTACCATATATGATCACCACTACCCAATTGATACCTACTTCTTGATTTCTTACAAATAAGATTTACTAATACATCTTGTCAATTAGTTAATAAAACTTTTAATAAATAACAAATTTTTATTTATTGAAATCATATTTTTCATCTGTACAATAGATATCATCCAAATTTTCTTTCTCCTCCAAAAATTCCTTTTCAAAGTTTTGGTAAATTTTACTTATTGTAACTTAGCAATTTATGGTTTAAAACTATTTAAAAGCATCAAAAAAAATACCTAAAATAAACCAGATGTTGTCCAGTTACGAGCACATGGAACGAATCTGGGACTTTTAAATGTATTTTAATGGGAATTCAGTAAGTGGCGCTTTTACGAGTTTTTTTCGCCTACGAGCAAAACATTTAGGACCAATTGTGCTCGTTTAAAGAGTGTGCTAAAGACGAGGATGAACCATGAAATCATTCCCGAGTATTTCAGCAAATCAATCTTTTTCTACACGACAAATAAACGTTTTGGTAATTGATAATTTATACCGAAAAAATATTGTAGATATCTTGATATATAACAACTGAAACTGGTTTTGAGAGCAATTAATAATAATGATAATTTATTCCATGCAGGGGGTTATAGTAAAGCCAAGGTGCAGGTAATTTTGGATATTAATTTAAACGTTCAAGTGGCTTGATGCTCCAGTACATTTCAGAAATTAAAAAGAAATATTGAGATTGTACAAGCATGCAAACATTTACAGGAATTGCGTAATTATTTGATACATATAAACCAAATGACAAGTTACACAAACGAAGACAATCATATAATATGAAATACGATAAAAAACTATAATAAACTTAGGAGGAAGAAAAGGAAGGTTTAAGACAACAGAGGGTAATATTAAATGAATGAATAAGGGGAAAAAAAGGATTGTCGATAATCCAGGCAAAGATGGGGAGTGGGAATAGGGATGAGGAGATGTTGTTGATCAAACGTTTCAATATTCTAATAGAAGTTGAGTAATATAGTTTTTGAATTTTGTTTTAGAATTTAAAGAAGTGATATCGCTCGGTAGAGAGTTCCAAGTTGAGGTTGCTTGAAAGGTAAAAGAAATTTCACCATACTTAGCTTTGAAAAACTTGGAAGTAGAAAACATTTTAATATTGGAGTGAAGGATGTGGCGATGTCGTTATCGAATATAGGGTGTAAGAATCGAACTTTTTGTTTAAATAGTTGAGAACTTTTCTTTAACTTTGTTAGTTTTAAATTATATGCTATTTTGTAATTATTATTTCTGTCTTCGTATAATTTTTATTCATGTGCTCTCATACTTATATTTGAGTGTTATTTTGTGATTATTAAAGGTGACTAATTTTAGAGATAAAGTTCTTGAATTCTATGCGTTAATTATATTTAAAAGTCTTTCGATTTGAGTGATTTGAATGTCATATTTCTATATGATTTTAATCTGCATGTAAAGATAACTAAAACAAATAATGTACAATTGGCTACTTAATCTGGCAGATGTGCAAGATTAGTTTTAGGACAGTTAATCGGGATTATTTTACTTTTATATTCTTTATATTTATAAGAAGAATTTATTGCTATGTACAAAAGATTTTTCTCTTCAACAGTAAATTGTTCTGTTATATATTTATATCATGTATATTTACCCACTCGGCCACGGGACGGTAAGCCGTCCCGTGGCCGAGTGGTTACCGCGCTTGGTTACTGATCTAAGGGACCTGGGTTCGTGGCGAGTGGTTACCGCGCTTGGTTACTGATCTAAGGGACCTGGGTTCGAGCCCCGGGTAAGGCATTAATATACGTGTCGTTTTTCTGCTGAGGCCCGGGTAAGGCATGGATGTACGTGTCGTTTTTCTGCTGAGGTCCTGCCATCTTCTCAGACCTTCTACTCTGACATATAAACTGACAGACTCCTGTCAGACCTCTGTAGCAAGCAGCTGCTTGAGGGGGTATTTATTTTTTATTTATTTTATATCTACGGTCAGTAGAGGACACCTATGGCTTGGAAAGGCCGCCGTCCATCGGATGGGACGTTAAGCCGTGACACCGTGTGTGGGAGAGCCATACCCTGTCCACGTTAAAGAACAAGCTGGATGGCCTTGACGGGAGGCTACTATCTGTCTCCCAACAGTTGTTCCAATGGGTCCCCTCCCTCAACCTTCTCTGAGCCTTCGTGGTCCTTGTGACCTGGCCATTTAGCCCATTGTGTTCAAAAAAGTGCCGCTCAGAAATAAAACAACCCAACTCATGTATATCTAAAAAGATTTGTATTTACATTTGTTCATTTATATTTGTTCATTCTTTATCTCATTTATTAGTTCATATTATTGATATTGAGTTGCATAATTTCCTCCAAATACGAGTGCTTCACTCTAATGGAGAATTACATTTATTTTCACTATCATTGTAAATGGAAAATGAGAAATTTAGTTGTGTGTGGTTATCCTAAACTATATTTAATTCATTACGAAATAATATAAGCAATATTTTAGAACGTATGATTGCATAATTATTTTATATTCGATTAGATATGCTATAATATACTAATAACAGTTATGACAGTTATTGTTTTATACGTATTCAAAATTTTTTCTGATACACCAGACGAAAGAAAAAATAATTATCTGATATACACCAGACGGTTACATCTATGTTTATTTTGTAATGTAATCTGAAAATGTTAAATATCAGAGTTTACCAGCTTCTATTGAATATATATATATATCACTTTTTTTGTATTGTTAATATGACAGATCTTCTACTATATCATATAAACTGACAGGCTCCTGTCAGACCTCTGTGTGCAAGCAGCTATTTGAGGGGGTATTATTTATTTTTTTTAATATGAGAAAATAAAACCTTAGTCTGCAGAATTTTACTGATTTTATGTGTATTGTATGATGAAAAATGATTTTTTGGTTGTATTAGTTGTATTAAGAAAGCAAAGGTTTGGGAAAGTTTATCACGAAAATATTTAAACGAAGGAATGATCAGGTAAGGAATTTCAGCACATTGGCTGTTATGCGATATATTCCGCTTTATGTATAAATTTGCCATGATCTGAAATACTTTTCACAACATTTCACATTATTTTATGGATTGAAACCACCAATTGATAATTGGGAAAATTTAAAATAAACTTTTTTTATCTCGTTATGTAATAATTTCAAGAACTTAACCAAAGGCCTACAACTGTATACAAGAAAATTATAAATCGATATTTTTATTTCGAAAACAAGTTTCGATTTCAGTTATCAGATATTAAGGGAAGATATTGAGTAAAGTGTGTCCTTTTGTACTCAGCTGCAGGCTTAATCCGGTTTCCTCTCTTTGGGATGGTAAATAACGTTAATGATACTAATAATGGATTTCATTTTTGGAATTCTAAATGACCAGATTCAATCGATTTCTTCGTTGCCTATTTTCCTATTGCTTTCCACTCGTCAGTTTATGTATTTGTCAAATCAGTTGTTTCACTATATCTTCCCAACACATTGGCTGAAAACGACTCCATGTGTTACATGAAAGTTTATGACGCGGGAAGTGCCATAAACTGTAAAAAAAAAAACGTCCTCGTGCATTTCCCCCCTCCTAAAAGGTAGAAATGTAAAATGGTTTTTCCACTTTCTTTTAGTTTTTTTTTTTTTGTATTTTTGGGCGAATATTTTTAAATTAATATTACTTCAAAACATAAAAGTATGATTCATAATGCAGGAAAAGGAATAAGCATCTTATTTGCAATTAGCTTGTGAAATAAAACGTCAAATGATGTGATATAATATTTTTATTTCCCATCTGAATATGAGACACTGAAAAAGCCATCTGAGTGGCGTAGTGGTATTGCATTGGTTCGCGGTGATCCTGCAACTGCTGGGATCCGGGTCCGAGTCCCGAAAATGGCCAGTGGTTTGTTATAAATTGCAGATAAACTAGTAGCTTTGCAAACCTGATCACAAACTCGCAATTGAAAAAAAAAACACAACCATTTCTTTTGAGCCTTCCTTTCAAAACAATTTATTAGAAATTAATATTTTCAGATTTCACTCCATGCTATGAGTAATGAAATGAACGAATTTTTGGCGATATAATTACCAAGTATGTCTTGAAGTTGAGTTGTTTTACTTCTGAGCGGCAATTTTGGGATAAAATGGGTTTAATGGCTAAATCACAGGGATCCCGAATGCTCAAAGAAGGTTGGGGTGAGGAACCCACTGTACAGCTGTTAGGCAGATGGTAGCCTCCCGTCAAAGCCATCCAGCGTGTTCTTTAAGGTGCACAGGTATGGCTATCCCGCAGATGGAGCCAAGGCTTAATGTCCCATCCGACGGACGGCGGCCTTTCCAAGGCCATCAGTGTCACCTACTGACCATAGGCAGGGCGATGAGTTTTGCGGAGATAAATCTCCGTCAATTTTTCTCCCCATGGTCAGTAGGGAATCATCCGCAATCTCCAGGTTCCAGCCCAGCTGGGACTCGAACTTGGGAACTGCAGATTAGAAGCCTAGTGCATTATCGACTGAGCCAACCCCACCCCTACCCCTAAGTTTTATTGGGTTAAGTACCTTCTGATATTTCTCTACTCAAGGTCGTATTGGTCTTCTGTATCGTAGATAATTGGCAAAGCAGAATTGCGATGCTCACCAACACACCAAAGACTGACACACTTG